>CM017188.1:26310276-26397555 GCA_004837865.1 Musa balbisiana | reverse complement strand
TATTTTGAATAATGTGGAACCTTCTTTTTGTGATGTATTTTGAATGAAAATAAAGTTTTATTCTTATTTTTTTTTTTTTTAACTAAATTCTATAATAGTGTTGAAATTCTTTGCTTAATAATCACAAATTATACGCTTAAAAGACACTCTCTTTTTGTTGATGACAAAGGGGGAGAATATGTAATTGTAATGCTATGCTATAATTGCCGAAATTTGCATTATGCCATGATTGGTCATGTTAAGATATCAAAACTTGCATTGCAATCTTACTGTTGAATCTTAGCCATATGATGAATCTCTTCGCTACTATCTTTTAACCTTGAAATGCCAAAATTGAAAAATGGATGTCACCTTGACATCATTTTCAGAGAGATACCTCATAATAGGAAGCATGAGGAGTATTGATAGGCTGGTTAAGCATTTACCTTATCAATATGTCTGTTGAATTCAAAAAGGCTTTGAATTCAAGAATGTCTTATTCTCAAGTATTGCATATAGATAGGGGAGTGAAGGTTAACCCGTTATCATTGTTGTCATCATCCAAAAGTGGGATTGTTTTTTAATCTCGGATTTGATGATGAATTCCAATTGTACATGTTTTATCTAATCCATATGTTTAATAAGTATGGCAGGATTAACTAACGATATCTTAAGACATTAAGCAGTCTACCGGATCAAGTTCGAGGGGTGTTCGAGAGTCCGTTGAAGTCCAAAGATTCGTGCGGAAGATGCTGCCGAAGCCAATCGAGAAGAAATCGGGGTACTGAATCGAGTTTTCGGAAGTCCTCCGAAGAGCTCTCGGAGTTCGCAGAGATCACTGAGAATGCTCGCTACTTTCTTGACGTCGGCCACAATCTCGGGGAGCCAGCTGGGGTTCGTCGAAATAAATCCAAGGGCGTATCGGAATTCCGTCGGAAGATCGCCGGAAAGCTCGCCGGAACAAGACTTGACGTTCGCCGGTTAAAAACTTGCTTAGTGTATGTCTTTATTTACGTAGTTTGAAGTAGTAAGGTTAGGATTAAGAACTCATCCTATATCTTGATTAGGGCCAACTAGCCCAAAATGAGACCTGGTTTGGGCGCGGCTTAAAGCCCAACCATGACAGCAAAGGTCCGTGCTGTTGGAAACCACCGTCCTGGGCGGTGGCACCGCCCACACCCGAGAGCTAGGCTTGGCATCCGCTGTACTGGTCATACGCACCGCCTAGTACACTATCGTGTCAAACTGACAAGGCGGTGGCACCGCCACTGACAGGCGTGGCACCGTGCTTCTGGGAACTAAATAATCAAATTTTGAGCCCAAATTTGAATCCTCTTGAGTCCATAAATAAACCCCCCATTCTCACAAGAGAACACCTTTTTGAGCCAAGCAAGTGATTTAGAAAAGGTCTTAGAAAAGTCTTAACATCCGTTTTTCAATGTTGCTATTGTTCACCTCCTTCTTTCTTTCTTGAAATCTGTAAGAGGTGAACTGCTTATACATATTGAAAGAGGTGTATTTACCCTTTCTCCTTTCAAAAGATTTGCTAGTGGAAGGTGGGAGCCTCGTCGAAGGGGCCTCGCAAGTGGTAAGGTCATTTTGACCGAAACCACTTTAAACGCGTAATCTCTGTTTGTCATTCATTGTTGTATTCACCTTACTTACTCAAACTTTCCTTACTTGCTGTTATTTACTCATTACCTTAGCTGCTCTACTATACGAATACCCTTTCAAGTTTCATTTTTTCACCGTACAAAGATGTTATCAAAAACCGACTTTTAATCCGCTGCACTAATTCCACTACCCCGCCCCCCCATCTAGTGCTCTTGATCCTATACACCAGGCATGCCAACCAGCAAACATCGCCGGTACTAATTCCTCACCTCTAGAATGATAAAACTGAAAAGATCCTAAATGGAGATACTTGAAAAAGGGGTGGTAGGCCAAGTTGCAGGCCCCTATTCTCATCGTTGCATTTTGTACCAATAATGTACTTGGCGGATGTAGGCAGTGACTACCAAGCTTTAAATGGCATCACCGTCAGATAAGTCCCAATATACCATTGGTAGATTGAACTTCTTGATGATTTAAAAGGAGCTCTCGTCTTCACGTAAGTTGGACCTCCGATCGTTACCACCAATTCGGTATGGCAGCCGGACATCCAAAATTACATTCCGCAACATAACGACCATTATGAATTCTTGTTATACCTTTTGGACTCACTTTACTCCTTTTGTTGAGTCCTCAGATTTTGATATGAAACTAAATTGTGATGTGTTTAGATGTTTAACTGCATTTTGATGAGGCAGGTCTACCGTCGATCAGATTAGACAGTTGAGCGCAGGGGTAATTGTACTGTGCGCGTAGGAGATCATGTCATGATATTGTACGGCAGAATCTTCACATTGGGCATCGGGCCAGAGAGCAGAATTGCACCAAGGATCTCGGGGTTTTCATAGTCAACCCCCCGATTGGGCAATAGCCGCAAAGAGAGAACTATTCGTCTGAAGAATCGACGAAGAGCGCCAACCAATGACGTGCCAGGCAACCAAGTCAATTCACGTTGTACTAATTATCTGATCGGAGTAGAGTTTTGGATTGTGTGTGCAGATTAACTACTATAACGATGAAACATAGAGCTAAACAAAGTGTCGGAGTCACGCGCGAAGGATATTGGGTGGTCGGATTTCGACCGGAAGTCCGAAGGTTCGTCGGATGCTCCGGAACTGCGAGAATTATAGGGAGTTGCTGAGGGTTTTTTCGAAGCTCGCCAAAAGGTTCTCGTAAGTTCACGGAGCTCACCGAGAAAGATGGAGGCTTGCCGAAGAAGCTCTTCGTAACTCGGCCAAGATCAATCGGTACGTCCTATAGGATCTTGTCGGGGAGGTCCGCCGGTAATGGGTTTCCGAAGTTTTATCGAAGACGCCGAATTCGCCCGAAGCTCGCCGGAAAGTCTTGACTTATTGACTTTGGTAATAGCTTGAAAATATCTTTAATTTGTATGTTACACGTTAATTAGGGCTAGGATTAGGTTTATCTTAATAACCCAAGTAAGGCCATTGGCCCCAGTTTTGGACGAGTTTGGCCACTTGGAGCCACTAGTGGGCTGAATTGTAGGCGTCACCGCCAATTAGCGGTTGCACCACCCATAGCCCGGTGAGCTAGGCGGGGCACGCCCAGCACCCGAGGGCCAAGCGTGGGCACCCGCTGGACGGTCGGTGCACCGCCCAGACACTGTCAGTGTCAAACTGACAGCGGTGGCACCGCTAGCTTCGGGAACCGCAGTAAAATTCAAATTTTTGAGCCCAAATTTGAATCCTCTTGAGGCCTATATACCCCTCTATTCTCGTCCTGCGTTAACAACTTTAGATAAGCAATAGGAGTGAAAAAAAGTCTTACAAAGCCTTAAGCAAGTCTTACTTCAAATGCTTGAGTGTCACCTCCTTCTTTCTCATTGAACTTTGGTAAGAATGTGAACCACTGTAAAGGTTGTAAAGAGAGGTATTTTGTCCTTCCACTCAAAGAGTGATTTGCTATTGGAAGTTTGGGAGCCTCATTAATAAGGCTTCGCTGTGGAATGTAGGTCATTTTGACCGAACCAGCTTGTAAATTTTGGCGTGTTCTTGTTTTACATTTACTTATTGCCTTACCTTACTGCAATCTTTATAAGTGCTTTACTTCCTCATTACGTTGCTCACATATTACGAACACTCTTTTGTTAATTAAGCACTTCCGAGTTCGGGTTTATATCGGCGAAAAAGTTTTCAAAACCGACTTTTTAATCCCGCTGACGAATTCACCCCCCCCCCCCTCTTAGGGCCGCTCCGATCCTCCAATTGGTATCCGAGCCCTGTATTCTCATTTCGGGATTTACACCCGAGAGAAATGGCTCTCATGGCGTTCAGAGGCTTTTCGTTTTTTCAATCCACCGTTGTTTAACGGATTGGACGACACTTATTGGAAAACCGAATGAAGTTTTCCCTTTGGGATTTTCCCAAACTTGGATTTATGGATTTGTTGAAAACGTTTTCACCTTCCCGCTCATCGATAACGCATGGTCGAATTTGGAGAAGAAGTATTTTTCTTTAAAAACTGCAAAGGCTATGATCCTTATTTTGCGCGCTTTGGACAAAAATGAGTTCAATCGATTTCTATGTGCGAAACGGCTTTTGATATTTGCGGAACACTTGAAATCACACACAAAGGAACTAGTAGAGTCAAAGACTCAAGTTAACATTTTATTGCATGATTTTGACTTTTCGAATCAACCAACGAGACTATAGGCGCTGTATCCCCCTTTCACGATGTCGTCAATAACTAAGAGTTCTTGGTAATCTTTTTCGATTTTGATCTCGTAAGTACGATTCTTAAGATCCCTTCCACAAGGTGGGATCCCCCTAAATAACCGCAATACAGAGACAAACAATTAAATTATTTTCATTGAATAATGTAATTGGCCCTAAGACCTATGCAATGACCTTTTGGAACATTTTTGAACCCGATGAAGCACTTGAACTACCTTCCAAAGAGAGAAGGATTTGGAACTCCGAACAATGAATACCACTTAGCAGACTCAGGGATGAGACAGATGACTTGAACTTCGAACACTAAATCTTAATAAGTTCATTAAACAAAAATCAAAATAAACAATGAAACTTGACGTAGGAAGGCCCAGCGAGAAGGCAACCCAAGGATAATTAAAACAATAACTTCAAAGTGAAATGGCGAATTGGCTTTGGATGGCTCGACTAATGTCAGTAACTCCACTCCCTTATTTATTTTGAAATTACATGATGCTTTTTATGATGCATTGTCCTCTTTTATCTTAGAGTTAGAAGTTATTTTCTTGAAGTGCATGTCTAATAATTTATAATGAAAATACAAAAAATAGGAATCATGCTTATGATTCAGTATTTTAAATAATCAGAAATTGCATGTTTATATTAAACCAAAATGATTTTGATTAAATGTCTTATGAATTCTGCTAGAGTGTTAAGAAGTAATAATGTGTTTTCATGTTGATTTCCATTATTATTTCTCGATTTGATTAAATGAAATCATGTTGATTTGAAAGTAATGCATAATGATGTAAGGAAATATTCAAGGTTTTGATACCTAGTGAACGTTTTATGCATGAGATGTTAAAAGTTATCCATATAATTTTTTGTGATTTAGGGAATATTGATATTTGCTAATGAAAGCTCTTTTTTTTGGTGTTAAATGATTGATCACTATTTTCCAGAAGAAATAATTGTATTTTGATGATTTTTCCAATGTGCTTGACACCATGCTTGATGTCTTAAGGAAATATAAATAATTTGATATCATGCTTAATGATGATGTATGGACTGTATCTAAAAACTAAGCTTGAAATTTAGATTCACCTCAAAAAAAATGCATGACTACAACAAAACAAAAATCTGATGAAATACTTTATGAAATCAATTTCGATGAGCATATTGGTAATTAATGTAAGAAATATTCAATTTTTGAACCAGTCTTGATTCTTCATAATGATATGCTTAATAGATTTCGCGAATTTGCATGTCATCTTGAGACTTATGGATTATCGTTTTTTACGTAATGAAAATGGCTTTTCGTTTTTGAACAGTGATGCATATTGTTTTATTGGCATAAATGCAATAATCACATGAATAGAAACACTTTCAAGGAAAATAATTATCATGGGAATTAAAATCATGAACTATTTGTATCACTTGTTTTGAATCTCTTAAAATATCTTGTTTGATGATTTAAATTTAAATACTTTTTTTTTAAAAAAAAAAAAGAAATCTGCTTTTTCAAAATTTGTAAATGTGAGATTCTTAGGCTTAAGTCAAGTTTTATATGCTTGAATTGGAATCTTTTTCTCCTAAGGTTCTTTTACTAAAGATAATATCTTTTTTTTTTTCGAATTCATGACTTAAAAAGTTTCTGTTTGAATATCTTTTATTATTTGATCTCCTAAGATTATTTTCTTTTGATTATTTAAGAGGAGGGTTTTCAAAAGAATCATGCCTTAGTTGTATACACATATTCTAATCCCATGATATGATTTTAATGCACTTGCTTGTATTCATGAAAATATTCATCTCATCACCCTTAATCTCGGAGATCCATCCTAATTGATGGAATAATTATGCATTAAATACCAAAGAAAGTTACTTATCATGCATGATAGATGTATGAAATTTGACATTTAGATACTATCATTTGAAAAATTTGATGCATACATACAAATGCAAATTTGACAGTTAATACCATGATGATTTGAAATGTTTAATGCTTTGACAATGATGCTATGCTTTTTATTATGATTATGTTGTGATGTTTGCATATGCTGTGTATCATTAATGCTTTAAATGATAATGTGGGTACCAACATCATGAGAGTTTTATACTTAAAATGTTAATTTATGTTCGTTATCGAATACTTTATTAATCATACTGAAAAGTGGAATATTTGAAAATAATGTTTTGAATCATGTTAGCTATTTTACATTTTTGTGCTGATGAGTTATGTGTGATTGATAATGAAATGATAAAACATGCATTTTGTCTACATGCAAATTTTTATTGTCTCATGATGTGTAAACTGAAATAATGATTGAATATGATGTAATTATAAATGATGATTTGATACTATGCATGAAATACTCTGATATTATTTTGATGCATACAAGAAAAGTTTTGATCAGCTCATGGTAGGTATCATTTTGACAATGATACCATCATGATATTAAACTTTAGATTTATAATGATCCATTCATACTTGTGCTTTCTAATTATATTTAATGTATGCATTTGTAAATCCTGATTTTAAAATACATGAGTTGTTTGCTAAAATGAGGTATTAGAATGTTTATTTAATATTTGGTCCTGAATGCTTCTTAAATGATGAATGTTTTGGTATCATGAATCAAAATGTATAAACTTGAAATTTTTAGTATCATGTATAATATCCTCATAATGGTATCGATTTAGTCAATACCGTGCTGAATAAAATATAAGTTTTTTGAAAATGTGCTATTCTCATTTGAAAATATCATGATCACAAATAAGATTGATACTTACCTTTGTCATAATGATGTTAAAGGAGTTTCCCTTCTTTTAACTGACAAAGGGGAGATATCTACTTTGCACAGTCAAGAAGATGCAAAAACTTGCTTGCTAGCTTGCCTATCTTAATAGCAAAGATTGCAACTTGCTTATTTCAAGAAACAAAAGTTGCCTTCTTGAACATCACTAGCTTGCCTACTCAATAACAAAACCTTCTAACGTGACCTCTGCAAACTTGTATATTTAAGAAGCAGGTTGCTTTCTTACATCTCAATTGCTAGCTTTGCGTTTCTAAAATATTTGGATAAAATTTGCTAGCTTGTATGTATAAAACTTGCATAAGAACGCATTAAATTTATGAGACTATACGTTTGTCTTATATGTTGCCATTCGCAAAAGAAGCAAAAATTGTAAACTTAGAAAACTTGCCAATATAAAAATTCTCTTGCTTGCCATGCTTGTATCAAAATAGGTTGAATATCCGAAAAGCATCGCATAAATTTTTTTTAGTATCGTGAATGTTCATATTGTTATTGTACATTGAATTTCTGCGATATTATCATATCTTTTAACACTTGATGTCTTTCATGACATGATTTCTTTGTCATTTTGTCTTGTAGTTATCATGTGATGATTGAAATATTGAATTGAATGCAAATTCATAATTTTTATCATTGGTTCCTCCTACCTTCTTTTCGGCAAGACATGGTGGGAGAAGATTGCTAGCTCAAGCAAATGTTGGCTAGCTTGTATCATCCCTTCTTTTCGACAAAAACAAAGGGAGAAACTTTGCTATTTAACCAGCAAAGAAAGTAAAATGCAATCTTGCACAAGAAGCAAGTGGTTAATTGCCATGATTGAACTTAGAATCTTACTATACTTTTTGCTTATATGTTTGTGATAGAAATCTAGCTTACGTACCAAAACTTGACAATATCTTTTAAATAGCTAGAGCTACTTCTCCTTTTTGTTGATGACATAGGGGTAGAAGTAATTTGATGACTTCCTGCATTGATTGAATATTTTATATATTTGCATGATTGTTTACAATGTTTTTCCATAAATGTGATTAATGTTTGCTGATTTTGGGAATAACTCCAAGTGTTCTAATCATGGCTATTGTAGTGGGAAGTTTGGTTAAACTCCTGGAGTTTGGTAAACTCTGGGGAGTTAAGGTTCCTCCGGTAGTCATCATTATTTTCATCATCACAAAGAGGGAGATTGTTGAGTCTCAGATTGTGATGAAACTAATTGATTGTGTTTAATGTTTAACTGCATTTTGAGTGATGCAGTCTACTCTCGATCGTATTAACTTTGATGCATGAGAAATTGACGTTGCGCCGGAGGAGATCACGTCAGGATATTGGTATGGCAAATGCTTCTGACGTTGGCATCCGTTGCCAAGGAGAGTAAATTTGCACCAGGATATCGTGTTTGCAGAGGTCAACCACCGTTGGGCAATAATCCGCAAGAAGAACGATCGCTGAAGAATCGGACGAAGGCCAACCAATGACGTAGCCGGCAACAGAACGTCATTCGCGTTGTAATAATATCTAGATCGGAGTAGAGATTTTGGCTTGTGTGTGCGGTGTTACTACGATAACGATGGATACATAAAAGCAAACAAAGGTCGGAGTCAGCGCAAGATTCATTGGGAGTTCGAGAGTTTCGACGAAGTCCGAAGGTTCGTCTGAATGCTGTCCGGAACAGCCTAGAATGATATGGAGCTTGCTAGGGTTTTTCGGAAGCCGCCAAGGTTCCTTCGGAATTTCACGGAGCTCACGAGAAAGATTTGATCTTGCGTGAAGCAGCTCGTCGGAACTCACCAAGATCAAATCGTTCGTGAATTCTAGGAGCTTGCCGTGAGTCGCAGAATTGTTTCCGGAAGAGTTATCGGAAGACCGCCGTAAGTTCGCCTGAAAGCTCGCCGGAAGAAGGCTTGACTTATGGACTTTGTATAGCTTAGAAATTTCCTTAATTTGGTAGTTTAGCACGTTAATTGGCTAGTATTAGATATTAATCTATAAACCCAAGTAGGGGCCAATTGGCCCAATTTGGACTAGTTGGGCCCAGTTGGAGCACAACTATGGCTTGAAATAGTGTAAGGCGTGGCACCGCCCAGAGGGTGGCCCGCCGTTGGGCGGTGGCACGGGCCTAGCACCCGAGAGCCAAGCGGTGGCACCGCCCAATACACTGTTCGTGTAAAAACTAACAGCGGTGGCAACCGCCAGCTTTCCGGTAACCGAAGGGAATTCAAATTTGGAGCCCAAGTGAAATCCTCTTGAGCCTATACATACCCCTCTATCTCATCTGAGATAACAACTTTTAGTAGAAGCAATCGAGTGAAAACAGTCTTAGCAAGCCTAAGCAAGTCTTACTTTCAACTTGCTTGAGTTTCCACCTCCTTCGTTCTCCTTGAACTTTGTAATAGTGTGAACCACTGTAAAGGTTATAAGAGTTGTTATTTTTGTCCTTCCCTTCAAAGTGGATTTGCTATGGAAGTTGGGAGCCTCAATCGAAGAAGCCTTCGCTAGTGATGTAGGTTCATTTTGCCGACCCTTTTATTTGGTTGCGTGTGTCCTGGTTTGCATTTACTTTATTTGCCTTTACTTACTCTGCAAAATCTTTATAGTTGCTTTCTTCCTCATTATTTGCTGCACATATTTATGAACACCTTTTTATGTTAAGCACTTCCGAGTTTGGTTTTTAGGTACGAAACGAAAAGTTTTTCAAACCGACGTTTTAATGCCTCTGCACTAATTCACCCCCCCCACCCTCTTAGTGCCGCCCCGGCTCCATCCTAACACCTTTAACCTTCCAAAGTCTCTCAGAGTTTTTTTTTTGGAGCTTTCCCCTTCATAAATTTTATTGGTATTTTTCGTGATATTTCTCATTTAGAGCCCTTCTCTTGAGACTCATTTTCAGCATTTACGGGTTTTTTTGGGAATGATCCTTTTGGAGAATACTCCATTTTGTTAATAGCAAAGTTAGTTTTTCTCTAACAAAGTAATATTCTTGGGCACATATATCATAATAAGGATGGGTAGTAAGAGACCCAACAAAATGTTGAAGCCATGCGGCTAGCCGAAACCTACAAATGTGACTACTGCATGGGTTCCTTTGACTAATATGCTACTGCCAAAATTTGTTGAAGGACTATGGGAATCCTGCATCCCTCACTTCTCTACGAAAAAACGATGTCTTCCAATGGTCTGACAAAGCCTTACTTTGCCCTTCGACAGCTTAGGCACCAGGACAACGATGCTGGTGCTAATACTACCAATTTCGTTTACCTTCAGTCATTGAGTGTCGACTCATCTGAGTCAAATTGGAGGCCTTGTCATGTAAGATTATCGCCACTCACGACACCAGCAAGCATTATCTCCTCCCATCAAAATATGTCATATACAATAAAAGCTGCTCGCCATTGTGCACACATTAACTAGGTGGAGACCTACTTGATTGATCACCATTTCAAATTTAAAATACCATAGAGCCTTAATACTTTTTGAGCAAAAGATATCATCCCCTATTATCAAAATGGGGACCAATTGTTAGGATCAGCGGCACGCAGATGGGGGGGTGAATTAGTGCAACACGGATTAAAACGTCGTTTTGGAAAACGTTCTACGATAAAACCGAACTCGAAAGTGCTTAACCTGAAAGCGTGTTTGTGAAATATGTGGCACAAAAGTAATGAGAAGTAAGCACATATAAAGGTTTTTCAATCAAGGTAATGCAATAGTAAATGCAAACCAGAGACACACCAATTTAAGTGGTTCACAAATGACCTACTCCACTTTGCGAAGCCCTTCTTCATGAGTCCCCGCAAGCTTTCTACTAGCAAATCACTTTGAAGGGGAAGACAAATACCCCTCGTGACACCTTTTACAATCGGTTCACGACTCTTCACAAATTTTCAACGCAAAGAAGGAGTAAACACGCAAGCAATTGAACAAGACTTGCTAAAGACTTGCTAAGGTTTTATCTCATCTATGCTTCTCAAAGTTGTAATCTCTGCTGGAATTGAGGGGTATTTATAGCTCAAGAGGAGTCAAATTGGCTCCAAATTTTGAATTCTCTTCGTTCCTGAAGCTAGCGTGCCACCGCCAAGCCCCCGCCTGTTAGTGGCGATGCCCCGACTGTCAGTTCTAACATTGACTGCACTAGCGGTGCCGACGCGGCCTAGCTCTTCGGTGCTGGGCTGCACCACTGGCTCGAGTGTTGGGCGGTGCCCACCACCCATGGTCGGGTGCTGGGCGGTGCCACCGCCCAGTTCCGACGATACCATCGCTGATCTTTATGCTCTGGTCGATGCCACCCCGGCCCAGTCCGACGGTTCCCCCCCCAACCTTTTAGGTTCTGGGCGGTGCCACCGCCTACCTATTTCGCTCACTGTTTGGCTCCAAACTTGGCGCCAAACATTTCCGAACTCGTGCCAATTGGCCCTACTGGTTATAAGATTTAACACTTAAATCCCAACCCAAGTAACATGCTAAGTATGAATTTAAAGAACATTTCCTAAGCTATTACAAAGTCCGCAAGTCCATACTTCTTTCGGTGAACTTTCTGCGGTCTTTCTATAAACTCTCGGAAACCATTCAAACTGTACGTCCCGGCAAGCTCCTAGACGTCAAACGATTTGATTCTTGGCAATTTTGATCTCGTAAGTAAGATCTTAAGATCCCTTCCAAAAAGGTGGGATCCTAAAATAACCGCAATACAAGAGACAAAAAATTTAAATGATTTTCCATTAGAAGAATTAATTGGGTCACTAATGACCTATGAAATGACACTTTTGGAACATTTTGAACCCGATGAGCACTTGAACTACCTTCCAAAGAATAGGAAGGATTTGGAACTCCGAACAAATGAATACCACTTGAGCAATGACTCAAGTGATGAGGACAATGATGAACTTGAACTTCGAACACTAAATCTTAATAAGTTCATTAAACAAAAATCTAAAATAAACAATGAACTTGAACGGAGGAAGAGGCCAAAGAAGAGGAAGGCAACCAAGGATGAATCAAGAACTTCCAAAGGTGAAATGGCGAATTGGGCTTTGATGGGCTTCGACTACAAGGTAAGTAACTCAACTCCCTTAATTTATTTTGAAATTACATGATGCTTTTTATGATGCATTTTCCTCTTTTATTAGTTTAGAATTAATTTTCTTGAAAATTGCATGTCTAATAATTTAATAATGAAAATACAAAAATTAGGAATCATGCTTATGATTCTAGTAATTTTAAAAATAATCATGAAAATTGCATGTTTATGATAAACAAAATGATTTTGATTAAAAATGTCTTATGAAATTATGCTATATGTGGTTAAGAAGTAATAATGTGTTTCATGTTGATTTCCATTATTATTTCTCGATTTTGATTAAATGAAATCATGTTTGATTTGAAGTAATGCATAATGATGTAATGAAAATATTAAATGTTTTGATACCATGATTGACGATTTTATGCATGAGATTTTAAAGTTATACATGATAATTTTTGTGATTTATGAATTATTGATATTTGCTATAATGAAAGCTCTTTTTTGGTTTAAATGATGATAAATATTTTTCAAGAAGAAATAATGTGTATTTTGATGATTTCCAATTTTGATTGAAACCATGCTTGATGTCTTAATGAAAATATAAAGAAGTTTGATATCATGCTTAATGATGATGTATGGATCTTGTATCAAAAACTAAGCTTGAAAAGTTAGATTCACCTAAAAAGAAAAATGCATGACTACAACAAACAAAATGATCTTGATGAAAAATACTTTATGAAATCAATTTCGATGATGCATATTGATGTAATTATGTAATGAAAATATTAAATATTTTGAAACCATGTCTTGATGTCATGCATAATGATCATGCTTAATAGATTTCGAAATTATGCATGATAATTCTTGAGACTTATGGATTATCGATTTTTACGGTAATGAAAATGGCTTTTTCGGTTTTTGAACATTGATGCATATTTTTTTATTTGGCATAAATGAAATAAATCACATGAATAGAAACACTTTAAAAGGAAAATATATTATCATGGGAATTAAAATCATGAATCTATTTGTATCACTTTTGTGAATCTCTTGAAAATGATCTTGATTTGATGATTTAAATTTAAATGAGCTTTATCTTGATTTTTCAAAATTTGTAAATTGAGATTTCTTATGCTTAAGTCAAGATTTTATATGCTTGAATTGAAATCTTTTTCTCCTAAGGTTCTTTTACTAAAGATAATATCTTTTTCGAAATTCATGACTTTAAAATTTCTTTTGAATATCTTTTATTATTTGATCTCCTAAGATTTTCTTTTGATTATTTAAGAGGAGGTTTTTCAAAAGAAATCATGCCTTTTGGTATACACATATTCTAATCCTTCATGATATGATTTTTATGCAATTGCTTGTATTCATGAAAATATTCATCTCATCACCCAATTAATTCTTCTTGATATTCCTAATGTGATGAATGAAATTATGCATGAAATACAAATAAGAAGTTAATTATCATGCATGATAGGATGTAATGAATATTGACATTTAGATACTATCATTTGAAAAAGTTATGATCATACATGACAAGATGCAATTTGACAGATTAATACCATGATGATTTGAAATGTTTATGATTTGAAATGATGCATATGCTTTTTATTATGATGATGTATGTGATGTATTGCATATGCTGTGTATCATGAATGCTTTAAATGATAAATGTTTGGTACCAACAATCATGAAGAGTTTAATACTTAAAATGTTAATTTAATGTTCGGTATCATGAATACTTTATTATCATACATGAAAATAGTGATAAATATTTTGAAAATAAATGTTTGAATCATGTTAGATGATTTTACATTTTGTGCATGATGAGTTATAGTGATGATTGAAATAAAATGAATGATAAAACATGAGATTGTCTATAATGCAAATTTATTGATCTCATGATGTGTAAACTGAAATAATGATTGGAATATTGATGTAATTATAAATGATGATTTGATAATATGCATGAAATACTCTTGATATTATTTTGATGCATACAAATAAAAAGTTTTGATCATGCATGGTAGGATATAATTTGACAAGTTGATACCATCATGATATGAAACATTTATGATTTATAATGATCCATGCAATACTTGTGCTTTCTAATTATGATGTGATGTATTGCATATGATGTAAATCATGATTTAAAATACTATGAGTTGTTGCTAAAATGATGTATTAGAAATGTTTATTTAATGTTTTGTGTCATGAATGCTCTAAATGATGAATGTTTGGTATCATGATCAAAATGTTTATAAATAATTGAAAATTTTAGTATCATGTATGATATCCTCATAATGTTAATCGATTTATTCAATACCGTGCATGAATAAAATATAAGGTTTTTGAAAATGTGCATATTCTAATTTGAAAATATAATGATGCACAAATAAGATTGATACTTACCTTTGTCATAATTGATGTAAAGGGATTTCCCTTCTTTTTAACAATGACAAAGGGGGAGATAGCTAATTTGCACAAGTCAAGAAGATGCAAAAACTTGATTGCTAGCTTGCCTATCTTAAGTAGCAAAGATTGCTAACTTGCTTATTTCAAGAAACAAAAGTTGTCTTCTTGAACATCACTATCTTGCCTATCTCAATAAGCAAAACATGCTAACGTGCACATCTAGCAAACTTGTATATTTTAAGAAGCAAGGGTTGCTTTCTTGAACATCTCAAAATTGCTAGCTTGCATGTTCTAAAAATATTATAAAATTTGCTAGCTTGTATGTAGTAAAACTTGCATAAAGAAGGCATTAAATTTATGAGACTATACTTTTGTGCTTATATGTTGCCATTCTCAAAAGAAGCAAAAATTGTAAAACTTAGAAAACTTGCAATATAATTGCTCTTGCCATGCTTTGTATCAAAAATAGGTTGATATCCTTAAAAGCATCGCATTAAATTTTTTTAGTATCGTAATGTATCATATGTATTGTAAATTGAAATTTATGAGACTATTATCATATCATGTTTAACAATTGATGTCTTTCATGACATGATTTCTTTGCATTTTTGTCTTGTATGTATCATGTGATGATTGAAATATTGATTGATGCAAATTCATAATTTATCATTGGTTCCTCTCCTTCTTTTCGGCAAGGACATGGGGGGAGAAAGATTGCTAGCTCAAGGCAAATGTTGGCTAGCTTGTACTCATCCCTTCTTTTCGACAAAAACAAAGGGGAGAAAGCTTTTGCTAGTTAGAACATGCAAAGAAAAGTAAAATGCAATCTTGCACAAGAAGCAAGTGTTGAATTGCCATGATTGAACTTAAGAATCTTACTATACTTTTGTGCTTATATGTTGTGATGAAAATCTAGCTTCACGTTACAAAAACTTGAATATCTTTTAAAATAGCTAGAGCTACTTCTCCTTTTTGTTGATGACATAGGGGGAGAAGTATATTGATGACTTCATGCATTGAATTGAATATTTTATATATTTGCATGATGGTTTAAATGTTTTTCATAATATGTGATGAATGTTGCTTGGATTTGGGATAATCCAAGTGTTCTATCAATGGCATATTGATAGGGGGAGTTTGGTTAAACTCCGGGGAGTTTGGTTAAACTCTGGGGAGTTAAGGTTAACTCCGGTAGTCATCAATTAGTTGTCATCATCAAAAGAGGGAGATTGTTGAGTCTCAGATTTTGATGATGAAACTAATTGATTGTGTTTAGATGTTTAACTGCATTTTGAGTGATGCAGGTCTACTCGATCAGGATTAGACAGTTGATGCAGGAGGAATTGACGTTGCGCCGGAGGAGATCACGTCAGGATATTGGATGGCAGAATGCTTCGGACGTTGGGCATCGGGCCAAGGAGAGTAGAATTGCACCAAGGATATCGGGGTTGCAGAGGTCAACCACCGATTGGGCAATAAGCCGCAAGAGAGAACGATGCGCTGAAGAATCGGACGAAGCGCCAACCAATGACGTGCCGGGCAACAGAAAGTCAATTCGCGTTGTAATAATTATCTAGATCGGAGTAGAGTTTTGGCTTGTGTGTGCAGGATTAACTACGATAACGATGAAGACATAAAGCGAAACAAAGTGTCGGAGTCAAGCGCGAAGGATTCATTGGGAGTTCGAGAGTTCGACGGAAGTCCGAAGGTTCGTCGGGAATGCTGTCGGAACTAGCCGAGAATGAGTAGGGAGCTTGCTGAAGGGTTTTTCGGAAGCTCGCCAAAAGGTTCGTCGGAAGTTCACGGAGCTCACCGAGAAAGATTGGAGCTTGCTGAAGAAGCTCGTCGGAACTCACCAAGATCAAATCGTGAAGTCTAGGAGCTTGCCGTGAGTCCGCAGAATGGTTTCCGAGAGTTTATCGGAAGACCGCCGGAAGTTCGCCGAAAGCTCGCCGGAAGAAGTCTTGACTTATGGACTTTGTAATAGCTTAGAAAATGTCTTTAAATTTGTAGTTAGCACGTTAATTAGGGCTAGGATTAGATATTAATCTTATAACCCAAGTAGGGGCCAATTGGGCCCAAGTTTGGACTAGTTTGGGCCAAGTTTGGAGCCCAACTAGTGGGCTGAAATAGTGTAGGCGGTGGCACCGCCCAGAGGTGGCACCGCCGGTCTGGGCGGTGGCACCGCCTAGCACCCGAGAGCCAAGCGGTGGCACCGCCCAATACACTGTCGGTGTCAAAACTAACAGGCGGTGGCACCGCCAGCTTCGGGAACCGAAGGGAATTCAAATTTTGGAGCCCAAATTTGAATCCTCTTGAGGCCTATAAATACCCCTCTATTCTCAGCTGAGATAACAACTTTTAGAGAAGCAATAGAGTGAAAAAAAGTCTTAGCAAAGCCTTAGCAAGTCTTACTTTCAAATTGCTTGAGTGTTCACCTCCTTCTTTCTCATTGAAACTTTGTAAGAGTGTGAACCACTTGTAAAAGGTTATAAGAGGGGTATTTGTCCTTCCCCTTCAAAGTGATTTGCTAGTGGAAGTTGGGAGCCTCATCGAAGAAGGCTTCGCTAGTGGATGTAGGTCATTTTGACCGAACCACTTTAAATTTGGCGTGTTCTCTGGTTTGCATTTACTTATTGCACTTTACCTTACTGCAAATCTTTATAGGTGCTTTACTTCCTCATTACGTTTGCTGCACATATTTATGAACACGCTTTTATGTTAAGCACTTCCGAGTTTGGTTTTTATCGTACGAAAAAGTTTTCAAAACCGACGTTTTAATCCGCTGCACTAATTCACCCCCCCCACCCTCTTAGTGCCGCTCCGATCCTAACACCTTTAACCTTCCAAAGTCTCATGAACGATATTTTTTGGAGCTTTCTTCATAAATTTGTATTGGTATTTTTCGATGATATTCTCATTTATAGCCCTTCTCTTGAGACTCATTTTCAGCATTTACGGGTTGTTTTGATGATCCTTTGGGAGAATACTCATTTTGTTAAATAGCCAAAGTGTAGTTTTCTCTAACAAAAAGTAGAGTATCTTGGGCACATAATATCATAAGAAGGAGTGGTAGTAGACCCAACAAAATGTTGAAGCAATGCAAGGCTAGCCGAAACCTACAAATGTGAAATTACTGCATGGGTTCCTTGGACTAATAGGCTACTGCCAAAAATTTGTTAAGGACTATGGGAAGATCAGTGCACCCCTCACTTCTCTACTAAAAAAAGATGTCTTCCAATGGTCGGACAAAGCCTCTACTGCCTTCGACAAGCTTAAGGCAGCCATGACAACGATGCTGGTGCTAATACTACCAGATTTCAGTTGACCCTTCATCATTGAGGTCGACGCATCTGGAGTCAAAATTGGAGGCATTGTCATGTAAGATTATCGACCACTCACATACACCAGCAAGGCATTATCTCCTTCCCATCAAAATATGTCAATATACAATAAAAAGATGCTCGCCATTGTGCACACAGTAACGAGGTGGAGACCCTACTTGATTGATCAACAATTTCAAATTAAAATCAACCATAGAAGCCTTAAGTACTTTTTGGAGCAAAAGATATCATCCCCTGAGTAGCAAAAATGGGTAACCAATTGTTAGGATCAGAGCGGCACTAAGAGGGGGGGGTGAATTAGTGCAACGGATTAAAACGTCGGTTTTGGAAAATCTTTCGTACGATAAAAACCGAACTCGAAAGTGCTTAACCTGAAAGCGTGTTTGTAAATATGTGCAGCAAAAGTAATGATGAAGTAAAGCACATATAAAGGTTTTCAGCAAGGTAAATAGCAATAAGTAAATGCAAACCAGAGAACACACCAATTTAAAGTGGTTCAATCAAATGACCTACATCCACTTGCGAAGCCTTCTTCGATGAGGCTCCCAACTTCTACTAGCAAATCACTTTGAAGGGGAAGGACAAATACCCCTCTTACAACCTTTTACAAGTGGTTCACACTCTTACAAATTTTCAACGAGAAAGAAGGAGGTAAACACTCAAGCAATTGAAAACAAGACTTGCTAAAGACTTTGCTAAGGCTTTTATCTCAATCTATTGCTTCTCAAAAGTTGTAATCTCTGCTGAGAATTGAGGGGTATTTATAGGCCTCAAGAGGATTCAAATTTGGGCTCCAAATTTTGAATTCTCTTCGGTTCCTGAAGCTAGCGGTGCCACCGCCAAGCCACCGCCTGTTAGTGGCGATGCCACCGACTGTCAGTTCTAACATTGACAGTGCACTAGGCGGTGCCACCGCCTAGCTCTTCGGGTGCTGGGCGGTGCCACCACCTGGCTCGAGTGTTGGGCGGTGCCACCACCTGGCTCGGGTGCTGGGCGGTGCCACCGCCCAGTCCGACGATACCATCGTCTGATACTTTAGGCTCTGGGCGATGCCACCGCCCAGTCCGACGGTTCCACCGCCCAACCTTTTAGGTTCTGGGCGGTGCCACCGCCTACACTATTTCAGCTCACTGGTTGAGCTCCAAACTTGGCCCAAACCAGTCCGAACTCGGGCCCAATTGGCCCCTACTTGGGTTATAAGATTAACACTTAATCCTAACCCTAAGTAACATGCTAACTATGAATTTAAAGACATTTCCTAAGCTATTACAAAGTCCGCAAGTCAAGACTTCTTTCGGTGAACTTTCGGCGGTCTTCCTATAAACTCTCGGAAACCATTCTACGGACTCCCGGCAAGCTCCTAGACTTCACGATTTGATCTTGGCAAGTTCTGACAAGCTTCTTCGGCAAGCTATGATCTTTCTCGACGAGCTCCACGAACTTCCGACGTATCTTTCGGCGAGCTTTCGAAAACCCTTCGGCAAGCTCCCAACTCATTCTTGGCTAGTTCCGGTAGCATTCCCGACGAACCTTCGGACTTCCATCGGACTCTCGAACCCCCAACGAATCCTTTGCGCTTGACTCCGGTATTTTGTTTCGCTTTATATCTTCATCGTTATCGTAGTTAATCCTGCACACACAAGCCAAAACTCTACTCTAATCTAGACAATTATTATAACGTGAATTTACATTCTGTTGCCCGGCACATCATCGGCTAGCGCTTCGTCCGATTTTTCAGTGCATCGTCCTCTCTTGTAGTTTGTTGCCCAATCGGCGGTTGACCTCCCCAACCCCGATATCCTTGGTGCAATTCCGCTCTCCTTGGCCCAATGCCCGACGTCTGAAGCGTTCTGCCGTCTAATATCCGAACGTGATCTCCTTCGGCGCAACGTCAATTCCTCTTGCATCAACTGTCTAATCCTGATTGAGTAGACCTGCATCACTCAAAATACAGTTTAAACATCTAAACACAATCAATTAGTTTCATCATCAAAATCCGAGATTCAACAATCTCCCCGTTTTTTATGATAACAACTAATTGATGACTACCAGAGTTAACCTTAACTCCCCGGAGTTTAACCAAACTCCCCCTATCATTATGCCATTGATAGAACACTTGGATTATCCCAAATTCGAGCAACATTCATCACATGTTATGAAAAACATTTAAACCATCATATAAAATATTCATTTCAATGTATGAAGTCATCAATATACTTCTCCCCCTATGTCATCAACAAAAAGGAGAAGTAGCTCTAGCTATTTTAAAAGATATGCAAGTTTTTGTAACATGAAGCTAGATTTTCATCATAACATATAAGCACAAAAGCATAGCAAGATTCTTAAGTTCAATCATGGCAATTCAACACTTGCTTCTTGTACAAGATTGCACTTCGCTTTTCTTTGCATGTTCTAACTAGCAAAATCTTTCTCCCCTTTGTTTTTATCGAAAAGAAGGGAAGAGTACAAGCTAGCCAACATTTGCCTTGAGCTAGCAATCTTTCTCCCCCTATGTCATTGCCGAAAAGAAGGAGAGGAACCAATGATTTAGACTTTTACATAAATTATGAATTTGTATCAATCAATATTTCAATCATCACATGATACATACAAGATAAAAATGTAAAGAAATCATGTCATGAAAGACATCAATTGTTAAACATGATATGATAAAAGTCTAAAAAATTTCAATTTGTGATATATGTGATACATTGCGATACTAAAAAATTTAATATGATGCTTTTAAGAATATCAACCTATTTTTTATACAAAGCATGGCAAGAGCAATTATATTGCAAGTTTTCTAAGTTTTGCATTTTTTGCTTCTTTCGAGATAGCAATTCTTTGCTTCTCTACAAGCTAGCAACTTTTACGATATGCAAGTTTTACTACATACAAGCTAGTAAATTTAAAGATGTTCAAGTTGGCATATTTGCTTTTCTTTGCGATGTGAATAATAGCATTTCTTTGTAATGTTCAAGATAGCAAATTGTATATCATTCTAGCTAGCAAATTAAAGATGTTCAAGAAAGCAAGCTCTTTCTTCTCTTTTGAGAAGTGTCATTTTTGCTTCCTTAGCAAAATGCCAAACTAGCAAGGGACCATGTTTTACATGAGGCAAGCAAACAATTTAGCAAGTGTTACATTTGTATCTTTTCTTTAGATGTGCAAGAAAGTAAGCAAGTTTTTGCATTTTCTTGACTTGTGCAAGCTAGCTAATTTCTCTTTGAAATGACCCTTTACATCAATTCAAGATAGCACATTAGCAACTCTTTCTCTCCCTTTATCATTGGCAAAAAGAAAGAAAGATTAAGTCATGAATATCAAAATAATAATGTTATCATGAATATTTCATCATTGTGTGCATCATTATTGCATGCATAATACCAAATCATCATATATATTTTCAAAACATATAAACTCATCATTATATGCATGATTCCAAATCATCATTCATATCATTTCAATCATTGTTTCAATCATCACTATAACTCATCATGCACAAAATGTAAAATCATTTAACATGATATAAACATTTATTTTTAAAATATTTATCACTATTTTCATGTATGATAATAAAGTATTCATGATACTGAACATTAAGTCAACAATGATTCATTTTATCAAATCTCTTCTTTTTATAAATAAGAAAAATTGTAGGTATAGAAAGAAGAGATTGTGATTAAAAAAAATCAAGTAGTAAATCCAAGAAGTTAAGATCAAAATTCGAATATAAACTCATTCAAATTCAAATCGTCAAATTCATCAAAATCTCAACATTACTTTCAAGAGATTCAAAATGGTATACATAGATTTATCATAAAGCAAATTAATTTTCAATCATTACATAAGGCATTTAAAGAATTTTTGAAACATAGGAGAATGATTAATTTAAGCATGCAATGTTTCAATTAAATTCAAGTCCTGAATACCAATACTTTCATATTGTGAGTATCAATTCATGAATACCAAAAAATATTATTTGTGATTCCAATTTTGCAAGATCAAGATTATGATTTAGATAAAACTCATTCAAATCAAATCGTTAACTTGAAACTCATAATCAAATCATCAAAATCAATTTCGAGATTCACAAAATATCATGAAATCATTAATCTTGATCAGATGGGAAAAGTATTTTTTAAGTGATTCTTTTTCATCTAAGCATGCCTTAGTCTTTATATGCCAAATCAAGATAAGCATAAAAGTTCAAGACGTAAGGCAAAATTTTATAGAACAACTCATCAAGTAAGATTTTAAACATCTATTTTCAAGCCATATAAAGAGTAAGTCAAGGATTCAATTATCTCATTTCATGAATTCCAACAAGCATCTGAAATTATCTACATCACGTTAAAAAGATATTTCAAAAAGATATATCGATAAGTGATTCATTTGTATCATTTCATTCATTCAGAAGATTCTCCTCTTTGGTAAATAAATCTAGGAGAACAAAATGAATTAAGGGAGATATAACATGATTGAAGCATTGAACATGATTCATATTTAAAATGTGTCTCATGTCATAAGTATAAATCAAGCATTTGTGTAATCCGAAATCATCCTCAAAGTCACATTCAATAAATTCATATATGACAAGCATAGATTTATTGAAAAGTCGATAAGATAGAGGATCGCATTTCGTTTTTATAAATTTCTATTCATGTGATTTTCTTCTTATAAGCATGCCTTTATCTTTAATAAAATAAGTGTCAACATTTAAGATGAAAAGGTAAATTTCATAAAACAAATCATCAAGCATGATTCCATGATAACATCCTTTTAATATCTTGATATTCATCATCAAGTATGATTTCAAAAAGTATGTTCAAGAGAAATCATAAGACCAAATGCATGATATACTCATTTATTTTTAAAATATTCATCATGTTTATTTTCATGAGATTCACAAGATTGGTAAAATAAATTCATTAATCTCAATAGGATAGAAAATTTATTTCCATTTCATACAATTGATTTCATGTGAGGGTATTCAAGTCTTTTGTGAAAACATGTATCATCATTTAAAATCAAAACATAAGTTTCGTCATGAAGCCAACAAGACCAAACACATCATGATATCACATCTATCATCAAAAGACTATCAAGAAATTCATACATAGATGTACATACACTATGTCATCTTAATATGTCATGAGAATGTCATCTTAATTCGTCATAAAAATGATTAGACCAAAAACATGTTAATCTAAAATGAGAGTTTCAAATCAACATTTACTTCAAAAACTCATGCATGACATAAAATCATCAAGATACACATGCTTGGATTAATCCTAAGCATTATCACATATCATATAATTATCATCCCTAATATTGCATACATCATTCAACATTTCAAAACATAACATGCATGAAACCTTAGCAATATACTTTTCATGATCAAATTTTTTTAATTTTTCAAAGATGCTAAAAAGAAAAACATGATATAATTTTTGAAAAATAATTTTTTATTTCTTATTCCTACTATCTAAATTAAGTAATCATGAAAAACTTCAAGCAATTTCAAAATAATTCAAGAGAGTTCAGTTACTTACCTTGTAGTCGAAGCCCGTCAAAGCCCAATTCGCCGTTTCACCTTTGGAAGTTCTTGATTCATCCTTGGTTGCCTTTCTTTTTTTTGGCCTCTTCCTTCGTTCAAGTTCATTGTTTATTTTAGATTTTTGTTTAATAAAATTATTAAGATTTAGTGTTCGAATTCAAGTTCATCATTGTCCTCATCACTTGAGTCATCGCTCAAGTGGTATTCATTTGTCCGGAATTCCAAATCCTCCATATTCTTTGGAAGGTGGTTCAAGTGCTCATCGGGTTCAAAATGTTCCAAAAGTGTCATTTCATAAGTCATTAATGACTCAATTAATTCTTCTAATGGAAAATTATTTAAATTTTTTATCTCTTGTATTGCGGTTATTTTAGGATCCCACCTTTTTGGAAGGGATCTTAAGATCTTGCTTACGAGATCAAAATTCGAAAAAGATTTACCAAGAACTCTTAGATTATTGACAACATCCGTGAAATGGGTGTACATGTCGCCTATAGTCTCGCTTGGTTGCATTCGAAAAAGCTCAAAATCATGCAATAAAATGTTAACTTTCGAGTCTTTGACTCTACTAGTTCCCTCGTGCGTGATTTCAAGTGTTTGCCAAATATCAAAAGTCGTTTCACACATAGAAATCCAATTGAACTTAATTTTATCCAAAGCGCAAAATAAGGCATTCATAGCCTTTGCGTTTAAATAAAAATACTTCTTCTCCAAATCCGACCATTCGTTCATCGGTTTATAGGGAAGTTGAAAACCGTTTTTAACAATATTCCATAAATCCAAATTCATAGAAATCAAGAAAACTCTCATTCGAGTTTTTCAATAAGTATATTCCAATCCATTAAACAACGGTGGACGAACAACCGAAAAGCCCTCTTGAAAGCCATGAAGAGCCATTTCTCTCGGGTGTAAATCCGAAATGAGAAATATCGGGCTCTGATACCAATTGTTAAGATCGGAGTGGCACTAAGAGGGGGGGGGTGAATTAGTGCAGTGGATTAAAACGTCGATTTTGGAAAATCTTTCGTACGATAAAAACCGAACTCGGAAGTACTTAACTTGAAAGCGTGTTCGTAAAGATGTGCAACAAAAGTAATGAGGAAGTAAAGCACGTATGAAGGTTTGCAGTAAGGTAAATAGCAATAAGTAAATGCAAACCAAAGAATATGCCAATTTAAAGTGGTTCGGTCAAAGGACCTACATCCACTTGTGAAGCCTTCTTCGATGAGACTACCAACTTCCACTAGCAAATCACTTTGAAGGGGAAGGACAAATACCCCTCTTACAACCTTTTACAAGTGGTCACACTCTTATAAATTTTCAACGAGAAAGAAGGAGGTGAACACTCAAGCAATTGAAAACAAGACTTGCTAAAGACTTTGCTAAGGCTTTTATCTCAATCTATTGCTTCTCAAAAGTTGTAATCTCTGCTGAGAATTGAGGGGTATTTATAGGCCTCAAGAGGATTCAAATTTGGGCTCCAAAATTTGAATTCTCTTCGGTTCCCAAAGCTAGCGGTGCCACCGCCTGTCAATTCTGACACTGACAGTGTACTAGGTGGTGCCACCGCTTGGCTCGGGTGCTGGGCAGTGCCACCGCCTAGTCTCGGGTGCTGGGCAGTGCCACCGCCTAGTCCGGCGGTACCACCACCCAGTCCGGTGGTACCACCGCCTGATACTTTAGGCTCTAGGCGATGCCACCACCCAGTCCGGCAGTTCCACCACCCAACCTTTCGGGTTCTGGGTAGTGCCACCGCCTACACTATTTCAGCTCACTAGTTGGGCTCCAAACTTAGCCCAAACTAGTCCGAACTCGGGCCTAATTGGCCCCTACTTGGGTTATAAGATTAACTCCTAATCCTAACCCTAATTAACATGCTAACTACAAATTTAAAGACATTTCCTAAGCTATTACAAAGTCCACAAGTCAAGACTTCTTCCGGCGAACTTCCGACGGTCTTCCGATAAACTCTCGGAAACCATTCTGCGGACTCCCGGCAAGCTCCTAGACTTCACGATTTGATCTTGGTGAGTTCCGACGAGATTATTTGGCAAGCTACAATCTTTCTCAGTGAGCTCCGCGAACTTCCGACGTAACTTCCGGCGAGCTTCCAAAAACCCTTCGACAAGCTCCTTACTCATTCTCGGCTAGTTCCGACAGCATTCCCAACGAACCTTCGGACTTCCGTCGGACTCTCGAACCCCCAACGAATCCTTTGCACTTGACTCCGACACTTTGTTTCGCTTTATGTCTTCATTGTTATCGTAGTTAATCCTGCACACACAAGCCAAAACTCTACTCTGATCTAGACAATTATTACAACGCGAATTGACATTCTGTTGCCTGGCACATCATTGGCTGGCGCTTTATTTGATTCTTCAGCACATCGTCCTCTCTTGCGGCTTGTTGCCCAATCGGCGGTTGATCTCCGTAATCCCAATATCCTTGGTGCAATTCCGCTCTCCTTGGCCCGATGCCCGACGTCTGAAGCGTTCTACCGTCTAATATCCTGACGTGATCTCCTCCAGCGCAATGTCAATTCCTCTTGCGTCAAATGTCTAATCCTGATCGAGTAGACCTACATCACTCAAAATGCAGTTTAAACATCTAAACACAATCAATTAGTTTCATCATCAAAATTCGAGATTCAACAAATAGTACAAGGGTGAAACAGTGGCAAGTCTAGGGAAGCTATAACCACTACCCATACCGGACTTAGTGTGGATTGACATCTCCATGGACTTCATCAAATAGCTGCCACCTTCCAATGGTAAAAAAATAATTTTTATGGTGGTTGATCGACTTATGAAATATGCTCATTTTTATGCTATGAGAAATCCCTACACTACTGCTAGTATTACCAAGATTTTCATAGAAAATATTATCAAACTGCATGGGATGCCAAGGTCCATTGTAAGTAATCGTGATAGGATATTCACCAGTAAATTTTGGATCGAGTTATTTCAGTCATAAGATACCAAACTTAAGATGAGCACAACGTATCATCCATAAACTGACGGCCAAACAGAGGTGGTAAACAGGTGTTTAGAGACGTACCTTCGGTGTTTCACCAGCGACCAACCAAAGGAGTGGGCAAAATGGCTTCCCTAGGCTGAATGGTGGTATAATACTATATATCATTCATCTACAAAATGTGCCTCTTATGAAGCACTGTATGGTCGGCCGGCCCTTGTGATTCTGAAGTATGTAATTGGCTTAGCCAAGGTAGATTAGGTTGACCAAGAATTGATTGATAGGGATAAACTCCTACAACTGTTAAAGGATAATCTCTCTACCGCTCAAGCTAGAATGAAGCAGCAAACTAACACATGACAAAGCGAAAGAGAATTTTCAATAGGAGATTGGGTTTATCTTTGCCTACAGCCATACAAGCAACTCTCCATCAACACTCGAGCCTCCATGAAGCTATCCCTACATTTTTATGGGCCCTATCATATCACCGAGCATATTAGAGCCATGGCGTATAGACTTAAATTGCTTGAGAATGCCAAAATTTATCCTATCTTCCACGTATCATGCTTGAAGCCCAAGTTGAGAGAACATAAGTCACCCCAGATCCAACTACCCAATACCATTAAGAATGGAGTTATTCAAGCCCAACCACAAGCCATCCTCGACCACAAGATCATGATGCGTTACCGACATCTCTCTACTAAAATACTAGTGCATTAGAATAATTTATCACTTGAAGACACTATATGGAAATCATATAAAGAGTTGAAGACTCGGTTCCTTAAGTTCATGGAATCTCAGCCTTGAGGATAAAGCTGATTTGAAGAAGGCGGGTCTGTTAGGACTCTAGCTAGGAGAGTCCTAATAGAGAGAGGCATTCATGTAAAACCTACCTAAGCCGACCCCTATTAAAGAGGTGAAGAGGCCGGCTAGGGTTAGGAGGTTATTTCTTAGAGAAAAATTAGGAGTTGTAAATGATTAAGAGTCTTGAGCAGGAGTCATATTAGGAGTTGGTTAGAAGTAGGAGTCCTATTAGGAGTTAGGGTTTAGAAACCCTATAAATAGTCATATATTCATCCTCTTTTGATAAGCAATAGATGAATCTTTTCTGCAGCCTTTAAGCAACAATTTGATGGAAGGAACCCCTATAGAGTTCCAAGGAGGTCGATCCCCTAAAGAGATCAACCCCAAGCTTAGAATCTACAAGGATTCTAATATTTTTCCAACCGAATTATGAATTTTCTTTTGATTTCTCTACTTGAGGTATCTTTTATGAGAATCAAAATCTTTTCTATCTTTGATGATTTCTTCTTACCATTTACTAAAGAAGAGACTTATGCAAACAAACTATGACCTTGATAATGGTTTGTATGTTTTAAAATTATGCATGTTATACCTTGATAACTTGAAACCATGTTTTGGTATCATGTAGACCCAAGTAATGATGGCTTAAAATTTTATTGTTTTGGTATCCCAAGTCATGTAGACCCAAGTAATGATGGCTTAAAATTTTATTGTTTTGGTATCATGCCCAAAGTGATGATGATGATGACTTGGCTCTTCTTACAAAAATTTAATGAATTGAGATTTATTTTTAAAATCATGATCATGACAACTTGGGATTTCTTATGCATGAATCGAGATATTTTATTATTTGTTCTCTATAATTCTTTTTGCTTTTTACAAAAGAGGAGTTTTATCCAAATCATGATCTTGATTCCTTGACAATTATAACTTGACATTTTTATGCATCAAGATTGTTTACTATGATTCTTCTTTTCGCTATTTGATTTATCCAAATGAATCATATTTTTTTTCTCTGATTTCTCGATATTTGATTCACAACTTGAAATTTGTCTTATCACTCCCTTGTATTCATGAAGTTTATATCTTATCACCAAATTATTTTTTTTTCTTGTTATCCTTTATGTGATGATTTGAAAATTAATGTAAAGGTAAATAAATTGCACCATTGTATTAATCCCTTCTTTTTGACAATGACAAAGGGGGAGAAAAAATTGTTAGCTCAAGAAAAGCGAAACTTTCTAGCTCGCTCTTCTCAAAAGAGAAGCAAAGATTGTTAGTTTGTACATTGCAAAAGGAAGAAAAAATTGCTAGTTTGCAATCTCAAGCAAAAGTGCTATCTTGCCCATCTCAAGAAGCAAAACTTACAAACTTGCACATTGCAAAAGGAAGCAAGAATTGCTAGCTTAAACACTTCAACAAGAAACAAAAATTTGCTAGCTTACATGTTCTAAAATAATGTAAAATTTATTAGCTTGTATGATGTAAAACTTGCTAAAATTGCTATCTTGCACAATTCAAGAAGAAGCAAAAACTTGTAAACTTACAAAAATTTCTAGCTTGCAAAGAAAGAAAAAACTTGCTAGCTTGCTCATCTCAAAAGAGAAGCAAAGTTTGCTATCTTGCACATCTCAAAAGATGCAAAAATTTTGCTAACTTTCACATCTCTAAAAATTGTTAGTTTGCATATTCTAAAGTAATGATATTTGCAATGATGTTTCAAAAACTTGAAAATATGCAATGATTTGAAATTATGTTTCAAAAACATGCTAGTTTCACTTTTCTTCTTTTTGTTGATGACAAAGGGGGAGAAGTAATAAATAATGATGAATGATTAAAAATTTTAATATTTTGGAATCATGCATGTTATGATATACCTTGATAATTTGAAATTATGCATGAAATACTCATGATATTATGATGATGCATACAATGAAAAGTTATGATCATGCATGATAGAATATAATGTACTTTGATACCATGATAATTAGAAATATTTATGATTTGGAATGATGCATGCAATACTCATGATTTTATTATGATAATGTATATGATGTATTGCATATGATGTGATTAAAATCATTTCAATTTGGACTAAAAGGTCATCATTTATTCGAATGATGTTTTATTTCAATATAACATATTGATATGGGTAGTTTAGTTTAAACTCCATCATCAATTATTTGTCATCATCAAAAAGGGGGAGATTGTTGAATCTCGAATTTTGATGATGAAATTATTTGATGAGTTAATGATCTAATCTATGTTTTAAGTCACGTAGGACTAACTTCGATCAGAAAAGGTAAATCGATTAAAGAAGGAGGAATTGAACATTGGGCTGGAGTAAAACATGTTAGGAGATTGGACATTAAGCTAGAGGATCGATCGACGTATCGGCAGAAGGACTTCATGCCATGAGTTCGGGCATCTGGACGAAGGATTAGACATTGCATTAAGGAGATTGGAAGTTGCGGGAGTCAACATGTCGATTGGGCAATACGCCAAAGGAGAGGACGATGCGCCAAAAGATCGGACAAAGCGCCAGATAAATCAATGACATACCGGAAAACATAGGATTTATGCTTGTAATCATGTGTCTAGATCAAGTTAGTTTAGAACTAATTGAGTTAGTTTGGGATGAAACAATACCAACTCAATTAAGGGCCAATTGGGCTTGAATTAGGGCTAAATTAAGCTTACTATTTGGCTCATTCAGTGACCTATAGTAGGGTCTAGCGGTGGTACCGCCCAACACAAGTAGTGGTACTACTAGGACCCGGGAAACCCAAGATGAGACCTTTTTTAGCTCTATTTTTGAAGCCATTTGGGGTCTATAAATATCTCAACTATTCTTACTTGGAGAAGCATGAATTTGAGCATAGAAAAGGGGGAAAAATACTTTTTAAAAAATTTGAAACTCTCCTAGGATTTAGAGTCTCTTCCTCCTAGAGTTAAAAGTTCTCTAAGGAAGGAGTGAGGTCTAAATGAGAGGTGTAAAGGTTCTCTCCTAAGCTTGTGAAAAGGAGAAAGAGTTATAAGGGTAGTTGATCTTCTCCTGTTGAAAGAAGATCGGTAGTGGAAGTCAGTGACCTCGAGTGAAAGGAAATTGAGAGTAGATGTAGGTTACGACGACCGAACCGCTATAAAATTGATGTGCCTCCCTTTCTTTAATTGTTTACTTATTTTGTAACTACTTTACCTGCTCATTACTACTCTTGCAAATGTTTCAAGTTAAACTCTTCCAATATCAATTTTCATCATTGACTCGACAATAGAGGCAAAGTACATTGCTGTGACAAAGGCAGCAAAGGAGGGAGTCTCGATGAAGAAGTTATCACAAATCTAGGAGTCATGCCGAGCAACGAGTCAATTCCCTTATATTGTGACAACTACAAGGTGATTACTCAAATGGGAGAACCAAAGTCTCATCAAAAGTGTTTTGAGGAGGTTCTAGCTTATTAGAGAGATCATGGCCCGAAGAGATATAGTAATAGAAAGAGTTCCATCCGAAGATAACATCGCAGATCTATTAACAAAGCCATTGTCTCAAATTGCCCTTGAGCATCATAGGAGTTTGATAGGGATCAAACACATAAGTGATTGGTTTTAGGTCAAGTGGGAGATTACTAATCATAGGTGTTCTACAAGTCAATCACGTGAGTGATGATACGTGTGACATAACACGTAGTCTTTTTGCTAATTATTATTATTACATTCTCTCACTTTTTATTGCTTGTTGCATATATATATATATATATATATATATATATATATATATATATATATATATATATATATATATATATATATATATATATATATATATATATATATTTTGTGATGTCCATGGATCTGTGTAATGAAAAATCATATCATGATAAGATCACGATAATGAGACCGATTCACCTCTAAACACAAACCCTAAATAGTCTTGGTCATAGGTTACTCGAGAGGGACATCGAGATAACTGGACAGACTATATACATATTCATATGATGGAGGCGGTTGGTCTTATAGCTGTTAGTATGGGGACACTAGGGATACAATGTAAGTGCTCATTAGATACTGAGTTCACTGATTAATCCACTCATGGAATGCTAGATGGTTGATGATACCTTACTATCAGATAACGATTCCGTAGTTCGAGTAGTATATCAGGTCCTTAGACTTTAGATACCAAGGATGTCTTGTATGAGTACTTTATTCTTTGATACCAGACTTATAGGTTTGGAAGTAACAAATCTAGTATAGTCAGTCATTAGGAGTGGTAGTCAATTTTACAAGGGCTATTAAGTGTCGATATAGGATCATCCGCTCTCAGTATTATGAGAGAAATATTTTGTGTATTCTTGGTCAGATAAATCCTTGCCCAAGGTTATTCGAGTTAAGAGAGAAAGAGTTCTTTGGAAGAATCCAATTAGAGCGAGACTCGAGGAGAAACTGTATGGGTCTAATAGCACCTTGCTTGGTATATGGTTTATGGGATATTAGATGGATGAGGGACTATAGGTATATAGTAATTGATGACAAATAAGTCTAATAGATTGGATTCCCCTGTATCATTTGGGGACTATGATGTAGTGGCCTAGAACGTCCGTAATTGATGAGTCGAGTGAATTATTATGAAGATAATAATTCATAGAGCCAAAAGGAGTTTTGATAAGTATGATTTAGGACTAACTCGATATTGAGCCTAGAGGGTCACAAACATATGGTAAGCGTTGCGACGAGTAGAGGTTTAGATATAAGATCTCCGCCAGAGCCCCTATCTTATTGGATATCCAATAAGCCCCTGAATTATTGGATCTCATGGATGAGATCCAATTAGAGCAAATAAGATATTATTGGGTAGAGACCTATTAGTCTAAGAGGCTTGGGTAATTGAATTGAAATCCAGTACCCAATAGGGTATGATCCATTCGGGTTAAGTTAATTGGGGTCCTCTATAATTAGGAGAGAACTAAAGGCCCATAGATGGGGCTTCTTGGTTGCTACCTCCTATTCTCTTCCTCATATAGTAGGCATGAAGATTTGAAGAGCATCGTCACAGCCCTGTTGTGTGGATCACCACTAGAGAGGAGGACGCTTGACCTCCTTCATCCTTTCCTATAGATTTATAGGGATTTAGGGATATACAATCTCTCTAGGTAAAACACATCAATCTCATACATGGATTTAAGTTTCACGGGTTTTTGCGTACCAATCTTCTCATGACGATAAACACCATTTTGGAAAATTTAAGATTTTTGTTTTATGTTCTTCCACTGCGCATGTGATATTGCCCCTAGATTTGCCTACATATCCTCTATCGACACTTAATTGTCATCGTAAAGTTAGCTACCACTCTCAATGACCAGCTGTGCTAAATCTAGAACTTCCAGACTTGTAAGTCTAGTATCAAAGAGTTAAGCACTTATACAAGACATCATTGGTGTCTCAAGTCTAAGGACTAGATAAACAATTGGGACCATGAAATCGTTGTCTAACAATGAGGTATCATTAACCATCCAGCATTTCGTGAGCGGATTAATCAATGAACACATTCTCCAATGAATACCTCCATCATATGGATGGGTATATAGCATACTAATTTGTTTTGTTATTTTGATGTCCCTCTTAAGTAACCTACGATCGGGATTATTTAGGGTCTATGTTTAAAAGTGAATCGGTCTCATTATTACAATCTCATCATAATCTGATTCCCATTGTACAGATCCATGGACATCACAATATATGCAATATGCAACATAAAATAAAAAAATATCAATAATAATATTAAGCAAAAAAACTACGTCGCATGTCACACATACTATCATTCACATGATTGGTTTGTAGGGCACCTATGACTTACAATCGATATCGAGAGGGGGATTCTCGACTGAAGCTTTAAGTTAGTTTTTTGTGGTAGCGTTGAGTGTTTGAGATCTGCTCCCTTGGCATTGCCCAAGGGATCGACATTTATGTCTCTCCCCGACAGTCGGTCGCACGCAAGTTGTTAATAACCACTGACACTCCAAGCGGTCGATTTGTGTGCCCTAGATGGCATGGGCTGACTATTCCAATTCCATACCGTGCGAGGCTGCTTTGTGCGATCTTCGGCATGGTTGTGCGTCGTTTCTGAGTCTGTCACGTCGCTTCAAGGTCATGCCGCACGTGTGCGCCACGTTGACTCTCAGATGTCATGTTGATTTCGAGGTAGCTATCAACTGTCACTGTGGGTTGTTATCGAAATATTCCCTATCACATAAAATTCGATCAAATGTCAAAACAAATAAATGTATTCAACTAGAGAATTTTAGAGTTCTATGAATGCATTTGGGTTCTTGGGGTTGTTTCTATAGTACGTTAGATAACCGTTGCATTGAGATTATGATAAATATAAAGAACAATTATGGTATCCTTCGATCATTAACAAAAAGTAACAACTTGTTGTGTAGTTGATCATATGAGATCTAAGTATACAAATTCGATGGTGCCATGTTAATATATATATATATATATATGAGATCTGGTCCTCGTGTTCAACAATGCGTGAGCATATCTACGCCCCACACTTTGTACCTATTCTAACTCGATCGTAACCTTATTTGTATCCGCTCCACTCCCTCACTTCCCATTTGCTATATATCTCAGTTCCATCCAACTCAAGCTGTCCTCTGCCACCCTCCACTTTGTTGACTTCTTCTTCTCCAATCTCTCTCACACATTCTGTTGATTTATTCTTCTTTCTTCTTTGTTTGGTTTGCTCCGATGGGACTACTCGCCAAAGGCTCAATCCTGGTAATCCTCCTCATCTTGGTTTCATGTTGCAGTGGCTCAAGAGACTTGCATGCCTTGGCTCAAAACCCGGCCGGAAAGAAGAGGTCAGGTGGTTTCTTTGGGTTCTTGCCGAGAGCGATGCCGATCCCGCCGTCGGGACCTTCGAAGCGGCATAACTCCATTGGCTTGCGTTCCCAAACACCACCTTAAAGGAAGGCATGGCCGTGGTCAAGAGAATGTGGTCTCATCCAAAAGGTGGGCTTTAGACTCTTAACACATTGTTTGTTTCTCCTCCGCCTTTGTGACGCTAAATCTTCATATGAGGTGAGAGAGAGAGAGAGAGAGAGAGAGAGAGAGAGAGAGAGAGAGAGAGAGAGATTAGGGTTGGCGTATTGGCCTTCCACTTTTGAGTTAGTGCAGCACAAAAGGTTGATGAAGTATCGAATACTTAAACGTGCATGCAAAAAGAACATTTCTCCTTTTCAGTTTAAAAGTATGATTTCATGCAGTTGTGGAGAAAAATGTTGTCTACTGTGTTATCTCTATATCTCTACATGTTATATGGCTATAAGATCTTAATAGTCAAGCTTGGTTATGAAAATATGCAGTTGACTGTGATGAAGATTTGAAATTGCAGTCTGCACAAGAAGTGGTCAGCCGAGAACAGTATCCTTTTCTCTTCTCCATTGCAAGTGAAGTTGGACAAAGATCGATTGAAAGTGCAACATAATAGAGTTGTAACCATCATAATTTTGACCACAAGGAATAGGTAGATTCGTAGGGGAATGGCATGGCATGGCAAGGCATGGGTGTCACCAGCCATGTACGTAAGCGGCGGGCGGCCGCAGTCGCCGTCCCTTCCGAAGCCATTCGTGTGCGGCCTCAAAACACTTGCTGCTGCTGTTGCCTCTGTCAACAGCTAAGCTTGAAGTGATGGGTCCTCTTTTTGTACAGTTGATGAGCAAGGAATCGGGTGATCGATCCATCGATAGATAGTAATGTCAGCAAGAATGAGCGTTTCATGGAGAACTTTTTTTTGCGTTAAAGAGTCAAAAACGTTTCTACTTGATCAGTTCACATTGTGTCAAAGAGAATGGTGGTGAAGCTGCTTTAATGCCGCAGATGTTTTGCCCATATAAACAAAAATAAAAACCAAAACTGACTTAATCATTAAAAGTCTTACCGAATGGCCACCTAATGCGGTATATTACAGGAATGAAGGAAGCGGAATATGTGATTAAGACATTATAGCGTCGAACTTCTTTCCCTCTTCTAAATATGATAACATTAGAATAATAGATTATGTTGGAATAAATTTCGTCATGAACTGTAAGATTCAGCTATTACCTTCGGATATCAGCTGTCCAACTGTAGATGCAAATCCAAGAATTAGATTAATATAATTATTATTAACATGATTGAATCTAAAGGGCATTTGGTCTAGTGGTATGATTCTCGCTTAGGGTGCGAGAGGTCCCGAGTTCAATTCTCGGAATGCCCCTAATTTTTAATATTTGTTTTTTTTCTTTTCTTATTACATTTTTGCTTTCAATAGTAGTTAGATAATATGCTTGTTAGGTCAATGGCAGTTATTTCTGGGAAGTGTTCAAGTTTTGTTCCTTTGATCTGTTACTGAAAAATTTTTATGGGAGAAACATGCTTAAAATATTGTTTTCCTTTTTTTTTTTGACATTTATCTTCGTCATAAGGAAATAAATAAAGATAGAAAAGGTAATAAGAAAACTTTCTTGATTCATAGTGTCTGATTGCTTCCCACCACGAGCCACAGCTGTACTTGATCTTCCTCCGAAGATTAGCATGTTTTTTTTTTAATTTCAAGCAAGTAGGTGTTTCTTATTGATAGTTTGATGAGTATCATCGACTGGTGAGTTGACATGATTGATTTACTATCGAAGGTGCAGGCTCATCCAGGTGCCTCTTTCTGATTGACATGGGAAACTCGATGAAGTGAGACCATATAAGCTACTCGGTCAGAAGTTGTTCTGTTGGTGAGGACCCGGTTCGAAATGGCCGAGTAGATGGACTGGAATCTTCTTGGTTGTAAGGTTTCTCCGTAGGGGTTGGGTTGTCCAAGTGTCCTTAAGCAACCAATGATCTTGTATGATAGGCTGGCACCGAGGGTTGCCCAGCGTGACCCCCTTGATACTTACGTTAGCAAAGGGAAGAAGACAATAGTGTAAGCTATATGACCGAGTTAGTGTGTAGAGACTCCCCTTCAGCATGAGCTGATGGGTTCCTTTTTATACCTAATCCCTGGGCCTTCTTATTGGTTGGCTTGGGATAAGATCAGGTTAACCACCTAATTATTCTAGTCTCTGATCTTGATAAGATATGATAGTTATTAATATTGATAAGGTAGAGCAATTATTTTCAGTTATTGATGCGGGCACATTGAGATGCACTACGATGCCATTTTGGGGCTGGTGATTTGGAGCCATACTTAGGTATTGGCCTCTATGGCAGATGAGTTAGCATGAGATAAAATTGTCCTTATCATTTGCCCCCCTTGGAAGGGCATCCTTCGGGGCCTTTCTCTAGAGGGCACAGTAGTGTGCTCTTCTTTTGGGTACATACTCTGATGGAAGTCTATTGGCTAAGGTGTATGGAGTGCATCGATCCTAGTTGAGGTATGGTCATGGGGTCGTCATGCAAATGCATGGCTAAGGAGCATGTAAGCTCGACCTAGGTGCATCCCTTGGGGCTTCACATTGAGGTGCTTGGCTTAAGAGCGAGTCCTTTTTAACTTCACTCATAACAGATGCCACCCTCAGGTCTTCATGCTGAGTTCATGGCTAGAGAGTGCATAGGCTCGACCTAGGTGTAGCTCTTGGGGCTTCACGCTGAGGTACTTGGCTCGGGAGTGAGTCCTTTTTAACTCTACTTATCCAAGGTGCCACCCTCGAGTCTTCACGTAGAGTGCATGACTAGAGAGTGCATAGGCTCGACCAAGGTGCATTGCTCAGGTTTTTATGCCAAGTGTATGGCTAGGGAGCATGTGAGCTCAACCTAGGTGCATCCCTCGAGTTTTTATGTTGAGTGCATAATTAGGGAGCATGTAAGCCCGGCCTAGGTGCATCCCTCGAGTCATCATACTAAGTGTGTTGAATCTCAGATTTTGATAATGAAATCAATTGATAAGTTTATGATCTAATCTACGTTTTGAGTGATGTAGGACTAGTTTCGATCAAGGAGAGGCAAATTGATTAAACTATGAGGAATTAGACATTGGGTCAGAGTGAACATGTCAGAAGATTGGATGTTAGGCTGGAGGATCGTGTTAGAACCCTTACAGATTCTAAGCTTTGGGTTGATCTCTTTAGGGGATTGGCCCCCTTGGAACTCTATAGGGGCTTCTTCCTCCAAATTGCTGCTCAAAGGTTGTAGAAAATATTCATCTATTACTTATGAAAAGAGGATGAATACATGATTATTTATAGGGCTTCTAAACCCCAACTCCTAATAGAACTTCTACTCAAGACTCCTACTTAATTAAGACTCCTACTCAGACTCCTACTTAATTAAGACTCCTACTCAAGACTCCTACTTAATTAAGACTCCTACTCAAGACTCCTACTTAATTAAGACTCCTACTCAAGACTCCTACTTAATTAAGACTCCTACTCAAGACTCCTACTTAATTAAGACTCCTACTCAAGACTCCTACTTAATTAAGACTCCTACTCAAGACTCCTACTTAATTAAGACTCCTACTCAAGACTCCTACTTAATTAAGACTCCTACTCAAGACTCCTACTTAATTAAGACTCCTACTCAAGACTCCTACTTAATTAAGACTCCTACTCAAGACTCCTACTTAATTAAGACTCCTACTCAAGACTCCTACTTAATTAAGACTCCTACTCAAGACTCCTACTTAATTAAGACTCCTACTCAAGACTCCTACTTAATTAAGACTCCTACTCAAGACTCCTACTTAATTAAGACTCCTACTCAAGACTCCTACTTAATTAAGACTCCTACTCAAGACTCCTACTTAATTAAGACTCCTACTCAAGACTCCTACTTAATTAAGACTCCTACTCAAGACTCCTACTTAATTAAGACTCCTACTCAAGACTCCTACTTAATTAAGACTCCTACTCAAGACTCCTACTTAATTAAGACTCCTACTCAAGACTCCTACTTAATTAAGACTCCTACTCAAGACTCCTACTTAATTAAGACTCCTACTCAAGACTCCTACTTAATTAAGACTCCTACTCAAGACTCCTACTTAATTAAGACTCCTACTCAAGACTCCTACTTAATTAAGACTCCTACTCAAGACTCCTACTTAATTAAGACTCCTACTCAAGACTCCTACTTAATTAAGACTCCTACTCAAGACTCCTACTTAATTAAGACTCCTACTCAAGACTCCTACTTAATTAAGACTCCTACTCAAGACTCCTACTTAATTAAGACTCCTACTCAAGACTCCTACTTAATTAAGACTCCTACTCAAGACTCCTACTTAATTAAGACTCCTACTCAAGACTCCTACTAATAGGACTCTTATTCAAGACTCCTATTCCTTTACAACTCCTAATACTTCTCTAAGAAATACTCTCCTAACCCTAGCCAGCCTCTTCACCTCTTTAATAGGGGTCAACTAGGTAGGTTTTACATGAATGCCCCTTTCATTGAAACTAAATTTAATACTCTCCTAGCTAGAGTCCTAACAGATCGGTTGACATGTCGGCAGAAAGTTTCATGCTGTGAATTTGGGCATCAGGCCGAATGATTGAATATTGTGTTAGGGAAATTGGAAGTTACGGTAGTCAACATGTCGATTGGGCAATACATCGAAGGAGAGGACGATATGTCAAAGGATCGGATGAAGCGTCGATGAACCAATGACATGCCGGACAAAGGATTCATGCTTTGTAATCATTTGTCTAAGATCGAAGTAGTTTAGGGGTTTAATTGAATTAGCTATTTGTATAATCATGCTAACTCAATTAGGAGCCAATTGGGCCTTAATTGGGATTGATTTAGGCTCATTGGGAGGCCCATTCAATGACCAAAAAGTTGGGTTAGATGGTGGCACCGCTAGAACAAGTGATAGAACTGCCAGTGAGTTGGAAAACTAAAAAAACTCGGTCTCCGAGGCTGTCAGGCGGTGGTACTGCCCAATGACAGTGTGTCAGGCAGTGGTACCTACTAATCACGTGAGTGATGACATGTGTGACTTGACACTCAATCTTTTTTCTTATTATATTTTGACATTTTATCACTTGATATTGATTGTTGCATATACATAAATATATATTGTGATGTCCTTTGATCTGTGTAATAGGAATCAGATCATGATGAGATCATGATAATGAGACCAATTCACTTTTAAACACAAACCCTAAATAATCCCGGTCATAGGTTACTCGAGAGGGATGTTGAGATAACCGGACATACTATTGTATTGTATACCCATGCATATGATGGATGTAGTTGGTCTCATTGTTGCTCATGTGGGGACATTAGAGATATAGTACAAGTGCTCATTAAAGAATGAGTTCATTGATTGATCTGCTTATAGAATGCTGGATGGTTGATGATACTTTATTGTTAGACAGTGATTCTGTAGTCCTAGTGGTGTATCTAGTCTTTAGACTTGAGACACCAAATATGTCCTGTAAAGACTAGTTACACCAAATATGTCCTATATGAGTACTCCATTCTTTGATACTAGACTTATAGGTTTGAAGGTTTCAAATCTAGCATAGCTGGTCATTGGGAGTGGTAGTCAATCTTACGAGGACTGTTGAGTGTCGATAGAGGATCATCCACTCTCGATATCATGAGAGAAATATCTCATATATTCTTGCTCAGACAAATCCCTAGCTAGGGTCATTCGGATTGAGAGAGAAAGAGTTCTCCGAGAGAATCCAATTAGAGTGAGACTCGAGCAAAAACCGTATGGGTCTTATAGCACCATGCCTGGTATACAGTCCCTGGGATATTAGATGGATGAGGGGCTATAGGTACACAGTAACTAAGGACAAACAGACCCAATGGATTGGATTCCCCTGTATCATTTGGGGACTACGACGTAGTAGCCTAGTACATCTGTCGTCGAAATGTCGAGTGAATTATTATAGAGATAATAATTCACTAAGCTAGAAAGAGTTCTGATAGGTATGACTCACGATTAGCTCGATATTTGGCCTAGAGGGTCACACACATATGGTAAGTATTACGATGAGTAGAGGTTCAGATATGAGATACCATCAGAGCCCCTATCTTATTGGATATCCAATAAGCCCCTGAATTATTGGATCTTATGGATGAGATCCAATAAGAGCCAATGAGAGATTATTGGATAGAGATCTACTAATCTAAGAGGGTTAGGTAGTTGGATAGAGATCCAATACCCAGTAGGGCAGGATTCATTATAATTTAGTTGATAGAGGACCTCTGTAAATAGGAGGGAACCAATAGTTCACAGGCTAGAGCCTTTTTGGGTTGTCATCTCCTATTCTCCTCCCCCCTTCTCCTTCTCAAATAGCAAGCTTGGAGATTTGAGAGTATCGTCGCAGCCCTATTGTGTGGATCATCGCTAGAGAGGAGGACGCTTGACCTACTTCACCTTCTCTTATAAATTTATGGGGATTCAGGGATACATGATCTCCTTAGGTAACATAATCTTTCATATATGTAGTTTTAAGTTTCACAGATTTTGCGCACTAATATTCACGCGATGACGAACATATCTTTGGGAAATTGGAGATATTGCTTTTATGTTCTTCCGTTGCGCATGTGATGTTGGCCCCAGATTTCCCTATGCATTATCCTCTCTTGCGGCCTATTGTCCAATCGGCTAGTTGACCTCTGCAACTCCGATTTTCTTAGCATAATTTTCACTCTTGTTGGCTCGATGCCCGAAGTCTTCTATCGATACATCGACCGATCCTTCGAATTGACATCCAATCTTCTGACATGTTTTTCACCGGCCCAACATGATTCTTCCTGCTTCAATTATCTCTCTCTTATTGAAGCTTCCTCTATCACTCAAAACATAGATCAAATTATAAATACAATCAATTGATTCCATTATCAAAATTCGAGATTCAATAATCTCCCCCTTTTTGATGATGACAACCAATTGATAACGGAGTTAACCTTAACTCCCCCTATCAATATGCCATATTGATAGAACTCTTGAATTCAAGTCAAAGCAAATTTGATTATTAATATTTGTAACACATCATCATAAAATCATGCATAACATCATCATACTTCTCCCCTTTTGTTATCAACAAAAAGTAGAAGTGTATTTAGTAAGTTTCAAATCATTGCTTATAAACATAATCTCAAGTTTTATCATCATGCAAGCTAGTAATAATTTTGAGTTTTGCAAGTTTGTAAATTTTGCTAGATGTGCAAGTTAATATGTTTTGCTTCTTAAGATGGGCAAGATAGCACTTCTTTCTCCATGCAATTTGCAAGCTAGCAAATTTTTGCTTCCTTTGCAATGTTCAAGCTAGCAAATTTTTGCTTCCTTTGCAATGTTCAAGCTAGCAATTTTGCTTCCTTTCCAAAGTGTAAGTTTCTAAATTTTGCATCTTAAGCTAGTAATTTTTCTCCCCCTTTGTCATTGTCAAAAAGAAGGGAAGTATATAATGTTGTAATTCTTTTCCCTTTACATCAATTTCCAAATCATGACAAGGGCAAAGCATCATTCTTAATTCAATATATTTGTGCATCGTTAAAACATGCACAATTCCAAAACCTTACATTTCATCTTTCATGCATGATCCCAAAAAATCAATCATCACTATGGGGATATCATACATGATACTCAAGCATTCATGATACGTCATTTTGGGCATAATATTCATGATGCTAAGACATTAAAATTTTTAAGCATTTATCAATATTTTGATCATGATACCAAACATTCATCATTTCTCTCATGCATGATACTAAAGCATTCATGATACCAAACATTAAATCAATATTTTTAAGCTTTTATCACTTCATGATTGTTGGTACCAAATATTCATCATTTATTTTCTCCCTTTTTGTCATAGGCAAAAAGAGAGGAATAGTACTAATGTGTAAATATTAAAGTCATCACATGGAAGATATCAAGAAAATTTTGGTGATGAGATATACTTCATGAATATAAGGAATTATACAAAGAAAAATCATATCATGAAAGATAAAATCATTTGAATACCAAAAGACATGATTCATTTTGATAAATATTCTCTTTAATAAAATGAAAGAATCATGATGAATAATCTTGATTTACATAAAGTTTCAAACCATAATTATCAAGATCATGGTTAGTTTCATATATCTCCTATTTAGTAAATGATAAAAAGAAACATAGGAGACATGATTTTGATTTATAAATCTCAAGAATATGTGAAAAAAAAATTGGATAAAAGTCATTCAAATTTAAATCATCAAAATCATTTTTATAGTCCAAGAGATTAATAAAAATGATACAAATAGATTCATCAATCTCCTCTTTTAAAAACTCTATAAGGTAGGGATTGAGAAATTTTGAAACATAATGCTTTCCTCTTTTTTGTTTCAGCTTATGTGATTGATTTCATATATGCATACCCTTTTCTTTTATGCCAATTCAAAACATGCATCATGTTTAAAACCGAAAAAGTAACTTTCATTATGACAAAGATCGATAATCCATAAATCACAAGAATCATCATGTATAATTTCAAAATATAAACTTATTAAACATGATCATTATGCATCATTATTTTGGTCATGATACCAAAACATGATTTTAAGTTTTCAAAGTATAACATGCACAATTTTAAACTATAAACTCATTAAGCATGATATCAAACCTCTTAATATTTTCATTAAGACATCAAGCATGGTTTTATTGAACATAAAGTATTTTCAATCAAAATAAAAAATCATCAAGATACATATTATTTCTTCTTAAAAACATATATAGGATTAATCATTAGATTTAAATATAACATTTTATTCCTTTATCATAAAACATTCAATTTTCATGATCATTTTCAAAATTACTAGAAAGATAAGCATACTCCCAAAACTTTTAACATTTTCATTACATCATTAAACATGCAATTTTTTTAAAAAAAATTTATATAATTTTTCTAAGCTAAATTAAAAACAACTCATGAAAAACATTAAGTAATTTTAAAGTAAACTAAGGGGATTTTGATTATCATTTCATCGAAAGTTGTTAAAGCGTAGTTTACCATCTCGTCTTTGTTGGTTTACTTCTCATCTTCGAATGAGCTCGATTCGTCCTAGAATACTTCCTTCTTCTTGTGTTTATAGCAAGTAGTTGCGTTCTTTTTAAGTTTATTTTTGTTCTTTGATTCTTGTTTTAAAAACTTTTTAAGCTTTATTGTGAGAAGTTCATCATCACTTGAGCTTTCGCTCGAGTGGTCTTCTTTTATTCTAATTATAAAATCCTTTCTGTTCTTTAGAAGGTTGTTCTCAAGTTCATCATATTCAACATGTGCCATAAAACTCATTTCATAGGTCATTAAAGACTCGATAAGTTCTTCGAATGGAAAATGGTTCAAGTTCTTTGACTCTTGTATTGTCATTATTTTTGAATCCCAATTTTTAGAAAGTGATCGTAAAACTTTATTAACAAGTTTAAAATTTAAAAAATATTTGTCAAGTGCTTTTAAACCATTGACGACATCCGTAAAACGGGTGTATATGTCAACAATAGTTTCACTCAACTTTATTTAAAATAATTCAAAATCATGCATTAAATGATTGACTTTAGACTCTTTAACTCTATTTGTGCTTTCATGTGTATGATTTCGAGAGTGTGCCAATTATCGAAAGCCGTTTCATAAGTAGAAACTCGATTGAATTTAGTTTTGTCTAAGGCGCAAAATAGAGCATTCATAGCTCTAGCATTTAAAGAGAAAGTTTTCTTCTCCAAATCATTCCATTCATTCATTAGAGTAGAAAACTTTTGAAAATCGCTTTCGATAATATTCCATAAATTCAAATCCATAGAAAGTAAGAAAACTCTCATTCGAGTTTTTCAATAAGTGTAGTCCATCCCATTGAACATGGGAGGACAAATGAGAGAATGACCCTCTTGAAAGCTGAAAAGAGTCATTTCTCTTGGGTGTTAAACCGAATAAGTGGCTCTGATATCAATTGTTAGGAATGAGTTGGCACTAAGAGGGGGGGAGTGAATTAGTGCAACGGATAAAATTATGTCGGTTCTAAAATTTTCATACATTTGATGAAAACTGATATAGGAAATGCTAAACTTTGAAAGCATATGAAAGAGTGTAATGAGAAAGTAAATAAGTAAGGCAGTTTGCAATTAAAGTAAATTGCTCAAAAGAAATGCAAACCAGATTTTTATAGTGGTTTGGTCATTGTGACCTACATCTACTCCACTGATTCCTCTTCCGTTGAGGCCACTAGCATCCATTATCGATCTTCCATTAATGGGCGAAGATCAACTACCCTTACAACTCGATTCTCCTTTTAACAGGTTCAGGAAAGAACCTTTACAACCCCCCTTACTCCTCTCTCAAACTACACTAATAGTTAGAGTTTTGAGAGGAGTCCTCACAAGATTACAGTAGTATTTTTTTACTTTTTTGCTCTAAATTTTTGTGATATTTAATCAAGGATGAGAAGGGTATTTATAGGCTTCAAGTAGATTTAAACTTGGAGCCTAAAAGAGTCTCATCCCAGGTTTCCTAAGTCCTGGTGATAACACCGCTTGGAAGACTATGTTTGGGTGGTACCACTGCCCAAACTGGCGGTACTACTGCTTGACATTACCACTGGGTGGTACCACTACCTGACATAGTCTCGGAGATTGTGCCACGATAGTGCCACTTGTTGGGTCACTGTTTGGGCCTTGCACTTGGCCCAACACAGCCCAAACTTAGGCCCAATTGACCCCTAATTGAGTTATCCCAATTCCAACCCAATTATGTGCTAACTACAAATTTTAAGACATTTACTAAGCTAAATAAGTCCATAAGTCTAGGTTTCTTTTGGCGGTTTTCCGACGAACTTCTAACGATCTCTCGACAATGTTCCAATGGACTCCCAACAAGCTCCTAGACATCACGATGATCTTCTTGGCGAGTTCTGATGAGCTTCTTTGGCAAGCTCCTAGACTTCTCCGTCAATTCTGGTAGAACTTCCGACAAACGTCCGGGCTTTTGATGAACTCTCAAACTCTCAATAAAATCTCATTCTTGACTCCGGGACTTCATTTTACTTTATGCCTTGCTATTGTAGTTAATCCTGTACACTTAAAACCTACTTTGATTGAGACAGTTATTACAAAGCTTGAATCAAAGTTGTTCAACATGTCATTAGTTCATCGACGCTTAGTCCGATTCTTAGGTGTATCGTCCTCTCTTGTGGCCTATTGCTCAATCAACTAGTTGACTTCCACAACTCCGATTTCATTAGCACAATTTTTGCTCTTTTTGGCCTAAGGCCTAAATCCGTGGCTCGAAGCATTCTATCGATACGTTGACCGATCCTTCGGCTCGACGTCCAATCTTCTGATATGTTTTTCATTGGCCCAACATGATTCTTCCTACTTCAATTGTCTTTCCCTGATCGAAGCTTCCTACGTCATTCAAAATACAGATTAAATCATAAATACTATCGATTGGTTCCATCATCAAAATATGAGATTCAACAAGGTGGTTACTCCTACTTTATTATTTTTACTAATGATTTCTCAAGGTATGGACATGTGTACTTGATGAAGTATAAGTCCGAGGCCTTTGAAAAATTCAGAGAGTATAAGAATAAAGTGAAGAACCAGATTGAAAAGAGTATCAAGACTCTTTGATCAGATCGAGAAGGTTAGTACTTAAGTATAGAGTTCACTCAGTTCCTTATGGACCATAGGATTATATCCTAATGGACATCTCCTTATACACCTAAGCTCATCTCATTCTGGGGATATGCTCTAAAGACCGCAGCTTACATTCTGAATAGAGTTCCAACTAACTCGGTAGTGTCTACACCATATGAGATATAGATAGGGAAAAAGCCTGATCTTTATGTTGTTAAAATTTGGGGCTGCCCTGCACACGTTAAAAGACACAACCCCGATAAGTTAGAATCGAGGACAAAGCGGTGCAAGTTCATAGGATACCCCAAGAAAACTTGTGAGAATTATTTCTATCATCCCGAGGACTAAAAGGTCTTTGTAGCCAAGAGAGTGGTGTTTCTTTAAAAGGAACACATTCTTGGCGGAGACAATGGGAGCATGATAGAGTTGAGCGAGGTTAGAGAACCTAGCTCAAGCTCCACTACACGACCCGAGTTTATTTAGGTTCCTAACACATAATTTCCGACTTTATGTAGGTCTAACAGAGTATCCAATCCTCTTGAGAGATATGTGGGACATATTCGATGAGAGGATATTGAGGATATTGATCCTTAGACCTATGAGGAGGCTATTATGAGTATAGACTCCGGGAAGTGGCAAGAAGCCATGAATTCTGAGATGGATTCTATGTGCTCCAACAAGGTTTGGAACTTAGTTGATGCACTTGAGAGTATTGTACCCATCGGTTGCAAGTGAATCTTCAAGAAGAAGATCAGAGTAGATGGAAAGGTAGAGACATATAAAGCAAGGCTAGTGGCTAAAGGGTATCGTTAAAGGCAAGGTGTTGACTATGACAAAACCTTCTCACCCGTAGCCGTATTAAAATCTATCCAAATTCTATTAGTTATTGCAGCACACTATGATTATGAGATCTGGCAGATGGATGTGAAAATCATATTTCTCAATAGAAACATTGAGGAGGATATGTATGTGATATAGCTTGAGGGATTTGTGTCAAAGGTCTATCCAGATAAGGCGTGTAGGTTGCTTAGTTCCATTTATAGACTAAAGCAAACTTCTCAAAGTTGGAATATAAGATTTGATGAGGTAATCAGATCTTATAACTTCGTTAAGAATGAAGATGAGCCTTGTGTGTACAGGAAGGTAAGTGGGAGTGCTATCACCTTCTTAGTGTTATATGTGGATAACATTCTAATCATTGGGAATGATGTAGAAATGCTATCCATAGTAAAGACTTGGTTATCTAGACACTTCTCTATGAAGGACTTAGGGGAAGCATCCTATATCTTGGGAATTCAGATCTATAGAGATAGATCTAAGAGGATGCTTGGCTTGTCCCAATCCAGGTACATAGACACCATTGTAAAAAGATTTGGCATAAAAAATTCCAAGAGAGGTCTCATACCAATGAGACATAGGATATCGCTTTCTAGGAGTATATCCCCAAAGACTCCAGAAGAAAAGGAGAACATGGATAGGATACCCTATGTCTCAACAATAGGTTCTATTATGTATGTCATGCTATGTACCAGGCTTGATATAGCACATGCTTTGAGTGTCACGAGCCGGTATCAGGCAGATCTAGGCTTGGAGTACTACCGCCGACTAGGAATTCTAGCTTTTACAACACTTTTAAGCCCTCAAATACTCAAGATTAAAGTAAGTTTTCGGTACCCTTTCATGTAGGAAAGGGTGGGGTTTATATAGGCCCCAATGAGTTTAAAAATGGAGCTCAAAAGTGTCCATTCTCGGATTTCTGGGGTCTTGGCGATACCACCACCTGGCACTTGACACTAGGTGGTACTACCGCTCAGTCTGGGTAGTACCATTACTTGGCAGAGCTCAAAGACTGAGCTCTCAGGGTACTACCACCAAGAATTCCTGGGAGACTAAGTCTCTTGGGTTGTGCCACCGCCGACTAGGAATTCTAGGTCCAAATGGGCTAATCCATTCGGTCCAATTTGGGTCTGTTAAGGGCCCAGTTGGCCCCTGATTAAGTTAGTGGGATCACTTCCCAGTCCTAACTTAATCTACATACTAACTATGACAATTAAGACATCATTACTGCAATTCGTGTTCCGGTGTGTTAATCGCTTCTTCCGACGAGCTTCCGGTGAACATCCGATGAACCCTCGGTGATGCTCCGACGGACTCCCGGCAAGCTCCTAGACTTCGCAATGATCTTCTTGGTGAGTTCTGACGAGCTATGTTTGGCAAGCTCTTGGACTTCTCGGATGGTTCCCGCAGAGCTTCCGACGAAACGTCCGGACTTCCGACGAGCTCTCGAACTCCCAACGTGATCTTGGTCTTGACTCCGGCTCAACACCTGCTGCATGTCTTATTGCCATCGTAGTTAATCCTGCACACTTATCTCAACATATAGATTAGATAAACAAATGACAATTGACTTCATCATCAAAATCTGAGATTCAACAATCTCCCCCTTTTTGATGATGACAATCAATTGATGATGGAGTTAACCTTAACTCCCCTTATCTATATGCCATACTTGAGATAAGTCATTCTTGAATTCAAATCCTTTGAATTCAAGAGACATATTGATAAGTTAATTTCATTTAAACTTATTAATACCCTCATCATGATTTCTATAGCAATTCTAAAAATGATGTCAAGGCATGACATCCATTTTCAATTATTATATTTCAAATGTAAAGGATAGCAATCAAAGCAATTCATCATATGGTAAGATATCAATTTGTAAAATTACAAATTGAGCTCTAGATATCTTATCATTATGCAAACATGTATAGCAATTCATTTTATTATCAATTTACACCATATTTCTCCCCCTTTGTTATCAACAAAAAGGAGAACGATTCAACAATGTATGCAAGTATGGTAAAAAAGATTCATGTTATATTTCAATTTTGTAAAAAAAAATTATATCAATCATATTTCAATCATTCATGACATGGTATCATTCACAAGTTCTCACATAAAAGAGATAGCTTCAATCCTTTTTATTTATCATCAACGCTTTGCATGAAGGAGGAAAGCCATTTAGAACTAACTTTGAATGAAGTTAAAAATGATAAGAGATTAAATCATGCTTCATTTTCATAAGGATTAAGATATACATGTGAAGTTAAATCCTTGCAAGTGTTCATCTCAAAAAAAATTTTGTTCAACAAGAAGGAATTCATGTGAAAGAATCATCAAATTCATTTCTTAATTAAGAATCACAAAAGATAAATCCATGAGAGATGCATTTGTCAAATTATTTTATGTAAAAATTATTAAGTGTTGGAGCATGGATATGAAATAGCTTTGATATGGCATAGACTCTTAAAGGCTCCATTTGAGAACTACATTATGTTCGAAATAAAAATATGCATTTAGACAATGTTTTGTTATAGCTTTTCAATCACAATCATGAAGGTAAAACATGCTCATCATCATGGAAATTTTTGGCATCAAGACACACAATTTCCAACATGTTATTGAAGCATATAATCATGTAAAATTCGTATCATAAGATTTTCAACATTGAGTTTTTAAGTGATTGATCAAAGAGTCAAGAAAGTCCGAAAACAAATTCATGCATTCGGATAAGTCAACATTCCTAATTCTTTTCCAATAAGATCAAATTGTTCTTCACTTAAAGGTTTTATAAAAATATCAGTCAATTGATGTTTTGTGCCAATAAACTCTATGATTACATCATGATTAGTGACATGATCTCGTAAAAAATGATGCCTACTATTAATATATTTTATTCTAGAGTGTTGAATGGGATTCTTTGTTAAACATATTGTACTTGTGTTATCACATTTTATGGGAATATTTTTAAGATGAATCTGATAGTCCTCTAAAGTGTTTTTCATCCACACAACATGTGCATAGCATGCACTAGTTGTAATGTACTTAGCTTCGGTTGTAGATAGTGCAACCAAGTTTTATTTCTTGGATGACCAAGAAACAAGTGCATGTCCCAAAAATTGACATGTTCCTAATATGCTTTTTCTATCTAGTCTATATCTAGCAAAATCCGTATCAACATAAGCAATTAGCTCAAAGTTCTCAGATTTTGGATACCATAATCCTAGAGTTGTGGTTCCTTTAAGATATCTAAGTATTCTTTTAACTACTTTGAGATGAGATATCTTAGGGTTAGATTGAAACCTAGCACGAAGTCCTATACTAAACATGATATCCGGTCTAGTTGCAGTGAGGTAAAGCAAAGTTCCTATCATACCCCTATAAGTTTTTTTATCCAAGCTTTCTCTACTTTCATCAATTTCTAACTTAGTGGAGGTGCTCAAAGGAGTGTTGATAGCTTTGGAGCTATCCATATTAAACCTCTTTAGTAAATCTAAAGCATATTTTGTTTGACTAAAAAAGATGCCATTACTTAGTTGTTTGATTTATAAACCTAAAAAGAATGTTAGTTCTCCCATCAAACTCATTTCAAATTCAAGACTCATACTCTTAGCAAATAATTCACAAAGAGATTCATTCGTGGAACCAAAGATAATATCATGAACATAAATTTGAACAATAAGAAAATTATTTTTAAAATTTTTGATAAACAATGTAGTATCGACCTTGCCTTTAGAGAAATTATTTTCAATAAGAAATAAACTAAGTCTCTTATATCAAGCCTTGGGGCTTGTTTTAAACTATAGAGAGCTTTAGTCAATTTAAACACATAATTATGGAGACTATTGTTCTCAAATCTGGGAGGTTGTTCAACATAAACTTCTTCGGAAATAAAGCCATTAAGAAAAGTACTATTAACATCTATTTGAAATAACTTTAAAATGTTATTACTAGCAGAGGCAAGGAGCATCCTCATGGCTTCTAATCGAGCCACAAGAGCGAAGGTTTCTTTGTAATCGATACATTCTTCCTAGTGGAAACCTTTGACCACTAATCTAGCCTTGTTTCTAAACACGATACCAGATTCATCTTGCTTGTTTCTAAAGACCCATTTAGTACCAATAACTAAATGATCATTTGGCCTACGAACAAGCTTCCACACCTCATTTCTCTCAGATTGATTTAACTCATCTTGCATTGCAATAATCCATAAATCATCTTTCGTGGCTTCGTTAATACATTTTGGTTCAATTTGGAAGAGAAAATCGGCGTTGGCACAAAAATTTTTAAGAGAAGAACATGTTTGAACCCCTTTAGATGTGTCTCCTATGATTAGCTCTTTAGGATGAGCATCTACATACTTCTAATCCATGGGTAAGGATGTTTCGGAAGTGGATGCATCCAAGTTGCTAGTTAGAGAAGGGGTTTCATTTAAATTCAATGTATCAAAATTAACATCATCATCAAAATCATTTTTCTTAATTTCAGAAATCTTATTAAAAACAACATGAATGAATTCTTCTATAATTAAAGTTCTTTTATTGAAGATACGAAATGCTTTAGAAATTGAAGAATAGCCAAGAAAAATTCCTTCATTGGATTTTGCATCAAATTTTCCTAAGGCATCTTTTTCATTCAAGATAAAACACTTACACCCAAAAACTTTAAAATATGAAACATTATGTTTTTTGTTGTTCCACAACTCATAGGGAGTTTTGGTGAGTAAGGGTCTTACTAGAACTCTATTCAAAATATAACATGTAGCGTTTACGGCTTCGACCCAAAAATATTTAGGTAGGCTATGTTCATTCAACATGGTTCTCGCCATTTCTTGTAAATTTCTATTTTTTCTTTCTACTACTCCATTTTGTTAAGGATTTTTTAGAGTAGAGAAGTTATGGTTGTATCCATTAGATTCACAAAATTCTTGAAAATTATGGTTTTAAAATTCCTCACCGTGATCACTTTGAATTGATGAAAACATAAAACCCTTTTCATTTTGAACAAGTTTACAAAACTTGGTGAAATATCTAAAGCATTCACTTTTTTGTTTCAAGAAATAAGTCCATGTGTATCTATTATAATCATCTACAATAACAAAAGCGTATTTGCTACCTCCTAGGCTTGATGTAGAGATTGGTCTGAATAAGTCCATATGGATCAATTGCAAAGGTCTTGAGGTACTTATTTGATTCTTAGGTTTGAAGCTACCATTTATTTGTTTTCCTAATTGACAAGCATCACAAACATTATCTTTAACGAACTTGATATGAGGAATTCCTCTTATAAGTTCTTTAGATGAGATTTGTGTGATTAGCTTCATACTAGCATGACTTAATCTCTTATGCCAAAGCTAAGCATCGTCATTCAAAACTGAAAAACACATTTCATTGCAAAGATCATTAATGTCAATGGTGTATAAGTTATTTTGTTTTAATGCAATCATAGATATGTTTTTGTGTGGTTTTTCAATAATGCAAGCATTAGATTCAAATTTAACAATGTATCCTTTATCACACAATTGACTAATGCTCAAGAGGTTATGTTTTAAACCATCAACTAACAAAACATCTTCAATAAAGAAGTTGGATTTGTTACCTATGGTTCCTTTGCCAATGATTTTTCCCTTGTTGTTGTCTCCGAAGATGACATATCCTTTGTTTATACTAGTGAGCTTAGAGAATTGAGATGGATCTTCGGTCATATGCCTTGAGCATCTACTATCAAGATACCATCTCTTGCTCCTAGCTTGTGATAGTATATGTTTCTACAAAAGAAAGATAATTTTTAGGTACCCATTTGACCTTGGGTGCCTCAAAAACCAATCTAAATTGCTTGTCATGTTGCATGGAATTTTATGGTTCCTTTAGGGACCCAAATCAATTTGTTAGGACTAACCTTCTTGAATGGACAATGATAAGTTCTATGTCCATATTTGCAACAAAAGTTGCATTTGTTTTGGTATGAAATATGCAAGTAAGGCTTTTAATGAAGGTGGTTGGATTATGGTAAGAGCTCATCACAAATCTAATTCTACTTCTTTTATGAACGTGACCCTTATTGGTCAGGATCATATTCAAGGACTTGCTACCAACCTCAAATTTTTTCAAGGTATCCTTGAGTAGCAAGTTCTCCTTTTGAATTATTTCTAAATCACGGCTTTTCATACATAGAGCTTAACTATCGTTATGCTCAATTTTTAATTTATCAAAATTACTAACAAGAGTATCATGCTCCTTTTTTAATAATTTATATTTTCTACTAATTATTTTGCATTCATCAAATAAATCATGAAAAATATTTAATAATTCATCAAATGATAAATCTGCATCAATTAAATTTATTACCTCCTCTCCAATGGCCATTAGTACATAATGAGCAACTTGCTCGGTGTTGGGCTCCTCTTCTTCGGATGCACTTGAGTCATCCCATATTGCGCTGAGCGCCTTCTTCTTTGATGTTCTCTTCTTAGCTTAGGGACATTCACTTTTATAGTGTCCTTAGCTTCTTGCATTCGTAGCAAATTACATGGTCCTTTTTGGGTTTAAATTTATTTTTAGTGTCATTTTTAAATTTGTTTCTTTTAATAAATTTTTGAATTTCCTTGTTAAAAGTGCCAAGTCATCATCAAAGTCCTCATCACTTGAGTTTTCTCTCAAGTGGTCTTCTTGAGTTCTAAGTGTCATATCCTTCTTGTTCTTTGGAAGGGTGTCCTTATGCTCTTCATGAACTTTGCATGTCATTTTGTAGGTCATTAGTGACCCAATTAATTCTTCAAGAGGAAAATTGTTTATATCTTTGGCCTCTTGAATGGCCATGACTTTAGTATCCCAACTCTTTGGAAGGGATCTTAGAATTTTATTAACAAGCTCGAAATCCGAAAAACTTTTACCGAGTCCTTTTAGACCATTGACGACATCCGTAAAACAGGTGTACATGTCTCCTATGGTCTCACTCGATTTCATTCGAAAAAGTTTATAAGAATATACTAAAAGGTTGATTTTTGACTCTTTTATTCTACTCGTGCCTTCGTGAGTCACTTCGAGTGTATGCCAAATATCAAATACAGTTTTACAAATCAAAACAATATTGAACTCATTTTTATCTAGTGCACAAAAAAAGGCATTCATAGCCTTTGCATTTAGAGTGAAAGTCTTCTTCTCCAATTCATTCCAATCAATCATTGGAAGAGAAGACTTTTGAAATCTATTTTCTATAATATTTCAAAGCTCAAAATCAATGGAAATTGTTAAATCTCGGATTTTGATGATGAAGTCAATTGTCATTTGTTATCTAATCCATATGTTGAGATAAGTGTACAGGATTAATTACGATGAAAGTAAGACATGCAGCAGGAGTTGTGTCGGAGTCAAGACTGATCACGTTGGGGGTTCGAGAGTTCGACGGAAGTCCGGACAGTCGTCGGAGGTTCTACGGGAACAAATCTGAGAAGTCCAGGAGCTTGCCAAAGAAGCTCGTCGGAACTCGCCAAGTGGATCGTCGCAAGTCCAGGAGTTTGCCGGAAGTCCGCCGGAGCATCACCGAGAGTTCGTCGAACGTTCGCCGGAAGCTTACTGGAAGGGAACTCGACGTTGTCGGTTAAAAACTTGCTTAGGACTATGTCTTAATTTCATAGTTTGCATGTAATTAGGGTTAGGATTAAGGGTTAATCCTATAACCCGGTTAGGGGCCAATTGGGCCCGAGTTCGAACTGGTTTGGGCCAAGTTTGGAGCCCAACCAGTAAGCTGAAATAGTCTAGGCGGTGACCCCGCTAGACTAGGCGGTGGCACCGCCCAGAACCCGAAAGGTTGGGTGGTGGAACCGCCGGACTGGGCGGTGGCACCGCCTAGAGCCTGAAGTATCAGGCGGTGGTACCGCCAGACTAGGTGGTGGTACCGCCGGACTAGGCGGTGGCACCGCCCAGAACCCAAGAGTTCTGGCGGTGGCACCACCCAGAACCCGAGAATTCTGGCAGTGGCACCGCTAGTACACTATCAGTATCTGAAACTGACAGGCAGTGGCACCGCCACTAACAGGCGGTGGCATCGCTAGCATTGGGAAACCCAAAAGAATTCAAATTTGGAGCCCAAATTTGAATCCTCTTGGGGCCTATATAAACCCCACCCTTTCATGCATGAAAGGGCATCGAAACTTAGCATTTATTGTGAGATTTTGAGAGCTTAAAAGTGTTATAAAAGGTCAAAAGTTCTTCTCCCTCTTTTCTTCCAAGTTTTAATCATTCAAGAGAGGAGTGAAAAATCTGTAAGGGTTGTCTCTTAAGCCCGTCAAAAGGAGTGAAATTATAAAAGGGTGGTTGGCCTTCGCCTATTGAAGGAAGGCCTCTAGTGGACGTTGGTGACCTCATTGGAGGAGGAAGCCAAAAGTGGATGTAGGTGAAGATTGACCGAACCACTCTAAATCTCGGTTTGCATTTACATTTTGTTCTCTATCTTAACTACAACTGCCTCCATAGCTTTATTTAATTGTACTTTGCTTAGTCTTAAGTTAAAGAAATTTTCGAATCGACTTTCATACCGAAATCATTTTTATCGTACGAACGCAGTTTTAAATCATCGAAAGTTTTTCGCTGCACTAATTCACCCCCCCCCTCCTCTTAGTGCTCTTGATTCTAACAATTGGTATCAGAGCTTGGTTCACTCTTAATCGGATTAAAACCCAAGAGAGATGGCATACGCCGGAATCCAAGAGGGCCAATCTATCACACGTCCACCCATGTTCAATGGGACGGACTACACCTATTGGAAGACCCGAATGAGGATCTTCCTTATTTCAATGGATTTTGAACTTTGGAATCTTGTCGAAAATGGATTTTCGAAGTTTTCTCTTCCAATGATCGATTGGAATGAATTGGAGAAGAAGATTTCGCTCTTAATGCAAAGGCTATGAATGCCTTATTTTGTGCGCTTGATAAAAATGAGTTCAATCGTGTTTCGGTTTGTGAAACCGAATTTGATATTTGGCATACACTCGAAGTGACTCACGAAGGTACAAGTAGAGTGAAAGAGTCAAAAATCAATCTTTTGATACATTTTTTTGAACTTTTCCGAATGAAACCGAGCGAGACTATTGGCGACATGTACACCTGTTTCACGGATATCGTCAATGGTCTAAAAGGACTCGGCAAAAGTTTTTTGGATTTTGAGCTCATAAATAAGAGTCTAAGATCCCTTTCTAAGAGTTAGGACCCTAAAGTCACTGCTATTCAATAGGCTAAAGATTTAAACAACTTCCCTCTTGAAGAATTAATCTGGTCATTAATGACCTACGAAATGACTTGCAAAGCTCATGAAGAGCAAGAAGACATCCTTCCAAAGAACAAGAAGGATATGGCACTTAGAACTTTCGAAGACCACTTGAGAGAAAACTCAAGTGATGAAGACTGTGACGATGACCTAGCACTTCTAACAAGGAAATTCAAAAAATTCATTAAAAGAAACAAGTTTAAAAATGACCCAAAGAATAAATTTAAACCCAAAAAGGACCAAGTTATTTGCTACGAATGCAAGAAGCCGGGACACTACAGAAGTGATTGTCCCCAAGCCAAGAAGAGAAGACCAAAGAAGAAGGCGCTCAAAGCAACATGGGATGACTCAAGTGCATCCGAAGAAGAGGAGTCCAACACCGAGCAAGTTGCTCATTACGCCCTAATGGCCATCAGAGATGAGGTAACAAATTTAATTGATGCAGATTTATCATTCGATGAATTACTTAATGCCTTCCATGACTTATTTGATGAATGCAAAACTATTAGTAGAAAATACAAATTGCTAAAAAAGGAGCTTGATAGTCTTACTTGTAATTTTGATAAATTAATAACTGAATATCATGATAGTTTAGCTCTATGTAAAAAATGCCATGATCTAGAAACTCTCCAAAAGGAGAACTTGCTACTTAAGGACACCTTGAAGAAATTCGAGGTTGGTAGCAGGTCTTTAAATATGATCCTTACAAATAAGGGTCATGTTCCTAAAAGAAGTGGAATAGGATTTGTGAGAAGTTCTCACCAAAATCCAACCACCTTCATTAAAGGCCCTATCTTACATAATTGGCACCAAAGCAAATGCAACTTTTGTTGCAAATATGGAGATAGAACTTATCATTGTCCATTCAAGAAAGTTAGTCCGAACAAACTAATTTGGGTTCTTAAAGGAACCACGATAAATTCTATACAACATGATAAACAATTTAGATCAATGTTTGAGGCACCCAAAGTAAATGGGTACCTAAAAATCATCATTTCTTGTAGAAATATATACCATCACAAGCTAGGAGCAAGAGATGGTACCTTGATAGTGGATGCTCAAGACATATGACCGGAGATCCATCTCAATTCTCTAAGCTCACTAGCATAGACGAAGGCTATGTCACCTTCGGAGATAACAACAAGGGTAAAATCATTGGCAAAGGAACCATAGGTAACAAATCCAACTTCTTTATTGAAGATATTTTGTTAGTTGATGGTTTAAAACATAACCTCTTGAGCATTAGTCAATTATGTGATAAAGGATATATTGTCAAATTCGAATCTAATGCTTGCATCATTGAAAAACCACACAAAAACACATCTATGATTGCATTAAAACAAAATAACGTATACACCAATGATATCAATGATTTTTGCAATGAAATGTGTTTCTCAGTTTTAAATGAGGATGCTTGGCTTTGGCAAAGGAGATTAGGTCATGCTAGCATGAAACTAATCACTCAAATATCATCCAAAGAACTTGTAAAAGGTATTTCTCACATCAAGTTCATCAAAGATAATGTATGTGATGCTTGTCAATTAGGAAAGCAAATTAAGGGTAGTTTCAAATCTAAGAATCAAATAAGCACCTCTAGGCCCTTATAATTGATCTATATGGACTTGTTTGGACCTATCTCTACATTAAGCCTAGGAGGTAGCAAATACGCCTTCGTCATTGTAGATGACTATAGTAGATACACATGGACTTATTTCTTAAAACACAAAAATGAATGCTTTAGATATTTTACCAAGTTTTACAAACTTGTCCAAAATGAAAAGGATTCTATGATTTCGTCAATTAGAAGTGATCATGGTGGTGAATTTCAAAACGGTGATTTCCATGAATTTTATGAATTTAATGGATATAATCACAACTTCTCTATTCCAAGAAATCCTCAACAAAATGGTGTAGTAGAAAGAAAAAATAGAAATTTACAAGAAATGGCGAGAACCATGTTGAATGAACATGGCCTACCCAAATATTTTTGGGTCGAAGCCGTAAACACTGCATGCTGTATTTTAAATAGAGTTCTAATAAGACCCTTACTCACCAAAACTCCCTATTAGTTGTGGAACAACAAAAAACCTAATGTTTCATATTTTAAAGTTTTTGGGTGTAAGTGTTTTATCTTGAATGAAAAAGATGCCTTAGGAAAATTTGATGCTAAATCCGATGAAGGAATTTTCCTTGGTTATTCTCCAGTCTCTAAAGCTTTTCGTATCTTCAATAAAAGAACTTTAATTATAGAAGAATCCATTCATGTTGTTTTCAATGAGATTTCCGAAATAAAAAAAAAAGATTTTGATGATGATGTTAATTTTGATTCTTTGAATTTAAATGAAACCCCTTCTCTAACTAGCAACTTGGATGCATCCACTTCCGAAACATCCTTACCCAAGGATTGGAAGTATGTAGATGCTCATCCTAAGGAGCTAATTCTAGGAGACACATTTAAGGGGGTTCAAACACGTTCTTCTCTTAAATATTTTTGTGCCAATGCCGCTTTTCTCTCCCAAATTGAACCTAAATGTATTGACGAAGCCATGAAAGATGATTCATGGATTATCACAATGCAAGATGAGTTAAATCAATTTGAGAGAAATGAGGTGTGGAAGCTTGTTCCTAGGCCGAATGACCATTTAGTTATTGGTACTAAATGGGTCTTTAGATACAAGCAAGATGAATATAGTATCGTGGTTAGAAACAAATCTAGATTAGTAGCCAAGGGTTTCAACCAAGAAGAATGTATCGATTATGAAGAAACCTTCGCTCCTGTGGCTAGATTAGAAGCCATAAGGATGCTCCTTGCCTATGCTAGTAATAATAATTTTAAGTTATTTCAAATGGATGTTAAAAGCACTTTTCTTAATGGCTTTATTTCCGAAGAAGTTTATGTTGAACAACCTCCCAGATTTGAAAATAATAGCCTCCCTAATCATGTGTTTAAATTAACTAAAGCTCTCTATGGTTTAAAACAAGCCCCAAGGGCTTGGTATGAGAGACTTAGTTCGTTTCTTATTGAAAATAATTTCACAAAAGGCAAGGTCGATACTACATTGTTTATCAAGAATTTTGAAAATAATTTTCTTATTGTTCAGATTTATGTTGATGATATTATTTTTGGTTCTACAAATGAATCTCTTTGTGAATCTTTTGCTAAAACCATGAGTCTTGAATTTAAAATGAGTTTGATGGGAGAATTAACCTTTTTCTTAGGCTTACAAATTAAGCAACTAAGAAATGATATCTTTATTAGTCAAACTAAATATGCTTTAGATTTGCTAAAAAGATTTAATATGGAAAGCTCAAAAGCTATTAATACTCTTATGAGCACCTCCACTAAGTTAGAAGTTGATGAAAGTGGAGAAAGCTTCGATCAAAAAACTTATAGGGGTATGATAGGAAGTTTACTTTACCTTACTACAACTAGACCAGATATCATGTTCAGTGTAGGACTTTGTGCTAGGTTTCAATCAAACCCTAAGATATCTCATCTCAAAGCAGTTAAAAGAATACTTAGATATCTTAAAGGTACCACAAATCTAGGATTATGGTATCCAAAAACTGAGAAGTTTGAGTTAATTGCTTATGCTGATGCAGATTTTGCTGGGTGTAGACTAGATAGAAAAAGCACATCAGGAACATGCCAATTTTTAGGACATTCTCTTGTTTCCTGGTCATCTAAGAAACAAAACTCGGTTGCACTATCAACAATCGAAGCTGAGTATATTACAGCTAGTGCATGCTGTGCACAAGTTGTGTGGATGAAAAACACCTTAGAAGATTATAAAATTTATCTTAAAAATATTCCCATTAAATGTGATAATACAAGTGCTATATGTTTAACAAAAAATTCCATTCAACACTCAAGAATAAAACATATTGATATTAGACATCACTTTATACGAGATCATGTCACTAATTATGATGTAGTAATAGAGTTTATTGATACTAAATATCAACTAGTTGATATTTTTACAAAGCCTTTAAGTGAAGAACAATTTGATTTCATTAGAAGAGAATTAGGTATGTTAATGTGTCCAAATGCATGAACTTATTAAAATTATTTTTTGGATATTCTTGATTCAATGATCAAATCACTTAATTGTTATGATGATTTTACACGATTACATGCCTTAATAACATGTTGGAAATTATGTATTTTGAATACAAAATTTCCATAATAATAAGCATGTTTTATCTTCATGATTGTGTTTGAAAATCTATAGCAAAACCTTGTCCGAATGTATGAAAGTGTTAAATTACATTTTCGGATTTTCTTGATCCTAACGATACATTATTCTCTTCCGGACTTAATGCAGCTTTCATAAGCATGTCATATAAAATTTAATTCATATCATTGATTTTTGACATATAGAATCAATTAGCAAATGCATCTCTCATAGACTTATCATGTGAAAAAAAAATATATATATATTTTTTCGAGAAATGGATTTGATGAAATGATTCTTTCTTATAAATTCCTTCTTGAAAAGGGAAGATTTTTTCTTAAGCAAGGATTTGATTCACATACATATCTTGATCCTTGTAAAAATGCAATGAAATGTGAACCTAATTATGACATGAATCATTACTGCACTTATGATTAAAATTTGCTTATATCATTCTCCTTTTTGTTGATGACAAAGGGGGAGAAATATATGAATTGATGCTATGAGTGCTATATTTGAATTTGAATTATGTTAAGATATCAAAAGGAGCTTGCATTGAAATATATGATAAATTGATGATAGAAATGCTATGATTGCCATATTTGCATTATGCCATATATGCATCATGTCAAGATATCAAGAATTTGCATTGCAATTTTACATTTTGATATCTTACCATATGATAAAGTGCTACCATTACTATCATTCACACTTGAAATGTAAGACTTGAAAATGGATGTCAAGCCTTGACATCATTTTCAGAGAGATACATCTTGATAGGAATCATGATGGGAGTATTGATAAGGTTAAACAATCTTAACTTATGAATATGTCTCTTGAATTCAAAAGCTTTGAAATTCAAGAATGACTTATCTCGAGTATGGCATATAGATAGGGGGAGTTAAGGTTAACTCCGTTATCAATTAATTGTCATCATCAAAAAGGGGGAGATTATTGAATCTCAAATTTTGATGATGAAATCAATTGTCATTTGTTATCTAATCCATATGTTGAGATAAGTGTGCAGGATTAATTACGATGAAAGTAAGACATGCAGTAGGAGTTGCCCCGGAGTCAAGACTATGTTCTCGTTGGGGGTTCGAGAGTTCGACGAAAGTCTGGACAATCGTTGGAGGTTCTGCGGGAACAAATCCAAGAAGTCCAGGAGCTTGCCAAAGAAGCTCGTCGGAACTCGCCAAGTGGATCGTCGCAAGTCCAGGAGTTTGCCAGAAGTCTGTCGGAGCATCGCCGAGAGTTTGTCGGACATTCGCCAAAAGTTCACCGGAAGCTCGCTGGAAGGGAACTCGACGTTGCCGATTAAAAACTTGTTTAGAACTATGTCTTAATTTCATAGTTTGCATGTAATTAGGGTTAGAATTAAGGGTTAATCCTATAACTCGGTTAAGGGCCAATTGGGCCTGAGTTCGGACTGGTTTGGGCAAAGTTTGGAGCCCAACCAGTAAGCTGAAATAGTCTAGGCAGTGGCACCGCCCAAAACCCGAAAGGTTGGGCGGTGGCACCGCCCAAAGCTTGAAGTATCAGGCGGTGGTACTGCCGGACTGGGCGGTGGCACCACCTAGAACCCAAGAGTTCTGGTGGTGGCACCGCCCAGAACCCGAGAATTCTGGCAGTGGCACCGCCAGTACACTGTCAGTATCTGACACTGACAGATAGTGGCACCGTCAACATTGGGAAACCCAAAAGAATTCAAATTTGGAGCCCAAATTTGAATCCTCTTGGGGCTTATATAAACCCCACTCTTTCATGCATAAAAGGGCACCGAAACTTAGCATTTATTCTGAGATTTTGAGAGCTTAAAAGTGTTGTAAAAGGTCAAAAGTTCTTCTCCCTCTTTTCTTCCAAGTTTTAATCATTCAAGAGAGGAGTGAAAAATTTGTATGGGTTGTCTCCTAAGCCCATCAAAAGGAGTGAAATTGTAAAAGGGTGGTTGGCCTTCGCCTATTAAAGGAAGGCCTCTAGTGGACGTCGGTGACCTCATCGGAGGAGGAAGCCAAAAGTGGATGTAGGTCAAGATTGACCGAATCACTCTAAATCTCAGTTTGCATTTACATTTTGTTCTCTATCTTAACTGCAACTACCTCCATAGCTTTACTTTAACTGCACTTTGCTTAATCTTAAGTTAAAGAAATTTTTGAATCGACTTTTATACCAAAATCGTTTTTATCGTACGAACACAGTTTTAAATCGTCGAAAGTTTTCCGCTGCACTAATTCACCCCCCCCCACCCCCCCCCCCCTAGTGCTCTTGATCCTAACAGAAATAAGGAAGATCTTCATTCGAGTCTTCCAATAGGTGTAATCCGAAGATGGGCGGATTTGTAATAGAGTGACCCTCTTGGTTTCTGGCAAATGACATCTCTCTTGGGTTTTAATCCAACTGAGAGTGAACCTTGCTTTGATACCAATTGTTAGGATCAAGAGCGAACTAAGAGGGGGGGGGGTGAATTAGTGTAGTGAATAAAAATATTGATTTCAAAAAATCTTTTCGTACGTTGAAAACCAAACTCAGAAATGCTTAACTTTGAAGGCGAAGTAAGAGCGTAAAGATAGCTTGAAGGCAGTAAATGATTAAGGAGGTTTGCAGTAAAGAATGATGCTCAAAGTAAATGCAAACCAAGATTTTAGAGTGGTTCGATCAATCTTGACCTACATCCACTTTTGGCTTCCTCCTTCGGCAAGGTCACTGGAATCCACTAGAGGCCTTCCTTTATTAGGCGAAGGCCAACCACCATTTTATAGCTTTTCTTCTTTTGACGGGCTTAGGAGACAACCCTTACAAGTTTTTACTCCGCTCTTGAAAGATCTCAACACTTAGAAGAAAGAAGGAGGAGAACTCTAGCTTTTACAACACTTTTAAGCCCTCAAATACTCAAGATTAAAGCAAGTTTTTGGTACCCTTTCATGTAGGAAAAGGTGGGGTTTATATAAGCCCCAATGAGTTTAAAAATGGAGCTCAAAAGTGTCCATTCCCAGATTTCCGGGGTCCTAGCGGTACCACCGAATAGGGCTGCGAATGATTGCATCACAATAGTAGCACCAAATAGGGCAGTGATTGATTCCCTAGCCCCGACACAAGAAACAGGAGTTGAGATTACATATTTACAATCTTACGTAATGGCCACGGATAACTCAGTGAAAGCATAAATGGAAGCATTGAAAATCAGAATTGAGAACCGGCTACAAGAAACACTTAATGATTTTAAAAAGAGCCTACTAGAGAGCCTCAGCAAATTTCAACAAGATGGAGGCTCAAGTTCTACATTGTATAGATTTGGAAATACAAGAAAAGGGCCCTAAGATTATGAAACAAACTACTCACACATGAAGGTGGATGGACAGCTCGCCAAAATTTGTCAGACTTCTACAATGTTAGAATATCATAGCAGGTTTGAATGATTATCAAATCAAGTCAGAGATTGGCATGAACGACAACTAGTGAATACATTTATTGAAGGGCTTAATCTAGAAATTCAATGTGAAGTTAAAGCTCGTCAACCCCGCACCATGATAGTTGCGATTTCATTTGCACGCCTACATGAAGAAAAAATCAGCATGGAATATCGTCGAAATAGAGGTGTCAATAAATAGGTGATCAACAAGTAGCCCATCCCATCTATTCCCAACCAAAACCCTTACACCCGAAGACTAACCCAAGAAGAACTCAAGCAAAGATCAGCAAAGGGTTTGTACTAGTATTGTGATGAAAAGTGGAATAAGGAGCATTGATGTAAACAGGGAAGACTTCTGATGATTGATCCGATTGAGGAGGAACTAGAAGTAGAAGAATTGTACTCCGATCATGAAGGTGTGGAAACTAATGAAGATATTGAAGCCACACATACAGTACATGCATTGGCTGGCTATGCTAACCTACAAACTATGAAAATCAAAGGAACTTTGAAGCATCAACCTATCACTATTTTGATTGATGCGTGTAGCATTGAAAATTTTATGGAAAGGAAAGTTGCAGCTCGATTAGCTTACCAGATTGAAGGCTGTGATAGATTTGAAGTAAAGATTGTTGATGGATGGATTTTAACTTGTGATAGCAAATGTTTAAAGATAAAATTGATTATACAGGGTCAGGAGTTTCTTGCAACGATTACTACACTGAAAGACTGACCTGTTGCTTACATTATCAAAAAGTGGAGACTATACTTACTTGATCAACAGGTTGTGATGCGTTGCAGACAGTCTATGACTGAAGTGCTGAAAGAGAAGCTCCCCAAGATTGATGCTGCTCAGCCTTGGGAACAAGGCTGATTTGAAGAGGGAGGAACTGTTAGGACCCTTTTTCTGAGCTTTTGAATAATGTTTATTGAGTCTGTTTAGTTCAGTTGTTTATTGAGTCTATTTAGTTTAGTTAGAGTTAGGTAGAGGTTTATTTAATATTTATTTATTATTAGAGTCTAAGTCTTGGTGGACATTGGGTGGATGTTAGGACTGTAGCTAGGAGAGTCCTAAATTGAGTTTCATTGAAGGGGGCATTCATGTAAAACCTACCTAGCCGACCCCTATTAAAGAGGTGAAGAGGCTGACTAGGGTTAGGAGAGTGTTTCTTAGAGAAGCATTAGGAGTTGTAAAGGAATAGGAGTTTTGAGTAAGAGTCCTATTATGAGTCTTGAGTAGGAGTCCTATTATGAGTCTTGAGTAGGAGTCTTAATTGAGCAGGAGTCTTGAGTAGTAGTCTTATTAAGAGTTAGCGTTTAAAAGCCCTATAAATAATCATATATTTGAGCAGCAATTTGGAGGAAGGAACCCCTATAGAGTTCCCAGGATGCCGATCCCCTAAAGTGATCAACCCCAAGCTTAGAATTTGTAAGGGTTCTAACACTTGGAATCAGAGCAGCATTTTTGGCATCTCATTGCCCTTCCATAGCCATCCATCAGCCCTCTATAGCCATCTAAAGTAATTCCCACAATTGCTTAAAAGATCATTGCCAAACTCCGCCATCATCTCCACCATTGCGGATCATCCTTTGATCTCCTCGTGAATTGCAATAGGTTTTGGTTTCCTACCTTACTGCTATTACAATTTAGTTATACTTATTCAAAAATCCAACCATCTATCAACCCTTCACAGCCACCCAAAGCAATTCCTACAATTGCTTAAAAGATTGTCGCCGAACTCCGTCATCATCTCCACCACCGCGGATCATCCTTTGATCTCCCTGTGAATTGCAATAGGTTCTGGTTTCCTACCTTACTACTACTATAATTCAATTATCCTTATTCAAAAATTTTAAAAAAAAATTATTCCTATATTGTTGCATAAACTTTTCATCGCAAAGTTTTCATCTCTATAACGAAAGATACATTGTAGAATTCCAACCGTATAGCACAGCTTATTTGATCTTGCTATTGCATTTTTTCTATCCAAATCTCTATGAAATTTTTATGATAACTTTGACACTTCCTAATAGTAGATTTCCTTTTAATTTTGTCAAAAAATTCTTAATATAAACTATTAATCTTTTACGTCCAAACAGCTATACTTGAAAATCTGCACTGTAAAATTCCAACCGCATAGCACAGATTGTTTAATCTTGTTACTGCATTTTTTCTATCCAAAACTCTACAAAATTTTTATGACAGCTTTAACACTTCCAAATAGCAAATTTTTCTTTAGTTTTATCAAATTTTTTTAATATAAACCATTGATCTTTTACGTCTAAACTGCTATACTTTAAAATATACACTATAAAATTCCAACTACATAGCACAATTTATTTGATCTTGTTACTACATTTTTTCTGCCCAAATCTCTATGAAATTTTTATGACAGCTTTGACACTTCCTAGCAACAGATTTCCCTTTAGTTTTGTTAAAAAATTCTTAATATAAACTATTGATCTTTTATGTCTAATATGCTATACTTGAAAATCTACATTGTAGAATTCCAACTGCATAGCACAGTTTGTTTAATCTTATTACTGTATTTTTTCTATCCAAATCTTTATAAAATTTTACAACATCATTGACACTTTCTAACAGTAAATTTACCTTTTGTTTTGTTAAAATAATCTCAATACAAACAACTGATCTTTTATGTCCAAGTTGCTACACTTAAGACGTAAAAATCTGCTATAGTACCTTTCCATGATCCTCAATTCTTCCAAACCTTCAACCACCTATGCCATTAACCCATTAATAGAAAAAAGACAGGGACATCTCTGATCTACAAGCATATGTTATGGCTTCTCAAGATCCAATTGATGCCAAATTTGAAGCATTGGATTCTCAGATTGAATCGCGGCTTGAATCGAGCTTGGAGGACAAATTACGCGCTTTGTTTGCAAAATTCAGAATTGGACAATCGCCGAGTCCAACCAAATTGCAATAAGGAGAGGGTTCAAAGAGACCTTTAGAGGAGGGACAGCCCTTTGATATGCTTCAGCCACACATGAGGGTGGACTTCCTGCGATGGGAAGAGGGAGACCCGGTGGGGTGGATTTTGTGCGCCGAACGTTTCTTTTGCTACTACCGAACGTCGGATGATGCTATGGTGGAAATTGCTATCATACACCTTGAAGGAGATGCTATTCAATGGTACAATTGGTTGAAATACAATCATGGGGCTCCGATGTGGAATCAATTTAAGAATGCACTAATGAATCGTTTCGAACCTATGGAGTACGAAAATATTGATGGCCAACTCACAAAGATTCGACAAACCTCTATGATTCAAGAGTACCAAATTAGGTTTGAAAAGCTATCCTACCTTGCTTGTGATTGGACTGACCATCAATTGTTAGGAACATTCATCGAAGGACTCAAGCCAGAGATAAAAGGGGCGGTTAAGGCGCGACAACCCCGTACCGTGACAGTTGCGATTTCTTTCGCCTGAATACAAGAAGAACAGCTCAATCAAGATACTCGGAGGATGAGAACTTCTCCTAGTCCCATGGCATATAAACCACTTTCTACTCCTAGCCATCCTTCACTACCAAAAAAATTAACAAGAGAAGAACTACGTGACCAATCAGCAAAGGGTCTTTGTTGGCATTGCGATGAGCAGCGGAATCGCGATCATCGCTATAAAAGGGGCCATCTCCTACTAAGTGAACCTCTTGAAGACATGGAGGAGGAGGTCCAAGAGCATGAGGAAGTGGTCACGGATGAAGAACAATAGCTAGATGATATTACGATACATGCCCTTGCCGGTTATGCGAACCCGCAAACAATGAAAGTGGGAGGACTTCTAAAGCAACAATCTATCACCGTTCTTATTGACACCGAGAGCACTAATAATTTTAGGAACAACAAGGTTTCTATCCGAATGGCCTTACCTATCGAGCATTGTAGCAGGTTTGACATTATGGTCACCAACGGACGAATTTTGAAGTGTGATCATAGGTGCCCATGGGTGAAACTATTGCTATAACACTAAGAGATAATTGCATATTTCTTCCTCCTCCCTCTTGATGATCATGAGTCTATGCTTAGAATTGAATGGTTGACAACATTAGGTGATATTTCCTGAAATTTTATGAAACTAATTATGAAATTTTATAGTAAAGGAAAATAGGTGATATTGCACCGGAAACGTAGGGGTGACGTAATGACGATTTGCACACAACAAATGGAGAAGGTTTTGCATAAAGTATGCAGCGGCTTTTTGGTATAACTTGAGCAGCAAACTAAGAGAGAGCCAATAGAATTTGAAGATCCAAACCTACATCCTTTGCTTGCTGAATTTTCATATATATTTGACGAACCACTCAACCTACCTCTTATCCGTCGGTATAATCATTGTATAACGATCCTTCCAGGCAAACCCTCCAGCAAATACTCGACCATATCAGTATCCACATCTCCAGAAGGATGAAATAGAAAGGATTGTAAAAGAGATGCTTGAAACAAGAGTTATTTGGCCAAGTTGTAGTCCCTACTATTCACTAGTGATCTTCATACAAAAGAAGGACGGAACATGGCAAATGTGCATTGATTATCGAGCTCTCAATAGCATAACTATCAAGGACAAATACCCTATTCTAGTAGTTGATGAATTGCTAGATGAAAGGGAGCACAAATCTTCACAAAGCTGGACCTTTGATCTGGGTATCATCAAATATGAGTGTGCGAAGAAGACATACCGAAAACCGCCTTTCGAACACACAATGACCACTACAAATTTTTGCTTTCTTTAACAAAAGGTAGAATATCTTGGAAAGGTGTGGTAGTGGACCCCTCGAAAATTGAAGCAATGTAGAATTGGCCAACCCCGAGGAACATAAAATCGCTACGCAACTTTCTCGGTTTAAAAAGCTACCACCGCAAGTTCGTGAAAAACTATGGAAAGATCATCACACCCCTTCCCTGCTAAAAAAGGATACTTTCCAATGGGCCAACAAAGCCACCACCACCTTCGATGAACTTAAGGCCGTAATGATGACAACGCCCTTACTAGTGCTACCCGACTTCGACAAGACTTTTGTTACTGAAACCGATACCTCCGGAGTCAGAATTGGTGCTGTACTAATGCAAGATGGCCGCCCCCTCACTTATACCAATAATGCATTATCTCCTTCCTATCTTAAGATGACTATTTATGACAAGGAAATGTTAGCGATTGTGCATGCGGTGACTAAATGGAGACCATACTTGATCTAGTGACACTTTCAAATCAAGACCAACCATAAAAGCCTAAAATATTTCTTGGAGCAGAAGATATCTTCCCCTAAGCAACAGAAATTGGTAAGAAAGCTTCTTGGATATGATTATGAAATAACTTACATAAAGGGGAAAGAGAATATTGTTATAGATGCGCTTTCACGACTACCTAAGCAAGTTGAATTTTCGACCATTTCATTTTTGACCAGCGACTTTCTTGAGGATATTAAGAGGGAACTACATGACAGAGACAAAATGCTAAAGTCGCTAAAAGATAATCTCACTACAGCTCAAGCAAGGATGAAACAACAATATGATCAACATAAAGGTGAAAGAGAAATTTCAGTAGGAGATTGAGTCTTCCTACCACTCTAGCTATACAAGAAAACATCAATCTAGACTAGAGCATCTATGAAGCTTTCACATCGGTTCTATGGACCCTACCAAATTTTGGAGCACATCGGAGTGGTAGTATACAGATTGGACTTACCCGCCAGCTCACGAATCCATCCAGTCTTCCATGTGTCATGTTTAAAGCTCAAGTTGGGACAAAATGAGATAGCCCAAAGCCATTTACCATATATGACTATCCAAGGGAAACTCCAGACCTAGCTAAGTGCCATTATTGATTGACGGATCATGACTCGACGACGATGACCCACTACTGAAGAACTAATACAGTGGGCGAACCTACCAACAAAAGATGCCACTTGGGAGAACTATGATGACTTGAAGATCAAATTCCTAGAATTCATGAATCATCAGCCTCGAGGACAAGGCTGATTTGAAGAGGGCGGATTTGTTAGGACTCTAGCTAGGAGAGTCCTAAATTGAGTTTCATTGAAGGGGGCATTCATGTAAAACCTACCTAACTGACCCCTATTAAAGACATGAAGAGGCCGACTAGGGTTAGTAGAGTGTTTCTTAGAGACGCATTAGGAGTTGTAAAGGAATAGGAGTCTTGAGTAAGGGTCGTAATTGAGTAGGAGTCCTATTAGGAGTTGGGGTTTAGAAGCCCTATAAATAATCATATATTCATCCTCTTTTCATAAGCAATATATGAATATTTTCTATAGCCTTTGAGCAGCAATTTAGAGGAAGGAACCCCTATAGAGTTCCAAGGAGGCCGATCCCCTAAAGAGATCAACCCAAAGCTTAAAATATGTAAGGATTCTAATAGTGGAACTCTATAAATAGTGATGTAATCATTTCTCTTAGAATCAATCAAAATTTAATCAATGAAATGTTATTCCAGTCTGTGGACAAACCCTAGGAGGTCAATCCCCTCGAAGCGATCAAGGAGGCCGATCCCCTTGAAGCAATCAACACATTTTCTCTTCTTCTTTTTATAATAAGACCTTAGGGTCTTATTAGAGGGAACCAAGGATTCATAGGCTAGAGCTTTTTGGGGTTGTCATCTCCTATTCTACTCTCCCATTCTCCTCCTCAGATAGCAGGCTTGGACACTTGAGGAGCATCGTCGTAGCCTTGCTGTGTGGATCATCGCTAGAGGGGAGGATGCTTGACCTCCTTCACCCTTTCCTATAGATTTGTAGGGATTTAGGGATATACGATCTCCCTAAGTAACACAATCTTTCATATACGTAGTTTTTAGTTTTATGGATTTTGCACACCAATCTTCGCGCGACGACAAACACATCTTTAGGAAATTAGGGATTTTGTTTTTATGTTCTTCCACCATGCATATGATGTCGCCCCTAGATTTCACTACAGTACTGCCCGTATCCAAAAGATGCAAAAATTTAAATTTTTGGCTCCATTTTTGAAATCATTTAGGGCTTATAAATACCCCACTTGGGTAGCAAGAAAGGAGTAAGAATTCTTGAGAAAAAAATTGAGTAAACTCTACCAAAACTTTAAATTCCCTCCTCCTAGTGCTTAGAGTTAGTCCTAAGGGAGGTGTGTGAGGGACTGCTTATAAAAGAGTGACATGCAAAGGTTATCTCCTAAACCTATAAAAAGGAGAAAGTGTTGTAAGAGGGTAGTTGGTCTTCGCCCATTAAAGGAAGACCAATAGTGAACACCGGTGGCCTCAACGTAGGAGGAATTGGGAGTGGATATAGGTCACGACAACCGAACCACTATAAATCCAGTGTGCTCTTTTCCTTTGCTACTTACTTTTATTGCTTACTTAGCTACCTACTTCACTTTACATTTACTCTAAGTCAAGCTTAAACACTTTTCGATATGGGCTTTATTGAAATAATTTTTCTACATTGAATGAGTTTTTTAAATCGACGTAATTTTTACATAAGCACTAATTCACCCCCCCCTCTTAGTGCTATATTGATCCTAACAATTGGTATCAGAGTCATGTTTCTCTCTATTGGATTAACACCCAAGAGAGATGGCTTTTTTCAGCTTTCAAGAGGGTCACTCTATTATTCGTCCTCGTATGTTCAATGGGACGAACTACACATATTCGAAAACTCATATGAGAGTTTTCTTGCTTTCTTTGAACTTTGATTTATGGAATATTGTTAAACTTGGTTTTCAAACCCCCTCTAAACCTATGAATTGTTGAATCTCGTATTTTGATGATGAAACCAATTGATAAGTGTTTATTGTTTAATCTGCATTTTGAGTGACGCAAGATGCTTTGATTAGGATGAGACAATTAAAGTAGGAAGAATCATATTGTGCCGGAGGAAAACATGTCAGAAAATTGGACGTCGAGTCGAAGGATCGGTTGACGTATCGACAGAAGACTTTGAGCTATGGATTCGGGCATCGGGCCAAGAAGAGCGGATATTGCACCAAGGATATTGGAGTTACAGAGTCAACTGGCCGATTGGGCAATAGGCTGCAAGAGAAGACGATGTGTCGAAGAATCGTACGAAGTGTCGAGAAACCAATGACATGCCGGACAATATGATTAATGCTTAGTATTAATTGTCTAGATCAAAGTACGTTTTTATATGTGCAGGATTAACTACGATAGTAAGACATAAAGCAAAATAAAGTCCTGGAGTCAAGGACGCAATTTCGTTAGGAGTTCGAGAGTTCATCGGAATTCCAAACGTTCGTCGAAAGTTCTATAGGAACCAGCTGAGAAGTCCAGGAGCTTGCCAGAAGAAGCTCATCGGAACTCACTAAGAAGATCATTGAGAAGTCTAGGTGCTTATTGGGAGTCCGCCGGAATAATGCTGAGTGATCGTTGGAAGTTCGCCGGAAGATCGTCGAAAGCTCACCAAAAGAAACTAGACTTATAGACTTGTTTAGCATAAAATATGTCTTAGGAATCGTAATTAGCACGTAATTGGGTTTGGATTTGGGCCAACCCAATTAGGGGTCAGTTGGGCCCATGTAAAGACTGTGTTAGGCCCAATAAGAGGCCCAAACAATGACCCACGAGGCAACACCGTCGTGGCATAGTCTTCGAGACTGTGTCTAGTAGTGGTACCGTCGGTCTGGGTGGTGGTACCACCCAGATACAACGTCCGAGAGGCTACAGGTGGTGGTAAGGCCCAGTGTAGTGTTAGTGTCAAACTGATACTAGCGGTGGTACCACCCAATGTAGGCGGTGGTACTACCCATGCCCGGGAAACCCAGGATGAGATGTTTTTAGACTCCAAGTTTGAATCAACTTGAAGCCTATAAATACCCCTCTCATCCCTGATTAAAGAACACAAGTATTGAGAATAAAAAAGGATAGAAACGCTGTTGCAATCTTATGTGAGCTCCTCTCAAAGTTCTAAGTATTAGAATAGTTTGAGAGAGGAGTGAGTGGGGGTGTAAGGGTTGTCTCCTAAACCCAATAAAAGGAGAATCGAGTTGTAAAAGGTGGTTGGTCTTTGCATATTAAAGGAAAACCGATAGTGGATGCCAATGGCCTCGACGGAAGAGGAATCAGCGAAGTAGATGTAGGTCACGACGATCGAACCACTCTAAAATCTGGTTTACATTTCTTTGAGCAATTTACAAAACGGTTCTACGTCGGAAACTAGTTTTATCGAAATGAAGTTTTAAACCGACGTTATTTTATCGCTGCACTAATTCACCCCCTCTCTTAGTGCCAACCTCGATCCTAACATGAATGAATGGAATGACTTTGAGAAAAAATCATTTTCTTTGAGTGCTAAAGTGATGAACACTTTGTTTTGTGTTTGTTGAATCTCATATTGTGATGATAAAACCAATTGGTAATGTTGTGATCTAATCTGCATTTTGAGTGACATAGGACTAGCTTCGATTAGGAGAGAAAATTTGATTAAAGTAGGAAGAATATGAAGTTGGGCCGGAATTGAACATGTCAAAAGATTGGACGTCAGATCGGAGGAATGGCCGACGTGTCGGTAGAAGGCTTCGTGCCATGAGTTCGGGCATCAGGCCAAGAAGATCAGACATTGCGCCAAGGAGATTGAATGTTATGAGAAGGCAATATGCTGATTAGGCAATATGCTAAAGGAGAGGATGATGCGCTGAAAAGTCGGACGAAGTATCGGATGAACCAATGACATGCTGGACAACTTAGTATTCTTGCTTGTAATAATTTATCTAAATCAAAGTAGTTTTAGTTGTAATTGGGTTGGTTTAAATTGTATTTAGGCCACTTAATTAGGGGCCAACTAGGCCCAAAGTGGGGCTATTTTGGGTCAAGAGAAAGGCCCATTCAGTGACCCAAAAGTTGGGTCAAGCGGTGGCACTGCTGGTCTAAGCGGTGGCACCACCAGTGGCTCAGTCTCTGAGACACAATCTCCAAGACTATGTTAGGCGATAGTACCGCTAGACTGGGCAGTGGTACCGCCTAGACATAGTCTCCAAAATTGTGTCAAGAGGTGGTACAGCCATATTGGGCAGTGGTACCGCCCAGCACAAGCGGTGGTACTACCAAGACCCGGGAAACCCAGGATGAGACCTTTTTTAGCTCTAATTTTAAAGCCATTTGGGATCTATAAATACCCCAGCTATTCCTACATGGTGCAGCATGAAATTGAGTTGAAAGGGGAGAAAAAATCCTTAAGAAAAATTATGTAATCTCTCTTAGAATTTAGAGTCCCTTCTTCCTAGTATTCAAAAAGTTTTTCTAAAGGGAGAAGTGAGATCTAAGAAAGAGAGGTTGTAAGGGTTGTCTCCTAAACCTGTGAAAAAGAAAAAGAGTGTAAAAGGGTAGTTGATCTTTGTCCATTGAAGGAAGATCGGTAGTGGAAGTCGGTGGCCTCGAGTGAAGAGGAATCAAAAGTGGATGTAGGTCACGATGACCCAACCACTATAAATCGGTTTGCATTTCTGTTTACCCTTATTGCAAGCTGTTGAATCTCAGATTTTGATGATGAAACTAATTGATTGTGTTTAGATGTTTAACTGCATTTTGAGTGATGCAGGTCTACTCGATCAGGATTACATAGTTGACGCAGGAGGAATTGACGTTGCGCCGGAGGAGATCACGTTAGGATATTGGACGGTAGAATGCTTCGGACGTCGGGCATCGAGCCAAGGAGAGCGGAATTGCACCAAGGATATCGGGGTTACGGAGGTCAACCGCCAATTGGGCAACAACCCGCAAGAGTGGACGATGCATTGAAGAATCGGACGAAGTGCCAACCAATGACGTGCCGGGCAACAGAATGTCAATTCGTGTTGTAATAATTGTCTAGATCGGAGTAGAGTTTTGGCTTGTGTATGCAGGATTAACTACGATAACGATGAAGACATAAAGCGAAACAAAGTGCCAGAGTCAAGCGCAAAGGATTCGTTGGGAGTTCGAGAGTCCGACGGAAGTCTGAAGGTTCGTTGGGAATGCTGCCAGAACTAGCCGAGAATGAGTAGGGAGCTTGCCGAAGGGTTTTCGGAAGCTCGTCAGAATGTACGTCGGAAGTTCGCGGAGCTCACCGAGAAAGATCATAGCTTGCCGAAGAAGCTTATCGGAACTTGCCAAGATCAAATCGTGAAGTCTAGGAGCTTGCCGGGAGTCCGCAGAATGGTTTCCGAGAGTTTCTCGGAAGATCGTCGGAAGTTCGCCGGAAGAAGTCTTGACTTGTGGACTTTGTAATAGCTTAGGAAATGTCTTTAAATTCGTAGATAGCATGGTAATTAGGGTTAGGATTAGGTGTTAATCTTATAACCCAAGTAGGGGCTAATTGGGCCCGAGTTCGGACAGGTTTGGGCCAAGTTTGGAGCCAAACTAGTGAGCTAAAAGAGCCAGGCGGTGGCACCACCCAGCACCCGAGAGCCAGGCGGTGGCACCAGCACCCGAGAGCCAGGCGGTGGTACCGCTGGTCTGGGCGGTGGCACCGCCCAGTACACTGTCAGTGTCACAACTGACAGGCGGTGCCACCGCCATTGACAGGCGGTGGCACCACTAGCTTCGGGAACCGAAGAGAATTCAAATTTTGGAGCCCAAATTTGAATCTTCTTGAGGCCTATAAATACCCCTCAATTCTCAGCAGAGAGAATAACCTTTTGAGAAGCTAGAAGTTGAGAAAATCTTTAGGAAAAGTCTTGTTTTCAATAGCTTGAGTGTTCACCTCCTTTCTTTTCATTGAAATCTTTGTAAAAGGGTGAACCACTTGTAAGAGGTTGTAAGAGGGGTGTAAGAAGGAGGTTGATCTTCGCCTAGTAAAGGAAGATCGTTAGTGGATGCCGATGGCCTCGACGGAAGAGGAATCAGAGGAGTGGATGTAGGTCACGATTGACCGAACCACTATAAACTACCGTCTTCTCTGGTTTGCATTTACTTCCTGCTATTACCTTGCTGCAAACCCCTTCAATAGCTTACTGCCTTAAATACTTTTCCCTACGCTTTCAATCTAACCATATTTCCGGAATCGGTTTTCAACATACAAAGAAATTTCAAAAACCGACGTTTTAATCCACTGCACTAATTGACCCCCCCCTCTTAATGCCGCTCCAATCCTAACAATTGGTATCAGAGCCCGATATTTCTCATTTCAGATTTACACTCGAGAGAAATGGCTCTTCATGGCTTTCAAGAGGGCTTTTCGGTTTTTCGTCCACCGTTGTTTAACGGATTGGACTACACTTATTGGAAAACTCGAATGAGAGTTTTCTTGATTTCTATGAATTTGGATTTATGGAATATTATTGAAAATGGTTTTCAACTTCCTTCTAAACCGATGAACGAATGGTCGGATTTAGAAAAGAAGTATTTTTCTTTAAACGTAAAGGCTATGAATGCCTTATTTTGCGCTTTGGACAAAAATGAGTTCAATCGGATTTCTACGTGTGAAACGGCTTTTGATATTTGGCGAACACTTGAAATCACACACGAGGGAACTAGTAGAGTCAAAAACTTAAAAGTTAATATTTTATTGCATGATTTTGAGCTTTTTCGAATGCAATCAAGCGAGACTATAGGCGACATGTACACCCGTTTCACGGATGTCATCAATAATCTAAGAGTTCTTGGTAAATCTTTTTCGAATTTTGATCTCGTAAGTAAGATCTTAAGATCCCTTCCAAAAAGGTGGGATCCTAAAATAACCGTAATACAAGAGACAAAAAATTTAAATGATTTTCCATTAGAAGAATTAATCGGGTCACTAATGACCTATGAAATGACACTTTTGGAACATTTTGAACCCGATGAGCACTTGAACCACCTTCCAAAGAATAGAAAGAATTTGGAACTCCGGACAAATGAATACCACTTGAGCGATGACTCAAGTGATGAGGACAATGATGAACTTGAACTTCGAACACTAAATCTTAATAAGTTCATTAAACAAAAATCTAAAATAAACAATGAACTTGAACGGAGGAAGAGGCCAAAGAAGAGGAAGGCAACCAAGGATGAATCAAGAACTTCTAAAGGTGAAACGGCGAATTGGGCTTTGACGGGCTTCGACTAGAAGGTAAGTAACTCAACTCCCTTAATTTATTTTGAAATTACTTGATGTTTTCCATGATGCGTTTTCTTTTTTTTAATAATTATTTTTCTTAAAAATTGCATGTTTTATGTTAATGGAATAAAAAGTTAGATATAAATCTAATGATTGTAAACCTAGTGAGATTAATCTTATATATGTGCTTGAGAAGCAGGAATGTGTATTTTGATGATTTTCATATTGCTTTTCAATGAAGATGCATGACTTTTGTATGAAAGGCTTGATATTTTTTATGTACATTATCTTTGTTTTTCAAACATGATGTATGGTTTTGACACAAGAACAAAAATTTGAGCATGCTATTATAAAATCAATCATATAAATTAAAACTAAAGAAGTTTTAGGTATCTATAAGAATCATTCAAAATTATGTTCAATGAAACCTTGCTTAATGTTGTAATGAAAATTTTAAAGTTGTGATACCACGATATAACGATTTTATGTATAAAATTTTAAAGTTATACATGATGATTTTTGTGATTTATTGGTCTTGATGGTTTTATGACAAAATTCATTTTTCGATCCTAAACGTTGATGCATGTTTTTATTTGACATAAATGAAAAAGCATGCTAACATGAAATCAATCAATTAAAATGAAACACTTAAAAAAGGGGGAAAATATATTATCAATGAAATCCTGAATCTATTTATGTTATGAATTTTGTGAACCTTAAAAATGATTTTGATGATTTAAATTTGAAATAAGTCTTATCAAAATCATGATCTTGATTTCTTGGAATACATGAGATTTCCTTTGACGATTATTTTGATTATTTAAAAGGAGATTTGTCGAAATGATTCATAGAATTTGGGATTCATGAATTAATCCTTCATTTGTTTATGAGATGGTTGTTAGTAATCTTTGTACCATTTGAAGTCTTTCCCTTCCCTTCGATTTTTAAATTTATACATGTTATATGTTGAAGATTTAAACCATGTTTTGATATCATGCATACCCAGAAATGTTTGATGTGACAAATTGAATGAATTGAAAATGATGATGAATTTTCTCTTGAATATTACTTGTGATATTTTTTATGAATCATTATCCTTGATTTCTCGATATTTGATATATGAAATTTTAATAAAGGACTCAAGATTTGTCTGTAATCAATTCTCCTAAGATTTCTTTTGATTATTTATGATGAGGTTCTTCAAAAGAAATCATGCCTTTTGGTATACACATATACTAATCCTTTATGATATGATTTTTATGCAATTGCTTGTGTTCATGAAAATATTCATCTCATCATCCAATTAATTCTTCTTGATATTCCTAATATGATGAAATGAAATTATGCATGAAATACAAATGAGAAGTTAATTATCATGCATAATAGGATGTAATGAACTTTGACATTTAGATACCATCATTTAAAAAGCTATGATCATGTTGCCAAAATAATGTATCATGAATGCTTGAATATCATGTATAATATGCTCATAATGATGATTGATTTATTTGTATCATGCATGAAAAATGAAAGGTATAGTTTTGAAATTGTGCAATTTGAAAATATGATGATGAATCTTGTGATTTACGTATTATTGATTTTTATCAAAATGAAAGTGCCTTATTGATCTTTATTGTAATAAATCTTACACTTTTGATTTTAAATGATGATATATGTTTTCACAAAAGACTTGAATACCCTCACATGAAATCAATTGTATGAAATGGAGATAAATTTATTGAATGTGACTTTGAGGATGATTTCGGATTTCACAAATGCTTGATTCATACTTATGACATGAGACACATTTTAAATATGAATCATGTTCAATGCTTCAATCATGTTATATCTTTTTGAAATATCTTTTTAATGTGATGTTGATAATTTGAGATGCCTATTGGAATTCATGACATGAGATAATTGAATCCTTGACTTACTCTTTATATAGCTTGAGAATAGATGTTTAAAATCTTGCTTGATGAGTTGTTTTATAAGATTTTACCTTTATGTCTTGAACTTTCATGCTTATCTTGATTTGGCATATAAAGACTAAGGCATGCTTAGATGAAAAAGAATTACTTAAAAAATTCTTTTCCCATCTGATAGAGATTAATGATTTCATGATATTTTGTGAATCTCGAAATTGATTTTGATGACTTGATTATGAGTTTCAAGTTAACGATTTGATTTGAATAAGTTTTATCTAAATCATCATCTTGATCTTGCAAAATTGGAATCACAAATAATATCTTTTGGTATTCATGAATTGATACTCACAATATGAAAGTATTGGTATTCATGACTTGAATTTGATTGAAATATTGCATGCTTAAATTAATCATTCTCCTATGTTTCAAAAAATTCTTTAAATGCCTTATGTGATGATTGAAAATTATGAATATCATTTTGAATATCTTATGATAAATCTATGATAAATCTATGTATACCATTTTGAATATCTTGAAAGTAATGTTGAGATTTTGATGAATTTGATGATTTGATATTATGCATGCAATACTTTAACGTATGATAATGATGCACGCAATGATGAAATATTCTTGATAAAATTATTATTTTGATATTCATGACTTGAATCTTCCTTTCTTTTTACCAATGACAAAGGGGGAGAAAGGGTTGCTAATGTGCTATCTTGAATTAATGTAAAGGGTCATCTCAAAGAGAAATTAGCTAACTTGCACAAGACAAGAAAATGCAAAAACTTGCTTACTTTCTTGCACATCTAAAGAGAAGATGCAAATGTAGCTCTTGCCAAATTGTTTGCTAGCCTCATGTAAAACATTATCTCTTGCTAGTTTGGCATTTTGCTAAGGAAGCAAATATGACACTTCTCAAAAGAGAAGAAAGAGTTTGCTATCTTCAACATCACAAGCTTGCCTATCTTAAGAAACAAAAACGGCAAAAGTGCTATCTTGCTTATCTCAAGAAAAGCAAATATGCTAAAACTTGCACATCTTTAAATTTGCTAGCTTGTATGTAGTAAAACTTGCATATCGTGAAAGATTGCTAGCTCAAGGCAAACGTTGGCTAGCTTGTACTCTTCCCTTCTTTTCGACAAAAACAAAGGGGAGAAAGCTTTTGCTAGTTAGAACATGCAAAGAAAAGCAAAGTGCAATCTTGCACAAGAAGCAAGTGTTCAATTGCCATGATTGAACTTAAGAATCTTACTATGCTTTTATGCTTATATGTTGTGATGAAAATCTAGCTTCACGTTACAAAAACTTGAATATCTTTTAAAATAGCTAGAGCTACTTCTCCTTTTTGTTGATGACATAGGGGGAGAAGTATATTGATGACTTCATGCATTGAATTGAATATTTTATATATTTGCTTGATGGTTTAAATGTTTTTCATAATATGTGATGAATGTTGCTTGGATTTGGGATAATCCAAGTGTTCTATCAATGGCATATTGATAGGGGGAGTTTGTTTAAACTCTGGGGAGTTAAGGTTAACTCCGATAGTCATCAATTAGTTGTCATCATCAAAAAGGGGGAGATTGTTGAATCTCGGATTTTGATGATGAAACTAATTGATTGTGTTTAGATGTTTAACTGCATTTTGAGTGATGCAGGTCTACTCGATCAGGATTAGACAGTTGACGCAGGAGGAATTGACGTTGCGCCGGAGGAGATCACGTTAGGATATTGGACGGTAGAACGCTTCGGACGTCGGGCATCGAGCCAAGGAGAGCGGAATTGCACCAAGGATATCGGGGTTGCGGAGGTCAACCGCCAATTGGGCAACAACCCGCAAGAGTGGATGATGCATTGAAGAATCGGACGAAGCGCCAACCAATGACGTGTCGGGCAACAGAATGTCAATTCGCGTTGTAATAATTGTCTAGATCGGAGTAGAGTTTTGGCTTGTGTATGCAGGATTAACTACGATAATGATGAAGACATAAAGCAAAACAAAGTGCCGGAGTCAAGCGTGAAGGATTCGTTGGGAGTTCGAGAGTCCGACGGAAGTCTGAAGGTTCGTTGGGAATGCTGCCAGAACTAGCCGAGAATGAGTAGGGAGCTTGTCGAAGGGTTTTTGGAAGCTCATCAAAATGTATGTCGGAAGTTCACGGAGCTCACCGAGAAAGATCATAGCTTGCTGAAGAAGCTCATCGGAACTCGCCAAGATCAAATCGTGAAGTCTAGGAGCTTGCCAGGAGTCCGCAGAATGGTTTCCGAGAGTTTCTCGGAAGATCGTCGGAAGTTCGCTGGAAGAAGTCTTGACTTGTGGACTTTATAATAGCTTAGGAAATATCTTTAAATTCATAGTTAGCATGGTAATTAGGGTTAGGATTAGGTGTTAATCTTATAACCCAAGTAGGGGCCAATTGGGCCCGAGTTCGGACAGGTTTGGGCCAAGTTTGGAGCCCAACTAGTGAGCTGAAAGAGCCAGGCGGTGGCACCACCGGTCTGGGCGGTGGCACCGCCCAGCACCCGAGAGCCAGGTAGTGGCACCGCTGGTCTGGGCGGTGGCACTGCCCAGTACACTGTCAGTGTCACAACTGACAAGCGGTGGCACCGCCACTAATAGGCGGTGGCACCGCTAGCTTCGGGAACCGAAGAGAATTTAAATTTTGGAGCCCAAATTTGAATCCTCTTGAGGCCTATAAATACCTCTCAATTCTCAGCAGAGAGAATAACCTTTTGAGAAGCTAGAAGTTGAGAAAATCTTTAGGAAAAGTCTTGTTTTTAATAGCTTGAGTGTTCACCTCCTTTCTTTTCATTGAAATCTTTGTAAAAGGGTGAACCACTTGTAAGAGGTTGTAAGAGGGGTGTAAGAAGGAGGTTGATCTTCGCCTAGTAAAGGAAGATCGTTAGTGGATGCCGGTGGCCTCGACAGAAGAGGAATCGGAGGAGTGGATGTAGGTCACGATTGACCGAACCACTATAAACTACCGTCTTCTCTGGTTTGCATTTACTTCCTGCTATTACCTTACTGCAAACCCCTTCAATAGCTTACTGCCTTCAATACTTTTCCCTATGCTTTCAATCTAACCATATTTCCGGAATCGGTTTTCAACATACAAAGAAATTTCAAAAACCGACGTTTTAATCCGCTGCACTAATTCACCCCCCCCTCTTAGTGCCGCTCCGATCCTAACACAAGCTACTTTACTTCTTCATTATTTTAGCTACACACTCTTATGAACGTTTTCGAACTTAAACATTTCCGATACAAGCTTTTATCATATGTAGATTTTTGACTTGACGTAATTTTTACGTATGCACTAATTCACCCCCTCCCCCCCCCCCCCCCCTCCCCCAATGCAAACTCGGTCCTAATAGTGCCTTAGACAAAAATGAATTCAATCAGGTTTCTATTTATGAAACTATGCATGACATTTGGCACACTCTTGAAATCACACATGAAGGCACTGGTAGAGTTAAAGATTCAAAAATTAATCGTTTGATGCATGATTTTTAATTGTTTCGAATGAAGCCAAGCAAAACTTTCATTGACCTGTACACCCATTTTACGAACGTCATCAATAGTTTAAAAGCTCTTGGCAAATATTTTTTGAATTTTGAACTTGTTAATAAAGTTTTACAATCACTTTTTAAAAATTGGGATTCGAAAGTAATTGTAATACAAGAGGCAAAAGACTTAAACAAGTTTCCACTTGAAGAACTTATCGGGTCTTTAATGACCTAAGAAATAACTTGTGTGGCACATGACGAACTTGTTAGGATCAAGAGCACTAAGAGGGGGGGTGAATTAGTGTAGTGGAAAACTTTCGACGATTTAAAACGACGTTCGTATGATAAGAATGATTTCAGTATGAAAGTCGAATCAGAAATTGCTTTAACTTAAGATCAAGTAAAGTACAGTTAAAGTAAAGCTATGGAAGTAGTTACAGTTAAGATAGAGAACAGAATGTAAATGCAAACCGAGATTTAGAGTGGTTCGATCAATCTTGACCTACATCCACTTTTGGCTTCCTCATCCGATGAGGTCACCGACGTCCACTAGAGGCCTTCCTTCAATAGGCGAAGGCCAACCACCCTTTTACAATTTCACTCCTTTTGATGGGCTTAGGAGACAACCCATACAGATTTTTCACTCCTCTCTTGAATGATTAAAACTTGGAAGAAAAGAGGGAGAAGAACTTTTGACCTTTTACAACACTTTTAAGCTCTCAAAATCTCAGAATAAATGCTAAGTTTCGGTGCCCTTTCATGCATGAAAGGGTGGGGTTTATATAGGCCCCAAACTGATTTGAATTTAGAGCTCAAAAATGTCAATTCCCATATTTTCGGGGTCCTGGTGGTACTACCGCCATAAATGGATGGAACTACCGCCTGACAGAGCTCAGAGACCGAGCTCGGGCGGTACCACCGCCTGACAGGGGCGGTGCTACCGCCCAATCTCACTCGGAGACTGAGCCCAGGCGGTGCCACCGCCTGACAGGGGCGGTGCTACCGCCCACCCAATCTCACTCGGAGACTGAGCCCAGGCGGTGCCACCGCCCAGCCTCACTCCAAGACTTGGCTGCTGGGTGGTGCCACCACCGGCCAGGGAATCTGGGTCCGAATGGGCTGATTCATTCGGCCCAATTTGGGTCTGTTAAGGGCCCAATTGCCCCAAGATTAAGTTAATGGGATCACCTCCCATTTTTAACTTAATCATCATGCTAACTACAATATTTTTCAAGACATTTAATGCAACTTGCTCCGGTGCGTCAATCGCTTCTTCCGTCGAGCTTCCGGCGAACTTTCGGCGATCATCTGACGAACCTCAGCGATGATCCGGCAGACTTCCGACAAACTCCTGGACTTGCGATGATCCACTTGGCGAGTTCCGAAAAGCTTCTTTGGCAAGCTCTTGGACTTCTCGGATTTGTTCCCGCAGAACCTCCGATGACCGTCTGGACTTCCGTCGAACTCTCGAACCCCCAACATGATCATAGTCTTGACTTCGGCGCAACTCCTGCTGCATGTCTTACTTTCATCGTAGTTAATCCTGCACACTTATCTTAACATATGGATTAGATAACAAATGACAATTGACTTCATCATCAAAATCCGAGATTCAACAATCTCCCCCTTTTTGATGATGACAATCAATTGATAACGGAGTTAACTTTAACTCCCCCTATCTATATGCCATACTCAAGATAAGTCATTCTTGAATTCAAAGCCTTTGAATTCAAGAGACATATTGATAAGTTAAGATTGTTTAACCTTAACAATACTTTCATCATGATTCCTATCATGATGTATCTCTCTGAAAATGATGTCAAGGCTTGACATCCTTTTTCAAGTTTTACATTTCAAATGTGAATGATAGTAATGGTAGCAATTCATCATATGGTAAGATATCAACATGTGAAATTACGATGCAAGTTCTTGATATCTTAGCATAATGCAAATATTTCAAGTGTCTAGCAATCATAGCATTTTTATCATCAATTTACCATATATTTCGATGTAAGCTTTTTTAACATAATTCAAATTCAAATATGGCACTCATAGCATCAATTCATATATTTCTCCCCCTTTGTCATCAACAAAAAGGAGAACGATATAAGCAAATTTTAAACACAAGTGAGTGATAGGTAATTTTTCAACAATGAGTGATAGGATACCAATTATACAAACATCTCAAGAAAAGATTAAATCACGCTTCATTTTTACAAGGATCAAGATATGTATGTGAATCAATATCCTTGCAAGTAAAAATCTTCCCTTTTTTTTTCAAGATATGTATGTGAAAATATTTTTTCACATTATAAGCCTATGAAAGATGCATTTGCTAATTGATTCCACATGTCAAAAATCAATGAATCAAACTCGATATAACATATGCTTATGAGAGCTACATTAAGTTCGAAAGAGAATAAGGTATCAAGAAAATCCGAAAATAAAATTTAACACTTTCATGCATTCGGACAAGGTTTTGCTATAGATTTTCCAATACAATCATAAAGATAAAACATGCTCATTATCATGGAAATTTTTATATCCAAAATACATAATTTCCAACATATTACTAAGGCATGTAATCATGTAAAATCATCATAGCAATTGAGTGATTTGATTATTGAATCAAGAAAGTCCGAAAAATAGATTTAATGAGTTCAAGCATTCGGACACATTAACATTCCTAATTCTCTTCTAATGAAATTAAATTGTTCTTCACTTAAAGGCTTTGTAAAAATATCAGCTAGTTGATGTTTAGTATCAATGAACTTTATAACTATATCATGATTACTGACATGATCTCGTATAAAGTGATGTCTAATATCAATATGTTTTGTTCTTGAGTGTTGAATGGGATTCTTTGTTAAACATATAGCACTTGTGTTATCACATTTAATGGAAATATTTTTAAGATGAACTTTATAATCTTCTAAGGTGTTTTTCATCCACACAACTTGTGCACAGCATGCACTAGCTGCTATATACTCAGCTTCGGTTGTTGATAGTGCAACCGAGTTTTGTTTCTTAGATGACCAGGAAACAAGAGCATGTCCCAAAAATTGACATGTTCCTGATGTGTTTTTTCTATCTAAACTACATCCAGCAAAATCTGCATCAGCATAAGCAATTAACTCAAACTTCTCGGTTTTCGGATACCATAATCCTAGATTTGTTGTACCTTTAAGATATCTAAATATTCTTTTAACCGCTTTGAGATGAGATATATTAGGGTTCGATTGAAACCTAGCACAAAGTCCTACACTGAACATGATATCTGGTCTAGTTGCAGTGAGGTAAAGTAAACTTCCTATCATACCCCTATAAGTTTTTTGATCGAAGCTTTCTCCACTTTCATCAACTTCTAACTTAGTGGATGTGCTCATAGGAGTGTTAATAGCTTTTGAGCTTTCCATATTAAATCTCTTTAGCAAGTCTAAAGCATATTTAGTTTGACTAATAAAGATGTCATTTCTTAGTTGCTTAATTTGTAAGCCTAAGAAAAAGGTTAATTCTCCCATCAAACTCATTTCAAATTCTAGACTCATGGTTTTAGCAAATGATTCACAAAGAGATTCTTGTGACTAATAAGAGAAGAACGTGTTTGAACCCCCTTAGATGTGTCTCTTAGAATTAGCTCCTTAGGATGAGCATCTACATATTTCCAATCCTTGGGTAAGGATGTTTCGGAAGTGGATGCATCCAAGTTGCTAGTTGGAGAAGGGGTTTCATTTAAATTCAAAGAATCAAAATTAACATCATCATCAAAATCATTTTTCTTGATTTCGAAAATCTCATTGAAAACAACATGAATAGATTCTTCTATAATTAAAGTTCTTTTATTGAATATACGAAAAGCTTTAGAAACCGAAGAATAACCAAGGAAAATTCCTTCATCGGATTTAGCATCAAATTTTCCTAAGGCATCTTTTTCATTCAAGATAAAACACTTGCACCCAAAAACTTTAAAATATGAAACATTGGGTTTTTTGTTGTTCCATAACTCATAGGGAGTTTTGGTGAGTAAGGGTCTTACTAGAACTCTATTCAAAATATAGCATGCAGTGTTTACGGCTTCGGCCCAAAAATATTTGGGTAGGCTATGTTCATTCAACATGGTTCTTGCCATTTCTTGTAAATTTCTATTTTTTCTTTCTACTACTTCATTTTGTTGAGGATTTCTTGGAGTAGAGAAGTTATGATTGTATCCATTAAATTCACAAAATTCTTGAAAATCACGGTTTTGAAATTCACCACCATGATCACTTTTAATTGACGCAATCATAGAACCCCTTTCATTTTGGACAAGTTTGCAAAACTTGATAAAATATCTAAAACATTCATTTTTGTATTTTAAGAAATAAGTCCATGTGTATCTACTATAGTCATCTACAATGACGAAGGCGTATTTGCTACCTCCTAGACTTGATGTAGAGATAGGTCCAAACAAGTCCATATGGATCAATTGTAAGGGCCTAGAGGTGCTTATTTGATTCTTAGATTTGAAACTACCCTTAATTTATTTTCCTAATTGACAAGCATCACACACATTATCTTTAATGAACTTGATATGAGAAATTCCTCTTACAAGTTCTTTGGATGATATTTGAGTGATTAGTTTCATGCTAGCATGACCTAATCTCCTATGCCAAAGCCAAGCATCCTCATTCAAAACCGAGAAACACTTTTCATTGCAAAGATCATTGATGTCAATGGTGTACGTTATTTTGTTTTAATGCAATCATAGATGTGTTTTTGTATGGTTTTTCAACGATGCAAGCATTAGATTCGAATTTGACAATATATCCTTTATCACACAATTGACTAATGCTCAACAGGTTATGTTTAAACCATCAACTAACAAACATCTTCAATAAAGAAGTTGGATTTGTTACCTATAGTTCCTTTGCCAATGATTTTACCCTTGTTGTTGTCTCCGAAGGTGACATAGCCTTCGTCTATGCTAGTGAGTTTAGAGAATTGAGATGGATCTCCGGTATATTTTCTTTCCTAAGTGACTTTTAGTGAAATAGGAGGAAGGAGTGTTGGCCTCTTTGCTGTTTGTCTTAGTCATATAGGTAATTACATAGTAGTTTTGCCTATGCCTTTGTTCTACGCCTTTGTTCTCTTTCTTTCCTACTGTCAGTTCCCGCTCCTTTCTCTGGTTGAAGAAGTAGTCGTTTACGGTTTCTTGATTGATGAATGGAATCAATATAGAAAGGTATTATCCTTACTTCTGTATTCCAGGGTAGTTGCAAGCCAAGAATTCCACTGTTCACAGATAGAGAATTGTAGTTAGTCTTGCCTCTCT
>CM017188.1:26170949-26300172 GCA_004837865.1 Musa balbisiana | reverse complement strand
GAATTTCTTGGTTTTCTTTTTAAATCAAGAATATTTTCTTTCTCGTGATATTTACAAAAGAAAAGATTCGACTTTTGGTATTACAACTTGATGTATTATTTCTCATATGATGATTATTTGCAAAGTTAGGAATGTTAAATTGTTTGAATCATGAAGTTTGTTGTATATCTTTTCCGGACTTTCTTGATTTTTAAAGCTTTATGAAATCCAGAATATTAATTTACTCAATCTTAAATTTGTTTCATATCCTTGCTCCATGATTTTGATACACTTGACCATTCACTCATGGAATTCATTAACAAATATGTTTCTAACGGATTTCACTCTTGTGAATTTTTAATAAGAAACAGATTTGATTTATGAAGTTTTATTCGTAATTTTTTTTATAATGCTCCTTTCCCATGAATTCTTCCTTACTCTTCTCATTAAAGAAGAATTTTTATGGACTTTTAGTATGTGATGATCACTTGCAAGAATAAGAATTTGATTTTGTATGGACATCTTGATCCTTTTAATGAATACTTTCGCTTTGTTCAAATAGAAGCATGATTTGATGAAACTTATTTATTGTTTTGGTTCAAATCCTTTCATGAATTTGGTTCTTGATGAATTCCTCCCCTACTCTTCTTCATTTTCTTCTTATGTTTTATGACAAAGGAAAAAAGAAACTTGCACATCTCAAGAAGAACCAAAAGCTTTTGTGCATCTAAAGTAAAAATGTTAGCTTATCCAAAAGAAGTTATCATGCAAAGTTTTTGCTTATCTTCCTTTTTGGCTTAGATAAATTAGTGTGGTACTTGCTTGATTTTTTTTTTCTTACCACACTTGCATATTGAATAGTTCTCCCTTTTTGTTGATGACAAAGGGGGAGAAATGTGGCAAATTGATGACAAATTGGCATTATGAATATTTGAAATAAATGTATAAAATGTATCTTATTGTAAATGATTGAATGTTTGCAAATGCTTGAAATATAATTGGAATTGTCAAAAACATTGCAACACATCGTAAATACTTGAAACATATCAAAATGATTACATATGCATCATAGATACTTGAAATGTTTTATGAATGCTTGATAAATTTCTATCATTATGATAAGGTATCATGAGCTTATTTCGTATTATAATTGATATCATGCCTCGAATTAATGAATTGTCATTTTCTATCGAAATTCGAATTTTACTGAATATCATATTTGAAATTTGTATCATACTTAAAAATAATGATTGTCTATCATCTCTCTATATTGGAAAATGGATGTCATGCCTTAACATCATTTTTTATTGATAAATACATAGTATCATATTTTGAATTGGTAAATCATGATAAATATCATGATGTGCATGTTGATAAGCTTAAATGAATATAACTTATTAGTTTGATGCTTGAATTCAAAGGCCTTGAGTTCAAAAAGTGTCTTTTCTCAAGTATGGCATATAGATATGGGGAGTTAAAGTTAATTCCGTCATCAATTGATTGTCATTATCAAAAAAGGGGAGATTGTTGAATCTTGGATTTTGATGTAAGAAGGGAAAGTAATTGCTTATGCTTCTAGACAACTAAAGAGTTATGATCAGAATTATCTAACTCATGATTTAGAATTGGCAGCAATTATTTTTACACTAAAAATTTGGAAAGCATTACTTATATAGGTGGATATTTAAAATCTTTACTGATCGTAAGAGTTTAAAGTATATTTTTATTCAAAAGAGTTAAATATGAGGTAGGAAAGATGGATAAAACATCTAAGGATTATGATTGTACCATTCGTTATCACTGAGTAAAGCCAATATTATAGCTAATACACTCAATAGAAAATCTACAAGATTTATGGCTAGTCTGGTTAGGAAACAATGGAAATTATTAGAAAAAAATTATGATTTGAATGTTATGAGAAAAGGGAAAGACTCAATGATGTTGATGGCCTCTATCAAGGTGCAATCTTGATCTCAACTTTCGTCGAAAGAGGTATGACAAATTTAGAGGGACTAAAATTTTCTTTGAAGGAGGGGAGAGTGTAGCATCCCTCATTTTTGAAATTTCGTAAGGGTTTGTTTGTAATATAGGGACCTAAACATAATCTTAGTAATTTGATATAATTTGTGAAAGATTTATATTAAGTTAAACAAAAAAAATGGAAGACATGTGTCCTACTCCCTAGCTAACATAGATGGTGCCACCTATGTTTATTCTATGGATGCCATAAGCTTCTTTCATGCATGCTTACCACCTTGCAATCCTTGTATTAGCAAACCTAAGTAATTAGAGGAGAAAAACTAAAGAAAAATTTAACAAAAGAGGGATACTTGCTACAACCAGCATAGGATTGAGAAGAGAAGGGAAGATGAATTGAAGTAGTAGTAGTAGTAGTAGTAGTAGTAGTAGTAGTAGTAGTAGTAGTAGTAGTAGTAGTAGTAGTAGTAGTAGTAGTAGTAGTAGTAGTAGTAGTAGTAGTAGTAGTAGTAGTAGTAGTAGTAGTAGTAGTAGTAGTAGTAGTAGTAGTCACACATTTGATAATCAAATTTTCTAAGGAAAGTATTCTAACCCTATCCCACGGTAATCTTGATCTTTGATTCATCTTAATTCTAAAAAAATTTTAAGATTTTAGCTCAACACATAATCTTATGTCATTAGGAAGAAAACTATGAATCTGGAATTTTTGAGATTTTTACCTTTCTATATTGTTCTAGTTGTAACTTTCTATACCGATTTTTATTTAGGAAAATATAAATTCATCCAAAAATAGACTCACATCTATTTCTTTGATACTAAGATTGATAAATTTAGAGTCGAATTACGTACTCAAATTATTATTCAACTGCCCTATAATATGTAAAACAGAGATTATCAGTTCTGACCTTTCATGCTCTCTAGTAGTAGTAGTAGTAGTAGTAGTAGTAGTAGTAGTAGTAGTAGTAGTAGTAGTAGTAGTAGTAGTAGTAGTAGTAGTAGTAGTAGTAGTAGTAGTAGTAGTAGTAGTAGTAGTAGTAGTAGTAGTAGTAGTAGTAGTAGTAGTAGTAGTAGTAGTAGTAGTAGTAGTAGTAGTAGTAGTAGTAGTAGTAGTAGTAGTAGTAGTAGTAGTAGTAGTAGTAGTAGTAGTAGTAGTAGTAGTAGTAGTAGTAGTAGTAGTAGTAGTAGTAGTAGTAGTAGTAGTAGTAGTAGTAGTAGTAGTAGTAGTAGTAGTAGTAGTAGTAGTAGTAGTAGTAGTAGTAGTAGTAGTAGTAGTAGTAGTAGTAGTAGTAGTAGTAGTAGTAGTAGTAGTAGTAGTAGTAGTAGTAGTAGTAGTAGTAGTAGTAGTAGTAGTAGTAGTAGTAGTAGTAGTAGTAGTAGTAGTAGTAGTAGTAGTAGTAGTAGTAGTAGTAGTAGTAGTATCCCATTCTCTTAATCTAAAAATTTGTAAGATTTAGCTTCACACATACTACTTATGTCATTTAGGAATAAAACTATGAATCTGGAATTTTTGAGATTTTACCTTTCTATATTGTCTTAGTTGTAACTTTTCTATACCGATGTGTTTATTTAGGAAAATATAAATTCATCCAAAAATAGATCACATCTATTTCTTTTGATACTAAGATTGTAAATTTAGAGTCTAATTACTTACTCAAATTATTTTTTTCAACTGACCCTATAAACTATGTAAACATCGATTATCAGTTCTGACCTTTCAATGCTCTCTTGCTTATAACTCTTTGTTAGAAATACTTCTTTATGAAAATATAAATTATTAGAAAATAGACTCATAAATCATTCTAAACTAGCTGATATTTAAAAAATTAGGATTGAGATTGTTTAAACTCTAGAATTATATAAAATAGAGATAATATTTTGATACTTAACCTATGGACTCTAACCATCAAAACAATTATCTTAACTAGAAACACATCTTAAATGAACCTAGTTTGGGTAAATTGGGATATAATTGATGATTCAAATAGTTCATGAAATGTGCCTCTCAATTCTGTCAAAGTCAAACTTGTTTTATATACCTTTCTTGTTCATCTCTTTTGAAAATTTATTTTGCTAAATTTTTACTCAATTGAGCTTTACTTTATTGCTTGAATTCCTGTATACTCTTGCCCTCCATTATTTGTATACCTGAATCTATTATGTAAACTTTATGTTTATATCGTAATGTTTCGTATAAGCATATGTATTCCGTTGTTCCACATGTGCTTCAAATATGTGCCAATTTTATTGTTTACAATATCCTTTTATACTTTGATATTTGTGAAAAATATAAACCTTTGCCAGAAATGGTAAAGGGAGTTATGCTTAGAGCTTGTGATGCTCTATCGGCCCCTTATGACTTCACTCAAACATGAGTGGATGGAGCTCCCAAACGTGGGAGACTTATGTTTGGTGGTCATTTAGAATAGATAGACTATATTATGTTATAATCTCACTTCACTATCAATGTATTAATATAATATCCAGAGCTTTGGTTATGTGCTTCTATGTGTGCTTTGGATAAGAATGAAATATATGCAACATCAAATGTGGCATTTGAGCTTCTATTTCATATTTGTTCTTTGATATATTTTGAAATACTTATTATGACTCCAAAATATTCATATACCATCGATACACTTTAAATATTTTACACTTTAAAATATTTTATATGTCATTGATATGCTTTAAAACATTTCATACGTTATTGATATGTTCCGAAACATTTCATACACCATTGATATGCTCCAAAATATTTCATATGTCATTAATATATTTCGAAACATTTCATATGCTATTAATATGCTCCAAAATATTTTATATGCTATTGATATACTCCGAAACATTTCATACACCATTGATATGCTCCAAAATGTTTTATATGCTATTGATATGCTCTGAAAAATTTCATACGCCATTGATATGCTTTGAAATGTTTTATATGTCATTGATATATTCTAAAACATTTCATACATTATTAATATTCTCCAAAACATTTCATGCACTATTGATATGCTCTAAAATATTTCATATGCTATTGATATATCTAAAAACATTTCATACACCATTGATATGCTTTGAAATATTTTATATGCTATTAATATACTCCGAAACATTTCATACGCCATTGATATGTTCCAAAATACTTCATTTGTTATTGATATACTTTGAAATATTTTATATGTCATTGATATACTTCAAAACATTTTTCTTTCACTCTTGATATGCTCCAAAATTTTTTATATGTTATTGATATGCTCCGTAACATTTCATACGCCATTGATATGCCCCGAAATACTCCTTATGTCATTAATATGCTCTAATTATTCTTTACTCTCTTGTTATGAACAAAACATGCTTCGAATGAAATGACATTGTAATTTTGCATTTGATGAGTGGCTATATATAAACTCTTACATCCCTGCCTTGTATTTGGTACCTTATTTGTTTGAGACTATTCTCTTTCACCATAGATTTATTAGTCGCTTGCTAAGCTTTATATGCTTACTCTATTGCTATATAAATTTTTCAGGATAGCTTATCGCTCGCTAAAATGTTTAAATTGGGCTAAGATAATGGAAAGCTAGAAGATTTTGGGGCAAACCTTTAGTAGATGATATGTTTTTATTATATAAGTACACTTAGTCTCTAATGAAATGTTGATAGTAAATATGAACTTATGAGTTTTGTAAAAATTTAAAGAACCTCTCATGTTTAGGATTTTTGAATGTTAAGTTTAATTTGTGTAATAATATGAATATGTGGTAAATATTAGTTTTGTGATTATATAGAATCCCACACTTATAAATTTATGAGGTGGTTATTGTATTTGTGAGTTGGTTTCAAATTTTATGATTCATCGAGTAATGTAATATATGCTTTTAAATTACATAGGTTTTATGAATTGTGGAATTATGGATATGAATGAGTTGAATGTTTTCTCAGCATCCTTAAATGTTAGTTTAGATCCTGAAATGGATTGTTGATTAAAATCTTAATATTATCAATTTAAGACAGGTTTGTTACGAACGGGGTGGGCACTAAGAGGGGGGGTGAATTAGTGCAGCGGTAAAATAACATCGGTTTAAAACTTCATTTGGATAAAACTGATTTTCAATATAAAATCGTTTCGTAAATATCTTAACTTGAAACACGTTTGTAAATGTATTGAAAGCAGTGAGCTATTAAAGAGGTTTGCAGTAAAGATAAATTGCTCAAAGTAATGCAAACCAGATTTTAGAGTGGTTCGACCGTCGTAACCTACATCCACTTCGCTGATTCCTCTTCCGTCAAGGCCACCGGCATCCACTATCAGTCTTCCTTCAATAGGCGAAGACTAACCACCTTTTACAACTCGATTCTCCTTTTACCGGGTTTAGGAGACAACCCTTACACCCCCACTAACTCCTCTCTCAAACTAGTCTAACACTTAGTACTTTCAGAGAAGCTCACACAAGATTGCAACAGCGTTTCTATCCTCTTTTACTCTCAATACTTGTATATTTTAACCAGGGATGAGAGGGATATTAATAGGCTTCAAGTTGATTCAAACTTGGAGCCTAAAAACATCTCATCTTGGGTTTCCCAAGTATGGGCGGTACCACCGCCCAATCTAGCGGTACCACCACCTATAGCCTTCTCGGAGGCTGTCTGGGTAGTATCACTGCCTAACACAATCTCGAAGATTTTGCCACGACGGTGCTGCCTCTTGGGTCATTGTTTGAGCCTCTCATTGGGCCCGACACAGTCCTTACATGGGCCCAATTGGCCCCTAATTGGGTTGGCCCAAATCCAAACCCAATTACATGCTAATTACGATTCTTAAGATATATTCTAAGTTAAACAAGTCCGTAAGTCTAGTTTCTTTCAGTAATCTGTTGAATCTCGGATTTTGATGATGAAACTAATTGATTGTGCTTAGATGTTTTAACTGCATTTTGAGTGATGCAGGTCTACTCGATCAGGATTAGACAGTTGACGCAGGAGGAATTGACGTTGCGCCGGAGGAGATCACGTTAGGATATTGGACGGTAGAACGCTTCGGACGTCGGGCATCGGGCCAAGGAGAGCGGAATTGCACCAAGGATATCGGGGTTACGGAGGTCAACCGCCGATTGGGCAATAAGCCGCAAGAGTGGACGATGCAATGAAGAATCGGACGAAGCGCCAACCAATAACGTGCCGGGCAACAGAATGTCAATTTGCGTTGTAATAATTGTCTAGATCGGAGTAGAGTTTTGGCTTGTGTGTGCAGGATTAACTACGATAACGATGAAGACATAAAGCGAAACAAAGTGCCGGAGTCAAGCGCGAAGGATTCATTGGGAGTTCGAGAGTTCGACGGAAGTCCGAAGGTTCGTCGGGAATGCTGCCGGAACTAGTCGAGAATGAGTAGGGAGCTAGCCGAAGGGTTTTTCGGAAGCTCGCCAAAAGGTTCGTTGGAAGTTCACGGAGCTCACCGAGAAAGATCGGAGCTTGCCAAAGAAGCTCGTCGGAACTCGCCAAGATCAAATCGTGAAGTCTAGGAGCTTGCCGGGAGTCCGCAGAATGGTTTCCGAGAGTTTATCGAAAGACCGCCGGAAGTTCGCCGAAAGCTCGCCGGAAGAAGTCTTGACTTATGGACTTTGTAATAGCTTAGAAAATGTCTTTAAATTTGTAGTTAGTACGTTAATTAGGGCTAGGATTAGGTGTTAATCCTATGACCCAAGTAGGGGCCAATTCGGCCCAAGTTCGGACTGGTTTGGGCCAATTTTGGAGCCCAACCAGTGAGCTGAAATAGTATAGGCGGTGGCACCGCCTAGACTAGGCGGTGGCACCGCCCAGAGGCCGAGAGATAGGCGGTGGAACCGCCGGTCTGGGCGGTGGCACCGCCCAGCACCCGAGAGCCAAGCGGTGGCACCGTTGGACTGGGCGGTGGCACCGCCCAGTACACTGTCAGTGTCAAAACTGACAGGCGGTGGCACCGCTAGCTTCGGGAACATAAGAGAATTCAAATTTTTGGAGCCCAAATTTGAATCCTCTTGAGGCCTATAAATACCCCTCAATTCTCAGCAGAGAGAACAACTTTTTGAGCAGCAAGTGATTGAGAGAAAGGTCTTAGAAAAGTCTTAGCAATCCTTGGTTTTCAATTTGCTAGTGTTCACCTCCTTCTTTCTTGAAAATTTGTAAGAGTGTGAACTGCTTGTAAAGAGTTGTAAGAGGGGTATTTACCCTTCCATTTCAAGAGATTTGCTAGTGGAAGGTGGGAGCCTCGTCGAAGAGGGGCCTCGCAAGTGGATGTAGGTCATTTGACCGAACCACTTTAAAAATGGCGTAATCTCTGGTTTGCATTTCATTGTTGCTATTCACATTACTGCAAACTTTCTTACTTGCTTTATTTACTCATTACCTTAGCTGCTCTACTATATGAATACACTTTCAAGTTCAATTTTTACCGTACGAAAGATTTATCAAAACCGACGTTTTAATCCGCTGCACTAATTCACCCCCCCCCCCTCTTAGTGCTCTTGATCCTAACAATTGGTATCAGAGCCAAGTTGTTCTCATTTCGGATTTACACCCGAGAGAAATGGCTCTTCATGGCTTTCAAGAGGGCTTTTCGGTTTTTCGTCCACCGTTGTTTAACAGATTGAACTATACTTATTGGAAAACTCGAATGAGAGTTTTCTTGATTTCTATGAATTTGGATTTATGGAATATTGTTGAAAACGGTTTTCAACTTCCCTCTAAACCGATGAACGAATGGTCGGATTTGGAGAAGAAGTATTTTTCTTTAAACGCAAAGGTTATGAATGCCTTATTTTGCGCTTTGGACAAAAATGAGTTCAATCAGATTTCTATGTGCGAAACGGCTTTTGATATTTGGCGAACACTTGAAATCACACACGAGGGAACTAGTAGAGTCAAAGACTCGAAAGTTAACATTTTATTGCATGATTTTGAGCTTTTTCGAATGCAACCAAGCGAGACTATAGGCGACATGTACACCCGTTTCACGGATGTCGTCAATAATCTAAGAGTTCTTGGTAAATCTTTTTCGAATTTTGATCTCGTAAGTAAGATCTTAAGATCCCTTCCAAAAAGGTGGGATCCTAAAATAACCGCAATACAAGAGACAAAAATTTAAATGATTTTTCATTAGAAGAATTAATCGGGTCATTAATGACCTATGAAATGACACTCTTGGAACATTTTGAACCCGATGAGCACTTGAACCACCTTCCAAAGAATAGGAAGGATTTGGAACTCCAGACAAATGAATACCACTTGAGTGATGACTCACGTGATGAGGACAATGATGAACTTGAACTTCGAACACTAAATCTTAATAAGTTCATTAAACAAAAATCTAAAATAAATAATGAACTTGAACGGAGGAAGAGGCCAAAGAAGAGGAAGGCAACCAAGGATGAATCAAGAACTTCCAAAAGTGAAACGGCGAATTGGGCTTTAACGGGCTTCGACTACAAGGTAAGTAACTCAACTCCCTTAATTTATTTTGAAATTACGTGATGCTTTTTATGATGCATTTTCCTCTTTTATTTAGTTTAGAATTAATTTTCTTGAAAATTACATGTCTAATAATTTAATAATGAAAATGCAAAAATTAGGAATCAAGGTTATGATTCTAGTAATTTTAAAAATAATCATGAAAATTGCATGTTTATGATAAACAAAATGATTTTGATTAAAAATGCCTTATGAAATTATGATATATGTGGTTCAGAAGTAATAATGTATATCATGTTGATTTCCATTGTTATTTCTCGATTTTGATTAAATGAAATCATGTTTGATTTGAAGTAATGCATAATGATGTAATGAAAATATTAAATGTTTTGATACCATGATTGACGATTTTATGCATGAGATTTTAAAGTTATACATGATAATTTTTGTGATTTATGAATTATTGATATTTGCCATAATGAAAGCTTTTTTTTTGGTTTAAATGATGATAAATGTTTTTCAAGAAGAAATAATGTGTATTTTGATGATTTTCAATTTTGATTGAAACCATGCTTGATGTCTTAATGAAAATATAAAGAAGTTTGATATCATGCTTAATGATGATGTATGGATTTGTATCAAAAACTAAGCTTGAAAAGTTAGATTCACCTAAAAAGAAAAATGCATGACTACAACAAACAAAATGATCTCGATGGAAAATACTTTATGAAATCAATTTTGATGATGCATAATGATGTAATTATGTAATGAAAATACTAAATATTTTGAAACCATGTCTTGATATCATGCATAATGATCATGCTTAATAGATTTCGAAATTATGCATGATGATTCTTGAGACTTATGGATTATCGATTTTTACGGTAATGAAAATGGCTTTTTCGGGTTTTGAACATTGATGCATATTTTTTTATTTGGCATAAATGAAATAAATCACATGAATAGAAACACTTTAAAAGGAAAATATATTATCATGGGAATTAAAATCATGAATCTATTTGTATCACTTTTGTGAATCTCTTGAAAATGATCTTGGTTTGATGATTTAAATTTAAATGAGCTTTATCTTGATTTCTCAAAATTTTTAAATTGAGATTTCTTATGCTTAAGTCAAGATTTTATATGCTTGAATTGAAATCTTTTTCTCCTAAGGTTCTTTTACGATTTACTAAAGAGAATATCTTTTTCGAAATTCATGACTTAAAATTTCTTTTGAATATCTTTTATTATTTGATCTCCTAAGATTTTCTTTTGATTATTTAAGAGGAGGTTTTTCAAAAGAAATCATGCCTTTTGGTATACACATATTCTAATCCTTCATGATATGATTTTTATGCAATTGCTTGTATTCATGAAAATATTCATCTCATCACCCAATTAATTCTTCTTGATATTCCTAATGTGATGAAATGAAATTATGCATGAAATACAAATGAGAAGTTAATGATCATACATGATAGGATGTAATGAATTTTGACATTTAGATACCATCATTTGGAAAGCTATGATCATGTTGTCAAAATGATGTATCATGAATGCTTGAATATCATGTATAATATGCTCATAATGATGAGTTTATATGTTTTGAAAATATATATGATGATTTGGTTTATGCATGCAATACTTTAACGTATGATAATGATGCACGCAATGATGAAATATTCTTGATAAAATTATTATTTTGATATTCATGACTTGAATCTTCCTTTCTTTTTGCCAATGACAAAGGGGGAGAAAGGGTTGCTAATGTGCTATCTTGAATTGATGTAAAGGGTCATCTCAAAGAGAAATTAGCTAACTTGCACAAGTCAAGAAAATGCAAAAACTTGCTTACTTTCTTGCACATCTAAAGAAAAGATACAAATGTAACACTTGCCAAATTGTTTGCTTGCCTCATGTCAAACATGGTCCCTTGCTAGTTTGGCATTTTGCGAAGGAAGCAAAAATGATACTTCTCGAAAGAGAAGAAAGAGCTTGCTTTCTTGAACATCTTTAATTTGCTAGCTAGAATGATGTACAATTTGCTATCTTGAACATTACAAAGAATTGCTATCATGCACATCGCAAAAAAAAGCAAATATACAAACTTGCACATCTTTAAATTTGCTAGCTTGTATGTAGTAAAACTTCATATCGTAAAAGTTGCTAGAGAAGCAAAGAATTACTATCTCGAAAGAAGCAAAAAATGCAAAACTTAGAAAACTTGCAATATAATTGCTCTTGCCATGCTTTGTATCAAAAATAGGTTGATATCCTTAAAAGCATCGCATTAAATTTTTTAGTATCACAATGTATCACATGTATTGCAAATTGAAATTTATGAGACTATTATCATATCATGTTTAACAATTGATGTCTTTCATGACATGATTTCTTTGCATTTTTGTCTTGTATGTATCATGTGATGATTGAAATATTGATTGATGCAAATTCATAATTTATGTAAAAGTATAAATCATTAGTTCCTCTCCTTCTTTTCGGCAATGACATAGGGGGAGAAAGATTGCTAGCTCAAGGCAAATGCTGGCTAGCTTGTACTCTTCCCTACTTTTTGACAAAAACAAAGAAGAGAAAGCTTTTGCTAGTTAGAACATGCAAAGAAAAGCAAAGTGCAATCTTGCACAAGAAGCAAGTGTTGAATTACTATGTTGTGATGAAAATCTAGCTTCACGTTACAAAAACTTGAATATCTTTTAAAATAGCTAGAGCTACTTCTCCTTTTTGTTGATGACATAGGGGGAGAAGTATATTGATGACTTCATGCATTGAATTGAATATTTTATATATTTGCATGATGGTTTAAATGTTTTTCATAACATGTGATGAATGTTGCTTGGATTTGGGATAATCCAAGTGTTCTATCAATGGCATATTGATAGGGGGAGTTTGTTTAAACTCCGGGGAGTTAAGGTTAACTCCGGTAGTCATCAATTAGTTGTCATCATCAAAAAGGGGGAGATTGTTGAATCTCGGATTTTGATGATGAAACTAATTGATTATGCTTAGATGTTTTAACTGCATTTTGAGTGATGCAGGTCTACTCGATCAGGATTAGACAGTTGACGCAGGAGGAATTGACGTTGCGCCGGAGGAGATCACGTTAGGATATTGGACGGTAGAACGCTTCGGACGTCGGGCATCGGGCCAAGGAGAGCGGAATTGCACCAAGGATATCGGGGTTACGGAGGTCAACCGCCGATTGGGCAATAAGCCGCAAGAGTGGACGATGCGCTGAAGAATCGGACGAAGCGCCAACCAATAACGTGCCGGGCAACAGAATGTCAATTCGCGTTGTAATAATTGTCTAGATCGGAGTAGAGTTTTGGCTTGCGTGTGCAGGATTAACTACGATAACGATGAAGACATAAAGCGAAACAAAGTGCCGGAGTCAAGCGCGAAGGATTCATTGGGAGTTCGAGAGTTCGACGAAAGTCCGAAGGTTCGTCGGGAATGCTGCCGGAACTAGTTGAGAATGAGTAGGGAGCTTGCCGAAGGGTTTTTCGGAAGCTCGCCAAAAGGTTCGTCGGAAGTTCACGGAGCTCACCGAGAAAGATCGGAGCTTGCCGAAGAAGCTCGTCGGAACTCGCCAAGATCAAATCGTGAAGTCTAGGAGCTTGCCGGGAGTCCGCAGAATGGTTTCCGAGAGTTTATCGGAAGACCGCCGGAAGTTCGCCGAAAGCTCGCCGGAAGAAGTCTTGACTTATGGACTTTGTAATAGCTTAGAAAATATCTTTAAATTTGTAGTTAGTACGTTAACTAGGGCTAGGATTAGGTGTTAATCCTATGACCCAAGTAGGGGCCAATTCGGCCCAAGTTCGGACTGGTTTGGGCCAATTTTGGAGCCCAACCAGTGAGCTGAAATAGTATAGGCGGTGGCACCGCCTAGACTAGGTGGTGGCACCGCCCAGAGGCCGAGAGCTAGGCGGTGGAACCGCCGGTCTGGGCGGTGGCACCGCCCAGCACCCGAGAGCCAAGCGGTGGCACCGCTGGACTGGGCGGTGGCACCGCCCAGTACACTGTCAGTGTCAAAACTGACAGGCGGTGGCACCGCCATTGACAGGCGGTGGCACCGCTAGCTTCGGGAACATAAGAGAATTCAAATTTTGGAGCCCAAATTTGAATCCTCTTGAGGCCTATAAATACCCCTCAATTCTCAGTAGAGAGAATAACTTTTTGAGCAGCAAGTGACTGAGAGAAAGGTCTTAGAAAAGTCTTAGCAATCCTTGGTTTTCAATTTGCTAGTGTTCACCTCCTTCTTTCTTGAAAATCTGTAAGAGTGTGAACTGCTTGTAAAGAGTTGTAAGAGGGGTATTTACCCTTCCATTTCAAGAGATTTGCTAGTGGAAGGTGGGAGCCTCGTCGAAGAGGGGCCTCGCAAGTGGATGTAGGTCATTTGACCGAACCACTTTAAAAACGGCGTAATCTCTGGTTTGCATTTCATTGTTGCTATTCACATTACTACAACTTTCTTACTTGCTTTATTTACTCATTACCTTAGCTACTCTACTATACGAATACACTTTCGAGTTCAATTTTACCGTACGAAAGATTTATCAAAATCGACGTTTTAATCCGCTGCACTAATTCACCCCCCCCCCCCTCTTAGTGCTCTTGATCCTAACATAATCTTCTAGCGAACTTCCGACGATCTCTCGGTAATATTCCAGCAGACTCCCGGCAAGCTCTTGGACTTCTCGGCCGGTTCCTACATAACTTTCAACGAACGTCTGGACTTCCGACAAACTCTCGAATTTCCAATGAAATCACATCCTTGACTCCTGGACTTCATTTTGCTTTATGTCTTGCTACCATAGTTAATCCTGCATATGTAAAAACACACTTCGATCTAGACAATTAATACTAAGCATTAATCATATTATCTGGCATGTCATTGGTCCCTCGACGTTTCATCTTATTCTTCGGCACATCATCCTCTCTTGCAGCCTATTGCCAAATCCGTCAATTGACTCCGTAACTCCGATATCCTTGGCGCAATATCTGCTCTTCTTAGCTAGATGCCCGAATCTATAGCCTGAAGCATTTTATTGATACGTTGACCGATCCTCCAACTCGACGTTCAATCTTCTGACATGTTTTCCTCCGGCACAACATGATTCTTCCTGCTTTAATTGTCTTATCCTAATTGAAGCATCCTATGTCACTCAAAATGTAAATTAAAACATAAATACTTATCAATTGGTTTCATCATCAAAATACAAGATTCAACAAGGTTCATGCGTCCTGAATGAGATAAAATTCGGGGGGGTGTAACACTTAAGATGTGCAAGCTAGCAAGTTTTCGCTTTTCTTTTAAGATGTACAAGCTAGCATTTCTTTACTTCTCTTGAGATATGCATGTTTAGCAATTTTTGCTCTTCTCAAACTAGCAATTGTCGCTTTTCTTTTGAGATGGGCAAGCTACTATATCTCTTTCTCCCCTTTGTCATTATCAAAAAGAAGCGAATGTGCAATTTTTCTCGCTTTATATCAATGTTCTAATCATAACATAAAAGAGATCATAAGAAATCAATTCAGTGATGGGGTATATAATTCATGAATATAAAGGAGTCATATGAAATAAATAAATTTTAAATTTGAATACTGAGAAATCAAGAGAAAAATCATGATTCATTTGGATAAATCTCCTCTATGGTAAATAATAAAAATAAATCTTATGAGATCAAATGGTAAACAATCTTGATTTATATAAGAGAAATCTTAAGTCATGAATTTTGATAAATCAAAAGAAAATTCATGATTCATTTGGATAATTCTCCTCTTTAGTAAATAGCAAAAAGAAACATAGGAGAACAAAAGATCTTGATTTATATAGAATAAATCTCAAGTTATAAATATTGAGGAATCAAGAGAAAGAACATGATTCGTTAGCATAAATCTTCTCTTTAATGAAAGAATCATACGAGAATAAATAGTAAGAGTTCTTGATTCCTTCATTTGAATAAATATTTTTTAATGAAGAGCAAGTTTGAATATGTTTTGATATATCTCCAATGATTAGCTCTTTAGGATGCGCATTTATATACTTACATTCCTTGGGTAAGGATCCTTTGGAAGTAGATGTATCCAAGTTGCTTTGGAGATAAGAAATTAAATCATAAAATTCAAAAATATCATCAAAATTATTTTCTTAGTTCAAGAGATTCAAAAATAAATTCATCAATAACTGAGGGTCTCTTATTGAAAAACTTGATAAGCTTTAGGAATAGAGACATTTTCAAAAAAAAAATGCATTCATCTTTTAGTTTCCATTTATGTGATTGATTTCTTACAAGTATACTATAGTCTTTTATGCTAAAGCTATACATCATCATTTAAAACCGAAAAATAGTTTCATCACAAAAATCATCAAGATCAATAGTATAACACATTAAATATCTTCAATCAAAATATTTATTACCAGTAATTCTAATTCAAATGATCTTTCCTTTATTATTATTGTTTTGGATATTGAGCTTTGTGAAGCTGTTAGATCTCCTCGTCAACTTTCAACACTAGATTAGCAGATGCCGCAAAACAGTGGTGAGAGTAAAACTCATTTGCGTCTAGCACCTGCATCGCACCCCAGCCACCCCCGCTACACGCGGAAAAGCTACACATNAAGCGACCTCCCAAGAGTAGTCTTGGGTAGTGATTACAGTTGGTAGTTATACTACCAAGCGATGGTACTACCCTATCAAGGCAGTGGTCACCAAAGCCCAGCCTCTTAAGGCTTTGTCAAGCGATGGTACCAGCCAGAGTGGGCAATGTAGACTAGTGTCAAAAGTAATGACAATGGTACCATCCAGTACAGCGGTGGACCACTAGTACCCTAAGACCCGGGAACATGAGATATTTTTTGGCTCCATTTTGAAACTTAGGGTTCTATACATACCCATCTAATCCTGCTCAGCACATAAAACATCTTGAACAACAAATTCGTGTGAAACATTGTTTAATTCCTAAAAGTTCCTTTCTCTAGCTCTAAGTTTGAATTAGTTGAGCGAAGGGTGAGTGAATATAAAGGTGTTCCCCCTAATATGTGGAAAGCGAAGAAAAGGGTTAAAGAGGGTAGTTGGGGAGCTTGCCGGGAGTCCGTAGAATGGTTTCCGAGAGTTTATCGGAAGACCACTGGAAGTTCGCCGGAAGCTCGCCGGAAGAAATCTTGACTTGCGAACTTTGTAATAGCTTAGGAAATGTCTTTAAAGTCATAGTTAGAATGTTAATTAGGGTTAGGATTAGGTGTTAATCTTATAACCCAAGTAGGGGCCAATTGGGCCCAAGTTTGGACTAGTTTGGGCCAAGTTTAGAGCCCAACTAGTGGGCTGAAATAGTGTAGGCGGTGGCACCGCCTAGAGCCCGAGGATAAGGCGGCGGCACCGCCGGTCTAGGCGGTGGCACCGCCCAGCACCAGAGAGCCAAGCGGTGGCACCGCTGGACTGGGCGGTGGCACCGCCCAGTACACTGTCAGTGTCAAAATTGACAAGCGGTGGCACCGCTAGCTTCGGGAACCGAAGAGAATTCAAATTTTGGAGCCCAAATTTGAATCCTCTTGAGGCCTATAAATACCCCTCAATTCTCAGCAGAGATAATAACCTTTTGAGAAGCTAGAAGTTGAGAAAATATTTAGGAAAAGTCTTGTTTTCAATAGCTTGAGTGTTCACTTCCTTTCTTCTCATTGAAATCTTTGTAAAAGGGTGAACCACTTGTAAGAGGTTGTAAGAGGGGTGTAAGAAGGAGGTTGATCTTCGCCTAGTAAAGGAAGATCGTTAGTGGATGCCGGTGGCCTTGACGGAAGAGGAATCGGAGGAGTGGATGTAGGTCACAATTGACCGAACCACTATAAACTACCATCTTCTCTGGTTTGCATTTACTTCCTGCTATTACCTTACTGCAAACCCCTTCAATAGCTTACTGCCTTTAATACTTTTCCCTACGCTTTCAATCTAACCATATTTCCGGAATCAGTTTTCAACATACAAAGAAATTTCAGAAATCAACGTAGTTTTTACCGCTGCACTAATTCACCCCCCCCTCTTAGTGCCGCTCCGATCCTAACAATTGGTATCAGAGCCCGGTATTTCTCATTTCGGATTTACACCCGAGAGAAATGGCTCTTCATGGCTTTCAAGAGGGCTTTTCGGTTTTTCGTCCACCGTTGTTTAACGGATTGGACTACACTTATTGGAAAACTCGAATGAGAGTTTTCTTGATTTCTATGAACTTGGATTTATGGAATATTGTTGAAAACAGTTTTCAACTTCCCTCTAAACCGATGAACGAATGGTCGGATTTGGAGAAGAAGTATTTTTCTTTAAACGCAAAGGCTATGAATGCCTTATTTTGCGCTTTGGACAAAAATGAGTTCAATAGGATTTCTATGTGCGAAACGGCTTTTGATATTTGGCGAACACTTGAAATCACACACGAGGGAACTAGTAGAGTCAAAGACTCGAAAGTTAACATTTTATTGCATGATTTTGAGCTTTTTCGAATGCAACCAAGCGAGACTATAGGCGACATGTACACCCGTTTCACGGATGTCGTCAATAATCTAAGAGTTCTTGGTAAATCTTTTTCGAATTTTGATCTCATAAGTAAGATCTTAAGATCCCTTCCAAAAAGGTGGGATCCTAAAATAACCGTAATACAAGAGACAAAAAATTTAAATGATTTTCCATTAGAAGAATTAATCGGGTCACTAATGACCTATGAAATGACACTTTTGGAACATTTTGAACCCGATGAGCACTTGAACTACCTTCCAAAGAATAGGAAGGATTTGGAACTCTGGACAAATGAATACCACTTGAGCGATGACTCAAGTGATGAGGACAATGATGAACTTGAACTTCGAACACTAAATCTTAATAAGTTCATTAAACAAAAATCTAAAATAAACAATGAACTTGAACGGAGGAAGAGGCCAAAGAAGAGGAAGGCAACCAAGGATGAATCAAGAACTTCCAAAGGTGAAATGGCGAATTGGGCTTTGATGGGCTTCGACTACAAGGTAAGTAACTCAACTCCCTTAATTTATTTTGAAATTACATGATGCTTTTTATGATGCATTTTCCTCTTTTATTAGTTTAGAATTAATTTTCTTGAAAATTGCATGTCTAATAATTAAATAAAGAAAATGCAAAAATTAGGAATCATGCTTATGATTCTAGTAATTTTAAAAATAATCATGAAAATTGCATGTTTATGATAAACAAAATGATTTTGATTAAAAATGCCTTATGAAATTATGCTATATGTGGTTAAGAAGTAATAATGTGTTTCATGTTGATTTCCATTATTATTTCTCGATTTTGATTAAATGAAATCATGTTTGATTTGAAGTAATGCATAATATTAAATGTTTTGATACCATGATTGACGATTTTATGCATGAGATTTTAAAGTTATACATGATAATTTTTGTGATTTATGAATTATTGATATTTGCCGTAATGAAAGCTCTTTTTGGTTTAAATGATGATAAATATTTTTCAAGAAGAAATAATGTGTATTTTGATGATTTCCAATTTTGATTGAAACCATGCTTGATGTCTTAATGAAAATATAAAGAAGTTTGATATCATGCTTAATGATGATGTATGGATCTTGTATCAAAAACTAAGCTTGAAAAGTTAGATTCACCTAAAAAGAAAAATGCATGACTACAACAAACAAAATGATCTTGATGGAAAATACTTTATGAAATCAATTTCAATGATGCATAATGATGTAATTATGTAATGAAAATATTAAATATTTTGAAACCATGTCTTGATGTCATGCATAATGATCATGCTTAATAGATTTCGAAATTATGCATGATGATTCTTGAGACTTATGGATTATCGATTTTTACGGTAATGAAAATGGCTTTTTCGGTTTTTGAACATTGATGCATATTTTTTTATTTGGCATAAATGAAATAAATCACATGAATAGAAACACTTTAAAAGGAAAATATATTATCATGGGAATTAAAATCATGAATCTATTTGTATCACTTTTGTGAATCTCTTGAAAATGATCTTGATTTGATGATTTAAATTTAAATGAGCTTTATCTTGATTTCTCAAAATTTGTAAATTGAGATTTCTTATGCTTAAGTCAAGATTTTATATGCTTGAATTGAAATATTTTTCTCCTAAGGTTCTTTTACTAAAGAGAATATCTTTTTCGAAATTCATGACTTTAAAATTTCTTTTGAATATCTTTTATTATTTGATCTCCTAAGATTTTCTTTTGATTATTTAAGAGGAGGTTTTTCAAAAGAAATCATGCCTTTTGGTATACACATATTCTAATCCTTCATGATATGATTTTTATGCAATTGCTTATATTCATGAAAATATTCATCTCATCACCCAATTAATTCTTCTTGATATTCCTAATGTGATGAATGAAATTATGCATGAAATACAAATGAGAAGTTAATTATCATGCATGATAGGATGTAATGAATATTGACATTTAGATACTATCATTTGAAAAAGTTATGATCATACATGGCAAGATGCAATTTGACAGATTAATACCATGATGATTTGAAATGTTTATGATTTGAAATGATGCATATGCTTTTTATTATGATGATGTATGTGATGTATTGCATATGCTGTGTATCATGAATGCTTTAAATGATAAATGTTTGGTACCAACAATCATGAAGAGATTAATACTTAAAATGTTGATTTAATGTTCGGTATCATGAATACTTTATTATCATACATGAAAATAGTGATAAATATTTTGAAAATAAATGTTTGAATCATGTTAGATGATTTTATATTTTGTGCATGATGAGTTATAGTGATGATTGAAATAATATGAATGATAAAATATGAGATTGTCTATAATGCAAATTTATTGATCTCATGATGTGTAAACTGAAATAATGATTGGAATATTGATGTAATTATAAATGATGATTTGATAATATGCATGAAAAACTCTTGATATTATTTTGATGCATACAAATGAAAAGTTTTGATCATGCATGGTAGGATATAATTTGACAAGTTGATACCATCATGATATGAAACATTTATGATATACAATGATGCATGCAATACTTGTGCTTTCTAATTATGATGTGATGTATTGCATATGATGTAAATCATGATTTAAAATACTATGAGTTGTTGCTAAAATGATGTATTAGAAATGTTGATTTAATGTTTTGTGTCATGAATGCTCTAAATGATGAATGTTTGGTATCATGATCAAAATAATAGTATCATGTATGATATCCTCATAATGTTAATCAATCTATTCAATATCGTGCATGAATGAAATATAAGGTTTTTGAAAATGTGCATATTCTAATTTGAAAATATAATGATGCACAAATAAGATTGATACTTACCTTTGTCATAATTGATGTAAAGGGTCTTCCCTTCTTTTTGACAATGACAAAGGGGGAGATAGCTAATTTGTACAAGTCAAGAAGATGCAAAAACTTGATTACTAGCTTGCCTATCTTAAGTAGCAAAGATTGCTAACTTGCTTATTTCAAAAAGCAAAAGTTATCTTCTTGAACATCACTATCTTGCCTATCTCAATAAGCAAAACATGCTAACGTGCACATCTAGCAAACTTGTATATTTTAAGAAGCAAGGGTTGCTTTCTTGAACATCTCAAAACTGCTAGCTTGCATGTTCTAAAAATATTGTAAAATTTGCTAGCTTGTATGTAGTAAAACTTGCATATCATAAAAGTTGCTAGCTTGTAGAGAAGCAAAGAATTGCTATCTCAAAAGAAGCAAAAATTGTAAAACTTAGAAAACTTGCAATATAATTGCTTTTGCCATGCTTTGTATAAAAAATAGGTTGATATCCTTAAAAGCATCGCATTAATTTTTTTAGTATCGCAATGTATCACATGTATTGCAAATTAAAATTTTTGATACTATTATCATATCATGTTTAACAATTGATGTCTTTCATGACATGATTTCTTTGCATTTTTGTCTTGTATGTATCATGTGATGATTGAAATATTGATTGATGCAAATTTATAATTTATGTAAAAGTCTAAATCATTGGTTCCTCTCCTTCTTTTCGGCAATGACATAGGGGGAGAAAGATTGCTAGCTCAAGGCAAATGCTGGCTAGCTTGTACTCTTCCCTACTTTTCGACAAAAACAAAGGAGAGAAAGCTTTTGCTAGTTAGAACATGCAAAGAAAAGCAAAGTGCAATCTTGCACAAGAAGCAAGTGTTGAATTGCCATGATTGAACTTAAGAATTTTACTATGCTTTTGTGCTTATATGTTGTGATGAAAATCTAGCTTCACGTTACAAAAACTTGAATATCTTTTAAAATAGCTAGAGCTACTTCTCCTTTTTGTTGATGACATAGGGGGAGAAGTATATTGATGACTTCATGCATTGAATTGAATATTTTATATATTTGCATGATGGTTTAAATGTTTTTCATAACATGTGATGAATGTTGCTTGGATTTGGGATAATCCAAGTGTTCTATCAATGGCATATTGATAGGGGGAGTTTGTTTAAACTCCGGGGAGTTAAGGTTAACTCCAGTAGTCATCAATTAGTTGTCATCATCAAAAAGGGGGAGATTGTTGAATCTCGGATATTGATGATGAAACTAATTAATTGTGTTTAGATATTTAACTGCATTTTGAGTGATGCAGGTCTACTCGATCAGGATTAGATAGTTGACGCAGGAGGAATTGACGTTGCGTTGGAGGAGATCACGTTAGGATATTGGACGGCAGAACGCTTCGGACGTCGGGCATCGGGCCAAGGAGAGCGGAATTGCACCAAGGATATCGGGGTTGCGGAGGTCAACCGCCGATTGGGCAACAAGCCGCAAGAGAGGACGATGCGCTGAAGAATCGGACGAAGCGCCAACCAATGACGTGCCGGGCAACAAAATGTCAATTCGCGTTGAAATAATTGTCTACATCGGAGTAGAGTTTTGGCTTGTGTGTGCAGGATTAACTACGATAACGATGAAGATACAAAGTAAAACAAAGTGCTGGAGTCAAGCGCGAAGGATTCGTTGGGAGTTCGAGATTTCGACGGAAGTCCGAAGGTTCGTCGGGAATGCTGTCGGAACTAGCCGAGAATGAGTAGGGAGCTTGTCGATAGGTTTTCGGAAGCTCGCCGGAATGTTCATCGGAAGTTCGCGGAGCTCACCGAGAAAGATCATAGCTTGCCGAAGAAGCTCGTCGAAACTCGCCAAGATCAAATCGTGAAGTCTCGGAGCTTGCCGGGAGTCCGTAGAATGGTTTCCGAGAGTTTATCGGAAGACCACTGGAAGTTCACCGGAAGCTCGTCGGAAGAAATCTTGACTTGCGAACTTTGTAATAGCTTAGGAAATGTCTTTAAAGTCGTAGTTAGCATGTTAATTAGGGTTAGGATTAGGTGTTAATCTTATAACCCAAGTAGGGGCCAATTGGGCCCAAGTTTGGACTAGTTTGGGCCAAGTTTAGAGCCCAACTAGTGGGCTGAAATAGTGTAGGCGATGGCACCGCCAGATTAGGCGGTGGCACCGCCCAGAGCCCGAGGATAAGGCGGTGGCACCGCCCAGCACCCGAGAGCCAGGCGGTGGCACCGCTGGACTGGGCGGTGGCACCACCCAGTACACTGTTAGTGTCAAAACAGACAGGCGGTGGCACCGCCACTGACAGGCGGTGGCACCGCTAGCTTCGGGAACCGAAGAGAATTCAAATTTTGGAGCCCAAATTTGAATCCTCTTGAGGCCTATAAATACCCCTCAATTCTCAGCAGAGATAATAACCTTTTGAGAAGCTAGAAGTTGAGAAAATCTTTAGGAAAAGTCTTGTTTTCAATAGCTTGAGTGTTCACCTCCTTTCTTCTCATTGAAATCTTTGTAAAAGGGTGAACCACTTGTAAGAGGTTGTAAGTGGGGTGTAAGAAGGAGGTTGATCTTCACCTAGTAAAGGAAGATCGTTAGTGGATGCCGGTGGCCTCGACGGAAGAGGAATCGGAGGAGTGGATGTAGGTCACGATTGACCGAACCACTATAAACTACCGTCTTCTCTGGTTTGCATTTACTTCCTGCTATTACCTTACTACAAACCCCTTCAATAGCTTACTGCCTTCAATACTTTTCCCTACGCTTTCAATCTAACCATATTTCCGGAATCAGTTTTCAACATACAAAGAAATTTCAGAAATCAATGTAGTTTTTACCGCTGCACTAATTCACCCCCCCCTCTTAGTGCCGCTCCGATCCTAACAGATAGAACTTGATGATTTACTATGCAATGATTTGAACTCCTACTTCTAAACACATGAATAGTTGGACTTCTCCTTTTTGTTGATGACAAACGGGGAGAAGTATGTTAATGTCATGCATGATTTGATCATGACATGTTGCTTGGATTTTTGAATCCAAGAGTTTCAATCAATATGGCATATTGATAGGGGGAGTTTGTTTAAGCTCCGGGAGTTAAGGTTAACTCCGTCGTCAATTGGTTATCATCATCAAAAAGGGGGAGATTGTTGAATATCAGATTTTGATGATGAAACCAATTGATATGTGTTTATGTTTTAATATGCATTTTGAGTAACGCAGGATGCTTCAATCAGGATGAGACAATTAAAGTAGGAAAAATTATGTTGGGCCGAAGGAACATGTCAGAAGATTGGACGTCGGGCTGGTGGATCGATCGACGTATCGACAGAAGGCTTCGGGATATGGATTCGAGCATCTAGCCAAGAAGAGTGGACATTGCACCAAGAATATCAGAGTTGCGGAGTCAACTAGCCGATTGGGCAATAGGCCACAAGAGAGTACGATGTGCTGAAGAATCGGACGAAGCATCGGGAGAGCAATGACATGCCGGACAACTTGATTAATGCTTAGTATTAATTGTCTAGATCGAAGTTTGTTTTACATGTGTAGGATTAACTACAATAGCAAGGCATGAAGCAAAATGAAATCCCAGAGACAAGGACACGATCACGTTGGGTGTTCACGAGTTCGTCGGAAGTCCGGACGTTCGTCGAAAGTTCTAGAGGAACTAGCCAAGAAGTCTCAAAGCTTGCTAGAGAAGCTCATCGAAACTCACTAAGAAGATCATCGTGAAGTCCAAGAGCTTGCCAGGAGTCCGCCGGAGCATCGCCGAGGGTTCGTCGGATATTCGTCGGAAGTTCACCGGAAGCTCACCGGAAGAATAGACATAGGGACTTGTTTAGCTTAGCAAATGTCTTAGGATTTCATAGTTAGCATATAATCAGGCTTGGATTTGGGCCAACCTAATTAGGGGCCAGCTAGGCCCATGTAAAAACTATGTTGGGTCCAATAAGAAGCTCAAATAGTGCCCCAAGAAGTCTCACCATCATGGCACAGTCTTCAAGACTGTGTTAGGCGATCGTACCGCCAGTCTAGGCGGTGATACTACCCAGGGCAATGGCAGCCAAACTGACACTAGGCGATGTTACCGCCCAGCACAGGCAGTGGTACCGCCCGTGCTTGGGGAACTCGGGATGAGATGTTTTTAGGCTCTAAGTTTGAATCAACTTGAAGCCTATAAATACCCCTCTCATCCCTAGGTAAAATACAAAAGGCACAGAGGATTAAAAAGTGAGAAAACGCTGCTGTAATCTCTTTAGAAATTCCCTCCTCCACTCTAAGATTAGAATTCTGTAAGAAGAGTGTGAGTGCTTATAAGGGTTACCTCCTAAACCCATCAAAAGGAGAAAAGTTATAAAAGGGTGGTTGGCCTTCACCTATTGAAGGAAGGCCTCTAGTGGACATCGGTAACCTCATCGAAGGAGGAAGCCACAAGTGGATGTAGGTCAAGATTGACCGAACCACTCTAAATCTCGGTTTGCATTTACATTCTGCTCTTTATCTTAATTGCAAACTACCTTCATTGATTTACATCAACTACACTTCCGCTTATTCTTAATTCCCCCCCCCCCCCTCCTCTCTTAGTGCTCTTGATCCAAAGAAAAGGGGGAGAAGTATGACAATGATATTAAAATCTATGACAATGTGCTTGGATTTTTGAATTCAAGAGTTCTATCAATATGACATATTAATAGGGGGAGTTTAGTTTAAATTTTGTCATCAATTAATTGTCATCATAAAAAAGGGGGAGATTATTGAATCTTGGATTTTGATGATGAAATCAATTGACGTGTTTATGATCTAATCTCTGTTTTGAGTGACGTAGGAAGCTTCGATCAGGGAGAGATAATTAAAGTATAAAGAATCATATTGGGCCGGAGTGGAACATGTCAGAAGATTAGACGTCGAGCTAGAGGATCGGTCGACGTATTGGCAAAAGGCTTCGGGCCTTGGGTTTAGGCATCGGGCTAAGAAGAGTGGAAATTGTGCTAAGAAAATCAAAGTTGCGGAGGTCAATTGGCTGATTGGGCATTAGGCCGTAAGAGAGGATGATGTGCTGAAGAATCGGATTAGGCATCGATGAACCAATGACATGCCAGACAACATTTGATTTAGCTTTGCAATACTTGTATAGATCAAAATAGGTTTTAGGTGTAATTGGGTTGGAATTTAGCCAACTCAATTAGGGGCCAATTAGGCCCAAGTTTGGGCTTTGTTAGGCCAAGTGAAAGGCCTAAATAGTGACCCAACAAATGGAATTATCGGTGCACAGTCTCCGAGACTGTGTCAAGCGATGGTACAGCTTAGACACAGTCTCTGAGAGACTATCAGGTGGTGGTACCACAAGACTGGGTGGTGGTACTGCCCAATGGTAGGGTGTTAGGCGGTGGTACCACCCAACACAAGTGGTGATATTGCGAGTACCCCAAAAATTAAGGATGAGACACTTTTAGGCTTCAAGTTTGAAACCAGTTAAGACCTATAAATACCCCTCTCATCCTTAGTTAACACATAAAAGCACAAAGAATTTAAAAGTGGGATAACACTGTAGCAATCACTTGAGAAATCCCCTCCTCTAGCTCTAAGTTTAGAATTCTGTTTAGGGAGGAGTGAGTGCTTGTAAAAGGTTATCTCCTAAACCTATGAAAAAGAGAAGAGGAGTATAAAGGGATAGTTAATCTTCGCCCATTGAAAGAAGATCAATAGTGGAAGTCGATGGCCTCGAGTGAAGAGGAATCGGGAGTGAACGTAGGTCATGACAACCGAACCACTATAAAAATCTGGTTTGCATTTCGTTCATACTTTTTCCTTATATTGCAAACTGAATTCTTACTTTCACTACATTTCCATACACTTTCAAGTTAAACTCTTTCTGATATGGTTCTTTTATGGTATAAAGATTTTTGACTCAACGTAATTTTACCACTGCACTAATTCACCCCCCCCTCCTTAATGACGACTCGATCCTAACACCCTTCCATTTATAGAGGTCCCTTATCAACATAACCCTAATGGATCCTGCCCTATTGGGTATTGGATCTCCATCCAACTACCCAAGCCTCTTAGATTAGTGGATCTCTATTTAATAATCTCTCATTGGCTCTTATTGGATCTCATCCATAAGATCCAATAATTCAGGGACTTATTGGATATCTAATAAGATAGGGGCTTCGGTGGATATCTTATATCTAAACCTCTACTCATCGCAACGCCTACCATATGTATGTAACCCTCTAGGCCCAATATCAAGTTGGCCGTGAGTCATACTTGTCAGAACTCCTTTTGGCTCAATAAATTATTATCTCCATAATAATTCACTCGACTCATCGACTACGGATGTACTAGGCCACTATGCTATAGTCCCTAGATGATATAGGAGAATCCAATCCATTGGACATGTTTGTCCTCAGTTACTGTATACCTATAGTCTCTTATCCATCTAATATCCCAAAGATCGTATATCGGGCATGATACTATCAAACTCATATGGTTTCTACTCAAGTCTCACTCTAATCGGATTTTTCCGGAGAACTCTTTTTCTCTCGATCCGAATGACCATAGCTTAGGATTTATCTGAGCAAGAACACATAGGATATTCCTCTCATGACATCGAGAGCGGATGATCCTTTATCGACATTCAATAGTCCTCGTAAGGTTGGCTAGCACTCCTGATGATCGGTTGTGCTAGATCTAGAACCTCCAGACCTATAAGTTCGGTATCAAAGAGTGGAGTACTCATATAGGACATCCTTGATGTCTCAAGTCTAAGGACCAGATACACCACTAGGACTACAGAATCGTTTTCTGACAATAAGGCATCAACAACCATCCAGCATTCCGTAAGCGGATCAATCAGTAAACTCATTCTCTAATGAGCACCTATATTGTATCCCTAGTGTATCCACATGAGCAATTATGAGACCAACTGCATCTATCATATGGATGGGTATACAGCACACTAGTATGTCCAATTATCTCAATATCCCCCTCGAGTAACCTATGACTATGATTATTTAGGATTTGTGTTTAAAGGTGAATCGGTCTCATTATCATGATCTTATTCCCATTGCACAAATCCATGGACATCACAATATATTCAAGCAATAGGCAATATAAATTGATAAAATACTAAATAATAATAATAAACAAAAAGACGACATGTCAAGTCATACGTTCCATCACTCACATGATTGGCTTGCAAGAAACCTATAACTAGCAGGAGAGTATCGTATAAAGGCAACTCCCCACCTAGTGGGCATTGATCTGACATAACAATAAGTGTAGGGACCATGCGAACAATGATGGTGATGATCATATCACCTACCCTAACACAATCGCAAAAACATCAAAAGCTGTAAAGGGGTGTTAGGATTCGTAAGCAGATCAAGCCCACGGAGGAGGACTCCACTAAAAGGAGCATAAGCGATCAGGATAAGGTGGTGCATCATATCCCGAGTGGAATGCCTTGCAACAGTAAAAACCACCTTCAATGCAAACGAATCCGACCCTGGGCGAATCTAGTCTCCCACCTTAATGTGGTTGAGCCGAACCTCTGGATAGGTCCTATCATGCCCCCCAAATTTAATCCTCTTTCAAGAGGTGTGAACTTAACTCAAAATTGATAATATTATAATTCAACAAACAATCTAGGATCCAAACACACATTTGAGGATACTGAGAAAGTATTCAAGTCACATCCATAATTCATAAGACCTATATAGTTTAAAATCATATACAACATTACTCGATGAATCGTAAAATCTAAAACTAACTCAACAAGACAATAATCACCTTATAAATCCACAAGTGTGGTATTCTATACAATCACAAAAACCAATGTTTACTACATGTTCATACCATTACACAAATTTACTTAACACTCCAAAATTCTAAACATGAGAGGTTCTTTAAATCTTTACAAAACTCATAAGTTCATCTTTACCATCAACATTCCATTAGACACCAAGTGTACTTAGACAACAAAAACATATCATCCACAGAAGCTTTGCCCAAAGTCTTCTAGTTCTCTACTGCCTTAGCCCAATTTAAACATATTAGTGAGTGATAAGCTATCCTGAAAAATTATATAGCAACATGGTGAGCACATGGAGCTTAGCAAGCAACTAACATATCCATGACAAAAGAGAACAGTTTTAAAGCAAATAAGGTATCAAATATAAGGCAGGGATATAAGAGTTCATAGACAACCGCTCAATGAATGCAGAATTACAATGTCATTTCATTTGAAGCATATTTTGTTCATAACAATGGAGTAAGGGCTAGTTTGGAGTGAATCATTGATGTAATAAAACATTTCGGAACATATCAATGGAGGATGAAATGCTTCAGAATATATCAATGGCATATGAAGTATTTCGGAGTATATCAATGGCATAGGAAGCATTTCGGAGCATATCAATGACATATAAAATGTTACAGAGCATATCAGTGACATATTAAGCATTTTGGAGCATATCAAGGATGTATGAAATGTTTTGGAGCATATCAATAGCTTATGAAGCATTTTGAAGCATATTAAGGATGTATGAAATGTTTTAAAGCATATCAATGGCATATGAAGCATTTCGGAATATATCAATGATGGATGAAATGCTTTGAAACATATCAATTGCATATGAAATATTACGGAGCATATTAATGGCATATGAAGCATTTCGAAGCATATCAAGGATGTATAAAATGTTTTGGAGCATATCAATAACAAATGAAACATTTCAGAACATATCAATGACGGATAAAATGCTTCGGAACATATCAATAGCATATGAAGAATTTCAGAATATATCGAAGACATGAAATATTTCAGAGCATATCAATGGTATATGAAATGTTTCGGAGCATATCAATAACAAATAAAATATTTCGGAATATATCAAGGAACAAATACGAAATAGAAGCTCAAACGTGGCATATGACGTTGCATATATTTCATTCTTATCCAAAGCACAGATAGAAGTATATAACTAAATCTTTAGATATCATATCAAGCAAATAGAATATGAAGTGGGATCCCAAACATAATATGGCCCATCTATTTCTGAATGACCACCAAACATAATCTAGAGCATCATAGGCTCTAAGCATATACCCTTTACCATTAAGGTTCAGATAATCCCTTTACTATTTCTAGCAAAGGTCCATATAATCCCCTTACTATTTCTAGAGTATAAAAGGGCATTGTGAACAATAAAGTTGGGATATATCGGAAACACATGCGGAACAATGGAATGCATGTGCCTATACAAAACATTACGATACAAACATAAAGTTTACATAATAGATCAAGGTATGTAAATATTGTTGGGAAATCTTGGGGGCGACATCATATGCGCAGCGAAAGAATAAGAAAACAAAATTCCTTATTCCCAAAGAGATGTTCGTCATCATACAAATATTGGTGCTTAAAAATCGACAAAACAAACTGCGTATAGAATAGATTGTATTACCTAAGGAGATCATATATCCCTATTTCCTTGTAGATCTCTAGGAGTAGGAGTCCTATTAGGAGTCTTGAGTAGAAGTCTTAATTGAGTAGGAGTCCTATTAGGAGTCTTGAGTAGAAGTCTTAATTGAGTAGGAGTCCTATTAGGAGTCTTGAGTAGAAGTCTTAATTGAGTAGGAGTCCTATTAGGAGTCTTGAGTAGAAGTCTTAATTGAGTAGGAGTCCTATTAGGAGTCTTGAGTAGAAGTCTTAATTGAGTAGGAGTCCTATTAGGAGTCTTGAGTAGAAGTCTTAATTGAGTAGGAGTCCTATTAGGAGTCTTGAGTAGAAGTCTTAATTGAGTAGGAGTCCTATTAGGAGTCTTGAGTAGAAGTCTTAATTGAGTAGGAGTCCTATTAGGAGTCTTGAGTAGAAGTCTTAATTGAGTAGGAGTCCTATTAGGAGTCTTGAGTAGAAGTCTTAATTGAGTAGGAGTCCTATTAGGAGTCTTGAGTAGAAGTCTTAATTGAGTAGGAGTCCTATTAGGAGTCTTGAGTAGAAGTCTTAATTGAGTAGGAGTCCTATTAGGAGTCTTGAGTAGAAGTCTTAATTGAGTAGGAGTCCTATTAGGAGTCTTGAGTAGAAGTCTTAATTGAGTAGGAGTCCTATTAGGAGTCTTGAGTAGAAGTCTTAATTGAGTAGGAGTCCTATTAGGAGTCTTGAGTAGAAGTCTTAATTGAGTAGGAGTCCTATTAGGAGTCTTGAGTAGAAGTCTTAATTGAGTAGGAGTCCTATTAGGAGTCTTGAGTAGAAGTCTTAATTGAGTAGGAGTCCTATTAGGAGTCTTGAGTAGAAGTCTTAATTGAGTAGGAGTCCTATTAGGAGTCTTGAGTAGAAGTCTTAATTGAGTAGGAGTCCTATTAGGAGTCTTGAGTAGAAGTCTTAATTGAGTAGGAGTCCTATTAGGAGTCTTGAGTAGAAGTCTTAATTGAGTAGGAGTCCTATTAGGAGTCTTGAGTAGAAGTCTTAATTGAGTAGGAGTCCTATTAGGAGTCTTGAGTAGAAGTCTTAATTGAGTAGGAGTCCTATTAGGAGTCTTGAGTAGAAGTCTTAATTGAGTAGGAGTCCTATTAGGAGTCTTGAGTAGAAGTCTTAATTGAGTAGGAGTCCTATTAGGAGTCTTGAGTAGAAGTCTTAATTGAGTAGGAGTCCTATTAGGAGTCTTGAGTAGAAGTCTTAATTGAGTAGGAGTCCTATTAGGAGTCTTGAGTAGAAGTCTTAATTGAGTAGGAGTCCTATTAGGAGTCTTGAGTAGAAGTCTTAATTGAGTAGGAGTCCTATTAGGAGTCTTGAGTAGAAGTCTTAATTGAGTAGGAGTCCTATTAGGAGTCTTGAGTAGAAGTCTTAATTGAGTAGGAGTCCTATTAGGAGTCTTGAGTAGAAGTCTTAATTGAGTAGGAGTCCTATTAGGAGTCTTGAGTAGAAGTCTTAATTGAGTAGGAGTCCTATTAGGAGTCTTGAGTAGAAGTCTTAATTGAGTAGGAGTCCTATTAGGAGTCTTGAGTAGAAGTAGGAGTCCTATTAGGAGTCTTGAGTAGAAGTCTTAATTGAGTAGGAGTCTTGAGTAAAAGTCCTATTAGGAGTTAGGGTTTAGAATAGAAACCCTATAAATAGTCATGTATTCCTACTCTTTTGATAAGCAATAGATGAATATTTTCTGCAGCCTTTGAGCAGCAACTTGGAGAAGGAACCCCTATAGAGTTCCAGGAGGCTGATCCCCTAAAGAGATCAACCCCAAGCTTAGAATCTGCTAGGGTTCTAACACTTGGTATCAGAGCAGCGTTCTTGGCATCTCGCTGCCCTTCCATAGCCATCCATTATCTCTCCACAGCCGCCCAAAGCAATTCCCACAATTGCTTAAAAGATCGTCGCTAAATTTCGCCATCATCTCCACCCCCGCGGATCATTCTTTGATCTCCCCGTGAATTGCAACAGGTTCTGGTTTCATACCTTACTGCTGCTGCAATTTAGTTATCCTTATTCAAAAATCCAAAAAAAAATTGTTCCTATATTGCTGCATAAACTTTTCGTCGCAAAGTTTTTATCTCTACGACGAAAGATACATTGCAGAATTCTAACCGCATAACACAGTCTATTTGATCTTGCTACTGCGTTTTTTCTATCCAAATCCCTATGAAATTTTTATGACAGATTTGACACTTCCTAACAGTAGATTTCCCTTTGGTTTTATCAAAAAATTCTCAATATAAACTATTGATCTTTTACATCTAATCTGTTGTACTTGAAAATCTGCACTGTAAAATTTTAGCCGCACAACACAGTTTGTTTGATCTTGCTACTATATTTTTTCTATTCAAATCTCTACGAAATTTTTATGACATATTTGACACTTCCTAAAGGCAGATTTCTCTTTGGTTTTGTCAAAAAATTCCTAATATAAACCTTTGATCTTTTACGTCTAATCTGCTATACTTAAAAATCTGTACTATAAAATTTCAGCCGCATAGCATAGTTTGTTTGATCTTGCTACTGCATTTTTTCTATCCAAATGTCTATGAAATTTTTATGATAGATTTGATACTTCCTAATAGAGGATTTCCTTTTAGTTTTATCAAAAAATTCTCAATATAAACCACTAGTCTTTTACGTCCAATCTGCTATACTTGAAAATCTGTGCTACAGAAAATTTCAGCCGCATATTGTTGCCTTAACCGATCTATTTGTAATCTTTTTTGAACGAAATTTCTTCTACACTTTATAGATCATCTTGGCTTCCATCTAAGATTGATCTATTGAGGAATTCATCTCTAAAAACAATTTTGTGTTGCTGCAAATTTTCGTCGCAACCCGCTGAAATTTTTCGACGAGAATTCTGCTATCGCAACTTGCACCAATTTCTTTGCTCTTATACTGCCGAAATTTTCTTGATTAAATTGGACATACTTACTGTCACATACACTGAAATTTTGCTATCAATTCCCTCCTCAAATCTCTCAAGTTTTTTGTGGAAATTTTGTTGAGAAACCGCTGTTTCTTCGACGACAATTCTGCTCTTACAAGACAACACAATTCTGCAGCAAACTTCCACTGATTTCTATCAAACCTTTGCTGCCATCTACCACAGATCTAAAACTTTCATCCACAGCCCTAAAACTCCACCAAACCACACCCTCAAACTGCACCCAAAACTGCCACAAAACAAGCCTAAACCGCAGCCTACATCCACCAATCCACCAACCCTTTCAACCATCACTTCTCTCAACCCATACTTGCCTTTAACCTGACAACAAAAGAGAGATCTAAATATCACAGATTTGGAGGCATATTCTATGGCATCTAGGGAGGCAATCAATGCTAAATTTGAAGCCTTGGAGGCGCGAATGGAGGATAAGATTCGGACTCTCTTTACCGAACTCAGTTTGGGCCGACCACTAAGCTCGAAGAAATCACATCAAGGAGAGAGCTCTAACCAATCGCACCAAGCCCGAAGAGATGACTTCCAAGAGAGGAGAGGTTCAATGACTGATCTCAACTATCCATGAATGAGGGTGGACTTCCCTAGATGGGAAGAAGGAGACCCGATTGGTTGGATCTCGCGTGCAGAGTGATATTTTCGGTACCACAAAACCGTGGATGCATCTATGGTGGAAATTGCAGCTATACATCTTGAAGGGGATGCCATACAATGGTTTCACTGGTTTAAATATGCTCATGGAGTTCTCTCATAGCGACAATTTAAAGAAGGACTATTGATTCGCTTCAGACCAACCGATTACGAGAACATTGACGTTCTAGCAAAGATCCGACAAACCTCTACCGTTCGGGAGTACCAAACCAGGTTTGAAATGTTATCTAATCAAACTCATGATTGGTCTCAAAAACAGCTATTGGGGACCTTCATTAAGGGCTTGAAGCCGGAGATCCGGGGAGAAGTTAAAGCACGACAACCGTACACGCTTATGGCAGCCATCTCTTTCGCACGACATCAAGAGGAGCGATTGAACCATGAAGCCCGAAGAACTAGGATCGCTTCTCAACCTACAATGCAGAAGCCCTCACCCCCCCCTACTATCAATCAAGTTCTTGCACCAAAAATGATGACAAGAGAAGAGCTTCGGGAGCGATCTACAAAGGAGTTATGTTGGCATTGTGACAAGCCGTGGAGCCGCGAGCATCGCTGTAGAAAAGGGAGGCTTCTTATGATTGAACCAGTAGAAGAAGAGGTCATTGAACATCTAGAAGAGAGCTTTGAACATAATGAAGAAGATGTAGAAGAAGAGCCACAACCAACCGACGTTACGGTACACGCATTAGCCGGCTACTCCAACTCGCAAATGATGAAAGTTGGAGGCCTTCTCAAACAACAACCGATCACTGTTCTCATCGACACGGGCAGTACTAATAACTTCCTAAACAGTAAGGTTGCTGCTTGGATGGCACTACATATAGAAGGTTGCAGCAAGTTCGATGTAAAGGTTGTTGACGGCAGAATCCTAAAGTGCGACCAAAGATGCCCGTAGGTGAAACTATTGCTGCAAGACCAAGAAATTATGACCAATTTCTTCCTCCTCCCTCTTGATGATCATGAGGCCATGCTTAGAATTGAATGGTTGATGACATTAGGTGATGTTTCCTGGAATTTTATGAAACTAATTTTGAGATTTTACAGCAAAGAGAAACAGGTGATTCTACACAGGAAACGTGGGGGCGACGTAATGATGATTTGCACACAACAAATGGAGAAGGTTTTGCATAAAGCATGCAGCGGCTTTTTGGTACAACTTGAGCAGCAAACTAAGGGAGAGCCAATAGAATTTGAAGATCCAAACCTACTTCCTTTGCTTGCTGAATTTTCAGATATATTTGACGAACCGCACAACCTACCTCTTGCCCATCGACATGATCATTGTATACCGATTCTTCTGGGCAAATCTCCTGCAAATATTTGGCTATATCAATATTCATATCTGCAGAAGGATGAAATAGAAAGGATTATAAAAGAGATGCTCAAAACAGGAGTTATTCGACCAAGTTGCAGCCCCTACTCTTCATCAATGCTCTTCGTACGAAAGAAGGACGAAACATGACGAATGTGCGTTGATTACCGAACCCTCAACGGAATAACCGTCAAGGATAAATATCCTATTCCAATAGCAGATGAATTGCTAAATGAAAGGGAGCACAAATCTTCACAAAGCTGGACCTTCGATCCGGGTATCATTAAATATGAGGGTGCAAAGAAGATATACCGAAAACTACCTTTTGAACACACAACGGCCACTACAAATTTTTGCTTTCTTCACCAGAAGGTGGAATATCTTGGGCATATCATATCAGAGGAACGTGTGATAGTGGACCCCTCTAAAATTGGAGCAATGCAAAACTGGCTGACCTCGAGGAACATAAAATCGCTACGTGGCTTTCTTAGTTTAATAGACTACAACCGCAAGTTCATGAAAAACTATGGAAAGATCAGTGCACCACTTATTCCCTTACTGAAAAAAGATATCTTCCAATGGATGGACAAAGCCTCCGCTGCCTTCGACAAACTTATGGCAGCCATGATGACGACGCCGGTGCTAGCACTACCAAATTTCAACCGACCCTTCATTATTGAGGTCGATGCATCTGGAATCGGAATTGGAGCCATTCTCATGCAAGATTGTCGACTACTCACATACACTAGCAAGGCATTATCTCCCTTCCATCAAAATATATCAACATATGACAAGGAGATGCTTGCCATTGTGCGCGCAGCAACGAGGTGGAGACCCTACTTGATCGGTCGACGATTTCAAATTAAAACTGACCATAAAAGCCTCAAGTACTTTTTGGAGCAAAAGATATCATCCCCTGAGCAGCAAAAATGGGTAACAAAACTTCTTGGATTTGATTATGAAATAACTTACAAAAAGGGGAAAGAGAATGTTGTTGCAGATGTGCTTTCACAACTACTTGAGCAAGCTAAATTTTCGATCGTTTCACTTTCGACTAGCAACTTCCTTGAGGATATTAAGATGGAATGGCAAGAAGATCCAGAGACTAGTAAGATTATAAAAAAATTGGAGGAAGCACTAAACTCCGTGGCTCATTACAATTGGGACTCAAAAGAATTACGCTATCAGGGACGCATTGTGCTTGTGCCAAATTCTACTTGCATCTTCACAAGCAGATTTTGGACAGAGTTATTCCATATGCAGGGCGCTAAATTGAAAATGAGTACGACGTACCACCCACAAACCGATGGCCAGACGGAAGTGATAAACAAGTGCTTGGAGACAGCCCAAAGCCACCCACCGAATATGACTACCCAAAAAGAACTCCAGACCCAGTTGAGTGTCATTATTAATCGACGGATCGTGACTCGACGACGACGACCCATTACTGAAGTGCTAATACAATGGGTGAACTTACTAGTAGAAGGTGTCACTTGGGAGAACTATGATGACTTGAAGATCAAATTCACAGAATTCATGGATTGTTAGCCTTGAGGACAAGGCTGATTTGAAGAGGGCGGGTCTGTTAGGACTCTAGCTAGGAGAGTCCTAATTGATTGGGGCATTCATGTAAAACCTACCTAAGCCGACCCTTATTAAAGAGGTGAAGAGGCCGGCTAGGGTTTGGAGGTTATTTCTTAAAGAAGAATTAGGAGTTGTAAAGGAATAGGAGTCTTGAGTAGGAGTCCTATTAGGAGTCTTGAGTAGAAGTCTTAATTGAGTAGGAGTCTTGAGTAAGAGTCCTATTAGGAGTTAGGGTTTAGAAACCCTATAAATAGTCATGTATTCCTACTCTTTTGATAAGCAATAGATGAATATTTTCTGCAGCCTTTGAGCAGCAACTTGGAGGAAGGAACCCCTATAGAGTTCCAGGAGGCTGATCTCCTAAAGAGATCAACCCCAAGCTTAGAATCTGCTAGGGTTCTAACATGATCCACACAGCAGGGCTGCGATAATGCTCCTCAAAACCCCAGGCCTACTTTGAGGTGGAGAGGGGGAGGAGAATAGGAGAGGCAAGCAAAGGCTCTAGCCTATGAACCACTGAATCCCTCCTATTTATAGAGGTCCTTTGTCAAACCCTAATGGATCCTCCCCTATTGGGTATTGGATTTGCTTCCAATTACCCAAGCCTCTTAGATTAGTGGATCTCTATCCAATAATCTCTCATAGGCTTTTATTGGATCACATCCATAGGATCCAATAATTCAGGGGCTTATTGGATATCCAATAAGATAGGGGCTCCGACGGATATCTCATATCTAAACCTATACTCATCGCAACGCCTACCATATGTGTGTGACCCTCGAGGCCTAATATCGAGCTGGCCATGAATCATACCTATCAGAACTCCTTCAGGCTTAGTGAATTATTATCTCCATAATAATTCACTCGACTCATCGACTACGGACGTACTAGGCCACTATGCCGTAGTCCCCAAATGATATAGGAGAATCCAATCCATTGGATATGTTTATCCTTAGTTACCATATACCTATAGTCCCTTATCCATCTAATATCCCAGACACCGTGTACCGGGCATGGTGTGTCAAACCTATATGGTTTCTACTCAAGTCTCACTTTAATCGGATTCTCTTGGAGAACTTTTTCTCTCTCAATCCGAGTGACCCTAGCTAGGGATTTGTTTGAGCAAGAACAGATAGGATATTCCTCTCATGACGCCGAGAGTGGATGATCCTATATTGACACTCAATAGCCCTCGTAAGGTCGACTGCCACTCCCAATGACCAGCTGTACTAGATCTGAGACATCCAAACCTATACGTCGGGTATCAAAGAATGTAGCACTCATACAGGATATCCTTGGTTTCTTAAGTCTAAGGACCAAATACACCACTGGGACTATGAAATTACTGTTTGACAATAATGCATCATTAACCATCTAGCATTCCGTAAGCAGATCAACTGGTGAACTCATTCACCAATGAGCACCTATACTGTATCCCTAGTATCCCCACATGAGCAGCTATGAGACCAACTGCATCTATCATATGGACGGGTATACAGCACACCAGTCTGTCTAATTATCTCGATGTCCCTCTTGAGTAACCTATGATGGAGATTATTTAGGATCTATATTTAAAAGTGAATCGGTCTTATTATCGTGATCTCATCACGATCCGATTCCCATTGCACAGATTCAAGAACATCATAATATATGCATGCATATATGCAATGGTTAATATAAAATAAAAAATGCCAAAGTATAATAAGCATAAAGATTTCGTGTCAAGTCATACGTGCCATCACTCACATGATTGGCTTGCTAGGCACCTATGACTAGCAATCTCCCACTTGACCCAAAGCCAATCACCGATGTGTTTGATCCCCATCAGACCCCTATGACGCTTAAAGATAATTTGAGATAATGGCTTTGTTAGTGGATCTGCAATATTATCTTCGGATGGAACGCTTTCCACTAATATATCTCCTCAGGTCATGATCTCTCTAATAAGCTGGAACCTCCTCAGAATACTTCTGATGAGACCCGAGTTCCCTTATTTGAGTAATCGCCTCATAGTTGTCGCAATATAAGGAATCAGCTCCTCGCTACTTGGCTCGACTCATAGATCTGTGATGAACTTCTTCATCCAGACTCTCTCTTTTGTTGCCTCTACTATAGCAATGTAATCCGCCTCTGTAGTCGAGTCTACAGTAGTATATTGCTTGGAACTCTTCTAGCACACTGTTCCATTCAAGGTGTACACATACCTCGAATTTAACTTGCTATTATTGACATCAGAATGAAAACTTGAGTTCGTGTAACCTTTAACCCTAAGGCTACAACCTCCATATACTAGTAAAAGATTCTTAGTTCTTCTCAAGTACTTAAGGATACACTTTACTGCTTTCCAGTGCTCCAAGCTTGAATCTGCCTAATACCTGCTCATGACACTCAGAGCATATACTATATCAGGCCTAGTACATAGCATAGCATACATGATAGACCCTATCACTGAGGCATAAGGTATCATATCCATGTTCGTCTTTTTTCAGGAGTCTTTGGGGACATACTCCTAGAAAGCGATATCCCATGTCTCATCGGTATGAGACCTCCCTTGGAATTTTTCATACCAAACCTTTTGACAATGGATTCTATGTACCTAGATTAGGACAAGCCAAGCATCCTCTTGGATCTATCTCTATTGATCTCTATTGATCTGAATCCCCAAGATATAGGATGGTTCCCCTAAGTTCTTCATGGAGAAGTATCTAGATAACCAAGCCTTTACTATGGATTGTTGAATCTCGGATTTTGATGATGAAGTCAATTGTTATTTGTTATCTAATCCATATGTTGAGAAAAGTGTGCAGGATTAACTATGATGAAAGTAAGACATGCAGCAGGAGTTGCGTTGGAATCAAGACTATGATCACGTTGGGGGTTCAAGAGTTCGACGGAAGTCCAAACGGTTGTCGAAGGTCCTATGGGAACAAATTTGAGAAGTCCAGGAGCTTGCCAAAGAAGCTCATCAGAACTCGCCAAGTGGATCGTCGCAAGTCCAGGAGTTTGCCGGATGTCCGTTGGAGCATCATCGAGGGTTCGTCAGATGTTCACCGGAAGTTCGCCGGAAGCTCGTCGGAAGAAGCGATTGACGCACCGGAGCAAGTTGTAGTAAATGTCTTAAAAATATCATAGTTAGAATGATGATTAAGTTAGAAATGGGAGGTGATCCCATTAACTTAATCTTGGGGCAATTGGGGCTCTTGACAGACCCAAATTGGGCCTGATGATTAGCCCATTCGGACCCAGATTTCCTATCCGGCGGTGGCACCCGTTGGGTTGGCGGTGCCACCACCAATAGCTTAGTCCCCAGGAAAGTTGGGCGGTGGAACCGCCCATGTTCGGCAATGGTACCGCTTGGGCTCGGTCTCCGAGCGAGGCTGGGCAATGGAACTGCCCTTATCAGGCGGTGGTATCGCTTGGGCTCGGTCTCCGAGTGAGGCTAGGCGGTGTACCGCCCTATCACAGGTCCGGTGGTACTACCTGAGTTCTGTCTCCGAGCTCTATCAGGTAGTAGTATCACTTGAGCTCGGTCTCCGGGCTCTATCATGCGGTATTACCGCCCAGTTATGGAGGTAGTACTACCAGGACCCCAAAAAACCCAATGTTTCATATTTTAAAGTTTTGGGTGTAAGTGTTTTATCTTAAATGAAAAAGATGCCTTAGGAAAATTTGATGCTAAATCCGATGAAGGAATTTTCCTTGGTTATTCTTCGGTTTCTATAGCTTTTCGTATCTTCAATAAAAGAACTTTAATTACAGAAGAATCCATTTATGTTGTTTTCAATGAGATTTTCGAAATCAAGAAAAATGATTTTGATGATGATGTTAATTTTGATTCTTTGAATTTAAATGAAACCCCTTCTCCAACTAGCAACTTGGATGTATCCAATTCCGAAACATCCTTACCCAAGGATTGGAAGTATGTAGATGCTCATCCTAAGGAGCTAATCCTAGGAGACACATCTAAGGGGGTTCAAACACGTTCTTCTCTTAAAAATTTTTGTGCCAATGCCGCTTTTCTCTCCCAAATTGAACCTAAATATATTGACGAAGCCATAAAAGATGATTCATAGATTATCACAATGCAATATGAGATAAATCAATTTGAGAGAAATGAGGTATGGAAGTTTGTTCCTAGGCCAAATGACCATTTAGTTATTGGTACTAAATGGGTCTTTAGAAACAAGCAAGATGAATATAGTATCGTGGTTAGAAACAAGGCTAGATTAGTAGCCAAAGGTTTCAACCAAGAAGAAGGTATTGATTATAAAGAAACCTTCGCTCCTGTGGCTAGATTAGAAGCCATATGGATGCTCCTTGCCTATGCTAGTAATAATAATTTTAAGTTATTTCAAATGGATGTTAAAAGTGCTTTTCTTAATGGCTTTATTTCCGAAGAAGTTTATGTTGAACAACCTCCCAGATTTGAAAATAATAGCCTCCCTAATCATGTGTTTAAATTAACTAAAGCTTTCTATGGTATAAAACAAGCCCCAAGGGCTTGGTATGAGATAGTTAGTTTTTTTCTTATTGAAAATAATTTCACAAAAGGCAAGGTCGATACTACATTGTTTATCAAGAATTTTGATAACAATTTTCTCATTGTTCAGATTTATGTTGATGATATTATCTTTGGTTCTTCAAATGAATCTCTTTATGAATCTTTTGCTAAAACCATGAGTCTCAAATTTAAAATGAGTTTGATGGGAGAATTAACCTTTTTCTTAGGCTTACAAATTAAGCAACTAATAAATAACATCTTTATTAGTCGAACTAAATATGCTTTAGATTTGCTAAAAAGATTTAATATGGACAGCTCAAAAGCTATTAACACTCCTATGAGCACCTCCACTAAGTTAGAAGTTGATGAATGTGGAGAAAGCTTCGATCAAAAAACTTATAGGGGTATAATAGGAAGTTTACTTTACCTCACTACAACTATAGCAGATATCATGTTCATTGTAGGACTTTGTCCTAGGTTTCAATCGAACCCTAAGATATCTCATCACAAAGCGATTAAAAGAATACTTAGATATCTTAAAAGTACAACAAATCTAGGATTATGGTATCCAAAAATCGAGAATTTTGAGTTAATTGCTTATGCTGATGCGGATTTTGTTGGGTGTAGACTAGATAGAAAAAACACATCAGGAACATATCAATTTTTAGGACATTCCCTTGTTTCTTGGTCATCTAAGAAACAAAACTCGGTTGCACTATTAACAACCAAAGTTGAGTATATGTCAGCTAGTGCATGCTGTGCACAAGTTGTGTGGATGAAAAACACCTTAGAAGATTATAAAGTTCATCTTAAAAATATTCTCATTAAAGGTGATAATACAAGTGCTATATGTTTAACAAAGAATCTTATTCAACACTCAAGAACAAAACATATTGATATTAGACATCACTTTATACGAGATCATGTCAGTAATCATGATATAGTTATAGAGTTCATTGATACGAAACATCAACTAGCTGATATTTTTACAAAGCCTTTAAGTGAAGAACAATTTGATTCCATTAGAAGAGAATTAGTTATGTTAATGTGTCTGAATGCTTGAATTCGTTAAATTTATTTTTTAGACTTTCTTGATTCAATGATCAAATCACTTAATTGTTATGATGATTTTACACGATTACATGCCTTAATAACATGTTGGAAATTATGTGTTTTGGATACAAAAATTTTCATGATAATAAGAATGTTTTATCTTCATGATTGTATTTGAAAATCTAAAGCAAAACCTTGTCCGAATGCATGAAAGTGTTAAATTTTATTTTTAGATTTTCTTAATACATTATTCTCTTCCAGACTTAATAAGCATATGTTATATCGAGTTTGATTCATATCATTGATTTTTGACATATGAAATCAACTAGCAAATGCATCTCTCACAGACTTATCATGTGAAAAATATTTTTTGAGAAATGGATTTGATGATTCCTTCTTATAAACTCCTTCTTAAAAAAAAAAGGGAAGATATTTTTTACTTGCAAGGATTTGATTCACATACATATCTTGATCCTTGTAAAAATGAAGAGTGCTTTAAATCTCTTATCAATTTTAACTTCATTCGAGTAATCTCACAAATGACTTTCCTCCTTCATGCAAACAGATAATACCAAATAAAAAGGAAGAAGTAATCTCCATGTCATGTTTTCCTTAAGATGTTTGTATAATTGGTATCCTATCACTCATTGTTGAAAAATGACATAAACCTAGTTATGGCATGAATCATTACTGCACTTATGTTTAAAATTTGCTTATATCGTTCTCCTTTTTGTTGATGACAAAGGGGGAGAAATATATGAATTGATGCTATGAGTGCCATATTTGAATTTGAATTATGTTAAGATATCAAAAGAAGCTTGCAACGAAATATATGGTAAATTGATGATAGAAATACTATGATTGCTAAACACTTGAAATACTTGCGTTATGTTAAGATATCAAAAACTTATATTGTAAGTTTACATGTTGATATCTTACCATATGATGAATTGCTACCATTACTATCATTCACATTTGAAATGTAAGACTTGAAAATGGATGTCAAGCCTTGACATCATTTGTAGAGAGATACATCATGATAAGAATCATGATCGGAGTATTGATAAGGTTAAATGATCTTAACTTATCAATATGTCTCTTGAATTCAAAGGCTTTGAATTCAAGAATGACTTATCTCGAGTATAGCATATATATAGGGGGAGTTAAGGTTAACTTCGTTATCAATGTCATTATAAAAAAGGGGAAGATTATTAAATCTCGGATTTTGATAAGAAGTCAATTGTCATCTGTTATCTAATTCATATGTTGAGATAAGTGTGTAGGATTAACTACGTTGAAAGTAAGATATACAGCAGGAGTTGTGCCGGAGTCAAGACTATGATCACGTTGGGGGTTCGAGAGTTTGACGGAAGTCCGGATGGTCGTTGGAGGTTCTGTGGGAACAAATCCGAGAAGTCCAGAAGCTTGCTAAAGAAGCTCGTCGGAACTCACCAAGTGGATCGTCGCAAGTCTAGGAGTTTGCCGGAAGTCCGCCGGAGCATCGCCGAGGGTTCATCGGAAGTTCGCCGGAAGTTCGCCGGAAGCTCGCCGGAAGAAGCGATTGACGCACCGGAGCAAGTTGTAGTAAATGTCTTAAAAATATTATAGTTAGCATGATGATTAAGTTAGAAATGGGAGGTGATTCCATTAACTTAACCTTGGGGCAATTGGGCCCTTGACAAACCCAAATTGGGCCGAATGGATCAGCCCATTCGGACCCAGATTTCTTGACCGGCGGTGGCACCACCTAGCTCGGTGGTGGCACCGCCCAGGAGCTCAGTCTCCCAGGAATGTTGGGCGGTGGAACTGCCCATGTCAAGCGATGGTACCACCTGGACTCGGTCTCCAAGCGAGGCTAGGAGGTGGAACCGCCCTTGTTAGGCAGTGGTACCACCTGGGCTCGGTCTCCTAGTGAGGCTGGGCAGTGGTACCACCCTTGTCAGGCGGTGGTACCACTTAAGCTCGGTCTCCGAGTTCTGTCAGGCGGTAGTACCACCCAGTTATGGCGGTAGTACTACCAGGACCCCGAAAATCCAGGAGATGACATTTTTGAGCTCCAAATTCAAACAATTTGGGGCCTATATATATACCCCACCCTTTCCAGTATGAAAGGGTACAGAAAGCTTGATCTTACTCTATGATTTTTAGAGCTCAAAAGTGTTGTAAAGGGCAAAAGTTCTTCTCCTTCTTTTCTTCCAAGTTTTGATCATTCAAGAGAGGAGTGAAAAATTTGTAAGGGTTGTCTCCTAAGCCTGTCAAAATGAGTGAAATTGTAAAATGGTGGTTGGCCTTCGCCTATTGAAGGAAGGCCTCTAGTGGACGTCGGTGACCTCATTGGAGGAGGAAGCCAAAAGTGGATGTAGGTCAAGATTGATCGCACCACTCTAAATCACGGTTTGTATTTATATTCTATTCTCTATCTTAACTACAAACTGCCTCTATAGCTTTACTTTAACTGCACTTCGCTTGATCTTAAGTTAAAGAATTTTTCGAATCAGATTTTGCATCGAAATCATTTTTTATTGTATGAATGTAGTTTTAAATCGTCGAATGTTTTTCGTTGTACTAATTCACCCCCCCCTCTTAGTGCTCTTGATCCTAACATAAATATCATTCCTACATCATTCCCAATGATTAGGATGTCATCCACATATAACACCAAAAAGGTGACAGTGCTCCCACTTACCTTCCTATACACACAAGGTTCATCTTCGTTCTTAATGAAGTCATAAGATCCGATCGCCTTACCTTCCTATACACCTTATCTGGGCAATCCTTGGACATGAATTCCTTCGGTTGTATTATATACACCTCCTCTTCGAGGTTCCCATTGAGGAATGCGGTTTTCACATCCATCTGTCAGATCTCATAATCATAGTGTGCTACAATAGCCAATAGAATTCGGGTGGATTTTAGCATTGCTACGGGTGAGAAGGTTTGAATCATAGTCAATACATTGCCTTTGACGATAACCCTTAGCCACTAACCTTGATTTATAGGTCTCTACCTTTCCATCTACTCTGATCTTTTTTTTAAAGACCCACTTGCAATCGATGAGTATAATACCTTCGGGCACATTAACTAGGTTCCAAACCTTGTTGGAGTATATAGAATCTATCTCAGAATTCATGGCTTCTTGCCACTTCCCGGAGTCTATACTCATAATAGCCTCCTTGTAGGTCTAAGGATTAATATCCTCAACATCATCTCCTCTAATATATCCCATATATCTCTCAGGAGGATGAGATAATCTGCTGGACTTACGTAAAGTTAGAACTTGTGTATTAGGCACTTGAACAGACTCAGGTTGTAAAGTGGTGCTTGAGTTAGGTTCTCTAACCTCACTAACTCTTTTATGCTCCCACTATCTCTACCAAGAATATGTTCCTTCTCAAGGAACACTGCTCTCTTAGCTACAAAGACTTTTTGGTCCTTGAGATGATAGAAATAATACCCACAAGTTTCCTTGGGGTATCTCACAAACTTGCACCCCTCTATCCTCAATTCCAACTTATCGGGGTTATGTCTTTTAATGTAGGCAAGGCAGCCCCAAATTTTAACAACCTTAAGATCGGGCTTCTTCCCTTTCCATATCTCATATAGTGTAAACACTACCGACTTATTTGGAACTCTGTTCAGAAGGTAAGTTGCAATCTCTAGGGCATATTCCCAAAATGAGATGGGTAGGTCAGCGAAACTTATCATGGACCGTACCATATCTAACAACATATGATTTCTTCTTTCAAACACACCATTGAGCTGAGGTGTATAAGGAGGTGTCTATTGGGATAATATCCCATGGTCCTTGAGGAATTTAATAAACTCTATACTTAAGTACTCACCTCCTCGATCTGATCGAAGAGTCTTAATACTCTTTTTAGTTTGGTTCTCCACTTCATTCTTATACTCTCTGAATTTCTCAAAGGTCTCAGACTTGTACTTCATTAAGTATATATATCCATTTATTAAGAAATCATCAGTAAAGATAATGAAGTAGGAGTAACCACCAATGGCATGAGTTGACATAGGTCCACATACATCACTATGTATGAGTTCCAGCAACTCAGTGGCTCTCTCTCCAGTTCCACTAAATGGAGAGTTGGTCAGTTTTTTACGAAGGCAAGGCTCATAAGTTGCATATGACTCATAGTCGAATGAATCTAGATATCCATCCTTTAGTAACTTTTGAATCCTTCCCTCATGGATGTGACCCAGCCTACAATGCCACAGGTGTGCATTATTCACCTCATCTCGTTTTCTCTTAGACACACTTAAATTCATGATATGTGGAGTAGTGTCTAACATAAATAAACCATTATGCAATATTCCTTTCATGATGATCTCATCATCTAATAATATCGAACAACCATTATTCTCAAAAACTAATTTATATCCACTAATTGTCAAACATGAAATGGAGATAATATTTTTAATAATAGAAGGAACAAAATAATATGCATATAATGCAATAATTGCTCTACCAAGTAGATGTAGGGCAACCTCACCAATAGCTACTATAGCAACTTTTGCTCCATTACCTATCTTGAGGTCCATCTCGCCTCTCTCTAGTCTCCTAGGCCTTGCTAGAACTTGCAACGAATTGCATATACGATAAGCACTACCAGTATCCAATATCTATGTATTATCATAAGAGTCTGACAAATGGAGACTGATCATGAATGTACCTGAAGCTTCTCTAGGCTTCTGTTTCGTCCTCTCTGCAAGATACTCTTTGCAGTTCCACTTCCAGTGCTTATCTTTGCCCTAGTGGAAGCACTGGCATATGTCCTTTGTCGGGTCTTTTTTAGCAATATTTGCTTTACTTGATCTGCCCTTGCCCTTCTTAGGAGACTTTTCTGCTTTCTTTTTCTTTCTGGTCTCACTAGTGCAGAGAAATGGCTTCTCCTTTTTTATAGTGCTCTTTGCCTCCCTCAACATATTAAGGAGCTATGGGAGAGTCACCTCATGCTTATTCATATTAAAATTCATTATGAACTATGAAAAGGAATTTGGTAAGGACTGAAGCACAATGTCCACACATAAGTTATCCTCTAGGACCATTCCTAGACCTATGAGTTTCTCTATCCACTCAATCATCTTTAGGACATGATTCTGAGTCGATGTCCCCTCAGTCATCCTAGCGCGGAAGAGGCTCTTGGATATCTCATATCACTGAGTCCTTCCCTATTCCTCAAACAATTTACAAACATGTAGGAGAATATATCTGGCATCCATCTTTTCATGTTGTCTCTGTAACTCAAGAGTCATAGAGCCTAACATGTAACACTGAGCAAGAGTGGAGTCATTATTGTACTTCACGTAGCGAGTGATCTTATCCTCGCTTGCCCCTTCCTTGGGCGTAGGCATCATTGTATCAAGGACGTACGTAATTTTCTCCGCCGTGAAAACAATTCTCAAGTTGCGGAGCCAATCCGTATAAGTTGGACCAGTGAGGCGGTTGACATCAAGTATGTTATGTAAGGGATTTGAATATGATATTTTATAAAATAAAGATGCAGCAGAAATGAATAACATACAAATTTTGCAAGAAATAAACAATTAAGATATGGACTTCTATCTTAATTTGCTCCCACTATTTTACTTGCGAGTCATGCGACACCCTTAGCACGAGAAACAGAAGTCTCCGGTAGGCTTCTAGTGGGGATTAGGATCCAATCAGTGTCTTAGTGTAACCTCGAGGGACTCGACCAATCACACTAAGCCCAAAAGATAGGCAACTCTTGCTGATCACAACTCCTTCTGATTCCCATCCTGTTTGGCCTCTAAATCAAGATGGTCTCGAGGGACTCGACTAACCATGATGCTTGGTTAAGTCAACACCATCGTTACAGGATGAGTCTGATTCGATGATAAACCCTCAAGGGACTCGACTAAGCATACTATGTCCTTAGGTCACCGGTGACATCTCTATATTATAGATAAGATAGCGAATTGCGATATATGTTAGCCTTGAGGGACTCGACCAACTCAACCTACACCAGGAATCAATTCCTACCTATAACAATGGAAGGCCATGTGGGTCAATCTAATTGCATCACGTTTACCGACTTAATATTATCGAGAGAGAGGTTTCTATAATTTGGTCTCTTAATATGACATGTCACACATACATATTTAATATATATCTATATCACATGCAAATATGTATACATATCTAGTAGATTTAAAAACAATCACACCAGATAATCATGGACCACAACCTAATGTGATCAGGCCCGAGCCAGTAGGACTAATCATTCACATCACAATCTACGTGTGCAACGATGCATCTCCATGCCCTATGATCATCCATCTCGTCCTCGTCAGTTTCGTCGACATCTCAATGTATTTTCATGCATCACAATCGTTCGTCTTGTGGGTCTCGCTATAGCATCCACGTTCCCACTGCGTCTCCTCATGTGATTACAACTTAATCATAGGCACGCAGGCCCGACAATAAATGAGAAATATAATGGAGGCTCGCAGGCCCCAATAATAATAATTACAAGTACACACATCACATGGTCCATGATCATCCGTCCACACATTATACATCACATGTAAAAATCATCATCATATAGGACAACTAGATAATAAAAATAATAATCAATTAAACCTTTTAATTAATTAATATGTTTAAATCAGGGATATGTAGCGAATTTTTTGAATTCTAAACGCATTTTCATAATTTGGACAAAAAGGATAGAACTGAAATTTCTAAAATTCACAAGGGCAAAACTATCTTTTTGCCCAAGAATGCCCTAATGCCCTACCCCCCCTTGTTGTTGTTGTCATCGCTGCTACCCTGCTGGCGATATCCTGTGTGGTTGGGCGGGGGTGCCGCCCTTGTCTACGGGCGGCACCGCCCTTGTCTACGGGCGGCATCGCCCTTGCAAGTGGCGCTAACCCCCCACGAGCGTTGTGCCTGTGAGTGTAGTGCCCCACCGGGAGACCGCCCCTACGGGGGGGTGTTTGCCCATGAGAGTAGCGGCCGTAGGTGCCATTGTCCTATGGTGCCTTAGCCCACGGGAACAGCGACCGTAGGCGCCATTGTCTCGCGGCGCCTTAGCCCGCGGATGCTGTAGCCATAGGCGCCTCTCCCTGTACTGCCTCTGGTTGTAGGTCCAGCACCCGTAGGCGTTGCCCTTGTGCACGGGCACAATGCCCATGTGCAGGTGAGCCGCCATGCTTGCTGGTGTCGTTGTAGGCATCACCCGCGAGTGTGGCACCCGTGGGCTGCCAACCCCTTCGGTCGCAAGCCTACTGCAAGCAGGCCGCCGGCTGGCTGCTACAAGCGTAGCCCTAGTGCTGCCTGCCTGTGGTCGCGCTACATGCACGTAGATCGAGGGCTACCCTTTCTCGCTTTTGCTTCAATGATTTTGACATCAAAAGTTTCTCCAAAACACAACACACGTAGTTCAAAACCAATCTATCGCACGAACAACTTGGCTTTGATACCACTTTGGAAAATCTTGAGGGCGACATCACATGCGCAGCAGAAGAACAAGAAAACAAAATCCCCTATTCCCAAAGATATGTTTGTCATCATGAGAAGATTGGTGCATAAAAATCCGTGAAACAAACTGCGTATAGAATAGATTGTGTTACCTAAGGAGATCGTATATCCCTATTTCTCTGCAGATCTCTAGGAGAGGGTAAAGGAGGTCAAGTGTCCTCCTCTCTAGCAGTGATCCACACAATAGAGCTACGATGATGCTCCTCAAAACTTCAGGCCTACTTTGAAGTAGAGAGGGGGAGGAGAATAGGAGTGGCAAGCAAATGCTCTAGCCTATTAACCATTGAATCCCTCCTATTTATAGAGGTCCTTTATCAAACCCTAATAGATCCTTCCCTAATGGGTATTGGATTTGCATCCAATTACCCAAGCCTCTTAGATTAGTATATCTCTATCCAATAATCTCTCATAGGCTTTTATTAGATCTTATCCATAAGATCTAATAATTCAGGGGCTTATTAGATATCCAATAAAACAGGGGCTCCGACGGATATCTCATATATGAACCTCTACTCATTACAATACCTACCATATTTGTGTGACCTTCTAGGCCCAATATCGAGCTGGCCGTGAGTCATACCTGTCAGAATGTTAGGACCCTTTTTCTAAGCTTTTGAATAATGTTTATTGAGTCTGTTTAGTCCAGTTGTTTATTGAGTCTATTTAGTTCAGTTAGAGTCGGGTAAAGGTTTATTTAATATTTATTTATTATTAAGAGTCCAAGTCTTGGTGGACTCTAGGTGGAACCCTATAAGTAGTGATGTAACTACTTCTTTTCGGGAATCAATGAAAAATACTATTTTGTCTGTTAATAAACCCTAGGAGGTCGATCCCCTCAAAGCGATCAAGGAGGGTCGATCCCCTCGAAGCGATCAAGGAGGCTGATCCCCTCGAAGTGATCATCCCTTTCTCTTCTTCTTTTTTATGATAAGACTGTAGGGTCTTACCATTTGGTATCAGAGCGGTGATCCTTGGCGTTTTCGCTACAAAAAGAAGAAGAAATTTGTGTGAGGAAGGGTGAAGCCGGCTGCCACGAACGTCGATCCTCTCAACCGAGGAGGAACCTCTGCGTCTTGGTCAGCAACCACCGTTGCCCCTCTCTACCATCGTCGCTACTTGCCCAGCCAACAACCGCCACCACCGCCACTGCCCCCTTGCAGTTATCGTCGTCTTCTAAAACAAAAAATAAGGAAGGGAAGAAGAAGAAGCCATAGCCACCTCTGCTTCCCCTACCGGACCCTTACTTCCGGCCAGCCCACCCGCCGTCGTTGCTTCCAGGCCGAGGGACCACCACTACCACCGCTGTTGCCCAGCTAGTCGCTGCCTCTTTCTCCACTGTCGCCGTCGCTGCACTCCGGCCAGCGACCTCTCCTCCTCGCTTCCCCATCTCGCTCGAGCGCGAAGGACTACCGGCGTCGTTTCCCAGCCAGCGGATCACCCCATCGCCACTTATACCGTCGGCGACGCTGCCCTAGTCTGCCATCGTGCCGCCCCCCTCCTTGGGTCGCAACCGCAGCTGCCAGTTGCCGCAGCCCCTCCTTGCAGCGGTTGCAGAAACAGAGCTTCCTCTGTTGCCATAGCCCCTTGTCGATCAAAGCCGCAGACGCCGATTCCTCTCCTCCACCGGCATCAACAACAGAGCATCCTCTACTACTGTTGTCGCCGGACCCTCTGCTGCCTCTCGACCTTGTCAATGCCGCACCACCATTGCCAACATCGCCAGCGGCTCTAGCTGTGGTGCGATAGAAATAGAGCACCCTATTTCACCTCTCCAGCATCGCAACTTCCTGGCCAGTGACGACCCTCGCTGCCTCTCGACCTTGTCAATGCCGCACCACCATTGCCAACATCGCCAGCGGCTCTAGCTGTGGTGCGATAGAAATAGAGCACCCTATTTCACCTCTCCAGCATCGCAACTTCCTGGCCAGTGACGACCCTCGCTGCCTCTCGACCTTGTCAATGCCGCACCACCATTGCCAACATCGCCAGCGGCTCTAGCTGTGGTGCGATAGAAATAGAGCACCCTATTTCACCTCTCCAGCATCGCAACTTCCTGGCCAGTGACGACCCTCGCTGCCTCTCGACCTTGTCAATGCCGCACCACCATTGCCAACATCGCCAGCGGCTCTAGCTGTGGTGCGATAGAAATAGAGCACCCTATTTCACCTCTCCAGCATCGCAACTTCCTGGCCAGTGACGACCCTCGCTGCCTCTCGACCTTGTCAATGCCGCACCACCATTGCCAACATCGCCAGCGGCTCTAGCTGTGGTGCGATAGAAATAGAGCACCCTATTTCACCTCTCCAGCATCGCAACTTCCTGGCCAGTGACGACCCTCGCTGCCTCTCGACCTTGTCAATGCCGCACCACCATTGCCAACATCGCCAGCGGCTCTAGCTGTGGTGCGATAGAAATAGAGCACCCTATTTCACCTCTCCAGCATCGCAACTTCCTGGCCAGTGACGACCCTCGCTGCCTCTCGACCTTGTCAATGCCGCACCACCATTGCCAACATCGCCAGCGGCTCTAGCTGTGGTGCGATAGAAATAGAGCACCCTATTTCACCTCTCCAGCATCGCAACTTCCTGGCCAGTGACGACCCTCGCTGCCTCTTTCTCCACTGTCGCCGTCGCTGCACTCCGGCCAGCGACCACCACTGCTACCAGCCACCGCAGCCTTCTCCTCAACCGCTCGTGATCCTTCTGGCCAACCCCTTCTGTGGTGCGACAAAAACAGAGAACGCAGCATCCACCGCCGCACGCAGCAACAAAAAATAGTGGCACCCTCTACTGCCGCAGCCGCCGATTATAACCACCGCCGCTGCTCCCAGCCAATGACCAACCCCTCATTCTGCAGCAGCTACCCTCTAGCAACACACGTAGCAACCACAGCAAGTACGCTACCCTACCTCAACTCCAGCAGCGCACGCACCACCGATTCTTCTTCTCAACCCCGGTCGCTTCAACGCCACCTCCCCCTACTTAGCATCTTCTACCACAACTACAGGTTGCCATCACCGCAGCCTCAACCCCGCTACCTGACGATCGCCCCTTGGGTCGCAGCAGTAGCAACAACAGCAACCATATCGACGGAGTCACCTTCTAGTCCCGACGCTCTCACCCCACGCAGCAACAAAAAATAGTGGCACCCTCTACTGCCGCAGCCGCCGATTATAACCACCGCCGCTGCTCCCAGCCAATGACCAACCCCTCATTCTGCAGCAGCTACCCTCTAGCAACACACGTAGCAACCACAGCAAGTACGCTACCCTACCTCAACTCCAGCAGCGCACGCACCACCGATTCTTCTTCTCAACCCCGGTCGCTTCAACGCCACCTCCCCCTACTTAGCATCTTCTACCACAACTACAGGTTGCCATCACCGCAGCCTCAACCCCGCTACCTGACGATCGCCCCTTGGGTCGCAGCAGTAGCAACAACAGCAACCATATCGACGGAGTCACCTTCTAGTCCCGACGCTCTCACCCCACGCAGCAACAGAAACAGCGACCGCAGCACTACCCTTAATGTCCACCTCCTCGGCAACTTCGCATTGACAGTGCTGATGCCCTTGACCGACATCAAAAACAGGAGTTGAGAATCCAGATTTGCAGTCTTGCGTAATGGCCACTGATAACGTAGTGAAAGCACAAATGGAAGCATGGGAAATCAGAATTGAGAATCGACTGCAAGAAACACTTAATGATTTCAAAAAGAGCCTACTGAAGAGTCTCAGCAAGTTTCAATAAGATAGGGGCTCAAGTTCTACGTTGCATAGATATTGAAATACAAGAAAAGGGCCCCAAGATTGTGACACAAACTACTCACACATGAAGGTATAGTTTCTGAGATGGAAAGATGGAGATCCGACTAGTTGGATCTCTAGGGCAGAAAATTTCTTTCGTTTTTACAGAACCCCAGAAGAATCTAAGGTAGAAGTGGCCTCAATCCAGCTCGATGGAGATGCAATCCAGTGGTACAATTGGTATGAAACTTGTTATGGAGTTCCTTCGTGGGAGCAGTTCAAAAGAGGGCTTCTTGTTCGCTTTAGTCCATCCGATTATGAGAATATTGATGGCCAGCTTGCCAAAATTTGTCAAACTTCTACAGTATCAGAATATCAGAGTAGGTTTGAAAGATTATCAAATCAAGCTAGAGATTGGTCGGAACGACAACTTCTGGGTACATTTATTGAAGGGCTTATTCTAGAGATCCAGGGTGAAATTAAGGCTCATCAACCCCGCACTATGATAGCTGCGATCTCATTCACACATCTACATGAGAAAAAAATTAGCAAGGAAATATCAGCAAGGGGTTTGTGTTATGATGAAAAGTGGAGTATAGAGCACCGATGTAAACAAGGGCAACTTCTAATGATTGAACCAATTGGAGAGGAGCCGAAAGTTAAGAATGTGGACTCCGATCATGAAGGTATAAATTCTAATGAATATGTTGAATCTACCATACATACAATGCATACATTAGCCGACTACTCTAACCCGCAAACTATGGAAGTTGACAGAACTCTACAGCATCAGCCTATTATAGTTTTGATTGATACTGGTAGCACTAACAATTTTATGGACAATGAGACTATTGACCGATTGGCCCACCACATTGAAGACTATGACAGAATTAAGTAAAGATCATTGATGGACATATTTTCACTTGTGATAGCAATGGTTCAAAGATAAAATTGATTATACAAGGCCAACAGTTTCTTACAATGATTACTACACTGAAAGACCGACCTGTTGCTTACACTATCAAAAGGTGGAGATCATACTTACTTGATCAACGGGTTGTGATGCGTTGTAGATAGTCTATGACTAAAGAGAAGCTTCCCGTGATTGATGCTACTCAGCCTTGAGGACAAGGCTGATTTGAGGAACTATTAGGACCCTTTTTCTAAGCTTTTGAATAATGTTTATTGAGTCTGTTTAGTCCAGTTGTTTATTAAGTCTATTTAGTTTAGTTAGAGTCGAGTAGAGGTTTATTTAATATTTATTTATTATTAAGAGTCCAAGTCTTGGTGGACTCTAGGTGGAACTCTATTAGTAGTGATGTAACTGCTACTTTTCGGGAATCAATGAAAAATACTATTCTGTCTATTGACAAACCCTAGAAGGTCGATCCCCTCGAAGTGATCAAGGAGGCCGATCCCCTCGAAGTGATCATCCCTTTCTCTTCTTCTTTTTTATGATAAGACTATAGGGTCTTACCACAGAACTCCTTCATGCTCAATGAATTATTATCTCCATAATAATTCAATCGACTCATCGACTACAGACGTACTAGGCCACTATGTCGTAGTCCCCAGATGATATAGGGGAATTCAATCCATTAGACCTGTCTATCCTAAGTTACCGTGTACCTATAGTCTCTCATCCATCTAATAACCTAGAGACCGTATACCGGGTATGGTGTTGTCAGACCTATATGGTTTCTACTCGATTCTCGCTGTAATCGGATTCTCTCGGAGAACTCTTTTTCTCTCAATTCCAATGAGGCTGGCTAGGGATTTGTTTGAGCAAGAACACATAGGATATTCCTCTCATGACACCAAGAGTGGATGATCCTCTATCGATACACAATAGCCCTCAAAAGGTCGATTACTACTCCTAATGACCGGTTTTACTAGATCTGGGATATCCAAACCTATAAGTTTGGTATCAAAGAATGGAGCACTCATACAGGACATCCTTGGTGTCTCAAGTCTAAGGACCAGATACGCCACTAGGATGACGAAATCATTATCTGACAATAAAGCATTATCAACCATCCAGCATTCCATAAGTGGATCAATCAGTGAACTCATTCTCCAATGAGCACCTGTACTGTATCCACACAAGTAGCTATGAGACTAGCTGCATCCATCATATGGACGGGTATATAGCACACCAGTCTGTCCGGTTATCTCGATGTCCCTCTCGAGTAACATATGATCGGGATTATTTAGGATCTGTGTTTAAAGGTGAATCGGTCTCATTATCATGATCTCATCATGATCCGATTCCCATTGCATAGATCCAAGAACATCACAATATATACATGCATATATGCAATGGTCAATATAAAGTGACAAATGCTAAAGTATAATAAGCAGAAAGATTTCATGTCAAGTCACATGTGCCATCACTCACGTGGTTGGCTTGTTGGGCACCTATGACTATAATACTCATTAGACAAGAGTATACATGAATTCAAAGCAATAATATAAAGCTCAACTAAAGTAAGAATTTTAGCTGAAATCAATTTCCAAAGATATGAAGTAAGGATAGGCAAAATCGATCAAAGCTTGATTCTAATAGAATTTGAGAGGCACATTGTATGAATTGTTTGGATAACCAATTATGCTCCAAATTATACAAAATATATGTCATTCAAAATATGTATCAATCTAGTTTTAGATAACTTAAGTTTAGTAAAGATAAGAGTTTCCAACAAGGAGTTATCAATAATTTAGTAACCAAAGGTCAAAGAACATTCTCTCTATTTTGCAGAATTCATAGATTAGAATAGATGATTCAATAGGAATTTACGCTCCAAATCATTCAAACTAGATAGTCATAGTAAGGTATATGAGTCTAGTTTCTAATAAATTATGTTTCACATAAAACAGAATTTTCAACACAGACTTATAAGTAAGAGAGTACTGAAAAGTCAAAACCGATAGTCTCTATTTTATAGATTTCATAGAGTCAATTGAAATAATAGTTTCGGTAGATAAATAGACTCCAAAATTTTCAATCTTAGTATCAAAAGAAAGAGCCATGAGTCTATTTTTGGATGAATTTAGTTTTTCCCAATCAAATCTTAGTGCAGAAAGTTATGGTTAAAACAATGCATAGAGGTCAGATTACCAAAAATTTTCAGATTCATGATTTTGTAACCAAAATGAGAGAAATATCATGTACAAAGTCAAAATCTTCCAAATCTTTCAAAATTAGGATGAAATCAAAGATCAAGATTACTATAGAAAGGGGTTAGAACACTTGTCTTCGAAAATTTTGATTCCCAAATGTGGGGAGTTGATGCAAAACCTCAAGCAAGACAAAGCTTCTTCTTCTTCTTCTTCTCCTCTCAAACCCACGCTGGCTGCATCACTTAAGTTTTCCTCCTTTAGTTAAGTTTTCCTTTAGTTTCTTCTCTAAATACATTAGATTTAGCTAATACAAGGCTTGTAAGGTGGCAAGCAATCATGAAAGAAGCCTATGTGTCATCCTAAGAGCAAAAATAGATGGCACCAACCTTAGGTTAGCTAGTGACACAAGTCCACCATTTATTTTTTCATTAACTTAAATCTGAATCTTTCATAAATCATATCAAATTTTTAATATTTACTCTTAGGTCCCTAGCCATAAACTTTTAATATAATATCATTTAATACAAAAAAATTTATTAAATAATCCTCATATTTATAAACAAGCATTTACTAAATTTTAAAAAATGGGGGATGTTACAGGTCCGGACCCTTGCTTCAATGTGGTTGAGTCTGACTATGGACGGATCTAGTCTCCCATCTTAATGCAGTTGAGTCAAACCTCTGGATGGGTCTGGACCCCCACTTCAACGTGATTGAGTCCAACCTCAGATGGATCCAGTCTCCCACCATAATACGATTGAGTCGAACCTTAGATGGGTCTGAACCCTTGTTTCAACCTAATTGAGTCTGACCCCAGATGAATCTAGTCTCCCGCCTTAATGCAGTTGAGCCAAACCTCCAGATGGGTCTGAACCCCTACTTTAACACTACTGAGTCTAACTCCAGATGAATCTAGTTTCCCGCCTTAATGCGATTGAGCCAAACCTCCAAATGGGTTTAGACCCCTGCTTTAATGCTATTGAGTCCAACCCCGGATGAGCCCAGTCCTTTGCCCCAATGTGGCCAAGCTTAACTCCTCGAGGGCTACACCTAGGCCGAGCTTATATACTCCCTAGCTATGCACCTCAGCATGAAGATCCGAAGCCTACACCTAGGCTGAGCCTACATGCACCCTAGCCGTGCACCACGACATGAAGACCTGAGGGTGGCACCTTGAATGAGTAAGAGTTGAAAAGGACTCACTCCCTAACCATGCACCTCGGTGTGAAGCCTCGAGAGCTGCATCTAGGCTAAGCTTACACACTCCTTAACTATGCACCTCGACGAGAAGCCACAAGGGCTGCACCTAGGCCGAACCTATGCACTCTCTAGTCATGCACCTTGGCATATAGACCCGAGGCCTATACCTAGGCCAAGCATACGTGCTCCCTAACCATGCACCTCGGCATAAAAACCTAAGGACTACACCTAGGTCATGCCTATGCATTCCCTAGTCATGCATCTCGACGAAAAGACCGAGGGCCACACCTAGGCTTACCCTATGCACTCCATAGCCATGCACCTTAGCATGAAGATCCGAGACTTGCACTTAGGCCAAGCCCACGCACTCCCTAGTCGTGCACCTTGGCATGAAGACCCAAGGGTGGCTTCTTGGATGAGTAAGAGTTAAAAAGGACTCGCTCCCGAGCTATGCACCTCAGCGTGAAGCTTCGAGGGTTGTACCTAGGCCGAGCCTATGCGCTCCCTAGCCGTGCACTCGGCATGAAGACTCAAGGGATGCACCTAAGCCGAGCTTATATGCTCCCTAGTTATGCACCCCAGTAAGAAGCCTTGAGGGCTAGCTGCACCTAGGCCGAGCCTACATACTCCCTAGCCATGCACCTTGGTGAAAAGACCCAAGGGCTGCACCTAGGCTAAGCCTACATGCTCCCTAGCTGTGCACTCAATTTGAAGACCCGAGGCCTACACCTTAGATGAGTAAGAGTTTAAAAGGACTTGCTCCATAACCATGCACCATGGCATGAAGCCCCAAGGGCTGCACCTAGGCTGAGCCTATGTGCTTCCTAGTTGTGCACCTTGGCAAGAAGCCCTAAGGACTGCATTTAGGTCAAGCTTATATGCTCCCTAGTAGTACACCTCAACGAGAAGACTCAAGGGATGCACCTAGGCTGAGCTTACATGCTCCCTATCTATACACTTGGCATGAAGACCCTAAGACCGTACCTTGCCGAATTGACGGGTTCTCAACACCTCAACCAATAGACTTTCATTAGAGCACACATCCAACAAAAGAGCACACAAGTGCGCCCTCCGACGAAAGGCCCTAAAGGATGCCCTTCCGAGAGAGGACAAATAATATGGATGATTTTGCCCGATGCCAGCTCATCTACCACCGAGATTGACACCTAAGCAAGGTTCCAAGTCACCAGCCCCAAAATGGCACCACAATACGTCCAAATATGCCTCGCTGGTAATAACTACCCTACCTTATCTAGATCAGAGAATAATAAGACAGTTCACCTAATCTGATCCCAGGCCAACTAGTAAGAAGACCCAGAGATCAAGTATAAAAAGGAACCCATCAACTCACGCTGAAGGGGGGATTCTCTACACACTAACTTAGTTATACAGCTTACACTACTGTATTCACCCTTTCACTGACTTAAGCATCGAAGGGGCCGCACCGTGTAACCCTCGATGCCAACCTGTCATGCAAGATCGTCGACCTATCATGCTCGAGGACATCAGGATGATCCAACCATATGGAGGAACCTTGCAACCCAGAAGATCTCGGTCTGCCTACCTGGTCATTCCGAATCAGGTCCTCACCAACAGAACAACTTCCGACTAGATATCCTATGCGGTCTCACCTCACCAAACCTCCCACGTCAGCTAGGAAGAAGCACATGGATGAGCCTGCACCTTCGATAGTGAACCAATCATGCAGACTCATCAATCGATGGTGCTCATGACACCATCACGTATCATTAAAAAGTCTATGGAGTTAAAAATACAAAGCATTTACAGAATTTAATTTTAATTTTTCTATAGAAAATCATACATAATTATCTCTATCGAGATTAAAGTTCTTCTCAGATGAGTTTTAGTTATTCAATGAGTTATTAATTAGTTTTTATTTATTTTGATCATAAAAATGGAAAATAATTAACATACATGAAGAGTTATTCTAAGTGAACCACTATATATACCACAATGTGCAAGTGTCCGAGAGACGAGTGTCTTGAGTACAATTTTTGCTTCTTAAAAGATATTAACCTTCTCTCATAACTCTATATTCTTTGGTGGATTCCTGATAAAATCCTAGAAGTTTTTGCTTCTTAAAAGATATCATATTGCTCACATAACTCTATCTTGTTTGATAGATTTCTCATATGATAAAATCCTGGAAGTTTTATCCCTAGACAGACTCCTTTGGATATTAACTTATTTATCTATCCTTCAAACTATTTCACTTATTTTCCCTTTATTAAAAATGAATCATGAACCAAGAGGTTTGGTTTCTTATAAATCCCCAAGATTTTGTTGAGGTATTAATAAAAAAATAAAAAAAATTATCCTTATACCCCAACTTTTAATGCCTTGAGATTTATGTACGCTTTCCTCACTTCCCATCTGATCCTATCTTCTCACTCCCGTTTGTCCGTTGTTGTTACATTGGTAGCCAGCAACATGCCACGTGGCATTTCTTGCACATAAAATATTCCATAATGATCTATCATCGAGTGTCAACATGAGGGCTTAGGAAATACGCTTAGGAGAACGTTTGTCGCACTTTCGAGTTATATTGTTTTATATTTTTACCTAGTTTACTTCTAATATGATGTTTAAATTATTTTCCTTTTTTGACATATTAACTCAGATCATAGGGCCACCTCCATACCCAGCTCTTGGGATTGATGTAATAAATAATATATTTTTTAATAATTTTTTATTTATTTTAAAAAAATACTTATGTGGATATTAAACTTTTATTATATTAAAAAAAACATAAGTAAGCAAACAATCTTAATAAGTGAAAGAGACGATTTTGCCCCATGTCTACACAGACACCTAAGTAGGGTCCCAAGTCACCAGCTTTAAAATAGCATCGCAATGCATTCCATTGTACCCTGCATCAATGACTGACAATAATCATTCTACCTTATCAAGATCAATAACTATTCAATCTTATCAAGATTAAATATTAGAATGATTAGATGATGAACCTGATCTTATCCCAAGCTAACCAATAGAAGGCCTAGGGATGAGGTATAAAATAGAACCCATCAGCTCACGCTGAAGGGGGCTCTCTATACATTAACTAAGTCATACAGCTTACACTGTTGTCTTTTTCCCTTCACTAACTTAAGCATCGAAGGGGCAACGTCGGGCAAACCCTGGTGTCGGCTTGTCATGCATGATTGTCGGTTTCTAGAAGACACTAAAATGACATAGCCCTCAGGGAGGAACCTTGCAACCAGGAAGATTCCAGTCTGCCTACTCGGCCATCCTAATCCGAGTCCTCACTAACAAAACGACTTCCGATTGGACAATCTATGCGGTCTCATCTCACTAACTCTCCCACATCAGCCAAGAAGTGACACCTAGATGTGCTTGCACATAATGAACCAACTATGCCAACTCACCAGTCAACAGTACTCATGATACTATCATTCTAGCACTAGAAAGAGGGCCAAATGTTGAAGGCACATCCCTTTTTACTCCTCCTAGCAAATGTTCCAATGAAAAGATGTTACCTCTAGTCCTAAGCCTCTTTGGGAAGAGAAGGCACGTACCCCATTTCAATATAACGATTCCTCTGCCTCAGCTTAGGCATAGGGGCCCCATTGGCACTTACTCAATGATCCAAAGCTCTCTCCCCCCCCTCCTAAGGATTAGAGACAAGCCCCTTGCTAGTCACGTTAGAAGCATTTCTATGTCTCACTTAATGAGTCCAAACACTTACCAGTATGATGTAAACTATCACCCCACTTCTCCTTAGTTGACTCAGCCGATAACCCCAGTGCAACAACTTGCCCTCGAATCACCAATTGCACCTCTTCTTCCTAATGTCTAACCGGGGAGTCCACGCCTTATCTTCCAAGGATCTCTTCAGCCAAGAGGGACAAGTGGCCCCGCGCCACACCTTCCGATAGCTTAATGCAACATACCGCCAAGACACGTCATGGCCTTGTGCCTCTGCCTCATCCTCGGCAACACCAAGGACAGCCCAGGAGACCAAGCTTCCGCAGCCCTATGCCTCCGCCTCATCCTTGGTAGCACTAAGGAGAGCCTAGGGACCAAGGCTTCAATAGCCCTATGCCTCATCCTTGGTAGTGCCAAGGACAGCCTAGGAAACTATGCTTCAGCAACCTAGTGCCTTTGCCTAATCCTCAGTAGCACCAAGGATAGCCCAATGCCTCTGCCTCATCTTCGGTAGCGCTAAGGACACCTAGGTAACTAGGCTTCAGTAGCCCAACGCCTCCGCCTCGTCCTCGGTAGCATGAAGGACAACCCAGGGAACCAGGCTTCAACAACCCTACACCTTTGCCTCATCCTCGGCAGCACCCACCAAGCCTCCTCAAGCCTCTGCTCGGCCTCCTTTGCTAGGCCTCAACAGCCATGCGCCTTCACGTCATCCTTGGCAACTTTCTTCGGGCCTTTGCAAGCTTATGCTTGGCTTCCTTTGCTCATAGCTCTAGGAGCAGCTAAGTGGCCCGAACCTTAGCAGTGCTACACCCTAGTGTCCACTATTAGCAAAATGCCACAATAGAAGTCATTAAGGCAGATCGATTCCTCAGCCCATGGTGACCAAATTCAGACCCACCATTGAAGCTGCACCTCCAATTGCCACATGCTAGCAGAACCTAAAGAGGAGCATGACCCCCTAAGTGCATCAAACCTTAAGGCAACAGAAAGCTCCCCCCGTAAATAAGTACTATAAGTAATACAAATCCTAAAGGGCAAGACAATGCATCACGTCCTAGGCAAAGTGCTTTAGCAATGACAAATGCCACCCGTCACAACATCATCCACCACCACTAGTTAGGTATCATGGCATGTCCAATCTACTACTTCAACATGGTCAAACCCTTTAGCGTGTCTAACCTACCACTTCAATGTGGTCAAACCCCTTGGCGGGTCCAACTTATTGCTCCGATGTAGTGCGGATCCAACCTACTACTTTAACACAGTCAAACCCCTTGGCGGGTCCAATCTACTTGAGGGCTACACCTAGGCCAAGCTTATATGCTTCCTAGTTGTGCACTTGACATAATGACCCAAGGGATGCACCTTGGTCGAGTTTACATGCTTCCTAGTCATGCACTAGGTGTGAAGACCCAAGGGTGGCACCTCAGATGAGTGGAGTTAAAAAAGACTCACTATTGAGCCAAGCACCTCAGCGTGAAGACTCGAGGGATGCACCTAGGCTGAGCTCACATGCTCCCTAACCGTGCACTCGGCATGAAGACCTAAAGGCTCCACTTAGGTCGAGCTTACACGCTCCCTAGCCATGCACTTAGTGTGAAGAACTGAGGGATGAACCTAGGTTGAGCTTACATGCTCCCTAGCCGTGCACTCGGCCTGAAGACTTGAGGGTGTCACCTTGGATGAGTGGAGTTAAAAAGGACTCGCTCCTGAGCCAAGGACCTATTGAATCTCATATTTTGATGATGAAATCAGTTAATGAGTTTGTCATCTATTCTACGTTTTGAGTAATGAAGGACTAGCTTCGATCATGAAGAGATAATTAATGTAGGAATAATTAATGTTGGCTTGGAGTGACTAGACGTCGAGTTGGAAGATCGATCGACATGTTGGTAGAAGGCTTCATGCTGTGAGTTCGAGCATTGGGCCTAGAAGAGCGGACATTATGCCAAGGAGATTAGGTGTTGTGAAGGTCAATATGCCGATTGGGCAATACACTACAAGAGAGGATGATGCGCTGAAGGTTCGGACGAAGCACTGGATGAACTAATGACATGCCGAACAACTTAGTATTCTTGCTTATAATAAATTATCTAGATCAAAGTAGTTTAGAGGGCTAATTGAGTTAATTTCGAGTATGACTATGTAAACTCAATTAGAGGCCAACTGGGCCTAAAGTGGGGTTATTTTGGGCCAAGGGAAAGACTCATTCAGTGACCCGATGCCAAGTCAGGTGATGGCATCGCTAGAGCTATCGGTGGAACCACTAGAGCTAGCGGTGGAACCGCTTAAGGCTCGGCCTCCTAGGTGGTTTGGGCGATGGTACCGCTAGACTAAGCGGTGGCACTGCCCAGTTTCAATATATCAAGCGGTGGTACCGCCCAATGTCAGACTGGCAAGCAATGGTATCGCCATGTCACGGACTTAGCTGATTTTGCCTAAGTCGTGCGGCATCGTTCCTTGTCCGTCCGCAAGGTCAACCTTCCCGAAACCACCCGTGGTCCCTTAGGACCTACAAAAGAGAAAATCGGTTAGAGAAAATACCTCACTCAGTATCGCCATTTCACAGACTTAGTTGGTTTTGCCTAAGTCGTGCGGCATCGTTGCTTGTCCGTCCGCAAGGTCAACCTTCCCGAAACCTCCCGTGGTCCCTTAGGACCTACAAAAGAGAAAACCGGTTAGAGAATAGAGAACAATGCCTCACTTGGGATCCACAAGCAATCATCTCCGTAAACACTTTATAAACAATGCAAATTGTAAACAAACTTTACAAGCTCTGAACGGTTACACAACAAAGGGGTAAAATGGTCCACTAATATACTGAAATCTCTCACAAGTGTCCACATGACACAACCTATATTTACAAGCCTAAAACGACCATCAAACCCAACTAAATTGGACTATTAAGCCTTCGGCCGTCCCTCTACATGTTGTGCAAAGCATGAACATACCAAAAGATACGGACATACATAAGCATTACATCAAACATCCTGTTTAGAAGTTTGTCCGTGACATTCTCCCTCACTTATTACTTCGACGTCCTTGTCGAAGCCTTTGCCGACACTACAACTCCTCGCCTTTGCTGAGTCTTCAATCTTTTGCTCTAACTGCAATGTGCCTCTTGGCTCCCAGTTGCTCTCCGCTGTTGTTTTTGAGTAGTCAAACCTTTGATCCGCCATGCTGCTTCAACTCGCCAATAACTCTGACTCTAGTGTGGGGTTGGCTGAGTTGTGTTGATCCCTATTGGTTCCTACGGATCCTCTAGATGAAGGAAAAGACCATCCTTATTATGCACCAGTCTCTCAAATACCTTATGTTGCTTGAACTGGGTGGATGCTTGTTGGAGCTTTAACGAGTATCGCCTTGCAAACTTCTGAAGTTTTGGGTCCTTCCTCTACAAAATTTGCTCATCGACTCTTCTTTTACTTAGTTGTCACTTCCAAGTAGATTCCATCACTTCTACTTTCGATTAGCATTCTATTGGGAAATGAAGCAGATAATCTACTCTCAATAGCACTGATCACCATAGGTGAGGATTTGATAACTATTGTCTTCTAATATTTTTAAAGGGTCTTTGAACCTGTGCAGAGCTCCTCTACTGGATAGATAAGAGAATTGGGATACTCGGTTTCACCCATTCTCTTAAGAGTTGAGAAGGCAATGGTTACTTAACTTCGCCCGCCTCCTCAAGGGTTGTACTCCATGCGTCGAGCTGGTTACTGGCCTTCGCCCACTCTTTGCTCACACTTCTAAAGCACTCGAAGTGCTTGCACTCCTTGCATTGAGTTAGCTACTATGATTCAACTTCTCAATACCATCAAACTTCTGGAATGTAGGAAATTTTCACCCCAACTTGGAGTAAGTCTCTAATAGTTTTGGTCGCATCTGGAATTGTACCATCTTCAACATCAACCCTGCCACCTACTCCACTAAGTAGCAAAGGTACAACACCGCGTACTGCCTGCTTTGTTCCTTGGTCATGCACTCTTGCATGACCCAAAGTCCTTCACTTTCGGCTATCTTGATGAGAAGCTCGTTAACACCGGTCTTACGAAGTTCCTTGGCTTCTGCCCTTCAGCCTTGTCTCAGTACCTGGAGTTTGTCTCTACATGCTCTACCTCCTCGGCCCCTTTCATGACCAAGTGCTCTCCCTCTATAAGAGCAAGCGATCAATGACCTTCACAGAAGTCCCGCCTCTATGGTACCATGGTGCTACCATGCTCATGGCCCTATTATCCATCGCCTCGCATCTACCTCTCTTTTCTTCACGATCAGTAGATATGTCTTTGTGACACTCTTTCGAGTCCACCTCCATTCTAACTAATGCTTGATTTTGGGTAGCGAAGTCCCTTTGGACTCATTATCGCTTCCTTGCCCTTTTTGACCCCCTGCTTTAACACCTTTGTGTTCTCCAAGCAGCTCCCTTTAGTCGATGGAAAGATAGACTGCAACTCCCATGCATGGCCTCTGCCAGCACGTTATAGGGTTTACATCAATTCTGTTCTCCTTAGCTTCCTTGGTAGCAACGTTCGCTTACTCGACCTTGTCCTCTGACTTGCCGGGCTCCCTTAAGCAAATATGGGCTCTAGAGTAGTCCAACTCTCCAGCTGCTTCGATCATACCTCTGAATGATCAAGTCCCTCTCATGGGACTCACTAGTACTTGCATTCGAACTTTTCCCCTGGTGGTACACAGCCCCCATATGCTGATGACCAAGGCTTTCATTCGATGTAAAATCCGATGCACGCACGGAAGACCCGCCTTTGTGGTACCATAGCCTTCACTCATTGAATCCATAGCCCTTCTTGCTATCATGTTGTTCACCGATGTGGAGCTTCCAATAGCTCCTGATCATACCTCTGTATAATAAAGTCCCTCATGGGACTACACTAGTGTGTATCGCATTGCCACGAACTGTTCCACTATGATCCGCTGCACCATGTCACCTCCTAGTGACATCTCCATTGCATTCTGATCCTTGTGGGATGAACTCGAATTGTGGTCCCTCCATTTGTGGTCTCTGCCAATACATTGCAAGGCCTCTTCCAATTTCGATTTTGTTTGCTCCTTTAGCAATTGACCTTCGTCCACCTACTCTCGGGTCACACCTAGATGAAGCATCGCTCTAGGACAGTCCATCGCCTAGTAGTTCCCGAAGTCCACCGACTTCACTGGAATTGGTGCACTATTGTTTGGATCCTGGGCCTCTGCCCCTACCAGCACAATCTCTGCTGTGCACTGCTCCCTTCATGGCAACTTGAATAGCAACACTATGGCATATTCTTCAAGAGTACCCACCTCTATGTCCTCTTGCCCCATGCCAAGGCTTTCTGAACCCAATTTCGCCTCTGCAAGCTGAGTCGCCTCAATTCCTCCATCAAATGCTTCTTCGAGATAAGGTGCATGTGCCTAGAAGCTCCCTTCATCTTTGGCACCATGCAATATGAGTCCGCTCCATCAGCATGAAGGACCCATAGAACGACATAATCCTACTCTTGCCTCTACAAAAGTTCATGTCCTTGACATAATCCTACTCTGCCCAAGGAAAGCTCTATGCCTCCGCTCCATGTTCCATCTACTCTGTCGACTTCCTTCATGCGGCTTGGGTACTTTGTCAAGTTACCCCCAAGTTGCTCTGCTCCTCATTTTTGCATTGAGTTGATGGTGGCCCTCGCGCCTACCATTCCATGGGTCAGTCCTTTGTTGAGTTCGATCTCCATATCAACTCCAAGTGTGCCTTCATTTGTGTTGCCTTGGATCGCTCCCCCACTTGAACTCGCAATGCATTCCCCAATACATTATCTCAAGCATGATCATGTGATGACTCCACGTTGATCACTCAGTCCATTGAGCTTTGTGAAATTGTTTTTGAGGTACTCCTCCTCAACATGTCCGGTCCTTTGCATTTGGTTCTCCCTTTGAAGAGCTAGGACTTATCCCTCTTGGATACCCTATCCTGTTGGAGCAACTTCTCTTTTTGTTTCCTTCTTTTTGGAAGTTTCGGAGACCACCATCCCCTTGGACTACTCTGCCTTGCTAAACAAACTGTGCATTGTTCTGCCTCCTGCAAACGCACTTGCTAGATTGTGACTCTATGTCAATACAGGCCCCGCTGCACCCCTCAAGATCTAGCAACATGCTGAACTCGCTGCACACTTCATCCTCTTATGGATGTATCCTTCAAATGTTGAAGAGAAAGTTTCAATACTTCATGGTACCGAGTTTCGGTCGCCATGGGATGGCCACGAACACTCCATCATTCGCATACAAGCCTTTGCATTAGTACCTAATTCTTTGAGTTAGCAATTCCTTTTACCTCTATGAGCTTTGCACAACTCTTTCGGTCCCTGAATAATCCATTTCACCTTACATGGTCTCATCCTTTACCAAGCGCCTTGCTTGCCTTGAGCACCATCAAGTATGGTTGTCAACGTTGAGCCGTAGCTCAAACTCACCCATCCTAACCTTTGTGTGCTACGCATTCTTCTCAGCTTGCTGGTCCTCATAGTGCCTCTTGCGCGAAGGAGTTGGCCATTCCTTTGAATGTCAATCTTAGATACTCGCTCCTCTAGGCGACTCCTTTTCCCTACACCTCCATGCCTGTTTTCCCCAAAACGCGACGCATGCTGGCTACCCTCAACGCAGCCCCGCTAGGTCCCCCACGTTTGCATGCCAAGTGTTTCTATGAGTGCTTGTCCCACTCTGATACCATCCGTCATGGACTTAGCTAGTTTTGCCTAAGTCATATGGCACCCTTGCGTGTCCGTCCGCAAAGATCAGTCTCCCCGAAACCTCCCATGGTCCCTTAGGACCTACAAAAGAGAAAACGCGTTATAGAAAACGCCTCACTCGGGATCCATAAGCAATCATCTCCGTAAATACTTCATAAACAATGCAAATTACAAACAAACTTTACAAGCTCTGAACGGTTACACAACAAAGGGGTAAAATGGTCCACTACAGATCAAAATTCTCTCATAAGTGTCCACATGACATAACCTATATTTACAAGCCTAAAACGGCCACCAAACCCAACTAAAATAGGACTATTAAGCTTTCGGTCATCCCTCTACATGTTGTGCAAAGCATGAACATACTAAAAGACACAGACATACATAAGCATTACATCTAACATCCTATTTAGAAGTTTGTCCATGACAGCCAGTACCCCGAAATCCTGGGAACTCAAATTTTAGGCTCTAAATTTGAATCCATTTGGGGCCTATAAAAACCTCACTCATCCCTACTCAGTACACACATCAATTGAGAGCAAAAAAGAAGGAAAATGCTATTGTAATATTGTGAGAACTCCTCTCAAGCTCTAAGTGTTGGGTGAAGTTTAAGAGAGGGGTGAGTGGTTGTAAAGGATAGCTCCTAAACCTATGAAAGGGATAAAAGGGGTGTAAAATGGTAGTTGATCTTCATCAATTGAAAGAAGATCAGGTAGTGGAAGCTGGTAGCCTCGAGAGAAGAGGAATCGGGAGTGAATATAGGTCACGATGATTGAACCATTATAAAACTCGATTTGTATTTCTATTTTGCTTTTCATTGTCATTCTTGTTAAGATTAAGTTGGCACTAAGAGGGGGCAGGGGGTAAATTAGTGTAGCAGATTAAAACATCGGTTTAAAATTTTTTGTACATTAAAAAGGATCTCGAAAGATAACTTGAAAGCGTATTTGATCATAAGGGTAGTGAAAGCTAAGTAAGAAGGAAGTGAAGCTATTGCAATGTAAGTAAATAGTAATAATAAAAATGCAAACTAGAATTTATAGTGGTTCGGTCGGTGTGACCTACATCTACTTTCGATTCCTCCTTTGTCAAGGTCACTGGCGTCCACTAATGGTCTTTCTTTAATAGGCGAAGACCAACCATCTCTTTACAGCTCTTTCTATTGAATCTCAGATTTTGATGATGAAACTAATCTATAAGTGTTTATGTTTTAATCTGCGTTTGTAGTGACGTAGGATGCTTCAATCAGGATGAGACAATTAAAGCAGAAAAAATTATGTTATACTAGGGGAAAACATGTAAGAAGATTGGACGTCAGGCCGGAGGAACAATTGGCGTATCGATAGAAAGCTTTGAGCCATGGATTCAGGCATTGGGCCAAGAAGAGTAGATATTGCACCAAGGATATCGGAGTTGCGGAGTCAACTGGCCAATTGGGCAATAGGCCACAAGAGAGGATGATGCGTCGAAGAATCAAACGAAGCATCGAGGGACCAATGACATGACCGGACAATGTGATTAATGCTTAGTATTAATTATCTAGATCAAAGTATGTTTTACATGTGTAGGATTAACTACAATAGCAAGGCATAAAGTAAAATGAAGTCCTAGAGTCAAGATCGAGATCACGTTGGGAGTTCCAGAGTTCGTCGGAAGTCCGAACATTCGTCGAAAGTTCTAGAGGAACCAATCGAGAAGTCTCAGAGCTTGCCAGAGAAGCTCATCAGAACTCACCAAGAAGATCATCGTGAAGTCCAAGAGCTTTCCAGGAGTCCATCGGAACATTGCCGAGAGATCGTCGGAAGTTTACCGGAAGTTCGCCAAAAGAATAGACATAAAGACTTGTTTAGCTTAGCAAATGTCTTAGGATTTCGTAGTTAGCACATAATTGAGCTTGGATTTAGGCCAACCCAATTAGGGGCCAACTAGGCCCATATAAGAACTATGTTGGGCCCAAGAAGAGGCCTAAACAGTGCCGAAAGAAGTCTCACCGTCATGGCATAGTCTTCGAGACTGTGTCAAGCGGTGGTACCGCCAGTCTGGGCGATTGTACCACCCCTAGCAAGGTGCCAGGCGGTGATACTGCCAGTCTGGGTAGTGGTACCACCCAGCACTGCCCCCCCAGGCGGTGGTACCGCCAGACTAGGCGGTAGTACTGCCCAGGGCAGTGTCAGTGTCATATTGACATTAGGCGGTGGTACCGCCCATGCCCGGGGAACCCGGGATGGGAAAGTTTTAGGCTCCAAAATTGAATTAAATTGAAGCCTATAAATACCCCTCTCATCCCTGGTTAAAGCATACAAGCACAAAGAGATTAAAAGAGAGAAAATGTTGTTGTGATCATAAATGAATTCCCTCCTCTAAGTCGAAGTGTTAGAATTCTGTTTAGAGAGGAGTGTGTGTGCTCGTAAGGATTATCTCCTAAACCCAATAAAAGGAGAAGAGGGGTGTAAGGAGGTTGATCTTCGCCTAGTAAAGGAAGATCATTAGCGAATGTCGGTGACCTCGACAGAAGAGGAATCGAAGGAGTGGATGTAGGTCACGACGACCAAACCACCATAAACTACCATGTTCACTGGTTTGCATTTTATTCTTATTATTACCTTATTGCAAACCTTCTTAAGTGCTTACTACCTTCAATTCATTATGTATGCCTTCAAGTTATGTTTCTGAAATCATTTTTTCGTCGGAAATAGTTTTTATCGTATGAAGGTTTTTTGAATCGACGTAACTTTTACCGCTACACTAATTCACCCCCTCTTAGTGTCGAACTCTTTCCTAACAATTGGTATCATAGCCAAGGTTTTCTAATTTGGTTTAACACCCAAATAGAAATAGCTCTTTTCGGCTTTCAAGAGGGTCTCTCTCTCATTCGTCCGTCCTTTTTCAATGGGACAGACTACATTTATTGAAAAACTCGAATAAGAGTTTTCTTACTTCAATTGAATCTCGATTTATGGTACATAGTGGAATTTGGTTTTTAAATGTCTTCTCTTTCAATGAACCATTGGAATGATTTGGAGAAGAAGGCTTTTTCTCTAAATGCAAAGGCTATGAATTCCTTGTTTTGCGCCTTAGATAGAAATGAGTTTAATCGGATTTCTTTGTGTGAAACGACTTTCGATATTTGGCATATTCTTGAAATCACACACGAAGGCATGAATAGAGTTAAAGATTCTAAAATCAATCTTTTAATGCACAATTTTGAACTATTTTATATGAAACTAAGTGAAACCATTAGAGATATATACACCCATTTTATGGATGTCGTCAATGGTTTAAAAGCACTTGGTAGAAGTTTTTCAGATTTTGAACTTGTTAATAAGATTTAACGATCGCTTTCTAAAAATTGGGATTCGAAAATAACAGCACTACAAGAATCAAAGAACTTGAACCATTTTTCAATTAAAGAACTAATTGGTTCATTGATCACATATGAAATGATGTGCATTGCACATGAAGAACTTGAGAACTACCTTCCAAAGAATATGAAGGATTTGGGACATAGAACAATTTAAGACCACTCGAGCATAAGCTCAAGTGATGGTGAACTTGAACTTACTAAGAAATTTAAAAAGTTAAAGAAACAAAAATTTAAGAACAAAATGAACGCAACTACTTACTTTGAACGCAAGAAGAAAAACACAAATTGGGATGAATCGAGCTCCTCTGAGGATGAGGAGAATATCAAGAAAGGTAAGGTGGCAAACTATTCCTTAACGGCTTTCGACGTTGAGGTAATCAAAATGCCTTTAGTTATTTCGAAATTACATGATGCTTTCCATGATGTATTTTCTTTTTTATTTAGTTTAGAAAAATTATTTTTTTTAAAATTTGCGTAATGTAATGAAAATGCAAAAATTATGATTATGATAGTAATTTCGAAAATGATAATAAAAAATTACATGTTTAATAAAAAAAATGATTTTGATTAAATATGCCTTATGAAATCATGCTATATGTGATTAAGAAGTAATAATGTGTATCATGTTAATTTTCATATTATTTCTTGATTTTGATTGAAAATATGAAATCATGCTTGATGATTTAATGATGCATAATGTTGTTTTGATATCATGATTGATGATTTTATTCTATGCATGAGATTTTCAAAATTATGCATAATGAATCTTGTGATTTACGAATTATCAATTTTTACCATAATGAAAGTGCCTTATTGATCTTTATCGTAATAAATCTTACACTTTTGGTTTTAAACATAATACATGTTTTTATTTGGCATAAAAGAAATAAAATCATATGAATTGAAACAACTAAAAAGAAGAAAATATTTTTTCTTAAAAATTAATTTTCTCTATCTTATTGATCTTGATGATTATTATGATAAATCTATGTATGCTATTTTGAATCTCTTGAAAGTAATGTTGAGATTTTAATGCTTTGAATTTGAATGAGTTTTATTAAAATCATAATCTTGGTTTATTGGAATTACTTGAAATCTTTTTTATGAATCAAAATCTTGTATCTCCTACGTTTCTTGGACCATTTACTAAAAAGGAGATCTATGAAACTAACCATGATCTTGATAATTATGTTTTGAAATTTTATGTAAATCAAGATCATTCACCATGACTTCTTGCATTTTATTAAAGAAATTATTTATCAAAATGAATCATGTCTTTTGGTATTTACATGATCTTTGATATTTTATCTATCAAGATATGATTTTTATGTACAAATCCTTGTATTCATGAAATATTTATCTCATCACCCAACTATTCTTCTTGATATTCTTTATGTGATGATATGAATGCATGATATATTCATGAATTTGAAATGATGCATGCAATACTTACGATAATAATGTACATGATGTATTGCATATGATGTGAATCATGATTAGAATTGCATTGACTTGGAACTCAATCTAAATTCAAGGTTTATCTCAATTATGACATATTGCAATAAGAATGATACTTTATTTTTGTCATAATTTGAAAATTGATGAATAACACCATTGTTTCTGTTATTCCCCTCTTTTTTCCAATGACAAAGGGGGAGAAAGAATTCCTAGCTTGCACATCACGAAAAGAGACAAACTTGTTAGCTTGCTAATCTTAAAAAGGAAGCAAGAAGTGCTATCTTGCAAATCTCAAGAGAAGCAATGTTTTCCAAGTTACATATTTCAAAAAGAGACAAAATAGTCCATCTTGCACATATCAAATGATGTAAAATTTTGCTAACTTTGTTATGCGTAAAATTTGATAGCTTGCATACTATAAATTTGCATACTAAAAGTGCTATCTTGCCTATCTCAAGATGCAAAACATTCTAACTTGCACTTTGCAATGGAAGCAAAATTGCTAGCTCAAACATTGCAAAGGAAGCAAATGTTTGCTAGCTTGGAACTTGCATATTTCAAGAAGCAAGTGTTGCTTTCTTGAACATTTCAAAACTGCTAGCTTGCATGTTCTAAAATGTTGTAAAATTTGCTAACTTGTATGAAGTAGAACATGCTATCTTACTACTTTGCATATCTATGATGATAGCAAAATTGCATGATGATCAATTTGGAAATTATGTGTAATATGCAATGATTTGAAACGGTTATGCCTAAACACATGAGAGTTGGAACTTATCCTTTTCGTTGATGATAAAGGGAGAGAAGTATGTTGATATCATGCATGTATTGATCATGACATGTTGCTTGGATTTTTAAATCCAAGAGTTTCTATCAATATGACATATTGATAGGGGGAGTTTGTTTAAACTCTGGGAGTTAAGGTTAACTCCATTGTCGATTGGTAGTCATCATCAAAAAGAGGGAGATTGTTGAATCTCAAATTTTGATGATGAAACCAATCCATAAGTGTTTATGTTGTAATCTGCGTTTTGAGTGACATAGGATGCTTCGATTAGGATGAGACAATTAAAGCAGGAAAAAGTATGTTGTGCCAGGGGTAAACATGTTAGAAGATTGGACATCAGGCCAGAGGAACGATCGACGTATCGACAGAAGGCTTCGGGCCATAGATTCAGGCATTGGGCCAAGAAGAGTGGATATTGTGCTAAGGATATCAGAGTTGTAGAGTCAACTGGCCGATTGGGCAATAGGCCGGAAGAGAGGACGATGCGTCGAAGAATCGGACGAAGCGTCGACAGACCAATGACATGACCGGACAACGTGATTCATGCTTAATATTAATTGTCTTGATCGAAGTATATTTTACATGTGCAGGATTAACTATGATAGCAAGGCATGAAGCAAAATGAAGTCCCGGAGTCAAGATCGAGATCACGTTGGGAGTTCAAGAGTTCGTCGGAAGTCCGAACGTTCATCGGAAGTTCTAGAGGAACCAACCGAGAAGTCTCAAAGCTTACTAGAGAAGCTCATCAGAACTCGCCAAGAAGATCATTATGAAGTCCAGGTGCTTGCCGGAGTTTGCAGTAACATTGCCGAGAGATCGTCGGAAGTTCGCCGGAAGCTTGTCGGAAGAATAGACATAGGGACTTGTTTAGCTTAGCAAATGTCTTCGAATTTCGTAATTAGCACGTAATTGGGCTTGGATTTGGGCCAACCCAATTAGGGGCCACTAGGCCCATGTAAGAACTGTGTTGGGCCCAATAAATTACCTAAACAGTGCTCAAAGAAGTCTCACCGTTGTGGCATGGTCTTCTAGACTGTGTCAGGTGGTGGTACCACCAGCCTAGGCGATTGTACCACCCCTGGTAGGGTGCCAGGCAGTGGTACCACTATCTTGGGCAGTGGTACCACCCAGCACTGCCTCCCAAGTGGTGGTACCGCCAGACTGGGTGGTAATACTGCCCAGGGCCATGTTAGTGTCAGACTGACACTAGGCGGTGGTACCGCCCGTGCTCGGGGAACCGAGGATGGGAAAGTTTTAGGCTCCAAGTTTGAATCAACTTGAAGCCTATAAATACCCCTCTCATCCTTGGTTAAATCATATAAGCATAGAGAAATTAAAAGAGAAAATGCTGTTGTGATTATAAATGAATTCCCTCCTCTAAGTCTAAGTGTGAGAATTCTGTTTAGAGAGGAGTGTGTGTGCTTGTAAGGGTTATCTCCTAAACCCAGTAAAAGGAGAAGAGGAGTGTAAGAAGGAGGTTGATCTTCGCCTAGTAAAGGAGGATCGTTAGTGGATGCTGGTGGCCTCGACAGAAGAGGAATCGGAGGAGTGGATATAGGTCATGATGATCGAACCACTATAAACTGCCGTGTTCTCTGGTTTACATTTTATTCTTGCTATTACCTTACTGCAAACCTCCATACGTGCTTACTGCCTTCAATTCATTACGTACGCCTTCAAGTTAAGTTTTCGAAATTGGTTTTTCGTCGGAAATGGTTTTTATCGTACGAAGGTTTTTTTAACCAACGTAACTTTTACCCCTACACTAATTCACCCCCCCTCTTAGTGCCAAACCCTTTCCTAACACTTTCTCCTTTTCATGGGTTTAGGAGTTAATTCTTACAAGCCTCACATCTCTCTTGAATGATCTCAATACTTAGAATAGGAGGAGAACTCTTGCACTTTTACAATACTTTAACATCCCAAGAGTTCAAGATTTTGTTAACCCTTTTAGGCCCTTTCATGCAGAAAATGGTAGGGTATTTATAGGCCCCAATGGCTTCTAAATTGGAGTAAAAAAGTGTCATATCCTTGGATTTCAGGGTACCAGTGGTACCACTGTCATTATTAGGCGGTTCTACGGCTTGCAAACTGACACTGGGTGGTACCACCACTCAATTTGGGCGATACGACCGCTTGACAGAACTTGTAGATTGAGCTCTGGTGGTACCACCACCTAATAGCATTAACTATCGGTGGTACCACCTGTTAGGAACGAGTCAGCACTAAGAGGGGGGGGGGGGGGGTGGTGAATTAGTGTAGTGGTAAGCACATCGATTTTGGAAAATTCTTTCGTATGTTGAAAATCGATTTTAAAAACTTGAAAGCATATGCGAGTGTAGGCATAGTAAAAGCACAGTAAGGAGGAGAGGCAGTTTGCTATAAAAGTAAATTGTAAGAAGTAAATGCAAACCGAGTTATAGTGGTTTGGTCATCGTGACCTACATCCACTCTACCGATTTCTCTTCTGTCGAGGCTATCGACATCCACTATCGATCTTCCTTTAATAGGCGAAGATCAACCTCCTTCTTACACCCCTCTTCTTCTTTTCACAGGTTTAGGAGATAACCTTTACAAGTACTCACTCCTCTCTCAAACTATTATAACACTTAGACTAGAAGAGGAGGATTCTCACAAGAGATTACAACAGTGTTTTTCCCTTTTAAATTCTCTGTGCTTATGTAAGTTAACCAAGGATGAGAGGGGTATTTATAGGCCTTAAGTTAATTCAAACTTAGAGCCTAAAAATTTTCTATCCCGGGTTTCCTGGGTACGGGCAGTACCACCGCTGGTGTTAGTCTCACACTAACATTGCACTATGCGGTACGTTATTCAAACTTAGAGCCTAAAAATTTTCTATCCCGGGTTTCCTGGGTACGGGCAGTACCACCGCTTGGTGTTAGTCTCACACTAACATTGCACTATGTGGTACCACCTCCTGGCACCTTGTCACTAGGTGGTACCACCGCCCTGACTAGTGGTACCACTATCTGGGAGGTTGTGTTCGGTGGTACCATCGCCCAGACTGGTAGTACCACCACCTGACATAGTCTCGGGGATTGTGCCATGATGGTGTCACCTCTTTGGTCACTATTTGGGCCTTTCATTGGGCCTAACACAGTCTTTACATGGGCTCAATTGGCCCCTAATTGGGTTGACCCAAATCCAATCTCAAATATGTGCTAACTACGAATTCTAAGACATTTACTAAGCTAAACAAGTTCGTAAGTCAAGTTTTCTTCCGGTGAGCTTCCAACGATCTTCCGACGAACTTTCAACAATCTTTCGTTAATATTCCAACGGACTCTCGGCAAGCTCTTGGACTTCATGATGATCTTCTTGGCGAGTTCTGATGAGCTTCTTTTGCAAGCTCTAGGACTTCTCGGTTGGTTCCGATAGAACTTGTGACAAGCTCTTGAACTCCCAACGAAATCGCATTCTTGACTCCGGGACTTCATTTTGCTTTATGCCTTGCTATTATAGTTGATCCTGGACAAGTAGAACAAACTTTGATCTAGACAATTATTACTAATCATGAATCATATTGTCTGGTATGTAATTGGTCTATCGACGCTTCATCCGATTCTTCAGCTTATCGTCCTCTCTTGTGACCTATTGCCCAATCAGCCAGTTGACCTCCACAACTCTGATTTCCTTGGCACAATATCCACTTTTCTTGGCCCGATGCCCTAACTCATGGCCCAAAGCCTTCTGTCGATATGTTGACCATTCCTCCGGCTAGACATTTAATCTTCTGACATGTTCCACCAACCCAACATGATTCTTCTTGCTTTAATTGTCTTATCCTGATCAAAGCTTCCTGCGTCACTCAAAACATATATCAAATCATAAACACTTATTAATTGGTTTTATCATCAAAATCCAAGATTCAACAATCTCCCTCTTTTGGATGATGACAACCAATTGATGACGGAGTTAATCTTAACTCTCAAAGTTTAAACAAACCCCCCCTATCAATATGCCATATTGATAGAACCTTGAATTCAAGCTGAATTCAAGTCATTACAAAATTCATCATGAATATTTGCAACATGTCATTATGCATAACATGATCATACTTCTCCCCCTTTGTCATCAACAAAAAGGAGAAGTATAACTTTCAAGTGTTTGAGATACAAATTCAAGTTATTGCATAATAAACATTAATCTACAGTTTTATCATCATGCAAGCTAGCAAAAATTTGAGTTATGCAAGTTTGTAAATTTTACTAGATGTGCAAGTTTAGCATGTTTGTTTTGCAATGTTCAAGCTTGCAAGTGTTTGAAAAAGAAAGTAAGCTTTGCTTCAGATTTTGAGCTAGCAATTCTCGGTGATGTCCAAGATAGCAATTTCTTCTCTTTTGAGAAGTGCAATTATTTTTGCTTCCTTTGCAAAAATGCAAGCTAACAAAATGTTACATCATTTTACAACATGAAGCTAACAATTTGAGATGTTTAAGAAGCAAGTTCTTTCTTCTTTTTTGAGAAGTGCAATTTTTGCTTTCTTCTTGAATTGTGCAAGCTAGCATATTTTATCTCCCCCTTTGTCATTGTCAAAAGGAAGGGAAGACCCTTTATATCAATTTTTAAATTATGACAAAGTTGAAGTATCAATCTTTTTTCAATATGTTTGTGTATCATAATAGTTTCAAATTAAAACATGCACAATTTCAAAACCTTACATATCATCCTTACTCTATGCATGATACTAAAAAAAAAATCATCACTATGGGCATATCATACATGATTTGAAGATATTAAAATCTTTAAGCATTTATCACTTCATGCATTAAATCAATCATGTTGAACATGACACCCAACATTCATCATTTTTCTCATGCATGATACTAAAGCATTCTTGATACCAATCATTTCTCTCAAGCATGATACTAAAACATTCATGATACCAAACATTAAATCAATATTTCTAAATCATTACATAAAGAACAACAAGAGAAATTTTGGTGATGAGATAAACACTTCATGAAAACAAGGAAGTATTGGAACATGAAAGATAAATCAATTTATGTATACAATGTTCCAAACATCAAGGCACATCATCTCAAGTTGTGAGAAAATAAAAAATAATCAAGGAAACATTCTGATTCATTTCGATAGATATTCTCATTAATAAAATGTAAGAAATCATTCGAGAATAAAGGTGAGGGATCTTGATTCACATAGGAAAAATATCAAATTTTGATTCTGAGAATTCAAGATCATGATTTCAATAGAGACATTCCTATAGCAAGAGAAGTCGTGAGAACGCATAAAGGATCTCGATTTATGTATAATATCTCTCAAATCATAAATATTGAGAAATCTAGATAAAAATCGTGATTAGATGAAACTCATAAGAGTTCAAATCAATAACTTATCAAAATCACTTCTAAGAGATTCAAAAAGGAATAAATAACTTTATCAATCTCTTCGTGAAAAATCGATAAGATAGAGAAAAATAAATTTTCAAGAAAAATGCTTTCCTCTTATTAGTTGTTTTAATTCATGTGATTTATTTCATAGACGCATGTTTTATGTCTTCTTTTTTTTTATGCCATATCAAAGTATATTATCATTTAAAAAGAAAGTACAAGATTTATCATAAAAATCATCAAGATCAATAAATCATAAAAATCATCATGTATAACTTTAAAATCTCATGCATAAAATCGTCAATCATGGTATCAAAACATTTAATATTTTTATTACATGATTTCATTTAATCAAAATCGAAAAACAATATGGAAATCAACATGATACACATTATTACTTCTTAAACACATATAGCATGATTTCATAAGGCATTTTTAATCAAAATCATTTTTTTTGTTTATCATAAAACATGTAATTTTCATGCTCACTGGAAAGGTTAGCATGATCCCATTTTATTTTTGTATTTTCATTACATTATTAAACATACAATTTCAAAAAAAATAAAAATAACTTATGAAAAGCATTATGTAATTTCAAAGTAAACTAAGAGCATTTTGATTACCTCATCGTCGAAAGCCATTAAGGCGTAGTTTACCACCTCGCCTTTGTTGATTTTCTCCTCGTCTTCTGAAGAGCTCGATTTATCCCAAAGTGCTTCCCTTTTCTTGTGTACATAGCAAGTAGTTGTGTTCTTTTTGTTCTTTAATTTTTGTTTCATGAATTTTTTAAATTTCATAGTGAGGAGTTCAAGTTCACCATCACTTGAGCTTATGCTCGAGTGGTTTTCAATTGTTCTAAGTCTAAAATCCTTTTTGTTCTTCGGAAGGTTGTTCTTGAGTTCTTTACGTGTATTGCACATCATTTCATAGGTCATCAAAGACCCTATAAGTTCTTCAATTGGAAAATGGTTCAAATCTTTTGATTCTTGTACTATCATTACTTTCGATTCCCAATTTTTAGAAAGAGATCTTAAGATTTTATTAACGAGTTCAAAATTAAAAAAGCATTTGCCAAGAGCTTTTAAACTATTGATGACATCCGTAAAATGGGTGTACATGTCAATAATGGTTTTGCTTGGCTTCATTCGAAAAAGTTCAAAATCATGCATTAAAAGATTTATCTTAGAATCTTTTACTCTACTTGTGCCTTCGTGTGTGATTTCAAGAGTGTGTCATATATCAAAAGTTATTTCATAAGTAGAGACCCGATTAAATTCGGTTTTATCTAAGGTGCAAAATAGAGCATTCATAGCTCTAGCATTTAAAGAAAAAGTCTTCTTCTCCAAATCATTCCAATGGTTCATTAGAAGAGAAGACCTTCGAAAACCGTTTTCCACAATACTCCATAAATTTAAATCCAAAGAAAGTAAGAAAACTCTCATTCGAGTTTTCCAATATGTGTAGTCCGTCCCATTGAACAAGGGAGGATGAATGAGAGAAAGTCCCTCTTGAAAGTTGAAAAGAGCCATTTCTCTTGGGTGTTAAACCAAATGAGAAAAACGAGGCTCTAATACCAATTGTTATGAACGAGTCGGCACTAAGAGGGCGGGGGGGGGGGGTGTGAGTTAGTGCAGCGGTAAACATGTCGGTTTCGAAAAATTCTTTCGTATGTTGAAAATCGATTTCAGAAACTTGAAAGCATATGCGAGTGTAGGCATAGAAAAAACATAGTAAGGAGGAGAGGCAGTGATAGAACCCTTGCAGATTCTAAGCTTGGGGTTAATCTCTTTAGGGAATCGGCCTCCTAGAACTCTATAAGGGTTCCTTCCTCCAAGTTGTTGCTCAAAGGCTGCAGAAAAGATTCATCTATTGCTTATGAAAAGAGGAGGAATACATGGCTATTTATAGGGTTTCTAAACTCTAACTCCTAATAGGACTCCTACTCAATTAAGACTTCTACTCAAGACTCCTAATAGGACTCCTACTCAAGACTCCTATTCCTTTACAACTCCTAATTCTTCTTTAAGAAATAACCTCCAAACCCTAGTCGGCCTCTTCACTTCTTTAATAGGGTCAGCTTAGGTAGGTTTTACATGAATGCTCCTATCAATTAGGACTCTCCTAGCTAGAGTCTTAACAGACCCGCCCTCTTCAAATTAGCCTTGTCCTCGAGGCTGACAATCCATGAATTTTGAGAATTTGATCTTCAAGTCATCATAGTTCTCCCAAGTGGCACGTTCTATTGGTAAGTTCGCCCATTATATTAGCACTTCAGTAATGGGTCGTCATCATTGAGTCACGATCCGTCGATCAATAATGGCACTCAACTAGGTCTGGAGTTCTCCTTGAGTAGTCATATTTGGTGGGCGGCTTTGGGCTGTCTTCAAGCACCTATTTACAACTTTCGTCTGGCTGTCGATTTGTGGGTGATATGCCATACTCCTTTTCAATTCAGTACCCTGCATATGGAATAACTTTGTCTAAAATCTGCTCGTGAAGATACAAGTAGAATTTGTCTTAAGCATAATGCGTCCTTTATAGTGTAATTCTTTTGAGTCCCAATTGTAATGAGCCATGGAGTTTGATGCTTCTTCCAATTTTTTTATGATCTTACTGGTCTTTGGATCTTCCTGCCATTCCATCTTAATATCCTCAAGGAAGTCACTGGTCGGAAGCAAAACGATCGAAAGTTTAGCCTGCTCGGCTAGCTACGAAAGCGCATCTGCAACAACATTCTCTTTCCCCTTTTTGTAAGTTATTTCATAATGAAATCTAAGAAGTTTTGTTACCCATTTTTGCTGCTCAGGTGATGATATCTTTTGCTCCAAAAAGTACTTGAGGCTTTTATAGTCGGTTTTAATTTGAAATCGTCGACCGATCAAGTAGGGTCTCCACCTCGTTGCTGCGTGCAAAATGACGAGCATCTCTTTATCATATGTTGATATGTTTTGATCGAAGGGAGATAATGTCTTGCTAGTGTATGCGAGTGGTCGACCATCATGCATGAGAATGGCTCCAATTCTGACTCTAGATGTGTCGGCCTCAATAATGAAGGGTCGGCTAAAATCTAGTAGTGCTAGCACCAGCATCGTCGTTATGGCTGCCTTAAGTTTGTCGAAGGCAGTGAAGGCTTTGTCCAACAATTGGAAGACATCTTTTTTTAGTAAGGAAGTAAGTGGTGCACTGATCTTTCCATAGTTTTTCATGAACTTGCGGTAGTAGCTTGTTAAACCCAGAAAGCCATGTAGTAATTTTATGTTCCTTGAGGTCGGTCAGTTCTGCATTGCTTTTATTTTGGAAGGGTCCATTACCACATCTTCCTCTAATATGATATGCCCAAGATATTCTATCTTCTGGTGAAGAAAGCAAAAATTCATAGTGGTCGTTGTGGTGTTCGAAAGGCAATTTTTTGTATGTCTTCTTTGCACACTCATATTTTAGGCATCTCTTTTACAATCCTTTCTATTTCATCCTTCTGCAGATATGAATATTGATATAGCCAAGTATTTGTAGGAGGTTTGCCCAGAAGAATCGGTATACAATGAGCATGCCGACGGGCAAGAGGTAGGTTACGTGGTTCGTCAAATATATCTGAAAATTCAGCAAGTAAAGGAAGTAGGTTTGGATCTTTAAATTCTATTGGCTTTCCCTTAGTTTGCTGCTCAGGTGATGATATCTTTTGCTCCAAAAAGTACTTGAGGCTTTTATAGTCGGTTTTAATTTGAAATCGTCGACCGATCAAGTAGGGTCTCCACCTCGTTGCTGCGTGCAAAATGACGAGCATCTCTTTATCATATGTTGATATGTTTTGATCGAAGGGAGATAATGTCTTGCTAGTGTATGCGAGTGGTCGACCATCATGCATGAGAATGGCTCCAATTCTGACTCTAGATGTGTCGGCCTCAATAATGAAGGGTCGGCTAAAATCTAGTAGTGCTAGCACCAGCATCGTCGTTATGGCTGCCTTAAGTTTGTCGAAGGCAGTGAAGGCTTTGTCCAACAATTGGAAGACATCTTTTTTTAGTAAGGAAGTAAGTGGTGCACTGATCTTTCCATAGTTTTTCATGAACTTGCGGTAGTAGCTTGTTAAACCCAGAAAGCCATGTAGTAATTTTATGTTCCTTGAGGTCGGTCAGTTCTGCATTGCTTTTATTTTGGAAGGGTCCATTACCACATCTTCCTCTAATATGATATGCCCAAGATATTCTATCTTCTGGTGAAGAAAGCAAAAATTCATAGTGGTCGTTGTGTGTTCGAAAGGCAATTTTTTGTATGTCTTCTTTGCACACTCATATTTGATGATACCCGGATCGAAAGTCCAGCTTTAGGAAAATTTGTACTCCCTTTCATCTGGCAATTCATCCACTATTGGAATAGGGTATTTGTCCTTGACGGTTATGCCATTAAGGGTTCGGTAATCAATGCACATTCGCCATGTTTTGTCCTTCTTTCGTACGAAGAGCACCGGTGAAAAGTAGGGGCTGCAACTTGGCCAAATAACTCATATTTTAGGCATCTCTTTTACAATCCTTTCTATTTCATCCTTCTGCAGATATGAATATTGATATAGCCAAGTATTTGTAGGAGGTTTGCCCAGAAGAATCGGTATACAATGAGCATGCCGACGGGCAAGAGGTAGGTTACGTGGTTCGTCAAATATATCTGAAAATTCAGCAAGTAAAGGAAGTAGGTTTGGATCTTTAAATTCTATTGGCTTTCCCTTAGTTTGCTGCTCAAGTTGTACCAAAAAGCTGCTACATGCTTTATGCAAAATCTTCTCCATTTGTTGTATGCAAATCGTCATTACGTCGACCCCACGTTTCCCGTGTAGAGTCACCTGTTTCCATTTATTGTAAAATCTCAAAATTATTTTCATAAAATTCCTAGAAACATTACCTAATGTTGTCAACCATTCAATTTTGAGCATGGCCTCATGATCATCAAGAGGGAGGAGGAAGAAATCTGCAATTATCTCTTGTTCTTGTAGTAATAGTTTCTCCCGCGGGCACCTACGATCACACTTCAAAATCCGTCCGTCGGTGAACTTGACGTCAAACCTACTGTAATACTCGATAGGTAAGGCCATCCGAATAGCAACTTTACTATCTAAGAAGTTATTAGTGCTGCCCGTGTCGATGAGAACAATGATCGATTGTTGTTTGAGAAGGCCTTCAACTTTCATCGTTTGCGGGTTTGAGTAGCCAGCTAGTGCATGCACCATAACTTCGATCGGTTGTGGCTCTTCTTCTGCATCTTCTTCTTTATTATCAAAGCTCTCTTCTTGATGTTCAATGACCTCTTCTTCTACTAGTTTAATCATATAAAGTCTCCCTTTTTTCTAGTGATGCTCGCGGCTCCACGGCTCGTCGCGGTGCTAACATAACTCCTCTGTAGATCACTCCAGAAGCTCTTCTCTTGTCATCATTTTTGGTACAGGGACTCAGTAGATAGTAGGGGGCGCTGAGGGCTTCTGCATTGCAGGTTGAGAAGTGATCCTAGTCCTCCGAGCTTCATGGTTCAATCGCTCCTTTTGATGTCATGCGAAAAAGATTGCTGCTATAAGCATGTACGGTTGTCATGCTTTAACTTCTCCCTGGATCTCCGGCTTCAAGCCCTCAATGAAGGTCCCCAATAGTTGTTTTTGAGACTAATCACAAGTTTGATTAGATAACCTTTCAAACCTGGTTTGGTACTCCTGAACAGTAGAGGTTTGTCGGATCTTTGCTAGTTGTTCATCAATGTTCTCGTAATTGGTTGGTCCGAAGCGGATTAATAGTCTTTCTTTGAATTGTTGCCATGAGAGGACTCCATGAGTATATTTAAACTAGTCAAACCACTGTATTGCATCCCCTTCAAGATGTATAGCTACAATTTCCACTATAGATGCATCTGTAGTTTTATGATACCAAAAATATCGCTCCGCATGTGAGATCTAACCAATCGGGTCTCCTTCTTCCCATCTAGGGAAGTCCACCCTCATGCGTGGATAGTTAGGGTCAGTCATAAAGCCTCCCCTCTCTTGGAAGTAATCTCTTTGGGCTTGGTGCGATTGGTTAGAGCTCTCTCCTTGATGTGATTTCTTCATGCTTGGTGGTCGGCCCAAATTGAGAACGGTAAAGAGAATCCGAATCTTATCCTCCATTCACGCCTCCAAGGCTTCGAATTTAGCATTGATTGCCTCCATAGATGCCACAGTATATGCCTCCAAATCTGTGATGTTAAGATCTCTCTTTTGTTGTCGGGTTAAAGGCCTGTATAGGTTGAGAGAAGTGATGGTCATAAGGGTTGGTGGATTAGTGGATTGGTGGATGCAGGCTGTGATTTAGGCTTGTTTTTGTAGCTGTTTTGGGTGCAGTTTGAGAGTGTGGTTTGGTGGAGTTTTAGGGCTGTGGATGAAAGTTTTAGATCCGTGGTAGATGGTAGCAAAGGTTTGATAGAAATCAGTGGAAGTTTGCTGCAGAATTGTGTTGTCTTGTAAGAGCAGAATTGTCGTCAAAGAAACAGCGGTTTCTCGATGAAATTTCCACCAAAAACTTGAGAGATTTGAGGAGGGAATTGACAGCAAAATCTCAGTTTATATGACAGCAAGGATGTCCAATTTAATTAAGAAAATTTCAGCAGTATAACAGCAAGAAAATTGGTGCAAGTTGCGATAGTAGAATTCTCGTCGAAAAATTTCAGCGGCTTGCAACAAAAATTTGCAGCAACACAAAATTGTTTTTAGAGATGAATTCCTCAATAGATCAATCTTAGATGGAAGCCAAGATGATCTATGAAGTGTATAAGAAATTTTGTTCAAAAAAGATTGCAAATAGATCGGTTAAAGCAACAATATGCGGCTAAAATTTTCTACAGCACAGATTTTCAATTGTAGCAGATTGGACGTAAAAGATCAGTGGTTTATATTGAGAATTTTTTCATGAAACAAAAGGAAAATATACTATTAGGAAGTGTCAAAGCTATCATAAAAATTTTGTAGAGATTTGGACAGTAAAAACATAGTAGCAAGATCAAACAAGTTATGCTATGCGGCTGGAATTTTACAATGCAGATTTTCAAGTATAGCATATTAGATGTAAAAGATCAATGGTTTATATTGAGAATTTTTTGACAAATCCAAAGGAAAATCTGCTGTTAGGAAGTTTCAAAATTGTCATAAAAATTTCGTAGAGATTTGGACAGAAAAAATATAGTAGCAAGATCAAATAGACTGTGCTATGCAGTTGGAATTCTGCAATGTATCTTTCGTCGTAGAGATGAAAACTTTGTGATGAAAAGTTTATGCAGCAATATAGGAACATTTTTTTATATATTTTTGAATAAGGATAACTAAATTGCAGCAGTAGAAAGGTACAAAACTAGAACCTGTTGCAATTCACGGGGAGATTAAAGAATGATCCGCGGTGGTGGAGATGACAGTAGAATTTGGCGACGATCTTTTAAGCAATTGTGGGAATTACTTTGGTCGGCTATGGAGAGATGATGGATGGCTATGGAAGGGCAGCGAGATGCCAAGAATGCTGCTCTGATACCAAGTGATAGAACCCTTGCAGATTCTAAGCTTGGGGTTGATCTCTTTAGGGGATCGGCCTCCTGGAACTCTATAGGAGTTCCTTCCTCCAAGTTGCTGCTCAAAGGCTGCAGAAAAGATTCATCTATTGCTTATGAAAAGAGGAGGAATACATGCGTATTTATAGGATTTCTAAACCCTAACTCCTAATAGGACTTCTACTCAATTAAGACTTATACTCAAGACTCCTAATAGGACTCCTACTCAAGACTCCTATTCCTTTACAACTCCTAATTCTTCTTTCAGAAATAACCTCCAAACCCTAGCCAGCTTCTTCACTTCTTTAATAGGGTCGGCTTAGGTAGGTTTTACATGAATGCCCCTATCAATTAGGACTCTCCTAGCTAGAGTCCTAATAGAGAGGCAGTTTGCTATAAAAATAAATTGCAAGAAGTAAATGCAAACCGAGTTATAGTGGTTCGGTCGTCGTGACCTACATCCACTCCACCGATTCCTCTTCCGTTGAGGCCACCGGCATCCAGTATCAATCTTCCTTTAATCAGCGAAGATTAACCTCCTTCTTACACCCCTCTTCTCCTTTTCACAGGTTTAGGAGACAACCTTTATAAGCACTCACTCCTCTCTCAAACTATTGTAACACTTAGATTAGAAGAGAAGGATTCTCACAAGAGATTATAATAGTGTTTTTCCCTTTTTAAATTCTCTATGCTTTTGCAAGTTAACTAGGGATGAGAGGGGTATTTATAGACCTCAAGTTGATTCAAACTTGGAGCCTAAAAATTTTCTATCCCGGGTTTCTTGGGTACGGGCGGTACCACCATCTAGCTGGGCGGTACCACTGCTTGGGTGGCCATGCTGGGCGGTACCACTGCTTGGGTGGCCATGCTGGGCGGTACCACTGCTTGGGTGGCCATGCTGGGCGGTACCACTGCTTGGGTGGCCATGCTGGGCGGTACCACTGCTTGGGTGGCCATGCTGGGCGGTACCACTGCTTGGGTGGCCATGCTGGGCGGTACCACTGCTTGGGTGGCCATGCTGGGCGGTACCACTGCTTGGGTGGCCATGCTGGGCGGTACCACTGCCCAGACTAGCGGTACCACTGCTTGGGTGGCCATGCTGGGCGGTACCACTGCCCAGACTAGCGGTACCACTGCCCAGACTAGCGGTACCACTGCCCAGACTAGCGGTACCACTGCTTGGGTGGCCATGCTGGGCGGTACCACTGCCCAGACTAGCGGTACCACTGCTTGGGTGGCCATGCTGGGCGGTACCACTGCTTGGGTGGCCATGCTGGGCGGTACCACTGCTTGGGTGGCCATGCTGGGCGGTACCACTGCTTGGGTGGCCATGCTGGGCGGTACCACTGCTTGGGTGGCCATGCTGGGCGGTACCACTGCTTGGGTGGCCATGCTGGGCGGTACCACTGCTTGGGTGGCCATGCTGGGCGGTACCACTGCTTGGGTGGCCATGCTGGGCGGTACCACTGCCCAGACTAGCGGTACCACTGCTTGGGTGGCCATGCTGGGCGGTACCACTGCTTGGGTGGCCATGCTGGGCGGTACCACTGCCCAGACTAGCGGTACCACTGCTTGGGTGGCCATGCTGGGCGGTACCACTGCCCAGACTAGCGGTACCACTGCTTGGGTGGCCATGCTGGGCGGTACCACTGCTTGGGTGGCCATGCTGGGCGGTACCACTGCTTGGGTGGCCATGCTGGGCGGTACCACTGCTTGGGTGGCCATGCTGGGCGGTACCACTGCTTGGGTGGCCATGCTGGGCGGTACCACTGCTTGGGTGGCCATGCTGGGCGGTACCACTGCTTGGCGGTACCACCGCTAATGTTAGTATGATACAAACACTGCATTGGGTGGTATCACCACCTGGCACCTTGCCACTGGGTGGTACCATCATCCAAACTGGCAGTACCACCGCCCAAACTAGCGGTACCACTGCTTGGGTGGCCATGCTGGGCGGTACCACTGCCCAGACTAGCGGTACCACCGCCTAACATAGTCTTGGAGACTGTACCATAACGGTGTCACCTCTTGGACCACTGTTTGGGCCTTTCATTATGCCCAAAATAGTCCTTACATGGGCCCAACTGGCCCCTAATTGGGTTGGCCCAAATCCAATCTCAATTATGTGCTAACTACGAGTTCTAAGACATTTACTAAGCTAAACAAATCCTAAGTCAAGTTTTCTTTCGGTGAGCTTCTAGCGATCTTCCGACGATCTCTCAACAATGTTCCAATGGACTCCTAGTAAGCTCCTAGACTTTATAATGATCTTCTTGGCGAGTTCCGATGAGCTTCTTTGGCAAGCTCCAAGACTTCTCGATTGGTTCAAGTAGAATTTCTAACGAACGTCTGGACTTCCGATGAACTCTCGAACTCCCAACGAAATCACTTTCTTGACTTTGGGACTTCATTTTGATTTATGCCTTGCTATCATAGTTAATCCTGCATATGTAGAACACACTTCGATCTAGACAATTATTACCAAGTATGAATCATGTTGTCCGGTATGTCATTGGTCTATCGACGCTTTATTTGATTCTTCGGTGCATCATCCTCTCTTGCGGCCTATTGTCCAATTGGCCAATTGACCTCCACAACTTTGATTTCTTTGGCACAATATCCACTCTTCTTGGCCCGATACCCGAACTCATGGCCCGAAGCCTTCTGTCGATACATCGACTGTTCCTCGGGCTTGACGTCCCATCTTCTGACATGTTCCACTAGCCCAACATGATTCTTCCTGTTTTAATTGTCTCATCCTGATCGAAGCTTCCTACATCACTCCAAATGTATATCAAATCATAAACACTTATCAATTGGTTTCGTCATCAAAATTCGAGATTCAACACCACCGCTTGTTGAATCTTGGATTTTGATGATGAAATCAAATGTAAATTATTTGATCTAATCTATATGTTAAGAAAAATATGCAAGAATAACTATGACCATAGTAAGACATAAAGCAGTTGATGTACCGGAGTCAAGATCAAGATCTCATTGGGAGTTCGAGAGTTCGCTGGAAGTCCGGACATTCGTCAGAAGTTTGCCAGAACCAACCGAGAAGTCCAGGAGCTTGCCAAAGAAACTCATCAGAGCTCGCCAAGAAGATCATCGTAAAGTCCGAGAGTTTGCCGGGAGTCCGCCGAAGCATTGCCGAGAGTTCGTCGGATGTTCGCCGAAAGTACACCGGAAGCTCGCTGGAAGAGCAATTGATGCACCAGAACAAGAAGTGCTATGATTGATACCAGGGATGGTACAAATGCAGAATGGATTTCGAAAGAAAACCGATAGAACAGTTGTTCAGATAGAAAATGTCATAGGAGATAAGGAACAAATTCTTGACGAAACTTTGATAAAATAAAAAATAGCTCACCACCCAGTTTAAAATCAAAAGGGATACAGAAAGATCACCACCCTAATGACAATAAACAAGGATACAGAACTAAAAGCAAAAGACTCACCACTCAAGGATGCATCCAAGAGATATAGAGTTCAAAAGAGCACTCCAAGAGAGCTTCTGCCAATATCCTCAGTTTTCTAAAGACCCTTTCAAAGCCCTAAATATAAAAATAAATACTAGTGCATGAAACAACCCTTCATGCATAGGGAATTTCAAAATTAAGTCCTTTATAGCTGCCAACCACTTCCTTTAATCGAAATTAAGTCCTTTACAGCTACCAACCACCTCCTTTAATGTATTCCTTAGCCATGAAGAAAAGCACCATGAGACAGCTTTACTTTTGTGCAGGGAATTTGCTGATGAGTTGTCTTATCTGAGTTGACTGAGTTGAAGATTATGGGGCAATATTGTTGGCTAAAAAAAATCATATTATCAGCATCGTCCATATGAACAGATTGTAGCAAATTAGACACTCCCGTGTCAGTCTCCCCTGGTTGAAAAAGACTTGTCCTCAAGTCCTTGTTTGTTTCGTCAATAAGATTTGAAAAGGACTTAAATCAACTACATTAAATGTTGGGGATACTCCGTAATCTTTAGGTAGCTCAATCTCATAAGCATTTTTGTCAATTCTCTTAAGCACCTTGAATGGACCATCAGCCTTTGGTTTCAGTTTTCCAAATTTGCCAGCGGAAACCTCTCCTTCTTTAGATGAATCCAGACCAAATCACCTACATTAAACTCCACATGTTTTCTGTGTTTGTTAGCAGCTTGCATGTACCTCTCATTTTGCTTCTCAATGGTTGCTTTCACACCCTCATGTAGCTTCTTTATCTGCTTAGCTCTTTCATCAGCATCTCCACTAAATTGCTTTGTTGTAGAATGAGGGATTAAGTCCAAAGGACCAGTCGGATTAGCACCATAAACTACCTCAAAAGGACTCTTACCAATACTATGATGCATAGAACGATTATAGGCAAATTCAATTTGTGGAAGAATGAGATCCCATTGCTTAATATTCTTGCCAACATAGCTTCTAAGCAAATTTGCCAAGCTTCTATTTGTTACCTCAGTTTGCCCATCGGTTTATGGATGATGCGAGCTGCTGAAATTCAAAGAAGTACCCAGCTTCCTCCAAAGAGTTCTCCAAAAATGACTTACAAATTTTGAATCTCGATCAGAAATCATAGTTCTTGGAATACCATGCAATTTAACAATCTCCTTAAAATATAAATCAGCAATATGAGATGCATCATTTGATTTATTGCATGGAACAAAGTGAGACATTTTTGAAAATCTGTCAACAACAACCATGATAGAATCCTTGTTCCTTTGAGTTCTTGGCAGTCCCAAAATGAAATCAAGACTCACATCCTCCCATGTAGCATTTGGCACTGGCAATGGAGTGTATAAACCAGAATTTTGACTTCTTATTTTTGTCAAATGACATAATCGGCATCGCTTCACATGTCTATCCACATCTCTAAACATTTTAGGCTAGTTGAAATTTGATTGAACAAGAGCTAGAGTCTTATCCCTACCGAAATGTCCTCCCAAAACACTACCATGAGCTTCAGCTAGAATTACTTGTCTCAAAGAACAAGATGGAACACACAAATCATTAGCTCAAAAAAGAAAACCATCAAAGATAAAAAATTGTTGAAAGGAACCTAATTTACAATTCTATCATATTGAGCCGAAATCCACATCATTCTCATAGAGATCTTTGAATGTTTCAAATCCAACCACTTTGACTTTCATTGCTAATAATAAAGAATGTTTTCTGCTCAATGCGTCAGCAACTACATTTTGAACACCAGATTTGTGCTTGATTGTAAAGTTGTAAGATTATAAAAACTCTACCCAAGCTGCATGCCTCTTGTTTAGCTTGTGTTGGTGATTAATGAACTTTAATGCCTCATGATTAGAGTATAGAACAAATGGCTTGGTAAGAAGATATTGACTCCAATGAGACAAAGCTCGATAAATCGCATAAAACTCCTTATCATAAGTAGAGTATTTCTTTCTTGTATCATTCAGCTTTTCACTAAAAAATGCAATGGGCTTTCCGTCTTGACTCAAAATAGCACCAATTCCCATATTAGATGCATCACATTCAACTTCAAACACATTGTCAAAATTTGGTAGAACTAAGATAGGAGCTTCGGTCACCTTTCTTTTTAAAAGCTCAAAAGCATCATTAGCTTCACTAGTCCATTTGAATTTATCACATTTCAGACATTCGGTGATTGGAGCGACAATAGAGCTGAAACCCTTGATAAATCTTCTATAAAACGAAGTTAAGCCATGAAAACTCCTCACATCATGCAATGAAGCAGGTGTCGGCCAATTGAGAATAGCCTCTACCTTACTTTGATCCATCATGATTCCATCTTTTGAAACAACATACCCCAAAAACACCACATTAGAAGTAAAGAAATCACACTTCTTTAGATTAGCATAAAGTTTTTGCTGCCTCAAAATAAGAAAGATCTCTTTTAGATGATTAATATGCTCCTCTTTGCTCTTGTTGTACACCAATATATCATCAAAATAAACTACAACAAATATTCGAATGCATGGCTTAAGTATGTGATTCATAAATCTCATGAAGGTGCTCAGAGCATTAGATAGCCCAAATGATATAACCAACCATTCATATAAGTCTTCTCTATTTTCAAATGCTGTTTTCCATTCATCTACGGCCTCATTCTTATTTGGTGATAGCCACTCCTCAAATCAATTTTAGAGAAAATATAAGCACCACACAATTGATCAAGTAAATCATCTAACCTTGGAATAGGAAAGTGATAGTCCATTGTGATTTTGTTGATGGTGCGACTGTCCATGCACATTCTCCAAGAACCATTCTTCTTAGGCACCAACAAGGCTGGAATCGCAAAAGGACTCATGCTCTCCTGAATTAACCCTTTTTTCACCAATTTATCAACTTGTCTTTGAAGTTCTTCATGCTCCTTGGGACTCATTCTATATGCTGCCTTATTAGGTAGAACAGCCCCTGGAATGAGATCAATGTGATGTTGGATGTCTCTCAAGGGTGGAAGGCCATGTGGAATCTCTTCTGGTATAATATCTTCAAATTCTTCCAGGATTTGTTTCATGATTGCTGGTGTCTCCTTGTGTTGTTCATTTTCCTCGACTACTACGAGAGCCATAATTTGACCACCCTTGTCTAATTCACCTTTGCATTCACCATAGGACATAAAGACGCTAACTTTCTTCTTTGGTGCACTAATTTTGGATGGTTGTAATGGAGCTAAGATAATCTTCTTTTCATTCACCTTAAAAGAATAAGTATGTTAGTAGCTGTCATACAACACCCTTCTATCATACTGCCAAGGTCTTCCCAACAGCAAATGACAAGCATCCATAGGAGCAACATCACACCATACTTCATCTTTATAATACTTGCCAATAGAAAATGAAAGTAAACATCTTTTAGTTACATTGATGTCATTTCCTTTCTATAGCCAACATAACTGGTATGGATGTGGATGAGGGATAGTGTCCAACTTTAGCTTCTGCACCATCTCCAAAGATACCACATTCTCAAAGCTGCCGCTGTCGATGATCACCAAGCACACCTTGCCAAAAGAAGTGCATTTAGTGTTAAATACATTTTTTCTCATCCAACTTTCATCGTTGGCCACATAGGACACTTGTAAACTACGTTGCAATACAATAGACAAACCATGATCAGCATAAGTAATCTCTTCCTCATCATCATCGTATTTTGGTTCATCCTTAGCTTCATCCTCTCCTCCATCACTATGATCTTCAACCAAAGGTACAATCCTCCTATTTGGACAATCTGAAGCAATATGTCAAAAACCATGACATTTGAAGCATTTTCGGCCACTTGGGGTAGAAGAATTAGGTGTTTTTTTGTTGCCAACATATTCTTCACCCTTTTCTTGTACCTTCGATATCACCTTGCTTTGGACAGTAGGCTTGGAACTTCCTCCTTTTGTATAGCCTTCTTTTGAGCCGTACCGAACACTCTTTTCAAACTTCTATTGCTTTTCAACTTTTAATGCCAGCTTGCTCACATCATTTAAAGACCAATATGGCTGTACTTGAACAACTTTAGTAATCTTATACTTCGGACCTCCTAAGTATCTTGCAATTGTTTGCTCTTCCGATTCCACAAGCTCTCCTTTCAACATCAAATTATCGAATTCTGCAGTGTACTCCTCCACACTAAGATCTTTTTGCTTGAAATCATGTATTTTGAGAAAGATCTCTTGCCTATAATTATGAGGTAAATATTTTCTCTTCAGCTCCCTTTTCATTTTCTCCCATGTAACGATCTTACTCTTCCCCTCACATTCTCTTTGTTTCTTCAGATTTTTCCACCAAAAAGATGCATTCCGTCTGAGTTTGAGTGCCACAAGTTTGACCTTCTTTTGTTTCGGTGGTTCATGAAAATCAAAAATTCTTTCCACTGTATTAAGCCAATTGATAAAATCATCAACATTTATTTTACCTTCAAATTCTGGAATATCTAATCTGGGGTTATATTTACTCTACCACTCGTCTTGGACTTCATTTTTTCTCCAACATCTTCTCGACTCCCTTGGAAGACGAGGTATATCATCATCAGAAGTAAACTCTCGAACGTCATTTTCATGCTGGTTGTGTCTACTTTGAAGTTCATCGATTATTTCTTTTTTTTCTTGTAGACTACGTAGCAATTTTCGTAGCTGCAGCCTCAACGACTCAGCGTCATCTTCATGGTTACTACCTTCACCAACTATATCTTTTCCATTCCGCCATGTCATAATCTCTAGCCTTTAGCTCTGATACCAAACTGATACCGGGGAGGATAAAAATGCAGAATGGATTTCGAAAGAAAATCGATAGAATAGTTGTTCAGATAGAAAATGTCACAGGAGACAAGGAACGAATTATTGACGAAACTTTGATAAAATAAAAAATAGCTCACCACCCAGTTTAAAATCAAAAGGGATACAGAAAGATCACCACCCTAATGACAATAAACAAGGATACAGAACTAAAAGCAAAAGACTCACCACTCAAGGATGCATCCAAGAGATACAGAGTTCAAAAGAGCACTCCAAGAGAGCTTCTGCCAATATCCTCAGTTTTTTAAAAACCCTTTCAAAGCCCTAAACATGTAAATAAATACTAGTGCATGAAACAACCCTTCATGCATAGGGAATTTCAAAATTAAGTCCTTTATAGCTGCCAACCACCTCCTTTAATCGAAATTAAGTCCTTTACAGCTGCCAACCACCTCCTTTAATGTATTTCTTAGCCATGAAGAAAAGCACCATGAGATAGCTTTACTTTTGTGCAGGGAATATGCTGCTGAGTTGTCTTATCTGAGTTGACTGAGTTGAAGATTATGGGGCAATATTGTTGGCTAATAAAAAATCATATTATCAGCATCGTCCATATGAACAGATTGTAGCAAATTAGACACTCCCGTGTCAGTGATCATGCCTTAATTATCATAGTTAGAACATAAATTAAGTTAGGATTAGGAGGTAATCCCACTAACTTAATTAGGAGCCAATTGGACCCTTAATACGGATGAATTGGGCCGGATTGAAAAGCCCATTCAGCTCCTAAAAACATGGTCGGCGGTGGCACCACCCCGAAGACCCAGTCTCCCAAGTGGTCTAGGCGGTGGTACCGCTCAAACTAGGTAGTGGTACTGCCCAAAGTGGGCGGTGGTACCATCGATAGTTATTGTTGCCAACGGTGGTACTGCCCAGACTGAGCGATAATACCACCTAGTGTCAGATTGGAAGCGGTAGTACCACCCAATAATGGTGCTGGTACAGCCAGTACCTCAGAAATCTGGGATGAAACACTTCTTGGCTCCATTTTTGAAGCCATTGGGGCCTATAAAAACCCCACCCTTTTCTGCATGAAAGGGCAACAAAAGCATTGGCATAATCTTGAGTCTTTGAAGTGTTAAAGAGTTGTAAAAGTGCTAGAGTTCTCCTCCTCCCTTTCTATGTGTTAAGATCATACAAGAGAGGTGTGAGACTTGTAAGGGTTCTCTCTTAAACCCGTGAAAAGGAGAAAATGCTGTAAAGAGGTGGTTGGTCTTCACCTATTGAAGGAAGGCCTTTAGTGGACACCGGTGACCTCCTCGGAGGAGGAATCCAAAAATGGATGTAGGTCACGTTGATTGAACTACTCTAAATTCTTGTTTGCTTTTCATTTATGCAATTTACATTATTGCAAATCTCTTTAATCTTCACTTGCACTTTTACAAAAGCTCTCAAGTTCAATTTCTCTTCGAAATGGATTGAATCGAAACTATTTTCATCGGAATCGGTTTTAAACGAAACAAAGACTTTTGAAATCGTAAAAGTTTTCTGCTGCACTAATTCACCCCCCCCTCTTAGTGCTACTCTTGATCCAAACAATTGGTATCAGAGCAAGGTTCACTCTCAATTGGTTTAAAACCCAAGAGAGATGGCATTTGCCAGCAACCAAGAGTGTCATTTAATTACATGTCCGCCCATGTTCAATAGGATGGATTACACATATTGGAAGACTAGAATGAAGATCTTCCAAATTTCAATGGATTTTGAGCTATGGAACGTTGTCGAAAATGGTTTTTAAAAGTCTTCTCTTCCAATGAATGATTAGAATGAGTTAGAGAAGAAGACTTTTACTTTAAATACTAAGGCTATGAATGCCTTATTTTGTGTATTAGATAAAAATAAGTTTAATCAAGTATCGATTTGTGAAATGACTTTTGATATTTGACACACACTTGAAGTGACTCATGAAGGTACTAGTAGAGTGAAGGAGTCAAAAATAAATCTTTTAGTGCACACTTATGAGTTGTTTCGGATGAAACTGAGTGAGACCATTGGAGACATGTACACCCGATTTATGGATGTCGTCAATGGTCTAAAAGGACTTGGTAAAAATTTTTTAGATTTTGAACTTGTTAATAAGATTTTAAGATCCCTTCCAAAAAGTTGGGACCCTAAAGTAACAGCCATTCAAGAGGCCAAAGATCTAAATAATTTTCCTCTTAAAGAACTAATTGGGTCACTAATGACCTATGAAATGACATATAATGCTTATGAAGAGCTTGAGGACACCCTTTCAAAGAATAGGAAGGATATGACACTGAGAACACAAGAACACCACTTGATAGAAAACTCAAAAAGAAATAAATTTAAAAATGATACTAAAAATAAATTTGAACCTATGAAAGAACAAGTAATATGTTATGAATGCAAGAAGCCGGGACACTTCAAAAGTGAATGTCTCCAAGCAAAGAGGAGGCAACCAAAGAAGAAGGCTCTCAAAGTTACATGGGACGATTCAAGTGCTTCTGAAGAAGAGGAGCCAACCAACACCAAGCAAGTTGCTCAATATGCGCTAATGGCTATTTGAGATGAGGTAACAAGTTCATTAGATGTAAATTTAACTTTCGATGAGCTTTTAAGTACTTTTCATGAATTGTTTGATGAAAGTAGAAGCTTGAGTAAAAAGTACAACTCTTTGAAAAAGGAACATGCTTCTCTTATTAGCGATTTTGATAGACTAGAGATTGAGCATGAAAAAAACTTAGCTTCCTACACAAAATGCCATGATCTAAAAATACTTCAAATGAAAAACTTGCTACTCAAAGAAACCTTGAAGAAATTTGAGGTTGGTAGCAAGTCCTTCAACATGATCCTTGCCAACAAGGGTCATGTTCATAAAAAAGGCGGAATCGGATTCGTAAGTAGCTCTCACCAAAATCCAACCACCTTTGTTAAAGGCCCTACTTTGCATGTTTCATCCCGAAACAAATGTAACTTTTGTTACAAATTTGGGCATATACCTTATCATTGTCCATTCAAGAAATATAGTCCACATAAATTGATTTGAGTTCCTAAAAGAACCTCAAATAACTCAATACAACATGATAAGCTATATAAATCGATTTTTAAGGCACCCAAGGTCAAATGGTTACCTAAAAATCATCCTTTTTAAAAAAAAATGTACCATCGCAAACTAGGAGCAAGAGATGGTAACTTGATAGTGGGTGCTCAAGGCATATGACTGGAGATCCATCTCATTTCTCTAAGCCCACTAGCCTAGACGAAGGATATGTCACCTTCGGAAACAATAACAAGAGTAAAATCAATGGTAAAGGAACTATAGGTAACAAATTCAACCTTCTCTTTGAAGATGTATTGTTGGTTGATGGTTTAAAGCATAACCTTTTGAGTATTAGTTAATTATGGAATAAAGGATATATTGTTAGATTTGAATCGAATGTTTACATTATTGAAAAACCATACAAAAATATATCTATGATTGCACTAAAACAAAATAACATATACACTATTAACATTAATGATCTTTGCAATGAAATATGTTTTTCGGTTTTGAATGACGATGCTTGGCTTTGGCATGAGAGATTAGGTCATGCTAGCATGAAACTAATCTTTCAAATTTCATCTAAAGAACTCGTAAGGGGAATTCCTCATATCATGTTCGTCAAAGATAATGTGTTTGATGCATGTCAACTAGGAAAAAAAATAAAATGTAGCTTTAAACCTAAGAACGAAATAAGCACCTTTAGACCTTTGCAATCGATCCATATGGACTTGTTTGGACCAATTACTACATCAAGCCTAGGAAGTAGCAAAAATGCATTCGTCATTGTAAATGATTTTAGTAGATACATATAGACTTACTTCTTAGCACACAAAAATGATTGCTTTAGGTATTTCTCAAGTTTTGTAAACTTGTTCAAAATGAAAAAGGTTTTATGATTTTATCAAATCGAAGTGATCACGGTAGTGAATTTTAAAACCATGATTTTCAAGAATTTTGTTAATCTAATAGATACAACCATAATTTCTCTACTCCAAGAAATCCTCAACAAAATAGAGTAGTAGAAAGAAAAAATAGAAACTTACAAGAAATGGCTAGAACCATGTTAAACGAACATAGTCTACCCAAATATTTTTGGGCCGAAGCCGTAAATACAACATGCTATATTATGAATAGGGTTCTAGTAAGATCATTACTTTCCAAAACTCCTTATGAGTTGTGGAACAACAAAAAGCCCAACGTTTCATACTTTAAAGTTTTCGGGTGTAAATGTTTTATTTTGAATGAAAAAGATACCTTAGGAAAGTTTAATGTAAAATTTGATGAAGAAATTTTTCTTGATTATTCTTCTATTTCAATGGCTTTCCACATCTTTAATAAAAGAACTTTAGTTATAGAAGAATCTATTCATGTTGTTTTTAATGAAATTTCTGAAGTTAAGAAAAATGATTTTAATGATGATCTTAATTTTGATACTTTGAATTTAAATGAATCCCTTTCTCCATCTAGCAACTTGGATGCATCTTCTTCTGAACATTCTTTATCGAAGGAATGGAAGTATGTAGATGCTCATCCTAAGGAGCTAATTATAGGAGACACATCAAAAGGGGTTCAAACTCATTCTTCTCTTAAGAATTTTTGTGCAAATGCTGCTTTCCTCTCCCAAATTGAACCTAAATGCATTGATGAGGCCTTGAAAGATGATTCATGGGTCATCGCAATGCAAGTAGAGTTAAATCAATTTGAGAGAAATAAGGTGTGGAAGCTTATTCCGAGGCCAAATGACCATTTAGTTATTGGTACTAAATGGGTCTTTAGAAACAAACAAGATGAACCTGATATCGTCGTTAGAAACAAGGCTAGATTAGTGGCCAAAGATTTCAACCAAGAAGAAGGTATCGATTATGAAGAGGCCTTTGCTCCTATAACACGATTAGAAGCCATAAGGATGCTCCTTGCCTACGCCAGTAGTAATAATTTTAAGTTATTTCAAATGGATGTTAAAAGTGCTTTTCTTAATGGCTTTATTTCCGAAGAAGTTTATGTTAACCAACCTCCCAGATTTGAGAATGATAATCTCCTTAATCATGTGTTTACATTGACTAAAGCTCTTTATGGATTGAAACAAGCCCCAAGGGCTTGGTTTGAGAGACTAATTTCTTATCGAGAATAATTTCTCTAAAGGCAAGGTCGATACTACATTGTTTATCAAAAATTTAGAAAATAATTTTCTTATTGTTCAAATTTATGTTGACAATATTATTTTTGGTTCCATGAATGAATCTCTATGTGAATCCTTTGCTAAAAGCATGAGTCTTGAATTTGAAATGAGTTTGATAGGATAATTTATTGGATCTCGGATTTTGATGATGAAGTCAATTATAATTTGTTTAATCTAATATATATGTTGAAAAAAGTGTGCAAGATTAACTATGATAGCAGTAAGACATAAAGCAGGTGTTGTCCCGGAGTCAAGATCGAGATCTCATTGGGAGTTCGAGAGTTCGTCGGAAGTCCGGACGTGCATCGGAGGTTCTACCGGAACCAACCGAGAAGTCTAGGAGCTTGCCAAAGAAGATCATCGGAAGTCACCAAGAAGATTATTGTAAAGTCCAGGAGCTTGCCGGGAGTCCACCGGAACATTGCCGAGAGTTCGTCAGATGTTCGCCGGAAGTACGTTGGAAACTCGCCGAAAGAGCAATTGACGCACCGAAATAAGATGTATTGTAATTATTTCTTAATTATCATTGTTAGAGTGTAAATTAAGTTAGGATTGGGAGGTAATCCCATTAACTTAATTAGGTACCAACTGGGCCCTTAATAGGACTGAATTGGGCCGAATTTAGCACCCAATTCAGCCCCTAAAAACATGGTCGGTGGTGGCACCGCCTAGGAAACAAAACCCCAGGATATCTGGGTGGTGGTACCATCGGCAGCAATGCTGCCAGCGGTGGTACTGCCCTGTCCGATGGTAGTACCGCCCAATGTTAGGTCAACAGTGGTTGTACCACTTAGTGTCAGATCAGCGATGGTTGTACCGTGCAATAACGGCGGTGGTACCATTAGTATCCTAGATTCTGGGGATGTGATACTTTTTTGCTCCAATTTTGAAGCCATTGGAGCCTATAAAAATCCCACCCTTTTCTGCATGAAAGGGCATGAATGTATTGGCTTAATCTTGAATTCTTGAGTTATAAAAGTGTTGTAAAAATTAGAGTTCTCCTCCTTCATCTCTTAGCCTTGTAACCATCTAAGAAGGAGGATTGAGACTTATAAGGGTTATCTCTTAAACCTAGGAAAAGGAGAAAGCACTATAAAGAGGTGTTTGGTCTTCATCTATTGAAAAATGGCCTTTAATGGACGTCGGTGACCTTGTCGGAGGAGGAATCCAAAAGTGGATATAGGTCACATTGACCAAACCACTCTAATTTATAGTTTACTTTTCATTTGTGTAATTTACTTTATAGCAAACCTCCTTAATCTTCTCTTATACTTTTATGAAAGCTTTCAAGTTCAACTTCTCTTCGAAACAGATTGAATCGAAACCATTTTTGTCAGAATTAGTTTTAAATGAAACGAATAATTTTCTGAAATCACGAAAGTTTTCTGCTGTACTAATTCACCCCCCCTCTTGGTGCCACTCTTGATCCTAATAGTTAGTATTAGAGCAAGGTTCACTCTCATTTGGTTTTAAACCCAAGAGAGATGGCATTTGCTAGCAACCTAGAGGGTCATTAAATTACTCGTCCACCCATGTTCAATGGGACGGATTACACATATTAGAAGACTAGAATGAGGATCTTCCTAATTTCAATGGATTTCAAACTATGGAATATTGTAGAAAATGGATTTCAAAAGTCTTCTCTTCCATTGAACGATTGGAATGAGTTGGAGAAGAAGACTTTCGCTTTAAACGCAAAAGCTATGAATGCCTTGTTTTGTGCATTTGATAAAAATGAGTTTAATCGAGTATCAATTTGTGAAACGGTTTTTGACATTTGGCACACACTCGAAGTGACTTATGAAGGCACTAGTCGAGTGAATGAGTCAAATATTAATCTTTTGGTACATTCTTATGAGTTATTTCGAATGAAATTGAGTGAGACCATTGGAGACATGTACACCCAATTTATGGATGTCGTCAATGGTCTAAAATGACTTGGTAAAGGTTTCTCAGATTTTGAACTTGTTAATAAAATTTTAAGATCCCTTCTAAAGAGTTCGGATCCTAAAGTCACAGCCATTCAAGAGGCTAAAGACCTAAATAATTTTCCTCTCAAAGAACTAATTGAGTCACTAATGACCTATGAGATGACTTGTAAAGCTCATTAAGAGTTTGAGGATACCCTTCCAAAGAATAGGAAAGATATGACACTAAAAACTCAAGAAGACCACTTGAAAGAAAACTCAAGTGATGAGGACCTTGATGAAGACTTGGCACTCTTAACAAAAAAATTCAAAAAAATTATAAAAAGGAATAAATTTAAAAATGACACTAAAAATAAATTTGAACCCAAGAAAGATCAAGTAATATGCTACGAATGCAAGAAGCTAAGACATTACAAGAGCGAATGTCCCTTAGCCAAGAAAAGGCAGTCAAAGAAGAAGGCTCTTAAAGCAACGTGGGACGACTCAAGTACATCCGAAGAAGAGGAGCCTACCATCACCGAGCAAGTGGCTCACTACGCACTAATCATCATTGGAGATGAGATAACAAGTTCATTTGATGCAAATTTATCCTTTGATAAACTATTAAATGCTTTTTATGATTTATTTGATGAATGCAAATCAATTAATAAAAAATATAAAGTGTTAAAAAAGGAGCATGCTTCTCTTGTTAGTGATTGCGATAGATTAAAAGTTGAGCACAATCATAGTTTAGCTTCATGTACGAAATGTGATGAACGAGAAACACTTAAAAAGGAAAACTTGCTAGTCAAAGAAACCTTGGAAAAATTTGAGATTGATAGCAAGTCCTTGAAAATAATCCTTGCCAACAAGGGTCACGTTCATAGAAAAGGCAGAATCAGATTTGTGAGTAGCTCTCACCAAAATCTAACCACCTTTGTTAAAGGCCCTACTTTGCATGTTTCATCCCGAAACAAATGCAACTTTTGTTACAAATTTGGGCATATAGCTTATCATTGTCCATTCGAGAAATATAGTCTACATAAATTGATTTGGGTTCCTAAAAGAATCTCAAATGACTCAATACAAAATGATAAGCTGTGTAGATAGATTTTTGAGGCACCCAAGGTCAAATGGGTACCTAAAAATCATCCTTTTTTGTAGAAAAATGTACCATCACAAGCTAGGAGCAAGAGATGGTAACTTGATAGTGGATGCTTAAGGCATATGACTAGAGATCCATCTCAATTCTCTAAACTCATTAGCAAAGATGAAGGATATGTTACCTTCAGAGACAACAATAAGGGTAAAATCATTGGCAAAGGAACCATAGGTAACAAATCCAACTTCTTTATTGAAGATGTGTTGTTAGTTGATGGCTTAAAGCATAATCTCTTGAGTATTAGTTAATTATGTGATAAAGGATATATTGTTAAATTTGAATTTAATGCTTGTATTATTGAAAAAACCATACAAAAATACATCTATGATTGCACTAAAACAAAATAACGTATACACTATCAACATTAATGATCTATGTAATGAAATGTGCTTTTTAGTTTTGAATGATGATGCTTGGCTTTGGCATAGGAAATTAGGTCATGCTAGCATGAAACTAATCTCTCAAATTTCATCGAAAGAACTTACAAGAGGAATTCCTGTTATCAAGTTTGTCAAAGATAATGTGTGTGATGCATGCTAACTAGAAAAACAAATAAAAGGTAGCTTCAAACCTAAGAACCAAATAAGCACCTCTAGACTTTTGCAATTGATCTATATAGACTTGTTCGAACCAATTGCTATATTAAGCCTAGGTGGTAGCAAATACGCATTCGTCATTGTGGATGATTTTAGTAGATACACATGAACTTACTTTTTAGCACAGAAAAGTGATTACTTTAGGTATTTCTATATATTTTGTAAACTAGTTCAAAATGAAAAGGGATTTATAACTTTTACATCATTTTAGAAAATGCAAGCTAACAACTTTTACATCATTTTAGAAAATGCAAGCTAACAACTTTTACATCATTTTAGAACATGCAAGCTAACAACTTTTACATCATTTTAGAACATGCAAGCTAACAACTTTTACATCATTTTAGAACATGCAAGCTAACAACTTTTACATCATTTTAGAAAATGCAAGCTAACAACTTTTACATCATTTTAGAACATGCAAGCTAACAACTTTTACATCATTTTAGAAAATGCAAGCTAACAACTTTTACATCATTTTAGAAAATGCAAGCTAACAACTTTTACATCATTTTAGAACATGCAAGCTAACAACTTTTACATCATTTTAGAACATGCAAGCTAACAACTTTTACATCATTTTAGAAAATGCAAGCTAACAACTTTTACATCATTTTAGAACATGCAAGCTAACAACTTTTACATCATTTTAGAAAATGCAAGCTAACAACTTTTACATCATTTTAGAACATGCAAGCTAACAACTTTTACATCATTTTAGAACATGCAAGCTAACAACTTTTACATCATTTTAGAAAATGCAAGCTAACAACTTTTACATCATTTTAGAACATGCAAGCTAACAACTTTTACATCATTTTAGAACATGCAAGCTAACAACTTTTACATCATTTTAGAACATGCAAGCTAACAACTTTTACATCATTTTAGAACATGCAAGCTAACAACTTTTACATCATTTTAGAAAATGCAAGCTAACAACTTTTACATCATTTTAGAACATGCAAGCTAACAACTTTTACATCATTTTAGAACATGCAAGCTAACAACTTTTACATCATTTTAGAACATGCAAGCTAACAACTTTTACATCATTTTAGAAAATGCAAGCTAACAACTTTTACATCATTTTAGAAAATGCAAGCTAACAACTTTTACATCATTTTAGAACATGCAAGCTAACAACTTTTACATCATTTTAGAACATGCAAGCTAACAACTTTTACATCATTTAAAGATGATTCTAGGGTTATCGCACTGCAAGAGGAGTTGAATCAATTTGAGAGAAATGAGGTGTGGAAGCTTGTTCCTAGGCCAAATGACCATTTAGTATTGGTACTAAATGGGTCTTTAGAAAACACACAAGATAAATTGGTATTGTGGTCGAGACAACACTAGATTAGTGGCCAAGGGTTTCAACCAAGAAGAAGGTATCGATTCTGAACAAACCTTCACTCCTGTAGCACGATTAGAAGCAATAAGGATGCTCCTGCCTATGCTAGTAGTAACAATTTTAAGTTATTTCCAAATGGATGTTAAAAGTGATTTTCTTAATGGCTTTATTTCCAAATAATAACTTCTTCTCCTTCATCATTAACAAAAAGGAAAAAAATGCAACTAGAATGTTTTTTTGGGATGTGCAAGTTAGAATATTTTCTCTTGAGATGTGTATGTTTTGCTTCTCTTTAGATGTGCAAGTTAGCATATTTTCTTTTCTTTGCAATGTTCAAGCTAGCAAGTTTTTTGAAAAGGAATGCAAGATTTACATCATTTTAGAACATGCAAGCTAACAACTTTTACATCATTTTAGAAAATGCAAGCTAGTAAGTTTGCTTTTCTTTGCGATGTGCAAGCTAGTGTGATTTCTTCTTCTTGAATTGTATAAGCTAACAAATTTTGGTTCTCTTTCGAGATGTGCACACTAATAATTCTTTCTCCCCCTTTGTCATTGGCAAAAAGAGGGAAATAACACAAAGGTGCAATTCATTTCCCTTTACATCAATTCTCTAAGCATCACATAAGGTATACAACCATAAATACAAAAGAATTATATATAATGAAAAACATGTCAAGAAAGATATAATATCAAAGATCATGTGAATACCAAAAGACATGATTTATTTTGATCTCCTTTTTTATTAAAAAAATGAAAAGAAATCTTAGGAGACCGAATAGTAAGGGAAATCTTAAGTCATGAATTCTAAAAAAGATATTCTCTTTAGTAAATAGCAAAAAGGAACATAGGAGAAAAGATCTCGATTCATGTATAAAAAATCTCATGTTGTCAAGATCATGATTCATGTATTAAAAAATTTTAAGTTATAATTCCTAGAATTCACAAGAAAAATCATGATTCATAAAATAACTTCTCCAGTTATACATATTCAAAAATCAAGATTATGATTCGAATAAAACTCATTCAAATTTAATTCAAAAAATTATCAAAATCACTTTCTTAGTTCAAGAGATTCATAAAATAACATAAAATCATTAGTCTTTTATTGAAAAACTCGATAAGATAGAGATAGAGAAATTTTCAAGAAAAATTCTTCCCGTCTTTTAGTTGTTTCAATTTATGTAATTTATTTCATACAAGCATACCTTTGTCTTTTATGCCAAATCAAAACATGCATCATTGTTTAAAACCGAAAGAGCAAGATTTATCACAAAAATTATAAAGATCAAAAGTGTAACATATAATTCAAAAACATATGATTTCAAATCATCATTGCTTCAAATCCTCATGCATAATATAAAATCATCAACCACGATACCAAACCTTTTAACATTTTCATTACATCATTACATCATTAAAACATCAAGCATGATTTTATTAAACATAAAGCATTTTCAATCAAAATCATTTTTTTTGCTGTAGTAATGTATTTTTCTTTTTAAGTGAATCTAACTTTTCATGCTTAGTGCTAGGAGTTAACATGGAATTGTCAAGCTCATTTTTTCAAAATCACTAGAAATAAAAGCATGAATTTTTTTGTATATTTTTTATTTCTTACTAACTAATTTAAAATCATCAAACAACTCAAGTAATTTCATTGTAAGGTAAAGAGGTTTTGGGTCAGTCATTTACCTCAAAGTCGAGAGCCACCAAGGCATAATTCACCACTTTTCTTTGTTGGTTCACTTCTCGTCTTTGAAGGTACTCAATTTGTCCCAAGTCGCCTTGAGTGCCTTCTTCTTCTTTGGCAACCTCCTCTTTTTAAGTTCATTTTTATTTTTGTTTTTGTTTTTTTTTTTTTTTTTTTTTTTTGTTTTTTTTTTTTTGTTTTTTTTTTTTTTTGTTTTTTTTTTTTTGTTTTTTTTTTTTTTTGTTTTTTTTTTTTTTTTTTTTTTGTTTTTTTTTTTTTTTTTGTTTTTTTTTTTTTTGTTTTTTTTTTTTTTTGTTTTTTTTTTTTTGTTTTTTTTTTTTTTGTTTTTTTTTTTTGTTTTTTTTTTTTTGTTTTTTTTTTTTTTTGTTTTTTTTTTTTTTGTTTTTTTTTTTTTGTTTTTTTTTTTTTTTTGTTTTTTTTTTTTTTGTTTTTTTTTTTTTTTTGTTTTTTTTTTTTTTTTTTGTTTTTTTTTTTTTTTTGTTTTTTTTTTTTTTTTGTTTTTTTTTTTTTTTGTTTTTTTTTTTTTGTTTTTTTTTTTTTTGTTTTTTTTTTTTTGTTTTTTTTTTTTTGTTTTTTTTTTTTTTGTTTTTTTTTTTTTGTTTTTTTTTTTTTTGTTTTTTTTTTTTTTTTGTTTTTTTTTTTTTTTTTGTTTTTTTTTTTTTTTGTTTTTTTTTTTTTTGTTTTTTTTTTTTTTTTTTGTTTTTTTTTTTTTTTGTTTTTTTTTTTTTTTTGTTTTTTTTTTTTTTTTTTTTGTTTTTTTTTTTTTTGTTTTTTTTTTTTTTTGTTTTTTTTTTTTTTTTTTGTTTTTTTTTTTTTTTTTTTTTTGTTTTTTTTTTTTTTGTTTTTTTTTTTTTGTTTTTTTTTTTTTGTCTTTTATGCCAAATCAAAACATGCATCATTGTTTAAAACCGAAAGAGCAAGATTTATCACAAAAATTATAAAGATCAAAAGTGTAACATATAATTCAAAAAAAAATATAAAAACAGGGAAAAATTAAATTAAACAATGGGAAACACCTAAAAAATAAATTTGGAAACCCCAAAGATTAAGATTCCAAGAAAATAGTTGCTTTATGAACTTTTTAAACTTATTGTTAGGAGATTAAGTTCATCATCACTTGAGCTTTCGCTTGAGTGGTTCTTTTGTTCTAAGTGCAAAATCCTTATTTTTGGAAGGTTATTCTCAAGTTTTGTTGAATCTCGGATTTTGATGATGAAGTCAATTGTCATTGTTATCTAATCCATATGTTAAGATAAGTGTGCAGGATTAACTATGATGAAAGTAAGACATGCAGTAGGAGTTGCGCCGAAGTCAAGGAATAGATAACGTGGGGGTTCAAGAAGAGTTAGAAAGGAAGTCCAGCCGGTCATTCCGGAGGGTCTAGGGACACAAATCGAAAAAGTACCGGAGCTTGCAAAGAAGCTCATCGGAAACTCGCAAGTGGATCATCGCAAGTCCGGAGGTTGACGGAAGTCCGCCGGAGAAGAATGCCGGAGGGTTCGTCGGATGATCGCCGGAAGTTCGTTGGAAGCTCGACGGAAGAAGCGATGATGCACCGGAGCAAGTTGCCGTAAAGGTTTTCTCAGGATTTTTTGGGAATTGTTAACTAAAAAATTTAAAGGATCCCTTCTAAAAAGAGTTTCGGTTCCTAAAGTCACAAAGCCATTTCAAAACGAGGCTAAAAAAGGGGAAACCCCTCAAATTAAATTTTTCCCTTCTCACAAGAACTTAAATTTGAGTTCACTAAGACCTATTTGAAATCGGACCTTGTTTAAAGCTCATTAAGGAGTTTGAGGATTACCCTTGCCAAAGAATAGGGAAAAGATATGGACACTAAAAAACTCAAGAAAGACCACTGGAAAGAAAAACTCAAGTGAGAGGGACCTGTTTGAAGACTTGCATTCTTAACAAAAAAAATTCAAAAAAAAATATAAAAACAGGGAAAAATTAAATTAAACAATGGGAAACACCTAAAAAATAAATTTGGAAACCCCAAAGATTAAGATTCCAAGAAAATAGTTGCTTTACGAATGCAAGAAGCCCCCTTATAAGGACATTTTTGTTTTGTGACAATGAGCGAAAATGTCCCTTAGCCAAGGAAAAAGGCATACAGTCAAAGGGAAGAAGGGCTCTTAAGGCAAACGGGGACGACTTTCCAGTGTTTAATGCCGAAGAGGGAAAAAGAAGAAGAAGAGGAAAACAGAAAGAGGGAGGCCTTAACCCTCACCGGCGCAAGTGGCTTCACTACGCCACTCCTTCCATCTTTTGGAGATGAAGGATAACAAGTTCATTGATGGCAAAAATTTTAATCTTGTGATTAAACTATTAATGCTTGTTTTATGATTTTTATTTGATGAAATGCAAAATCAATTTAATTAAAAAATATAAAAAAAAAAACGTGTTGTTAAAAATAAAGGAGCAGGCAGTTTCCTCCCTTGTTTGTTGGATTGGTAGATTAAAAGTTTGAGGGGCCACAAATCATAGTTTAGCTCATTGTTTACGGAAAAATGTGATGAAAAACGAGAAAAAAAACACTTTAAAAAAAAAGGAAAACCTTGCTAAGGTCAAAGAAAACCCTTTGGGAAAAATTTTGTTTGGATGGGATTGATTAGGCAAAGTCCTTGGAAAATAAAATCCTTGCCCACAAAGCGGTTGCACGGTTTCATAGAAAAGGCGCAGGAAGAACAAGAGGGACAATCAGATTTGGTGCGTTTAGCTCTCACCAAAATCTAACCACCTTTGTTAAAGGCCCTACTTTGCATGTTTCATCCGAAACAAATGCAACTTTTGTTACAAATTTGGGCATATAGCTTATCATTGTCCATTCGAGAAATATAGTCTACATAAATTGATTTGGGTTCCTAAAGAATCTCAAATGACTCAATACAAAATGATAAGCTGTGTAGATAGATTTTTGAGGCACCCAAGGTCAAATGGGTACCTAAAAATCATCCTTTTTTGTAGAAAAATGTACCATCACAAGCTAGGAGCAAGAGATGGTAACTTGATAGTGGATGCTTAAGGCATATGACTAGAGATCCATCTCAATTCTCTAAACTCATTAGCAAAGATGAAGGATATGTTACCTTCAGAGACAACAATAAGGGTAAAATCATTGGCAAAGGAACCATAGGTAACAAATCCAACTTCTTTATTGAAGATGTGTTGTTAGTTGATGGCTTAAAGCATAATCTCTTGAGTATTAGTTAATTATGTGATAAAGGATATATTGTTAAATTTGAATTTAATGCTTGTATTATTGAAAAACCATACAAAAATACATCTATGATTGCACTAAAACAAAATAACGTATACACTATCAACATTAATGATCTATGTAATGAAATGTGCTTTTTAGTTTTGAATGATGATGCTTGGCTTTGGCATAGGAAATTAGGTCATGCTAGCATGAAACTAATCTCTCAAATTTCATCGAAAGAACTTACAAGAGGAATTCCTGTTATCAAGTTTGTCAAAGATAATGTGTGTGATGCATGCTAACTAGAAAAACAAATAAAAGGTAGCTTCAAACCTAAGAACCAAATAAGCACCTCTAGACTTTTGCAATTGATCTATATAGACTTGTTCGAACCAATTGCTATATTAAGCCTAGGTGGTAGCAAATACGCATTCGTCATTGTGGATGATTTTAGTAGATACACATGAACTTACTTTTTAGCACAGAAAAGTGATTACTTTAGGTATTTCTATATATTTTGTAAACTAGTTCAAAATGAAAAGGGATTTATAATTTCATCAATTCGAAGTGATCATAGTGGTAAATTTCAAAACTGTGATTTTCAAGAATTTTGTAAATCTAATGGATACAACTACAACTTCTCTACTCCAAGAAATCCTCAATAAAATGAAGTAGTAGTAGAAAGAAAGAATAGAAATTTACAAGAAATGGCTAGAACCATGTTAAATGAATATAGCCTACCCAAATATTTTTGGGCCGAAGTCATAAATACGGTATGCTATGTCATGAATAGGGTTCTAGTAAGACCATTACTTTCTAAAACTTCTTATGAGTTGTAGAATAATAAAAAACCTAATTTTTCATATTTTAAAGTTTCAGATGTAAATGCTTTATATTGAATGAAAAAGATACCTTAGGAAAGTTTGATGCAAAATTTGATGAAGGAATTTTTCTTGGTTATTCTTCCATTTCTAAAGCTTTTCGTATCTTTAACAGAAGAACTTTAGTTATAGAAGAATCAATTCATGTGGTTTTTAATAAAGTTTCTAATGTTAAAAAAAATGATTTCGATGATGATCTTAATTTTGATACTTTGAATTTGAATGAATTCCCTTCTCCACCTAGCAACTTAGATGCATATTCTTTCAAAACTTCCTTACCTAAGGAATAGAAGTATGTAGATGCTCAACCCAAGGAGCTAATCATAGGTGACACATCTAAAGCGGTTCAACCTCGTTCCTCTCTTAAGAATTTTTGTGCAAACGTCGCTTTTCTCTCCTAAATTGAACCTAAATGTATTGACGAGGCCTTGAAAGATGATTCATGGGTTATCGCACTGCAAGAGGAGTTGAATCAATTTGAGAGAAATGAGGTGTGGAAGCTTGTTCCTAGGCCAAATGACCATTTAGTTATTGGTACTAAATGGGTCTTTAGAAACAAACAAGATAAATTTGGTATTGTGGCTCGAGACAACACTAGATTAGTGGCCAAGGGTTTCAACCAAGAAGAAGGTATCGATTATGAACAAACCTTCACTCCTGTAGCACGATTAGAAGCCATAAGGATGCTCCTTGCCTATGCTAGTAGTAACAATTTTAAGTTATTTCAAATGGATGTTAAAAGTGATTTTCTTAATGGCTTTATTTCCAAATAATAACTTCTTCTCCTTCATCATTAACAAAAAGGAAAAAAATGCAACTAGAATGTTTTTTGGGATGTGCAAGTTAGAATATACATAATGAATATTGTTTCTCTTGAGATGTGTATGTTTTGCTTCTCTTTAGATGTGCAAGTTAGCATATTTTCTTTTCTTTGCAATGTTCAAGCTAGCAAGTTTTTTGAAAAGGAATGCAAGATTTACATCATTTTAGAACATGCAAGCTAACAACTTTTACATCATTTTAGAAAATGCAAGCTAGTAAGTTTGCTTTTCTTTGCGATGTGCAAGCTAGTGTGATTTCTTCTTCTTGAATTGTATAAGCTAACAAATTTTGGTTCTCTTTCGAGATGTGCACACTAATAATTCTTTCTCCCCCTTTGTCATTGGCAAAAAGAGGGAAATAACACAAAGGTGCAATTCATTTCCCTTTACATCAATTCTCTAAGCATCACATAAGGTATACAACCATAAATACAAAAGAATTATATATAATGAAAAACATGTCAAGAAAGATATAATATCAAAGATCATGTGAATACCAAAAGACATGATTTATTTTGATCTCCTTTTTTATTAAAAAAATGAAAGAAATCTTAGGAGACCGAATAGTAAGGGAAATCTTAAGTCATGAATTCTAAAAAAGATATTCTCTTTAGTAAATAGCAAAAAGGAACATAGGAGAAAAGATCTCGATTCATGTATAAAAAATCTCATGTTGTCAAGATCATGATTCATGTATTAAAAAATTTTAAGTTATAATTCCTAGAATTCACAAGAAAAATCATGATTCATAAAATAACTTCTCCAGTTATACATATTCAAAAATCAAGATTATGATTCGAATAAAACTCATTCAAATTTAATTCAAAAATTATCAAAATCACTTTCTTAGTTCAAGAGATTCATAAAATAACATAAAATCATTAGTCTTTTATTGAAAAACTCGATAAGATAGAGATAGAGAAATTTTCAAGAAAAATTCTTCCCGTCTTTTAGTTGTTTCAATTTATGTAATTTATTTCATACAAGCATACCTTTGTCTTTTATGCCAAATCAAAACATGCATCATTGTTTAAAACCGAAAGAGCAAGATTTATCACAAAAATTATAAAGATCAAAAGTGTAACATATAATTCAAAAACATATGATTTCAAATCATCATTGCTTCAAATCCTCATGCATAATATAAAATCATCAACCACGATACCAAACCTTTTAACATTTTCATTACATCATTACATCATTAAAACATCAAGCATGATTTTATTAAACATAAAGCATTTTCAATCAAAATCATTTTTTTTGCTGTAGTAATGTATTTTTCTTTTTAAGTGAATCTAACTTTTCATGCTTAGTGCTAGGAGTTAACATGGAATTGTCAAGCTCATTTTTTCAAAATCACTAGAATAAAAGCATGAATTTTTTTGTATATTTTTTATTTCTTACTAACTAATTTAAAATCATCAAACAACTCAAGTAATTTCATTGTAAGGTAAAGAGGTTTTGGGTCAGTCATTTACCTCAAAGTCGAGAGCCACCAAGGCATAATTCACCACTTTTTCTTTGTTGGTTCACTTCTCGTCTTTGAAGGTACTCAATTTGTCCCAAGTCGCCTTGAGTGCCTTCTTCTTCTTTGGCAACCTCCTCTTTTTAAGTTCATTTTTATTTTTTTATTCTTGTTTTATGAACTTTTTAAACTTTATTGTTAGGAGATTAAGTTCATCATCACTTGAGCTTTCGCTTGAGTGGTCTTCTTTTGTTCTAAGTGCAAAATCCTTCCTATTCTTTGGAAGGTTATTCTCAAGTTTTGTTGAATCTCGGATTTTGATGATGAAGTCAATTGTCATTTGTTATCTAATCCATATGTTAAGATAAGTGTGCAGGATTAACTATGATGAAAGTAAGACATGCAGTAGGAGTTGCGCCGAAGTCAAGACTATGATCACGTTGGGGGTTCCAGAGTTCGACGGAAGTCCAGACGGTCATCGGAGGTTCTACGGGAACAAATCCGAAAAGTCCAGGAGCTTGCCAAAGAAGCTCATCGGAACTCGCCAAGTGGATCATCGCAAGTCCAGGAGTTTGCCGGAAGTCCGCCGGAGAATCGCCGAGGGTTCGTCGGATGATCGCCGGAAGTTCGTTGGAAGCTCGACGGAAGAAGCGATTGATGCACCGGAGCAAGTTGCAGTAAATGTCTTGAAAATATTGTAGTTAGCATGATGATTAAGTTAGAAATGGGGTGATCCCATTAACTTAATCTTGGGGCAATTGGGCCCTTCATAGACCCATATTGGGCCGAATGGATCAGCCCATTCGGACCTAGATTCCCTGGCCGGCAGTGGCACCGCTTGGGTCGGCGGTGGCACCGCCCAGTAGCCAAGTCTTGGAGTGAGGCTGGGCGGTGGCACCGCCTGGGCTCAGTCTCCGAGTGAGATTGGGTGGGCGGTAGCACCGCCCCTGTCAGGCGGTGGCACTACCTGGGCTCAGTCTCCGAGTGAGACTAGGCGGTAGCACCGCCCCTATCAGGCAGTGGTACCGCCCGAGCTCGGTCTCGGAGCTCTGTCAGGCGGTAGTACCGCCCATTTATGGCGGTAGTACCGCCAAGACCCCGAAAACAAGGGAATTGACATTTTTGAGCTCCAAATTCAAATCAGTTTGGGGCCTATATAAGCCCCACCCTTTCATGCATGAAAGGGCACCGAAACTTAGCATTTATTCTGAGATTTTGAGAGCTTAAAAGTGTTGTAAAAGGCTAGAAGTTCTTCTCCCTCTTTTCTTCGAAGTTTTGATCATTTAAGAGAGGAGTGAAAAATTTGTAAGGGTTGTCTCCTAAGCCCGTCAAAAGGAGTGAAACTGTAAAAGGGTGATTGGCCTTCGCCTATTGAAGGAAGGCCTCTAGTGGACGTTAATGACCTCATCAGACGAGGAAGCCAAAAGTGGATGTAGGTCAAGATTGACCGAACCACTCTAAATCTCGGTTTGCATTTACATTCTGTTCTCTATCTTAACTGCAACTACTTCCATAGCTTTACTTTAACTGCACTTTACTTGATCTTAAGTTAAAGCAATTTCCGATTCGACTTTCATACTGAAATCGTTCTTATCATATGAACGTCGTTTTAAATCGTCGAAAATTTTCCGCTGCACTAATTCACCCCCCCCTCTTAGTGCTCTTGATCCTAACAATTGGTATCAGAGCGGGGTTAACTCTCAATCGGATTAAAACCCAAGAGAGATGGCATACGTCAGAAATCAAGAGGGCCACTCTATTACACGTCCACCCATGTTCAATGGGACGGACTACACCTATTGGAAGTCCCGAATGAGGATCTTTCTTATTTCAATGGATTTTGAACTTTGGAATCTTGTCGAAAATGAATTTTCAAAATCTTCTCTTCCAATGATCGATTGGAATGAATTGGAGAAGAAGACTTTCGCTCTTAATGCAAAGGCTATGAATGCTTTATTTTGTGCGCTTGATAAAATGAGTTCAATCGTTTTTCGGTTTGTGAAACCGCATTTGATATTTGGCATACACTCGAAGTGACTCACGAAGGCACAAGTAGAGTGAAAGAGTCAAAAATCAATCTTTTGATACATTCTTTTGAACTTTTCCGAATAAAACCGAGCGAGACTATTGGCGATATGTACACCCGTTTCACGGATGTTGTCAATGGTCTAAAAGGACTCGGCAAAAGTTTTTCAGATTTTGAGCTCATAAATAAGATTCTAAGATCCCTTCCTAAGAGTTGGGACCCTAAAGTCACTGTTATTCAAGAGGCTAAAGATCTAAACAACTTCCCTCCTGAAGAATTAATCGGGTCATTAATGACCTACGAAATGACTTGCAATGCTCATGAAGAGCAAGAAGAGATCCTTCCAAAGAACAGGAAGGATATGGCACTTAGAACTTTCGAAGACCACTTGAGAGAAAACTCAAGTGATGAAGACTGTAACGATGACTTGGCACTTCTAACAAGGAAATTCAAAAATTCATTAAAAGAAATAAGTTTAAAAATGACTCAAAAATAAATTTGAACCCAAAAAGGACCAAGTTATTTGCTACGAATGCAAGAAGCCGGGACACTACAAAAGTGATTGTCCCCAAGCCAAGAAGAGAACACCAAAGAAGAAGGTGCTCAAAGCAACGTGGGATGACTCAAGTGCGTCTGAAGAAGAGGAGTCCAACACCGATCAAGTTGCTCATTACGCCCTAATGGCCATCAGAGATGAGGTAACAAATTTAATTAATGCAGATTTATCATTTGATGAATTACTAAATGCCTTCCATGACTTATTTGATGAATGCAAAACTATTAGTAGAAAATATAAATTGCTAAAAAAGGAGCATGATAGTCTTACTTGTAATTTCGACAAATTAGAAATTGAATATCATGATAGTTTAGCTCCATGTAAAAATTGTCATGATCTAGAAACTCTCCAAAAGGAGAACTTGCTACTTAAGGACACCTTGAAGAAATTCGAGGTTGGTAGCAAGTCTTTGAATATGATCCTTACAAATAAGGGTCATGTTCCTAAAGAAGTGGAATCGGATTTGTGAGAAGTCCTCACCAAAATCCAACCACCTTCATTAAAGGCCCTATCTTATATGTTCGGCACTAAAGCAAATGCAACTTTTGTTGCAAACATGGACATAGAACTTATCATTGTCCATTCAAGAAAGTTAGTCCAAACAAATTGATTTGGGTTCCTAAAGGAACCACGATAAACTCTATGCAACATGATAAACAATTTAGATCAGTGTTTGAGGCACCCAAAAGTAAATGGGTACCTAAAAATCATCCTTTCTTGTCGAAATATACATCATCACAAGCTAGGAGCAAGAGATGGTACCTTGATAGTGGATGCTCAAGGCATATGACCGGAGATCCATCTCAATTCTCTAAACTCACTAGCATAGACGAAGGCTATGTCACCTTCGGAGACAACAACAAGGGTAAAATCATTGGCAAAGGAACTATAGGTAACAAATCCAACTTCTTTATTGAAGATGTTTTGTTAGTTGATGGTTTAAAACATAACCTGTTGAGCATTAGTCAATTGTGTGATAAAGGATATATTGTCAAATTCGAATCTAATGCTTGCATCGTTGAAAAACCATACAAAAACACATCTATGATTGCATTAAAACAAAATAACGTACACCATTGACATCAATGATCTTTGCAATGAAAAGTGTTTCTCGGTTTTGAATGAGGATGCTTGGCTTTGGCATAGGAGATTAGGTCATGCTAGCATGAAACTAATCACTCAAATATCATCCAAAGAACTTGTAAGAGGAATTTCTCATATCAAGTTCATTAAAGATAATGTGTGTGATGCTTGTCAATTAGGAAAATAAATTAAGGGTAGTTTCAAATCTAAGAATCAAATAAGCACCTCTAGGCCCTTACAATTGATCCATATGGACTTGTTTGGACCTATCTCTACATCAAGTCTAGGAGGTAGCAAATACGCCTTCGTCATTGTAGATGACTATAGTAGATACACATGGACTTATTTCTTAAAATACAAAAATGAATGTTTTAGATATTTTATCAAGTTTTGCAAACTTGTCCAAAATGAAAGGGTTCTATGATTGCGTCAATTAAAAGTGATCATGGTGGTGAATTTCAAAACCGTGATTTTCAAGAATTTTGTGAATTTAATGGATACAATCATAACTTCTCTACTCCAAGAAATCCTCAACAAAATGAAGTAGTAGAAAGAAAAAATAGAAATTTACAAGAAATGGCAAGAACCATGTTGAATGAACATAGCCTACCCAAATATTTTTGGGCCGAAGCCGTAAACACTGCATGCTATATTTTGAATAGAGTTCTAGTAAGACCCTTACTCACCAAAACTCCCTATGAGTTATGGAACAACAAAAAACCCAATGTTTCATATTTTAAAGTTTTTGGGTGCAAGTGTTTTATCTTGAATGAAAAAGATGCCTTAGGAAAATTTGATGCTAAATCCGATGAAGGAATTTTCCTTGGTTATTCTTCGGTTTCTAAAGCTTTTCGTATATTCAATAAAAGAACTTTAATTATAGAAGAATCTATTCATGTTGTTTTCAATGAGATTTTCGAAATCAAGAAAAATGATTTTGATGATGATGTTAATTTTGATTCTTTGAATTTAAATGAAACCCCTTCTCCAACTAGCAACTTGGATGCATCCACTTCCGAAACATCCTTACCCAAGGATTGGAAATATGTAGATGCTCATCCTAAGGAGCTAATTCTAAGAGACACATCTAAGGGGGTTCAAACACGTTCTTCTCTTATTAGTCACAAGAATCTCTTTGTGAATCATTTGCTAAAACCATGAGTCTAGAATTTGAAATGAGTTTGATGGGAGAATTAACCTTTTTCTTAGGCTTACAAATTAAGCAACTAAGAAATGACATCTTTATTAGTCAAACTAAATATGCTTTAGACTTGCTAAAGAGATTTAATATGGAAAGCTCAAAAGCTATTAACACTCCTATGAGCACATCCACTAAGTTAGAAGTTGATGAAAGTGGAGAAAGCTTCGATCAAAAAACTTATAGGGGTATGATAGGAAGTTTACTTTACCTCACTGCAACTAGACCAGATATCATGTTCAGTGTAGGACTTTGTGCTAGGTTTCAATCGAACCCTAATATATCTCATCTCAAAGCGGTTAAAAGAATATTTAGATATCTTAAAGGTACAACAAATCTAGGATTATGGTATCCGAAAACCGAGAAGTTTGAGTTAATTGCTTATGCTGATGCAGATTTTGCTGGATGTAGTTTAGATAGAAAAACACATCAGGAACATGTCAATTTTTGGGACATGCTCTTGTTTCCTGGTCATCTAAGAAACAAAACTCGGTTGCACTATCAACAACCGAAGCTGAGTATATAGCAGCTAGTGCATGCTGTGCACAAGTTGTGTGGATGAAAAACACCTTAGAAGATTATAAAGTTCATCTTAAAAATATTTCCATTAAATGTGATAACACAAGTGCTATATGTTTAACAAAGAATCCCATTCAACACTCAAGAACAAAACATATTGATATTAGACATCACTTTATACGAGATCATGTCAGTAATCATGATATAGTTATAAAGTTCATTGATACTAAACATCAACTAGCTGATATTTTTACAAAGCCTTTAAGTGAAGAACAATTTAATTTCATTAGAAGAGAATTAGGAATGTTAATGTGTCCGAATGCTTGAACTCATTAAATCTATTTTTCGGACTTTCTTGATTCAATAATCAAATCACTCAATTGCTATGATGATTTTACATGATTACATGCCTTAGTAATATGTTGGAAATTATGTATTTTGGATATAAAAATTTCCATGATAATGAGCATGTTTTATCTTTATGATTGTATTGGAAAATCTATAGCAAAACCTTGTCCGAATGCATGAAAGTGTTAAATTTTATTTTCGGATTTTCTTGATACCTTATTCTCTTTCGAACTTAATGTAGCTCTCATAAGCATATGTTATATCGAGTTTGATTCATTGATTTTTGACATGTGGAATCAATTAGCAAATGCATCTTTCATAGGCTTATAATGTGAAAAAATATTTTCACATACATATCTTGAAAAAAAAAGGGAAGATTTTTTACTTGCAAGGATATTGATTCACATACATATCTTGATCCTTGTAAAAATGAAGCGTGATTTAATCTTTTCTTGAGATGTTTGTATAATTGGTATCCTATCACTCATTGTTGAAAAATTACCTATCACTCACTTGTGTTTAAAATTTGCTTATATCGTTCTCCTTTTTGTTGATGACAAAGGGGGAGAAATATATGAATTGATGCTATGAGTGCCATATTTGAATTTGAATTATGTTAAAAAAGCTTACATCGAAATATATGGTAAATTGATGATAAAAATGCTATGATTGCTAGACACTTGAAATATTTGCATTATGCTAAGATATCAAGAACTTGCATCGTAATTTCACATGTTGATATCTTACCATATGATGAATTGCTACCATTACTATCATTCACATTTGAAATGTAAAACTTGAAAAAGGATGTCAAGCCTTGACATCATTTTCAGAGAGATACATCATGATAGGAATCATGATGAAAGTATTGTTAAGGTTAAACAATCTTAACTTATCAATATGTCTCTTGAATTCAAAGGCTTTGAATTCAAGAATGACTTATCTTGAGTATGGCATATAGATAGGGGGAGTTAAAGTTAACTCCGTTATCAATTGATTGTCATCATCAAAAAGGGGGAGATTGTTGAATCTCGGATTTTGATGATGAAGTCAATTGTCATTTGTTATCTAATCCATATGTTAAGATAAGTGTGCAGGATTAACTACGATGAAAGTAAGACATGCAGCAGGAGTTGCGCCGAAGTCAAGACTATGATCATGTTGGGGGTTCGAGAGTTCGACGGAAGTCCAGACGGTCATCGGAGGTTCTGCGGGAACAAATCCGAGAAGTCCAAGAGCTTGCCAAAGAAGCTTTTCGGAACTCGCCAAGTGGATCATCGCAAGTCCAGGAGTTTGTCGGAAGTCTGCCGGATCATCGCTGAGGTTCGTCAGATGATCGCCGAAAGTTCGCCGGAAGCTCGACGGAAGAAGCGATTGACGCACCGGAGCAAGTTGCATTAAATGTCTTGAAAAATATTGTAGTTAGCATGATGATTAAGTTAAAAATGGGAGGTGATCCCATTAACTTAATCTTGGGGCAATTGGGCCCTTAACAGACCCAAATTGGGCCGAATGAATCAGCCCATTCGGACCCAGATTCCCTGGCCGGTGGTGGCACCACCCAGCAGCCAAGTCTTGGAGTGAGGCTGGGCGGTGGCACCGCCTGGGCTCAGTCTCCGAGTGAGATTGGGTGGGCGGTAGCACCGCCCCTGTCAGGCGGTGGCACCGCCTGGGCTCAGTCTCCGAGTGAGATTGGGCGGTAGCACCGCCCCTGTCAGGCGGTGGTACCGCCCGAGCTCGGTCTCTGAGCTCTGTCAGGCGGTAGTTCCATCCATTTATGGCGGTAGTACCACCAGGACCCCGAAAATATGGGAATTGACATTTTTGAGCTCTAAATTCAAATCAGTTTGGGGCCTATATAAACCCCACCCTTTCATGCATGAAAGGGCACCGAAACTTAGCATTTATTCTGAGATTTTGAGAGCTTAAAAGTGTTGTAAAAGGTCAAAAGTTCTTCTCCCTCTTTTCTTCCAAGTTTTAATCATTCAAGAGAGGAGTGAAAAATCTGTATGGGTTGTCTCCTAAGCCCATCAAAAGGAGTGAAATTGTAAAAGGGTGGTTGGCCTTCGCCTATTGAAGGAAGGCCTCTAGTGGACGTCGGTGACCTCATCGGATGAGGAAGCCAAAAGTGGATGTAGGTCAAGATTGATCGAACCACTCTAAATCTCGGTTTGCATTTACATTCTGTTCTCTATCTTAACTGTAACTACTTCCATAGCTTTACTTTAACTGTACTTTACTTGATCTTAAGTTAAAGCAATTTCTGATTCGACTTTCATACTGAAATCATTCTTATCATACGAACGTCGTTTTAAATCGTCGAAAGTTTTCCACTACACTAATTCACCCCCCCTCTTAGTGCTCTTGATCCTAACAAGTTCGTCATGTGCCACACAAGTTATTTCTTAGGTCATTAAAGACCCGATAAGTTCTTCAAGTGGAAACTTGTTTAAGTCTTTTGCCTCTTGTATTACAATTACTTTCGAATCCCAATTTTTAAAAAGTGATTGTAAAACTTTATTAACAAGTTCAAAATTCAAAAAATATTTGCCAAGAGCTTTTAAACTATTGATGACGTTCGTAAAATGGGTGTACAGGTCAATGAAAGTTTTGCTTGGCTTCATTCGAAACAATTAAAAATCATGCATCAAACGATTAATTTTTGAATCTTTAACTCTACCAGTGCCTTCATGTGTGATTTCAAGAGTGTGCCAAATGTCATGCATAGTTTCATAAATAGAAACCTGATTGAATTCATTTTTGTCTAAGGCACTATTAGGACCGAGTTTGCATTGGGGGAGGGGGGGGGGGGGAGGGGGTGAATTAGTGCATACGTAAAAATTACGTCAAGTCAAAAATCTACATATGATAAAAGCTTGTATCGGAAATGTTTAAGTTCGAAAACGTTCATAAGAGTGTGTAGCTAAAATAATGAAGAAGTAAAGTAGCTTGTGTTAGGATCGGAGCGGCACTAAGAGGGGGGGGTGAATTAGTGCAGCGGATTAAAACGTCGGTTTTTGAAATTTCTTTGTATGTTGAAAACCGATTCCGGAAATATGGTTAGATTGAAAGCATAGGGAAAAGTATTGAAGGCAGTAAGCTATTGAAGGGGTTTGCAGTAAGGTAATAGCAGGAAGTAAATGCAAACCAGAGAAGACGGTAGTTTATAGTGGTTCGGTCAATCGTGACCTACATCCACTCCTCCGATTCCTCTTCTGTCGAGGCCACCGGCATCCACTAACGATCTTCCTTTACTAGGCGAAGATCAACCTCCTTCTTACACCCCTCTTACAACCTCTTACAAGTGGTTCACCCTTTTACAAAGATTTCAATGAAAAGAAAGGAGGTGAACACTCAAGCTATTAAAAACAAGACTTTTCCTAAAGATTTTCTCAACTTCTAGCTTCTCAAAAGGTTATTCTCTCTGCTGAGAATTGAGAGGTATTTATAGGCCTCAAGAGGATTCAAATTTGGGCTCCAAAATTTAAATTCTCTTCGGTTCCCGAAGCTAGCGGTGCCACCGCCTATTAGTGGCGGTGCCACCGCTTGTCAGTTGTGACACTGACAGTGTACTGGGCAGTGCCACCGCCCAGACCAGCGGTGCCACTACCTGGCTCTCGGGTGCTGGGCGGTGCCACCGCCCAGACCGGTGGTGCCACCGCCTGGCTCTTTCAGCTCACTAGTTGGGCTCCAAACTTGGCCCAAACCTGTCCGAACTCGGGCCCAATTGGCCCCTACTTGGGTTATAAGATTAACACCTAATCCTAACCCTAATTACCATGCTAACTATGAATTTAAAGATATTTCCTAAGCTATTATAAAGTCCACAAGTCAAGACTTCTTCCAGCGAACTTCGACGATCTTCCGAGAAACTCTCGGAAACCATTCTGCGGACTCCTGGCAAGCTCCTAGACTTCACGATTTGATCTTGGCGAGTTCCGATGAGCTTCTTCAGCAAGCTATGATCTTTCTCGGTGAGCTCCGTGAACTTCCGACATACATTTTGATGAGCTTCCAAAAACCCTTCGACAAGCTCCCTACTCATTCTCGGCTAGTTCTGGCAGCATTCCCAACGAACCTTCAGACTTCCGTCGGACTCTCGAACTCCCAACGAATCCTTCACGCTTGACTCCGGCACTTTGTTTTGCTTTATGTCTTCATCATTATCGTAGTTAATCCTGCATACACAAGCCAAAACTCTACTCCGATCTAGACAATTATTACAACGCGAATTGACATTCTGTTGCCCGACACGTCATTGGTTGGCGCTTCGTCCGATTCTTCAATGCATCATCCACTCTTGCGGGTTGTTGCCCAATTGGCGGTTGACCTCCGCAACCCCGATATCCTTGGTGCAATTCCGCTCTCCTTGGCTCGATGCCCGACGTCCGAAGCGTTCTACCGTCCAATATCCTAACGTGATCTCCTCCGGCGCAACGTCAATTCCTCCTGCGTCAACTGTCTAATCCTGATCGAGTAGACCTGCATCACTCAAAATGCAGTTAAACATCTAAACACAATCAATTAGTTTCATCATCAAATCCGAGATTCAACAATCTCCCCCTTTTTGATGATGACAACTAATTGATGACTATCGGAGTTAACCTTAACTCCCCAGAGTTTAAACAAACTCCCCCTATCAATATGCCATTGATAGAACACTTGGATTATCCCAAATCCAAGCAACATTCATCACATATTATGAAAAACATTTAAACCATCAAGCAAATATATAAAATATTCAATTCAATGCATGAAGTCATCAATATACTTCTCCCCTATGTCATCAACAAAAGGAGAAGTAGCTCTAGCTATTTTAAAAGATATTCAAGTTTTTGTAACGTGAAGCTAGATTTTCATCACAACATATAAGCATAAAAGCATAGTAAGATTCTTAAGTTCAATCATGGCAATTGAACACTTGCTTCTTGTGCAAGATTGCACTTTGCTTTTCTTTGCATGTTCTAACTAGCAAAAGCTTTCTCCCCTTTGTTTTGTCGAAAAGAAGGGAAGAGTACAAGCTAGCCAACGTTTGCCTTGAGCTAGCAATCTTTCACGATATGCAAGTTTTACTACATACAAGCTAGCAAATTTAAAGATGTGCAAGTTTTAGCATATTTGCTTTTCTTGAGATAAGCAAGATAGCACTTTTGCCGTTTTTGTTTCTTAAGATAGGCAAGCTTGTGATGTTGAAGATAGCAAACTCTTTCTTCTCTTTTGAGAAGTGTCATATTTGCTTCCTTAGCAAAATGCCAAACTAGCAAGAGATAATGTTTTACATGAGGCTAGCAAACAATTTGGCAAGAGCTACATTTGCATCTTCTCTTTAGATGTGCAAGAAAGTAAGCAAGTTTTTGCATTTTCTTGTCTTGTGCAAGTTAGCTAATTTCTCTTTGAGATGACCCTTTACATTAATTCAAGATAGCACATTAGCAACCCTTTCTCCCCCTTTGTCATTGGTAAAAAGAAAGGAAGATTCAAGTCATGAATATCAAAATAATAATTTTATCAAGAATATTTCATCATTGCGTGCATCATTATCATACGTTAAAGTATTGCATGCATAATATCAAATCATCAAATTCATCAAAATCTCAACATTACTTTCAAGATATTCAAAATGGTATACATAGATTTATCATAGATTTATCATAAGATATTCAAAATGATATTCATAATTTTCAATCATCACATAAGGCATTTAAAGAATTTTTTGAAACATAGGAGAATGATTAATTTAAGCATGCAATATTTCAATCAAATTCAAGTCATGAATACCAATACTTTCATATTGTGAGTATCAATTCATGAATACCAAAAGATATTATTTGTGATTCCAATTTTGCAAGATCAAGATGATGATTTAGATAAAACTTATTCAAATCAAATCGTTAACTTGAAACTCATAATCAAGTCATCAAAATCAATTTCGAGATTCACAAAATATCATGAAATCATTAATCTCTATCAGATGGGAAAAGAATTTTTTAAGTAATTCTTTTTCATCTAAGCATGCCTTAGTCTTTATATGCCAAATCAAGATAAGCATGAAAGTTCAAGACATAAAGGTAAAATCTTATAAAACAACTCATCAAGCAAGATTTTAAACATCTATTCTCAAGCTATATAAAGAGTAAGTCAAGGATTCAATTATCTCATGTCATGAATTCCAATAGGCATCTCAAATTATCAACATCACATTAAAAAGATATTTCAAAAAGATATAACATGATTGAAGCATTGAACATGATTCATATTTAAAATGTGTCTCATGTCATAAGTATGAATCAAGCATTTGTGAAATCCGAAATCATCCTCAAAGTCACATTCAATAAATTTATCTCCATTTCATACAATTGATTTCATGTGAGGGTATTCAAGTCTTTTGTGAAAACATATATCATCATTTAAAATCAAAAGTGTAAGATTTATTACAATAAAGATCAATAAGGCACTTTCATTTTGATAAAAATCAATAATACGTAAATCACAAGATTCATCATCATATTTTCAAATTGCACAATTTCAAAACTATACCTTTCATTTTTCATGCATGATACAAATAAATCAATCATCATTATGAGCATATTATACATGATATTCAAGCATTCATGATACATTATTTGGCAACATGATCATAGCTTTTTAAATGATGGTATCTAAATGTCAAAGTTCATTACATCCTATTATGCATGATAATTAACTTCTCATTTGTATTTCATGCATAATTTCATTTCATCATATTAGGAATATCAAGAAGAATTAATTGGATGATGAGATGAATATTTTCATGAACACAAGCAATTGCATAAAAATCATATCATAAAGGATTAGTATATGTGTATACCAAAAGGCATGATTTCTTTTTGAAGAACCTCATCATAAATAATCAAAAGAAAATCTTAGGAGATTGATTACAGAAAAATCTTGATTCATTATAAAATTTCATATATCAAATATCGAGAAATCAAGATAATGATTCATAAAAAATATCACAAGTAATATTCAAGAGAAAATTCATCATTCATTTTCAATTCATTCAATTTGTCACATCAACATTTCTTGGGTATGCATGATATCAAAACATGGTTTTAAATCTTCAACATATAACATGTATAAATTTAAAATCGAAGGGAGAAGGAAAGAATTCAAAGGTACAAAGATTACAAACCATCTCATAAACAAATGAAGGATTAATTCATGAATCCAAAATTCTATGAATCATTTCGACAAATCTCCTTTTAAATAATCAAATAATCGTCAAAGGAAATCTCATGTTATTCAAGAAATCAAGATCATGATTTGATAAGACTTATTTCAAATTTAAATCATCAAAATCATTTTTAAGGTTCACAAAATTCATAACATAAATAGATTCATGATTTCATTGATACTATATTTTCCCCCTTTTTTAAGTGTTTCATTTTAATTGATTGATTTCATGTTAGCATGCTTTTTCATTTATGTCAAATAAAAACATGCATCAACGTTTAGGATCGAAAAATGAATTTTGTCATAAAACCATCAAGACCAATAAATCACAAAAATCATCATGTATAACTTTAAAATTTTATACATAAAATCGTTATATCGTGGTATCACAACTTTAAAATTTTCATTACAACATTAAGCAAGGTTTCATTGAACCATAATTTTGAATGATCTTATAGATACCTAAAAATTCTTTAGTTTTAATTTATATGATTGATTTTATAATAGCATGCTCAAATTTTTGTTCTTGTGTCAAAACCATACATCATGTTTGAAAAACAAAGATAATGTACATAAAAAATATCAAGCCTTTCATACAAAAGTCATGCATCTTCATTGAAAAGCAATATGAAATCATCAAAATACACATTCCTGCTTCTCAAGCCACATATATAAGATTAATCTCACTAGGTTTACAATCATTAGATTTATATCTAACTTTTTATTCCATTAACATAAAACATGCAATTTTTAAGAAAAATAATTATTAAAAAAAAGAAAACGCATCATGGAAAACATCAAGTAATTTCAAAATAAATTAAGGGAGTTGAGTTACTTACCTTCTAGTCGAAGCCCGTCAAAGCCCAATTCGCAGTTTCACCTTTAGAAGTTCTTGATTCATCCTTGGTTGCCTTCCTCTTCTTTGGCCTCTTCCTCCGTTCAAGTTCATTGTTTATTTTAGATTTTTGTTTAATGAACTTATTAAGATTTAGTGTTCGAAGTTTCAAGTTCATCATTGTCTCATCACTTGAGTCATCGCTCAAGTGGTATTCATTGTCCGGAGTTCCAAATTCTTTCTATTCTTTGGAAGGTGGTTCAAGTGCTCATCGGGTTTTCAAAATGTTCCAAAAGTGTTCATTTCATAGGTCATTAGTGAACCCGATAATTCTTCTAATGGAAAATCATTTAAATTTTTTGTCTCTTGTATTACGGTTATTTTAGGATCCACCTTTTTGGAAGGGATCTTAAGATCTTACTTACGAGATCAAAATTCGAAAAAGATTTACCAAGAACTTCTTAGATTATTATGACATCCGTGAATAAGGGTGTACATGTCGCCTATAGTCTCGCTTGATTGCATTCGAAAAAGCTCAAAATCAGCAATAAAATATTAACTTTTAAGTTTTGACTCTACTAGTTCCCCTGTGTGTGATTTCAAGTGTCGCCAAATATCAAAAGCCGTTTCACACGTAGAAATCCGATTGAACTCATTTTTGTCCCAAAGCGCAAAATACGCATTCATAGCCTTTACGTTAAAGAAAATACTTCTTCCTAAATCCGACCATTCGTCATCGGTTTAGAAGGAAGTTGAAAACCATTTTCAATAATATTCCATAAATCCAAATTCATAGAATCAAGAAAACTCTCATTCGAGTTTTCCAATAAGTGTAGTCCAATCCGTTAAACAACGGTGGACGAAAAACCGAAAAGCCCTCTTGAAAGCCATGAAGAGCCATTTCTCTCGAGTGTAAATCTGAAATGAGAAATATCGGGCTCTGATACCAATTGTTAGGATTGGAGCGGCATTAAGAGGGGGGGGTGTCAAGGTCATATGTGCCAGGGGATTAAAACGTCGGTTTTTGAAATTTCTTTGTATGTTGAAAACCGATTCCGGAATATGGTTAGATTGAAAGCGTAGGGAAAAGTATTTAAGGCAGTAAGCTATTGAAGGGGTTTGCAGCAACGGTAATAGCAGGAAGTAAATGCAAACCAGAGAAGACGGTAGTTTATAGTGGTTCGGTCAATCGTGACCTACATCCACTCATCTGATTCCTCTTCCGTCGAGGCCATCGGCATCCACTAACGATCTTCCTTTTACTAGGCGAAGATCAACCTCCTTATTACACCCCTCTTACACCCTCTTACAAGTGGTTCACCTTTTACAAAGATTTCAATGAAAAGAAAGGAGGTGAACACTCAAGCTATTGAAAACAAGACTTTTCCTAAGATTTTCTCAACTTCTAGCTTCTCAAAGGTTATTCTCTCTGCTGAGAATTGAGGGGTATTTATAGGCCTCAAGAAGATTCAAATTTGGGCTCCAAAATTTGAATTCTCTCGGTTCCCGAAGCTTAGTGGTGCCACGCCTGTCAATGGCGGTGGCACCGCCTGTCAGTTGTGACACTGACAGTGTACTGGGCGGTGCCACCGCCCAGACCAGCGGTAACACCGCCTGGCTCTCGGGTGCTGGTGCCACCGCCTGGCTCTAGGGTGCTGGGTGGTGCCACCGCCTGGCTCTTTTAGCTCACTAGTTTGGCTCCAAACTTGGCCCAAACCTGTCCGAAAATCGGGCCCAAGTAGCCCCTACTTGGGTTATAAGATTAACACCTAATCCTAACCCTAATTACCATGCTATCTACGAATTTAAAGACATTTCCTAAGCTATACAAAGTCCACAAGTCAAGACTTCTTCGGCGAACTTTCCGACGATCTTCCGAGAGAAACTCTCGGAAACCATTCTGCGGACTCCCGGCAAGCTCCTAGACTTCACGATTGATCTTGGCAAGTTCCGATAAGCTTCTTCGGCAAGCTATGATCTTTCTCGGTGAGCTCCGCGAACTGGAACAGTACATTCTGACGAAGCTTCCGAACAAACCCTTCG
>CM017188.1:26162791-26170849 GCA_004837865.1 Musa balbisiana | reverse complement strand
TCGTCCGTAATCTGCTTCTCCTTCGATCCTTCCTTCTGCTTCTTGATATCGGATGACAATTCTCAAGCATCTTCGACTTGAGGATATAAAGTCAATGAATACATCGACAACTGAAAAGAGACGGAGGGAGAAAGAAAGGGAGAGAGGCAAACGTGGTTAGAGGGAGCTTCTCGGCGGTCTGCGGATCTGGCAAGGGACGGCTAGCGAGGTGGGGCGGCGGGCGGCGACCTTCGGGCGCTGCGGGCGGGGGTGGCGCCGTCGAAGACGAGAGGGTTTGGTGCGAAGGAAGAGGAGCTTGAGATGCGGAGGAAAGAAGCAGAGGAGGGTGGGCGTGAGCGAACCATCTCCCCCTTGTCGCACGCATCGGCCTTCATGATTGGACCTCCATATGCTAGCGTCTGAGAAGAGGAGGACAGACAAGAAAGAGGGGAATCCAATTGTGGAAGGTGGTAAGTATGCAGGGAGGGGAAATACGAGCGAGAACTAGGGTACCGAGGGCGAGCTTTGCCACGGCAAGGGTTTCGCGAGACGCGGACGGCCGACAGGGGCGAGCAGCTCCATAGCCCTTGCACTCCCCATGGGAGGGTTCGATCCACGTTTCTTCCTCTCCTTCGGCTGCTTAGAGGTAGGCGTTGCTGATGTTTATTTATAATCTTACCACGGAAGTTTCTTTGACAAAATGCCACGTAGGTTTAATTTACTTATTAAGTAAAATAAATAATGATCAATGATTTTAATGTTAAATTAACAAAAATTATTTTTATTTTTTATAAAAACAATAAATATTATTAACTTTCGTGGTTGGGCCAGACTTAAAGCCCAACCAGTGACTAGCAAGGTCGGGCGGTGGAACCGCCGGTCTGGGCGGTGGCACCGCCTTGCACCCGAGAGCTAGGTGGTGGCACCGCCCAGCACCCAAGAGCCAAGCAGTGGCACCGCTGGACTGGGCGGTGGCACCGCCCAGTACACTATTAGTGTCAAAACTAACAGGCGGTGGCACCGCTAGCTTCGGGAACATAAGAGAATTCAAATTTTGGAGCCCAAATTTGAATCCTCTTGAGGCCTATAAATACCCCTCAATTCTCAGCAGAGATAACAACTTTTTTAGCAGCAAGTGATTGAGAGAAAGGTCTTAGAAAAGTCTTAGCAATCCTTGGTTTTCAATTTGCTAGTGTTCACCTCCTTCTTTCTTGAAAATCTGTAAGAGTGTGAACTGCTTGTAAAGAGTTGTAAGAGGGGTATTTACCCTTCCATTTCAAGAGATTTGCTAGTGGAAGGTGGGAGCCTCGTCGAAGAGGGGACTCGCAAGTGGATGTAGGTCATTTGACCGAACCACTTTAAAAACGGCGTAATCTCTGGTTTGCATTTCATTGTTGCTATTCACATTACTGTAAACTTTCTTATTTGCTTTATTTACTCATTACCTTAGCTGCTCTACTATACGAATACGCTTTCAAGTTCAATTTTTACCGTACGAAAGATTTATCAAAACCGACGTTTTAATCGGCTGCACTAATTCACCCCCCTCCCCCCCCTCTTAGTGCTCTTGATCCTAACAATTGGTATCAGAGCAAGGCTCACTCTCATATTTGGTTTAATACCCAAGAGAGATGGCTTACTCCGGCATGCATGAGGGACACTCCATTACACGTCCACCTATGTTTAATAGGTCGGATTACATGTATTGGAAGACACGTATGAGAATCTTCCTCATTTCCATGGATTTCGAGCTTTGGACTATTGTTGAAAATGGATTTCAAAAATCTTCTCTTCCGATGAGCGAATGGAATGAATCGGAGAAGAAAGTTTTTGCTTTAAACGCAAAGGCTATGAATGCCTTGTTTTGTGCACTAGACAAAAATGAATTTAATCGCGTTTCAATTTGTGATTCTGCTTTTGATATTTGGAGAACTCTTGAGGTCACTCATGAAGGCACTAGCCAAGTGAAAGAGTCCAAAATCAACATTCTTGTGCACTCTTACAAACTTTTCCGAATTAAACCAAGTGAGTCCATTGGAGACATGTACACCCGTTTCACGGATGTCATCAATGGACTCAAAGCTCTTGGTAAAGATTTTTCTAACTTTGAATTAGTAACTAAAATCTTAAGATCCCTTCCTAAAAGTTGGGATCCAAAAGTTACTGCCATTCAAGAGGCCAAGGACCTTAAAACATTCCCTCTTGAAGAACTTATTGGGTCTCTAATGACCTACGAAATGACATGTCAAGCTCATGACGAGCTCGAGAACCCCCTTCCAAAGAACAAGAAGGATATGGCACTCAAATCATAAGAAGACCACTTGAAAGGAACATCAAGTGATGAGGACAATAACAATGACATTGCACTTTTGACTCAAAAATTTTAAAAATTTATAAGAAAGAATAAATTTAAAAATAATACCAAAAACAAACTTGAACATAAAAAGGACCAGTGATATGCTATGAACGCAAGAAGCCGGGGCATTTCAAAAATGAATGTCCCCAAGCCAAAAAGAGACCATCAAAGAAGAAGGCGCTCAAAGCAACGTGGGATGATTCAAGCGCATCCGAAGAAGAGGAGTCCAACACCGAGCAAGTTGCTCATTACGCCCTAATGGCCATCGGAGAGGAGGTAACGAATTTAATTGATGCAGATTTATCTTATCATGAATTATTAAATGCCTTCCATGAGTTATTTGATGAATGCAAAACAATTAGTAGAAAATATAAATTGTTAAAAAAGGAGCATGATAGTCTTACTTGTAATTTTGATAAATTAAAAACTGAATATCATGATAGTTTAGCTCCATGCATAAAATGTCATGATCTAGAAACTCTCCAAAAGGAGAACTTGCTACTTAAGGACACCTTGAAGAAATTCGAGGTCGGTAGCAAGTCTTTGAACATGATCCTTACAAATAAGGGTCACGTTCCTAAAAGAAGTGGAATCGGATTTGTAAGAAGTTCTCACCAAAATCCAACCACCTTCATTAAAGGTCCTATCTTACATGTTCAACACCAAAGCAATTGCAACTTTTGTTGCAAATATGGACATAAAACTTATCAATGTCCATTCAAGAAAATTAGACCGAACAAATTGATTTGGGTTCCTAAAGGAACCATGATCAAGTCTATGCAACATGATAAACAAGTTAGATCAGTTTTTGAGGCACCCAAAAGTAAATGGGTACCTAAAAATAATCCCTTCTTGTAGAAACATACACCATCACAAGCTAGGAGCAAGAGATGGTACCTTGATAGTGGATGCTCAAGGCATATGACCGGAGATCCATCCCAATTCTCCAAGCTCACTAGCATAGACGAAGGCTATGTCACCTTCGGAGACAACAACAAAGGCAAAATCATTGGCAAGGGAACCATAGGTAACAAATTAAACTTTTCTATTGATAATGTATTACTAGTTGATGGATTGAAACATAATCTCTTGAGTATTAGTCAATTATACGATAAAGGTTATATCGTTAGATTTGAATTAAATGCGTGTATTATTGAAAAACCAAACAATAACATGACTATGATTACATTAAAACAAAATAATGTCTACACCATCAATCTTGATGAACTAGGTAATGAAATGTGCCTCTCCGCTTTAAAAGATGATGCTTGGCTTTGGCATAGGAGATTAGGCCATGCAAGCATGAAACTAATATCTAAGATCTCCTCTAGAGAATTAGTACGAGGGATTCCCAATATGAAGTTTGTTAAGGACAAAGTATGCGATGCGTGTCAACTAGGTAAACAAATAAAAACTAGTTTCAAACCAAAAAATCAAATTAGCACCACTAGACCATTACAATTGATCCATTTGGACTTATTTGGACCAATTGACACGACAAGTCTAGGAGGAAGCAAATACGCTTTTGTGATTGTAGATGATTATACTAGATACACTTGGACCTATTTCTTGGCTCACAAAAGTGATTGTTTCAAATGTTTCTCTAAATTTTGTAAACTCACTCAAAACGAAAAAGGATTCATGATTTCATCAATTCGGAGTGATCACGGTGGCGAATTTCAAAATCGCGATTTCCAAAATTTTTGTGAAGTTAACGGATATAACCACAACTTCTCTACTCCAAGAAACCCGCAACAAAATGGAGTAGTAGAAAGAAAAAATAGAAATCTACAAGAAATGGCAAGAACTATGTTGAATGAACATAGTCTACCCAAGTACTTTTGGGCCGAAGCCGTGAATACGGCTTGCTACATCATGAATAGGGTTTTAATAAGACCATCTCTATCAAAAACTCCCTATGAATTATGGAATAACAAAACACCAAATGTTTCTTATTTTAAAGTTTTCGGTTGCAAATGCTTTATTTTAAATGAAAAGGATGCCTTAGGAAAATTTGATGCTAAATCCGATGAAGGCATCTTTCTTGGTTACTCTTCTGTTTCTAAGGCTTTTCGTATTTTTAACAAAAGAACCTTAGTTATAGAAGAGTCTATTCATGTAATTTTTAATGAAATTTTCGAGTTAAAGAAAAATGATTTTGATGATGATATTGGTTTTGAAAATTTGGATTTAAAGGAACCCCCTCCTCAAAATAGCAACTTGGATGCATCTTCTTCCAAAATCTCCTTACCCAAGGAATGGAAGTATGTAGATGCTCATCCAAAAGAGCAAATTATAGGAGATACATCACAAGGGGTTAAAACTCGTTCTTCTTTCAAGAATTTTTGTGCTAATGCTGCCTTTCTCTCTCAAATCGAACCTAAATGCATTGACGAGGCCTTGAAAGATGATTCTTGGGTCATTGCAATGCAAGAGGAATTGAATCAATTTGAGAGGAATGAGGTATGGAAGCTTGTTCCTCGACCTAGTGACCATTTAGTCATTGGTACTAAATGGGTCTTTAGAAACAAGCAAGACGAATGTGGTATCGTGGTTAGAAACAAGGCTAGATTAGTGGCCAAAGGTTTCAACCAAGAAGAAGGTATCGACTACGAAGAAACCTTCGCTCCTGTGGCAAGATTAGAAGCCATTAGGATGCTCCTTGCCTATGCCAGTGGTAATAATTTTAAACTATTTCAAATGGACGTCAAAAGTGCCTTCTTGAATGGTTTTATTTCGGAAGAAGTATATGTCGAACAACCTCCTGGATTTGAAAATTCTCTTCTTCCTAATCATGTATTCAAATTGACTAAGGCTCTCTATGGTTTGAAACAAGCTCCTAGAGCTTGGTATGAAAGGCTTAGTTCCTTTCTTATTTTAAATAATTTTACCAAAGGCAAGGTTGATACTACATTGTTTATCAAATATTTTGAAAATAATTTTCTTATTGTGCAAATTTATGTTGATGATATTATTTTTGGTTCTTTGGATGAATCACTATGTGAATCATTTGCCAAAAATATGAGTCATGAATTTGAAATGAGTTTAATGGGAGAATTAACCTTTTTCTTAGGCTTACAAATTAAGCAACTAAGAAATGGCATCTTTATTAGTCAAACTAAATATGCTTTAGATTTGCTAAAGATATATAATATGGAAAGCTCAAAAGCTATTAACACTCCTATGAGCACTTCCACTAAGTTAGAAGTTGATGAAAGTGGAGAAAACTTCGATCAAAAAACTTATAGGGGTATGACAGGAAGTTTACTTTACCTCATTGCAACTAGACCAGATATCATGTTCAGTGTAGGACTTTGTGCTAGGTTTCAATCGAACCCTAAGATATCTCATCTCAAAGCAGTTAAAAGAATACTTAGATATCTTAAAGGTACCACAAATCTAGGATTATGGTATCCGAAAACCGAGAAGTTTGAGTTAATTGCTTATGCTGATGCAGATTTTGCTGGATGTAGATTAGATAGAAAAAGCACATCAGGAACATGTCAATTTTTGGGACATGCTCTTGTTTCCTGGTCATCTAAGAAACAAAACTCGGTTGCACTATCAACAACCGAAGCTGAGTATATAGCAACTAGTGCATGCTGTGCACAAGTTGTGTGGATGAAAAACACCTTAGAAGATTATAAAGTCCATCTTAAAAATATTCCCATTAAATGTGATAACACAAGTGCTATATGTTTAACAAAGAATCTCATTCAACACTCAAGAACAAAACATATTGATATTAGACATCACTTTATACGAGATCATGTCACTAATCATGATATAGTTATAGAGTTCATTGATACTAAACATCAACTAGCTGATATTTTTACAAAGCCTTTAAGTGAAGAACAATTTGATTTCATTAGAAGAGAATTAGGAATGTTAATGTGTCCGAATGCTTGAATTCATTAAATTTATTTTTCGGACTTTCTTGATTCAAAGATCAAATCACTTAATTGCTATGATGATTCTACGTGCCTTAATAACATGTTGGAAATTTTGTGTTTTGGATATAAAAATTTCCATGATAACAAGCATGTTTTATCTTCGTGATTGCGTTTTGAAAATCTATAGAAAAACCTTGTCCGAATGCATGAAAATGTTAAATTTCAGATTTGGTATCTTCTTGATCCTAACAATCAGATTTTCTTGATACATCATTCTCTTCCAACTTAATGTAGCTTTCATAAGCATATGTCATATCGAGTTTGATTCATATCATTGATTTTTGACATATGGAATCAATTAGCAAATGCATCTCTCATAAACTTATCATGTAAAAAAATTAATAATAATAATAACAAATAAAAAGGAAGAAGTTTTCAAAGCTATCTCCATGTCATGTCTTCCTTGAGATGCTTGTATATTTGGTATCCTATCACTCTTTGTTGAAAAATGACATGAACTTGCTTATGGCATCTCACTTATATTTAAAATTTGCTTATATTGTTCTCCTTTTTGTTGATAACAAAGGGGGAGAAATATATGAATTGATGCTATGAGTGCCATATTTGAATGAGAAATTTTTACATGAATTGATGCTATAATTGCCAAATTTACATTATGCCATGATTGCATCATGTTAAGATATCAAGAACTTGCATTGCAATCTTACATGTTGATATCTTACCATATGATGAATCGCTTCGATTACTATCTTTTACACTTGAAATGTAAAAATTGAAAATGAATGTCAAGCCTTGACATCATTTTCAGAGAGATACATCATGATAGGAATCATGATGGAGTATTGATAAGGTTAAGCATCTTAACTTATCAATATGTCTGTTGAATTCAAAGGCTTTGAATTCAAGAATGTCTTATCTCAAGTATGGCAAATAGATAGGGGGAGTTAAGGTTAACTCCGTTATCAATTGATTGTCATCATCAAAAAGGGGGAGATTGTTGAATCTCGGATTTTGATGATGAATTCAATTGTCATGTTTTATCTAATCCATATGTTGAGATAAGTATGCAGGATTTACTACGACAGCTTGAAGACATAAAGCAAGTCTACCGGAGTCAAGTTCGATGGGTGTTCGAGAGTCCGTTGAGAGTCCGAAGATTCATCGGAGATGCTGCCGGAACCAATCGAGAAGAAATCGGGGACTTATCGAAGTTTTCGGAAGTCCGCCGAATAAGATCATCGGAGGTTCACAGAGATCACCGAGAAGGCTCGGCTACTCGTTGACTTCGCCACAAGATCGGGAGCCAGCTGGGAGTCCGTCGGAAGAAATCCAAGGGCGTATCGGAAGTCCGTCGGAAGATCGCCGGAAAGCTCGCCGGAACAAGACTTGAAGTTCGCCGGTTAAAAACTTGCTTAGGAGTATGTCTTTAGTTACGTAGTTTGAATGTAATTAAGGTTAGGATTAAGAAATAATCCTATATCTTGATTAGGGGCCAACTAGTCCCAAAATGAAACCTGGTTTGGGCCGGACTTAAAGCCCAACCAGTGACTAGCAAGGTCGGGCGGTGGAACCGCCGGTCTGGGCGGTGGCACCGCCCATCACCCGAGAGCCAAGCGGTGGCACCGCTGGACTGGGCGGTGGCACCGCCCAGTACATTGTCAGTGTCAAAACTGACAGGCGGTGGCACCGCCACTGACAAGCGGTGGCACCGCTAGCTTCGGGAACATAAGAGAATTCAAATTTTTGGAGCCCAAATTTGAATCCTCTTAAGGCCTATAAATACCCCTCAATTCTCAGCAGAGATAACAA
>CM017188.1:26070291-26157791 GCA_004837865.1 Musa balbisiana | reverse complement strand
TCTAAAACTTTCATCCACAGCCCTAAAACTCCACCAAACCACACCTTCAAACTACACCCAAAACAGCCACAAAATAAGCGTAAACCACAGCCTACATCCACCAATCCACCAACCCTTTCGACCATCACTTCTCTCAACCTATATATGCCTTTAACCCAACAACAAAAGAGAGATCTTAATATCACAGATTTGGAGTCATATACTATGGCATCTGAGGAGGTAATCAATGCTAAATTTAAAGCCTTCGATGCGCGAATGGAGGATAAGATTCAGACTCTCTTTACCAAACTCAGTTTGGGTCGACCATTAAGCCCAAAGAAATCACATCAAGGAGAGAGCTCTAACAAATCGCACCAAGCCCAAAGAGATGACTTCCAAGCGAGGGGAGGCTCTATGGCCGACCCCAACTATCCATGCATAAGGGTGGACTTCCCTGGATGGGAAGAAGGAGACCCGATTGGTTGGATCTCACGTGCGGAGCAATATTTTCGATACCACAAAATTACGGACGCATCTATGGTAGAAATTGCGACTATACATCTTAAAGGGGATGCCATATAGTGATTTGACTAGTTTGAATACACTCATGGAGTCCTCTCATGGTAATAATTCAAAGAAGGACTGCTGATCCGCTTCGGACCAACCGATAACGAGAACATTGATGGACAACTAGGAAAGATCCGACAAACCTCCACCATTCAAGAGTATCAAACTAGGTTTGAAAGGTTATCTAATCAAACTTGTGATTGGTCTAAAAAATAGCTATTGGGGACCTTCATTGAGGGCTTGAAGCCGGAGATCCGGAGAGAAGTTAAAGCGTGACAACTATACACGCTTATGGCGGCCATCTCTTTCGCACGACTTCAAGAGGAGCAATTGAACCATGAATCTCGGAGGACCAGGATAGCTCCTCGACCTATAATACTGAAGCCCTCAGCCCCCCCTATTATTAACCGAGTCCCTGCACCAAAAAGGTTGACAAGAGAAGAGCTTCGGGAGCGATCTGCGAAGGGGTTATGTTGGCATTGCGACAAGCCATGGAGCCGCGAGCATCACTATAGAAAAGGGAGACTTCTTATGATTGAACCAGTAGAAGAAGAGGTCATTAAACATCCAGAAGAGAGTCTTGAATATCAAGAAGAAGATACGGAAGAAGAGCCACAACCAACCGACGTTATGGTACATGCACTAGCCGGCTACTCAAACCCGCAAACGATGAAAGTTAGAGGCCTTCTCAAATAACAACCGATCACTATTCTCATCGACACGGGCAGCACTAATAACTTCCTAAACAATAAGATTGCTGCTTGGATGGCACTGCATATTGAAGGTTGCAGCAAGTTCAATGTAAAGGTTGCCAATGGCAGAATCCTAAAGTGCGACCAAAAATGCCCGTAGGTGAAACTATCACTACAAGACCAAGAAATTATCACCGACTTCTTCCTTCTACCAATTGATGACTATGAGGCCATGCTTGGCATAGAATGGCTGACTATGCTAGGTGATGTCTCCTGGAACTTTTCCAAATTAATTATAAAATTCTATTGCAAAGGCAAACAGATCATCCTACGTGGGAAGCGCAAAAGCAACGTAACCATTGTTTTAACCCAACGAATGGAGAAAGTTTTGCACAAGGTAAATAGTTGATTTTTGATGCATCTCCAGCAGCAACTAGAGGGGAAGAAAATAGAAATTGAAGATCAAAATCTTGCCCAATTGCTTGCTGAATTTGTTGACATTTTTGCTGAACCACGCGGTCTTCCTCCTTCTCGGCAACATGACCATCTGATTCCAATCCTTCCAGGCAAGCCACCAGGGAACACTCGGTCATACCAATATCCTCACCTCCAAAAGGATGAAATTAAAAAGATCATAAAGGAGATGCTTGAAACAGGGGTGATTCAACCAAGTTGCAACCCCTATTCCTCACCGATGCTACTTGTACGCAAGAAAGACGAAACTTGGCGGATGTGCATCGACTACCAAGCTTTAAATGGTATCACCATCAAGGACAAGTACCCAATACCAGTGGTGGATGAACTTCTTGATGAATTAAAAGGAGCTCGAGTCTTTATGAAGTTGGACCTCCGATCCGGTTACCACCAAATTTGGGTATGTGAAGACGATATTCCAAAAACTGTATTTCGCACACATGATGGCCATTATGAATTCTTGGTAATGCCTTTTGGACTCACTAATGCTCCTTCAACCTTTCAAAGTCTCATGAATGATATTTTTCAAAACTTTCTTCATAAATTTGTGCTGGTATTTTTTGATGATATTCTCATTTACAACTCTTCTCTTGAGAGTCACTTTCAACATTTACGGATTGTTTTGACGATCCTTCTAGTGAATACTCTTTTTGTTAAACAACCAAAGTGTAGCTTTCTCAGCAAAAAGTAGAGTACCATGGGCACATAATATCAGAAGAAGGGGAGGTAGTAGACCTAACAAAAATTGAGGCAATGCAAGGCTGGTCAAAACCTACAAACGTGAAATTACTGTGTGGGTTCCTTGGACTAACGGGCTACTACCGAAAATTTGTTAAGGACTATGAGAAGATCAGTGCACCCCTCACTTCTCTACTAAAAAAAGATGTCTTCTAATGTCGAACAAAGCCTCCACTGCCTTCGACAAACTTAAAGCAGCCATGACAACGACGTCAGTGCTAGTGCTATCAGATTTCAGTCGACCCTTCATCATTGAGGCTGATGCATCTGGAGTCAGAATTGGAGCCATTATCATGCAAGATGGTCAACCACTTACATACACTAGCAAGGCATCATTTGCCTCTATCAAAACATGTCAGTATATGATAAGGAGATACTCGTAATTTTGCACGTAGTAACGAGGTGGAGACCCTACCTGATTGGCTAGCGATTTCAAATTAAAACCGACCATAAAAGCCTTAAGTACTTTTGGAGCAAAAGATGTCATCCCCTAAGTAGCAAAAAAGAGTAACTAAACTTCTTAGATTTTATTATGAAATTATTTATAAAAAGGGGAAAGAAAACATTATTGCAGATGCACTCTCACGGCTACTTGAACAAGCTAAGGTTTCAGCCATCTTCCTTCCTACCACCAGTCTCCTCAAGGATATTAAGGAAGAATGAAAGAAGGATCCAGATATTAGCAACACCATAAAATAATTGGAGGAGGATCCAAGTGCAATAGCCCACTACACTTGGGATTCGAGGGATCTACGCTACAAAGGTCGCATTGTGCTTATACCCGACTCCCCTTACATTACAATTATCCTGCATGAAATGCACTCCACACCTTCAACAGGGCATTCTAGATTCCTGAGAACCTACAAAAGAGTGAAGCAAAATTTTTATTGGAGAGGGATGAAAAAAATTATTGCTGAATATGTGGCACAATGTGATGTATGTCAACAGCACAAGGGCGAAACAATGGCAAATCCAGGGAAGCTACAACCACTACCCATACCGGACTCGGTATGGACTGACATCTCCATGGACTTTATCGAAGGGCTGCCACCTTCCGAAGGTAAAGGCACAATTCTTGTGGTAGTTGATCGACTTACGAAATATGCTCATTTTGTGCTGTGAGAAATCCCTACACTGCTGCTAGTATTGCCCAGATTTTCATAGAAAATATTGTTAAACTGCATGGGATGCCAAGGTCCATTGTAAGTGATCATGACAAGATCTTCACCAGTAAATTTTGGACCGAGTTATTTCAGTTACAAGGCACCAAACTCAAGATGAGCACAATATATCATCCACAAACTAACGGCCAAACAGAGGTGGTAAACAGGTGTTTAGAGACGTACCTTCGATGTTTCGCTAGCGATCGACCAAAAGAGTGGGCGAAATGGCTTCCTTGGGCCGAATGGTGGTATAATACTACATATCATTCATATACAAAATGTACCCCTTATGAAGCATTGTATGGTCGGCCAGCCCTTGTGATTCCAAAGTATGCAATTGGCTCGGCTAAGGTAGATCAGGTCAACCAAGAATTGATTGATAGGGACAAACTCCTACAGCTATTAAAGGATAATCTCTCCACCACTCAAGCCAGAATAAAGTAGCAAGCCGACACACGACGAAGCGAAAGAGAATTTTTAGTAGGAGATTGGGTTTATCTTCGTCTACAGCCATACAAGCAACTCTCCATCAAAACTCGAGCCTCCATGAAGCTATCCCTATGTTTTTATGGTCCCTATCAGATCACAGAGCGTATTGGAGCCATGGTGTACAAACTTAAATTGCTTGAAGATGCCAAAATTCACCCTGTCTTCCACGTGTCATGCCTGAAGCCCAAGTTGGGAGAACACGAGTCACCCCAGATCCAACTACCCAACACCACTGAGGATGGAGTTATTCAAGCCCAACTACAAGTCATCCTTGATCGCAGGATCGTGATGCGTTGCCGACGTCCCTCTACTGAAGTATTAGTGCATTAGAATAATTTACCACTTGAAGATGCCACATGGGAACCATATGATGAGCTGAAGACCCGATTCCCTGAGTTCATGGAATCTCAACCTTGAGGGCAAGGTTAATTTGAAGAGGGCGGGTCTGTTAGGACTCTAGCTAGGAGAGTCCTAATTGAGAGGGACATTCATATAAAACCTACCTAAGCTGACCCCTAATAAAGTGGTAAATAGGCCAGCTAGGCTTTGGAGATTATTTCTTAGAGAAGAATTAGGAGTTGTAAAGGAATAGGAGTCTTGAGTAGGAGTCCTATTAGGAGTCTTGAGTACTTAATTGAGTAGGAGTCTTGAGTAGGAGTCCTATTAGGAGTTAGGGTTTAAAAACCCTATAAATAGTCATGTATTCATCCTCTTTTGATAAGAAATAGATAAATCTTTTCTGTAGCCTTTGAGTAGCAACTTGGAGGAAGGAACCCCTATAGAGTTCCAAGAGGCCGATCCCCTAAAGAGATTAACCCTAAGCTTAGAATCTGCAAGGGTTCTAACATGGTGCACTAATTGCAGTGAAGTTGGTGGACTTCGGGAGCTACAAGAAGATGGACTGTCCTAGAGCGGTGCTTTGTCTAGGTGTGACCCGAGAGCGGGTGGACGAAGGTCGATTGCCAAAGGAGCGAACACAATCGAAAGTGGAAGAAACCCTACGATGTGTTGCCAGAGGCCACACATTGAGGGATCACAATCTGAGTTCATCCCACAAGGATCAGAATGCAATGGAGATGTCACCAGGAGGTGACATGATGCAGCGGAACGTGGTGGAATAGTTCGTGGCAATGCGATACACACAGGTGTAGTCCTGTGAGGGACTTTATCATACAGAGGTATGATCAGGAGCTACTAGCAGCTCCACTTCGGTGAACAACACGACGACAAGAAGGGCTATGGATTCAAGGAGTGAAGGCCATGGTACTATAGAGGCGGGTCTTCCGTGCGTGCATCGAATTTTGTATCGGATGAAAGCCTTGGTCATCAGCATATGGGGGTTGTGTTCCACAAAGGGAAAAGTTCGAATGCAAGTACTAGTGAGTCCCATGAGAGGGACTTGATCATGCAGAGGTATGATCGAAGCAGTTGGAGAGTTGGACTGCTCCAGAGCCCATATTCGCTTAAGGGAGCCCGGCAAGTTAGAGGACAAGGTCGAGTAAGCGAACGTTGCTACCAAGGAAGCTAAGGAGAATAGAATCGGTGCAAACCTTATAACGTGGTGGTAGAGGCCATGCATAGGAGTTGTAGTCTATCTTTCCATCGACCAAAGGGAGTTGCTTGAAGAACATAGAGGTGTTGAAGCAGGGGGTTGAAAAGGGCAAGGAAGCGACGATGAGTCCAGAGGAACTTAGCTACCCAAAATCAAGCATCAGTTAGAATGGAGATGAACTCGAAGGAGTGTCACAGAGACATCTATTGATCGTGAAGAAAGGGAGGTAGATGCAAGGCGATGGATAGTAGGGCCATGGGCATGACAACGCCATGGTACCGTAGAGGCAGGACTTCCGTGAAGGTCATTGACCCCTTGCTCTCATGGAGGGAGAGTAATTGGTCGTGAAAAGGGCCGAGGAGGTGGAGCATGCAGAAGCAAACTCCAAGTACCGAGACACAGCTAAAGGGCAGAGGCCAAGGAACTTCATAAGACTGGTGTCAACGAGCTTCTCATCAAGATAGCCGAAAGTGAAGGACTTTGGGTCATGCAAGAGTACATGACCAAGGAACAAAGCAGGCAGTACATGGTGCTATACCTTTGCTACTCAGTGGAGTAGGCGGCAGGGTTGATGGAGAAGACGGTACAATCCTAGAGGCGACTAAAACTATTAGAGACTTAGTCCAAGTTGGGGTGAAAACTTCCTGCATTCCAGAAGTTCAATGGTATTAAGAAGGTGAATCACAGTAGCTAACTCAATGCAAGGAGTGTAAACACTTCAAGTACTTCAGAAGTGTGAGCAAAGAGCAGGCAAAGGCCAGTAACTAGCTCGATGCATGGAGTACAATCCTTGAGGAGGCGGGCAAAGTTAAGTAACCATTGCCTTCTCAACTCTTAAGAGAATGGGCGAAACCGAGTACTCCAATCCTCTTATCTATCCAGTAGAGGAGCTCTACATAGGTTCAAAGACCCTTCGAAGATATTATAAGACAATAGTTGACAAATCCTCACCAATGGTGATCAGTGCTACTAAGAGTAGATTATCCGCTTCATTTCCCAACAGAATGCCAATCGAAAGCGAAAGTGATGCGAATCTACTTAAAAGTGACAACTAAGTAAAAGAAGAGTTGATGAACAAATTTTGTCAAGGAATGACCCAAAACTTCTGAAGTTTGCGAGGCAATGCTCGTTAAAACTCCAACAAACATCTACCCAATTCAAGCAACATGTGAAATTTAAGAGACTGACGCATAGTAAGGATGGTCTTTTCCTTCATTTAGAGGATCCGTAGGAACCAATATGGATCAACACAACTCAGCCAACCCCACACTAGAGTCAGAGTCATTAGCGAGTTGAAGCAGCATGGCGGATCAAAGGTTCGACTACTCAAAAACAGTAGTGGATAGTAGTTGGGAGCCAAGAGGCACATTGCAGCTGGAGCAGAAGATTGAAGACTCAGCAAAGGTGAAGAGTTGCAATGTCGGCAAAGACTTCGATGAGACCATCGAAGGAATAAGTGGGGGAGAATGTCATGGACAAACTTCTAAACATGATGTTTGATGTAATGCTTATGTATGTCTGTGTCTTTTGGTATATTCATGCTTTACACAACATGTAGAGGGACGCCCGAAGGCTTAATAGTCTCATTTTAGTTGGGTTTGGTGGCCATTTTAGGCTTGTAAATAAAGGTTGTGTCATGTGGATACTTATGAGAGATTTTCGATCTATAGTGGACCATTTTACCCCTTTATTGTGCAACCGTTCAGAGCTTGTAAAGTTTGTTTGTAATTTGCATTGGCTAAGAAGTATTTACGGAGATGATTATTTGTGGATCCCAAGTGAGGCGTTTTCTCTAACCCGTTTTCTCTTTTGTAGGTTCTAAGGGACCATGGGAGGTTTCGAGGAGGCTGACCTTTGTGGACGGACACGCAAGGGTGCCGTACGACTTAGGCAAAACCAGCTAAGTCCATGATAGAATGGTGGTATAATACTATATATCATTCATCTATAAAATGTACCCCTTATGAAGCATTGCATGGTCGGTCGGCCCCTGTGATTCCAAAGTATGTAATGGCTCGGCTAAGGTAGATCAGGTCAACCAAGAATTGATTGACAGGGACAAACTCCTACAACTGTTAAAGGATAACCTGTCTACCACTCAAGCTAGAATGAAGCAGCAAATCGACACACGACCAAGCAAAAGAGAATTTCAGTGGGAGATTGGGTTTATCTTCGCCTACAGCTATACAAGCAACTCTCCATCAACACTCGAGCCTCCATAAAGCTATCCCCATGTTTTTATGGGCCCTATCAGATCACAATGTGTATTGGAGCTGTGGCATATAGATTTAAATTACCTGATGATGCCAAAATTCACCCTATCTTCTACATGTAATGCCTGAAGCCCAAGTTGGGAGAACACGAGTCACCCCAGATCCAACTACCCAACACCACTGAGGATGGAGTTATTCAAGCCCAACCACAAGCCATTCTCGATCGCAGGATCGTGATGCGTCGCCGACGTCCTTCTACTGAAGTACTAGTGCATTGGAATAATTTATCACTTGAAGACGCCACATAAGAACCATATGATGAGCTAAAGACTCGGTTCCTTGAGTTCATGGAATCTCAACCTCGAGGACATGGCTGATTTGAAGAGGGCGAGTTTGTTAAGACTATAGCTAGGAGAGTCCTAATTAAGAGGGACATTCATGTAAAACCTACCTAAGCCGACCCCTATTAAAGAGGTAAAGAGGTCAGCTAGGGTTTGGAGATTATTTCTTAGAGAAGAATTATGAGTTGTAAAGCAATAGGAGTCTTGAGTAGGAGTCCTATTAGGAGTTGGTTAGAAATAGGAGTCTTGAGTAAGAGTCCTTTTAGGAGTTAGGGTTTAGAAACCCTATAAATAGCCATGTATTTATCATTTTTTCATAAGCAATAGATGAATCTTTTCTATAGCCTTTGAGCAGCAACTTGGAGGAAGGAACCCCTATACAGTTCCAAGGAGGCCGATACCCTAAAGAGATCAACCCCAAGTTTAGAATCTGCAAGGGTTCTAACAGCAGTAAGGGTAGCAACAGTTGTTGCCCTTTCTCGCTTCTGTTTCAATGATTTTAACGTCAAAAGCTTCTCCAAAACACAACACATGTAGTTCAAAACCAATTTTTGCACGAACAACCTAACTTTGATACCATTGTTGGGAAATCTTGGGGGTGACATCACATGTGCAGTGGAAGAACAAAAAACAAAATTCCCAATTCTCAAAGATATGTTCGTCTTCGTGTGAAGATTGATGCGTAAAATTCATGAAATAGAAAATCACGTATGAGATAGATTGTATTACCTAGGGAAATCGTATATCCCTAAATCCCTATAGATGTCTAGGAGAGGGAATAAGAGGTCAAGCGCCCTCCTCTCTAGCAGTAATATATACAGTAGGGCTGCAATAATACTTCTTAAAACTTCAAGCCTGCTCTAAGGTGGAGAGGAGGAGGAGAATAGGAGAGAAAGCAAAAAGCTCTAGCCTATGAACCATTGAATCCCTCCTATTTATAGAGGTCCTATGTCAACTTAACCCTAATGGATCCTCCCCTATTAGGTATTGGATCTCCATCCAACTATCAAAGCCTCTTAGATTAGTGGATCTCTATCCAATAATCTCTCATGGGCTCTTATTGGATCTCATCCACATGATCCAATAATTCATGGGTTTATTGGATATCCAATAAGATAGTGGCTCTAGCAGATATCTTATATCTGAATCTCTACTTATCGCAATGCCTACCATATGTGTGTGACCCTCTAGGCCCAATATCGAGCTGGCCATGAGTCATACCTGTCAGAACTCCTTCTGGCTCAGTGAATTATTATCTCCATAATAATTCACTTGACTCATCGACTACGGACGTACTAGGCCACTACGCCGTAGTTCCCAAACAATATAGAGGAATTTAATCCATTGGACTTGTCTGTCCTTAGTTACCATGTACCTATAGTCCCTCATCTATCTAATATCCCAGAGATCATATACCGAGTATAGTGCTATTAGACCCATACGGTTTCTACTTGAGTTTCGCTCTAATCGGATTATCCCAGAGAACTCTTTCTCTCTTAATCTGAATGACCCTAGCTAGGGATTTGTTTGAGCAAGAACACATGAGACATTCCTCTCATGACACGGAGAGTGTATGATCCTCTATCGACACTCAATAGCCCTCATAAGGTTGACTACCACTCCTGATGATCAGCTATGCTAGATTTGGGACATCCAAACCTATAAGTCTGGTATCAAAGAGTGGAGCACTCATACAGGACGTCCTTGGTGTCTCAAGTCTAAGGACTAGATACACCACTAGAACTACAAAATCGCTGTCTGACAATAAGGTATCATCAACCATTCAGCATTTCGTAAGCAGATCAATTAGTGAACTCATTCCCTAATAAACACCTGTATTATATCCCTAGTGTCCCCACATGAGCAGCTATGAGACCAGCTACATCCATTATATGGACGGGTATACAACACACCAGTTTGTTTGGTTATCTCGATGTCTTTCTCGAGTAACCTATAATTGGGATTATTTAGGATTTGTGTTTAAAGGCAAATTGGTCTTATTATCGTGATATCATCACAATCTGATTCCCATTGCACAGATCCAAGAACTACGTGTCAAGTCACATGTGCCATCACTTACATGATTGGCTTACATGACACATATGACTGGCAGCCAATACCCCGAAAATCTAATTATTTGAATTTTGACTCCAATTTTTGAAGTCATTTAGGGTCTATCAATACCCCACTAATTTCTACTTGGATAAGCAAGAAAAGGAGTAAAAAAGAGGGAAAGTATACTTGAGAACAAAAGTGTAAACTCTCTTGAAGTATAGAGTCTCTTTCTCCTAGGTTTAGAAGTCTTCTAAAGAGAGGAGTGAGGTCTATCTTAGTATAAAAGAGAGGTGTATTGTCATGGAAAAACTTCTAAATAAGATGTTTGATGTAATGCTTATGTATGTCCGTGTCTTTTAGTAGGTTCATGCTTTACACAATATGTAGAGGGACAGTCGAAGGCTTAACAACCTCATTTTAGTTGGGTTTGGTGACCGCTTTAGGCTTGTAAATAAAGGTTATATCATGTGGACACTTGTGAGAGATATTCGATCTATAGTGGACCATTTTGCCCCTTTATTGTGCAACCATTTAGAGCTTGTAAAGTCTATTTGTAATTTGCATTGGCTATGAAGTGTTTTCTGAAATGTTTACTTGTGGATCCCGAGTGAGGTGCTTTCTCTAACCCGTTTTCTTGTTTGTAGGTCCTAAGGGACCATGGGAGGTTTCAGGGAGGCTGATTTTTATGGACGGACATGCAAGGGTGCCACACGACTTAGGCAAAACCAGCTAAGTCCATGACAGATGGTATCAGAGCGGGACAAGTACTCATAAAAATATTTGGCATATAAACGTGGGGGACCTAGTAGGGCTGCATTGAGGGTAGCCAGCACACGCGACTGTTTAGGGGAAAAACGGGCATGGAGATGTAGGGAAAAGGAGTCGCTCAGAAGAGCGGGCATCTGAGATTGGCATTTAGAGGAATGGCCAACTCTTCGCGCAAGAGACACCACAAGGACAAGCAAGCTGAGAAAAATGCATAGCGCACAAAGGTTAGGATGGCTAAGTTTTAGCTACGACTCAATATAGGCAACCATACTTGATGGTACTTAAGGCAAGCGAGGCGCTTGATTATAGGATGAGACCATGTAAGATGGAATGAGTAGTTCAGCGATCAAAAGAGTTATGCAAAGCTCATAGAGGTGAGGGGAATTACTAACTCGAAGAATTCGGTACTCATGCAAAGGCTTGTATGCGAACGATAGAGTGTTTGTGGCCATCCCAAGGCGACCGAAACTCGGCGCCATGGAGCATTGAAACTTTCTCTTCAGCATGTAAAGGATATATCCGTATAAGGTTGAAGTGTGCATCGAGTTCAGCATGTTGCTAGGCCTTGAGGGTGTTAGGATCGGAGCGGCACTAAGAGGGGGGGGTGAATTAGTGCAGTGGATTAAAACGTCGATTTTGGAAACTTTTTCGTACGATAAAAACCGAACTCGGAAGTGCTTAACTTGAAAGCGTGTTCGTAAATGTGTGCAGCAAAAGTAATGAGGAAGTAAAGCACTTATAAAGATTTGCAGTAAGGTAAAGTGCAATAAATAAATGCAAACCAGTGAACACGCCAATTTTAAAGTGGTTCGGTCAAAATGACCTACATCCACTTGCGAAGCCTTCTTCGATGAGGCTCCCAACTTCCACTAGCAAATCACTTTGAAGGGGAAGGACAAATACCCCTCTTACAACTTTTTACAAGTAGTTCACACTCTTACAAAGTTTCAATGAGAAAGAAGGAGGTGAACACTCAAGCAATTGAAAACAAGACTTGCTAAAGACTTTGCTAAGGCTTTTATCTCAATCTATTGCTTCTCAAAAGTTGTTATCTCAGCTGAGAATAGAGGGGTATTTATAGGCCTCAAGAGGATTCAAATTTGGGCTCCAAAATTTGAATTCTCTTCGGTTCCCGAAGCTAGCGGTGCCACCGCCTATCAGTTGTGACACTGATAGTGTACTGGGCGGTGCCACCGCCTAGCTCTCGGGTGCTGGGCGGTGCCACCGCCTGGCTCGGGTGTGGGCGGTGCCATCGCCCAGACTGGCGGTGCCAACCACCTGGCTATTTTAGCTCACTGGTTGGGCTCCAAACTTGGCCCAAACCAGTCGAACTCGGGCCCAATTGGCCCCTACTTGGGTTATAAGATTAACACCTAATCTTAACCCTAATTAACATGCTAATTACGAATTTAAAGACATTTCCTAAGCTATTACAAAGTCCGCAAGTCAAGACATCTTCCGGTGAACTTTCCGGCGGTCTTCCGATAAACTCTCGGAAACCATTCTGCGAACTCCCAGCAAGCTCCGAGACTTCATGATTTGATCTTGGCGAGTTCCGACGAGCTTCTTCGGCAAGCTATGATCTTTCTCGGTGAGCTTCCGCGAACTTCGACGAACCTTCCGGTGAGCTTCCGAAAACCCATCGGCAAGCTCCCTACTCATTCTCGGCTAGTTCCGACAGCATTCCCGTCGAACATTCGGACTTCCGTCGAACTCTCGAACTCCCAACGAATCCTTCGTGCTTGACTCCGGCACTTTGTTTCGCTTTATGTCTTCATCGTTATCGTAGTTAATCCTACACACACAAGCCAAAACTCTACTCCGATCTAGACAATTATTACAACGCGAATTGACATTCTATTGCCCGGCACGTCATTGGTTGGCGCTTCGTCCGATTCTTCAGTGCATCGTCCACTCTTGCGGGTTGTTGCCCAATCGGCAGTTGACCTCCGCAACCTCGATATCCTTGGTGCAATTCCGCTCTCCTTGGCCCGATGCCCGATGTCCGAAGCGTTCTACCATCCAATATCCTAACGTGATCTCCTCCGGCGCAACGTCAATTCCTCCTGCGTCAACTGTCTAATCCTGATCGAGTAGACCTGCATCACTCAAAATGCAGTTAAACATCTAAACACAATCAATTAGTTTCATCATCAAAATCCGAGATTCAACAGAGGGGTGCAGTGGGGGATCGCAATCTAGCAAGTGCATTTGCAGGAGGCAGAACAATACATATTTTATTCAGCAAGGTAGAGTAGTCCAAGGGGATGGTGGTCTCTGAAACATTCAAAGAGAAGGAAGCGAAGAGAGAAATTGCTCCAATAGGATAGATATCTAGGAGAGATAAGTCCCGACTCTTCAAAGGGAGAATCAAGTGCAATGGACTGCACACGTTGAAGAGGAGTACTTCAAAAACAACTTCACAAAGCTCAACGGATCGAGTGAGCAATGAGGAGTCATCACATGATCTCGCTTGAGATAATGCATTGGGGAATGCATTACGAGATCAAGTGGGGGAGTGATCCAAGGCAACACAAATGAAGGCACATTTGGAGTCAATATGGAGATGAGACTCAATGAAGGGCTGTCCCATGGAATGGTGGGCACGAGGGCCACCATCAACTCATTGTAAAAACAAGCAGCGGAGCCACTTGGGTATAACTTGGTAAAGTATCTAAGCCACATAAAGGGAGCCGATAGAGAAGATGGGGTATGGAGTAGAGGCACAAAGCTTTCCGTGGACAGAGGTCAAGGACATGAACTCTTGTAGAGGCAAGAGTGGGATCATGTCGTTTCATAGGTCCCTCATTCTGGTGGAGCGAGCTCATCTTGTATGGTGCCAAAGACGAATGGAGCTTCGAGACACATGCACTTTAACTTAGAGAAGCATTTGATGGAGGAACTGAGGCAACTCAACTTGTGGAGGCGAAGTTGGGTTCAGAAGACCTTAGCATGAGGCAAGAGGACACAGAGGTGGATACTCTTGTAGAATATGCCACAATGTTGCTATTCAAGTTGCCATGAAGGGAGTGGTGCACAATGGAGATTATGCTAGCAGTGGTAGAGGCCTAGGATCCAAACAATAGTGCATAAATTTCTGTGAAGTCGGTGGACTTTGGGAGCTACTAAGCGATGGATTGTCCTAGAGTAGTGCTTTATCTAGGTGTGACCTGAGAGCAGGTGGACGAAGATTGATTGCCAAAGGAGCAAACACAACCAAAGGTGGTAGAGGCCCTATAATGTATTGGTAGAGGCCACACATGAAGGGATCACAATCCGACTTCATCCCACAAGGATCAGAATGCAATGGATATGTCACCAGGAGGCGACATGGTGCAACAGATCATGGTGGAACAGTTTGTGGCAATGTGATACACATGAATATAGTCCCGTGAGGGACTACATCATAAGAGGTGTAATCGAGAGCTACTAGGAGCTTCACTTCGATAAACAACACGACGATAAGAAGGGATATGGATTTAAGGAGTAAAAGCCATGGTACCGCAGAGACGAGGATGCGTGAGAGTTGTAGTCTGTCTTTCCATCGACCAAGGAGAACTGATTGGAGAACACAAAGGTGTTGAAGTAGAGGGTTGAAAAGGGCGAGGAAGCGACGATGAGTCCAAAGGGACTTAGCTACCTAAAACCAAGCATCGGTTAGAATGGATGTGGACTTGGAGGAGTGCCACAAAGACTTATCTACCAATCATGAAGAAAGGGATGCAGATGTGAGGCGATGGATAGTAGGGCCATGGGCATGGTAGCATCATGGTACCGCAGAGGCGAGACTTCCGTGGAGTCATCAATCTCTTGTTCTCATGGAGGGAGAACACTTTATCATTAAAGGGGCTAAGGAGGTGGAGAATGCAGAGGCAAACTCCAAGTACCGAGATAAGGTTGAATGACAAAGGCCAGGGAACTTCGTAAGACTAGTGTAAATGAGCTTCTCATTAAGAGAGCCGAAAGTGAAAGACTTCGAGTCATGCAAGAGTTCATAACCAAGGAACGAAGCAGGCAGTACGTGATGTTGTACCTTTGCTACTGAGTGGAGTAGGCAACAGGGTTGATAGAGGAGATGGTACAATCCCAAAGGCGACCAAAACTATTAGAGACTTACTCTAAGTTAGGGTGAAAAACTTCCTGCATTTCAAAAGTTTGATGGCATTAAGAAGGTGAATCATAGTAGCTAACTCAATACAAGGAGTGCAAATACTTCAAGTGCTTCAGAAGTATGAGCAAAAAGCAAGCGAAGGCCAGTAACCAACTCGATGCATGAAGTACAACCCTCGAGGAGGCGGGCGAAGTCAAGTAACCATTGCCCTTTCAACTCTTAAGAGAATGGGCAAAATCGAGTACCCAATTCTTTTATCTATCTAGCAAAGGAGCTTTGCATAGGTTCAAAGACCCTTTGAAGATAATGGAAGACAATAGTTGTTAAATCCTCACCAATGGTGATCAATGCTACTGAGAGTAGATTGTCTACTTCATTTCCCAATAGAATGCCAATCGAAAGTGGAAGTGATGCGAACCTACTTGGAAGTGACAACTAAGTAAAAGAAGAGTTGATGGACAAATTTTTTGGAGGAATGACCCAAAAAACTTCAAAAGTTTGCGAGGCAATGCTCGTTAAAGCTCCAACAAGCATCTATCCAATTCAAGCGGCATGAGGCATTTGAGATATTGGCGCATAGTAAAGATGGTATTTTCCTTCATTTGAAGGATCTACAGAAACCAACAGGGATCAACACAACTCAGCCAACCCCACACTAGAGTCAAAGTCATTGACTAGTTGAAGTAGCAAGGCTGATCAAAAGTTTGACTACTCAACAATAGCAGTGGAGAGCAGTTGGGAGCCAAGAGGCACATTACAATTGGAGTAGAAGATTGAAGACTCAGCAAAGTCAAAGAGTTACAGTGTTGGCAAAGACTTCGACAAGGATGTCGAAGGTATAAGAGGGGGAGAATGTCATGGAAAAACTTCTAAATAGGATGTTTGATGTAATATATATATATATATATATATATATATATATATATATATATATATATATATATATATATATATATATATATATATATATATATATATATATATATATATATATATATATATATATATATATATATATATATATATATATATATATATATATATATATATATATATATATATATATATATATATATATATATATATATATATATATATATATATATATATATATATATATATATATATATATATATATATATATATATATATATATATATATATATATATATATATATATATATATATATATATATATATATATATATATATATATATATATATATATATATATATATATATATATATATATATATATATATATATATATATATATATATATATATATATATATATATATATATATATATATATATATATATATATATATATATATATATATATATATATATATATATATATATATATATATATATATATATATATATATATATATATATATATATATATATATATATATATATATATATATATATATATATATATATATATATATATATATATATATATATATATATATATATATATATATATATATATATATATATATATATATATATATATATATATATATATATATATATATATATATATATATATATATATATATATATATATATATATATATATATATATATATATATATATATATATATATATATATATATATATATATATATATATATATATATATATATATATATATATATATATATATATATATATATATATATATATATATATATATATATATATATATATATATATATATATATATATATATATATATATATATATATATATATATATATATATATATATATATATATATATATATATATATATATATATATATATATATATATATATATATATATATATATATATATATATATATATATATATATATATATATATATATATATATATATATATATATATATATATATATATATATATATATATATATATATATATATATATATATATATATATATATATATATATATATATATATATATATATATATATATATATATATATATATATATATATATATATATATATATATATATATATATATATATATATATATATATATATATATATATATATATATATATATATATATATATATATATATATATATATATATATATATATATATATATATATATATATATATATATATATATATATATATATATATATATATATATATATATATATATATATATATATATATATATATATATATATATATATATATATATATATATATATATATATATATATATATATATATATATATATATATATATATATATATATATATATATATATATATATATATATATATATATATATATATATATATATATATATATATATATATATATATATATATATATATATATATATATATATATATATATATATATATATATATATATATATATATATATATATTGAAAGTATTGTGAAGGACCAAAATGTGAATCTCATTAATTGGAGGAGATTTGTGAAAGATTCACACTAAGAAAAATAAAATAAAGTAAAATAAAATGGAGGACTTGTGGCATTAGCAAGGATGAGTCACTTGCATTTATTCTAAAGATGACACCTAAACCTTCATGCATGCTTGCCACCTCACTATTTTAGCATAAGCCAAACCTAAGTAATTTAAGGTACAATTAAGAGAAACTTTGCAGCCAACGTAACTTGAGAAGAGGAGAAAGAATTGAAGGAGAAGAGAAAGAGAAAGAATTGAAGAAGAAGAAGTTTATCTTGGCTTAAGGCTTTGCATCAATTCCCCCACATTTGGAAATTAAATTCGATTATATTTCTTTTGACACCTAATTTAGAAATTTTGAAGTATGTTTTCCTTCTGAAACATCCATTTAAATTGATTCTATTAATTCTACAAAACAGAGATGATCAATTCTGACCTTCTGTTACTAAATTACTTATAACCCTTTAGTGAAAATTCTGAATTATGCAAAACTTAGTTCTTTGGAAATTAAATTCGATTATATTTCTTTTGACACCTAATTTAGAAATTTTGAAGTATGTTTTCCTTCTGAAACATCCATTTAAATTGATTCTATTAATTCTACAAAACAGAGATGATCAATTCTGACCTTCTGTTACTAAATTACTTATAACCCTTTAGTGAAAATTCTGAATTATGCAAAACTTAGTTCTTTGGAAATTAAATTCGATTATATTTCTTTTGACACCTAATTTAGAAATTTTGAAGTATGTTTTCCTTCTGAAACATCCATTTAAATTGATTCTATTAATTCTACAAAACAGAGATGATCAATTCTGACCTTCTGTTACTAAATTACTTATAACCCTTTAGTGAAAATTCTGAATTATGCAAAACTTAGTTCTTTGGAAATTAAATTCGATTATATTTCTTTTGACACCTAATTTAGAAATTTTGAAGTATGTTTTCCTTCTGAAACATCCATTTAAATTGATTCTATTAATTCTACAAAACAGAGATGATCAATTCTGACCTTCTGTTACTAAATTACTTATAACCCTTTAGTGAAAATTCTGAATTATGCAAAACTTAGTTCTTTGGAAATTAAATTCGATTATATTTCTTTTGACACCTAATTTAGAAATTTTGAAGTATGTTTTCCTTCTGAAACATCCATTTAAATTGATTCTATTAATTCTACAAAACAGAGATGATCAATTCTGACCTTCTGTTACTAAATTACTTATAACCCTTTAGTGAAAATTCTGAATTATGCAAAACTTAGTTCTTTGGAAATTAAATTCGATTATATTTCTTTTGACACCTAATTTAGAAATTTTGAAGTATGTTTTCCTTCTGAAACATCCATTTAAATTGATTCTATTAATTCTACAAAACAGAGATGATCAATTCTGACCTTCTGTTACTAAATTACTTATAACCCTTTAGTGAAAATTCTGAATTATGCAAAACTTAGTTCTTTGGAAATTAAATTCGATTATATTTCTTTTGACACCTAATTTAGAAATTTTGAAGTATGTTTTCCTTCTGAAACATCCATTTAAATTGATTCTATTAATTCTACAAAACAGAGATGATCAATTCTGACCTTCTGTTACTAAATTACTTATAACCCTTTAGTGAAAATTCTGAATTATGCAAAACTTAGTTCTTTGGAAATTAAATTCGATTATATTTCTTTTGACACCTAATTTAGAAATTTTGAAGTATGTTTTCCTTCTGAAACATCCATTTAAATTGATTCTATTAATTCTACAAAACAGAGATGATCAATTCTGACCTTCTGTTACTAAATTACTTATAACCCTTTAGTGAAAATTCTGAATTATGCAAAACTTAGTTCTTTGGAAATTAAATTCGATTATATTTCTTTTGACACCTAATTTAGAAATTTTGAAGTATGTTTTCCTTCTGAAACATCCATTTAAATTCGATTATATTTCTTTTGACACCTAATTTAGAAATTTTGAAGTATGTTTTCCTTCTGAAACATCCATTTAAATTGATTCTATTAATTCTACAAAACAGAGATGATCAATTCTGACCTTCTGTTACTAAATTGCTCATAACTCTTGTTAGGACTTTTTTTCTGAGCTTTTGAATAATGTTTATTGAGTCTGTTTAGTTTAGTTAGAGTCGGGTAAAGGTTTATTTAATATTTATTTATTATTAAGAGTCCAAGTCTTGGTGGACTCTAGGTGGAACTTTATAAATAGTGATATAACCCTTTCTTTGAATCAATCAATGAATGAAATATTATTCCACTTGGTGGACAAACACTAGGAGGCCGATCCCCTCAAAGTGATCAAGGAGAGTCGATCCCCTCGAAGCGATCAAGGAGGCCGATCCCCTCAAAGTGATCAAGGAGAGTCGATCCCCTCGAAGCGATCAAGGAGGCCGATCCCCTCAAAGTGATCAAGGAGAGTCGATCCCCTCGAAGCGATCAAGGAGGCCGATCCCCTCAAAGTGATCAAGGAGAGTCGATCCCCTCGAAGCGATCAAGGAGGCCGATCCCCTCAAAGTGATCAAGGAGAGTCGATCCCCTCGAAGCGATCAAGGAGGCCGATCCCCTCAAAGTGATCAAGGAGAGTCGATCCCCTCGAAGCGATCAAGGAGGCCGATCCCCTCAAAGTGATCAAGGAGAGTCGATCCCCTCGAAGCGATCAAGGAGGCCGATCCCCTCAAAGTGATCAAGGAGAGTCGATCCCCTCGAAGCGATCAAGGAGGCCGATCCCCTCAAAGTGATCAAGGAGAGTCGATCCCCTCGAAGCGATCAAGGAGGCCGATCCCCTCAAAGTGATCAAGGAGAGTCGATCCCCTCGAAGCGATCATTATTATTCCCTTTTCTTTCCTTTCTTCCATGATAAGACTTTAGGGTCTTATCATTTGGTATCAGAGCCTATGATAAGACTTTAGGGTCTTATCATTTGGTATCAGAGCCTATGATAAGACTTTAGGGTCTTATCATTTGGTATCAGAGCCTATGATAAGACTTTAGGGTCTTATCATTTGGTATCAGAGCGGCGATTCTTAGCGTTCTCACTGCACCTAGCTTTAAAAAAAAAAAAAAAAAGAAAGAGATCGTGTGAGAAAGGGTGAAGCCCACAGCCACCAACCACCACTGCCTCCTTCTTCACCGCCGCACTGCCATTGCCAACATCGCCAGCAACTCCGGCTGTGGTGCGATACAAACAGAGCACCCTGTTTCCCCTCTCTAGCATCGCAACTTCCCGGCCAGCGACGACCCTTGCTGCCTCTTTCTCCACTACCGCCGCTGCATCCCGACCGCTCGATCACCGCTGCCCGCTTCCCAACCGCAACCCTAGCCGTGGCCCCCCCTTGGGTTGTAGTCGTAGCCGTCGGTTGCCGCAGCCCCTCGTTGCAATGGTTGCAGAAACAGAGCTTCCTCTATTGTTGCAACCCCGTCGATCCCTACCGCGACCCTAGCTGCCTCCTTCTTCACCGCCGCACTGCCATTGCCAACATCGCCAGCAACTCCGGCTGTGGTGCGATACAAACAGAGCACCCTGTTTCCCCTCTCTAGCATCGCAACTTCCCGGCCAGCGACGACCCTTGCTGCCTCTTTCTCCACTACCGCCGCTGCATCCCGACCGCTCGATCACCGCTGCCCGCTTCCCAACCGCAACCCTAGCCGTGGCCCCCCCTTGGGTTGTAGTCGTAGCCGTCGGTTGCCGCAGCCCCTCGTTGCAATGGTTGCAGAAACAGAGCTTCCTCTATTGTTGCAACCCCGTCGATCCCTACCGCGACCCTAGCTGCCTCCTTCTTCACCGCCGCACTGCCATTGCCAACATCGCCAGCAACTCCGGCTGTGGTGCGATACAAACAGAGCACCCTGTTTCCCCTCTCTAGCATCGCAACTTCCCGGCCAGCGACGACCCTTGCTGCCTCTTTCTCCACTACCGCCGCTGCATCCCGACCGCTCGATCACCGCTGCCCGCTTCCCAACCGCAACCCTAGCCGTGGCCCCCCCTTGGGTTGTAGTCGTAGCCGTCGGTTGCCGCAGCCCCTCGTTGCAATGGTTGCAGAAACAGAGCTTCCTCTATTGTTGCAACCCCGTCGATCCCTACCGCGACCCTAGCTGCCTCCTTCTTCACCGCCGCACTGCCATTGCCAACATCGCCAGCAACTCCGGCTGTGGTGCGATACAAACAGAGCACCCTGTTTCCCCTCTCTAGCATCGCAACTTCCCGGCCAGCGACGACCCTTGCTGCCTCTTTCTCCACTACCGCCGCTGCTCCTGGCCAACGACTAACCCCTCATTCTGCAGCAGCTGCCCTCTAGCAGCGCACGCAACAACCGCAGCACCACCGATTCCTCTTCTCAACCCCGGCCACTTCAACGTCGCCTCCCCCTTGTTTAGCATCTTCTACCACAATCGCAGGTTGCCATCATCGTAGCCTCAACCCCGCTACCCGGCGATCGCCCCTTGGGTCGCAACCATAGCCGCTCGACCTCCCCTCTTCAGCAATCGTTGGTGATGCTGCTCCCAGCCATGCCACCACCACTGCCTCCTTCTTCACCGCCGCACTGCCATTGCCAACATCGCCAGCAACTCCGGCTGTGGTGCGATACAAACAGAGCACCCTGTTTCCCCTCTCTAGCATCGCAACTTCCCGGCCAGCGACGACCCTTGCTGCCTCTTTCTCCACTACCGCCGCTGCATCCCGACCGCTCGATCACCGCTGCCCGCTTCCCAACCGCAACCCTAGCCGTGGCCCCCCTTGGGTTGTAGTCGTAGCCGTCGGTTGCCGCAGCCCCTCGTTGCAATGGTTGCAGAAACAGAGCTTCCTCTATTGTTGCAACCCCGTCGATCCCTACCGCGACCCTAGCTGCCTCCTTCTCCACCGCCACCGCTACACTCTGGCCAGCAACCATCATTGCTGTCGGCCACTGCAGCCTTCTCCTCATCCGTTTGTGATCCTTTCCGGCCAACCCCTTCTATGGTGGACAAATGAGCATGCAGCAACCACCGCCACACGCAACAACAAAACAGTGGCACCCTCTGCTGTCGCAGCCGCCGATTGTAACCACCGCCGCCGCTGCTCCTGGCCAACGACTAACCCCTCATTCTGCAGCAGCTGCCCTCTAGCAGCGCACGCAACCACCGCAGCACCACCGATTCCTCTTCTCAACCCCGGCCACTTCAACGTCGCCTCCCCTTGTTTAGCATCTTCTACCACAATCGCAGGTTGCCATCATCGTAGCCTCAACCCCGCTACCCGGCGATCGCCCCCTTGGGTCCTGCAGCACATCGACGCAGTCGCCTTTCAGCCTCGGTGATCTCACCCACACAGCGCAAAACAGGGCAGCAACTCTTCCTCCACGTAGCGACCACAGCACTGCCCTCGGCGTCCACCCTCCCTCGGCAACTTCGCATTGACAATGCTGATGCCTTGACCGACATCAAAATCAGGAAGTTGAGAACCCTAGATTTGTAGTCTTGCGTAATGGCTACCAATAACGCAGTGAAAGCACAAATGGAAGCATGGGAAATCAAAATTAAGAACCGACTGCAAAAAACACTTAATGATTTCAAAAAGAGTCTATTGGAGAGTCTTAGCAAATTTCAACAAGATAGGGGCTCAAGTTCTACGTTGTATAGATCTGAAAATATAAGAAAAGGGCCCTAAGATTATGACACAAACTACTCACACATGAAGGTGGAATTTCCGAGATGGAAAGATGGAGATCCGACTTGTTGGATCTCTAAGGCGGAAATTTTTTTTCGTTTTCACAGAACCCCAGAAGAATCTAAGGTAGAAGTGGCCTCAATCCAGCTTGATGGAGATGCAATCCAGTGGTACAATTGGTATGAAACTTGCTATGGAATTCCTTCGTGGGAGCAGTTCAAAAGAGGGCTTCTTGTTCGCTTTAATCCATCCGATTATGAGAATGTTGATGGCCAGCTCGCCAAAATTTGTCAAACTTCTACATTGTTAAAATATCAGAGTAGGTTTGAAAGATTATCAAATCAAGCTAGAGATTGGTCGAAACGACAACTTCTGGGTACATTTATTGAAGGGCTTATTCCAAAGATCCGGTGTGAAGTTAATGCTCGTCAACCCCGCACTATGATAGCTGCGATCTCATTCGCACATCTACATGAGAAAAAAATTAGCAAGGAAATATCAGCAAGGGGTTTGTGCTATGATGAAAAGTGGAGTATAGAGCACCGATGTAAACAAAAGCAACTTCTAATGATTGAATCAATTGGAGAGGAGCCGAAAGCTAAGAATGTGAACTCCGATCATGAAGGTATAAATTCTAACGAAGATGTTGAACCTACCATACATACAATGCATACATTAGCCGACTACTCTAACCCGCAAATTATGGAAGTTGGCGGAACTCTGGAGCATCAGCCTATTATAGTTTTGATTGATATTGGTAGCACTAACAATTTTATGGACAGTGAGACTGTTGACCGATTGGCATACCACATTGAAGACTATAACAGATTTGAAGTAAAGATCATTGATGAATGGATTTTCACTTGTGATAGCCAAGGTTTAAAGATAAAATTGATTATACAGGACCAGTAGTTTCTTGCAATGATTACTACACTGAAAGACTGACCTGTTGCTTATACTATCAAAAGTTGGAGACCATACTTACTTGATCAACTGGTTGTGATGCATTGCAGATAGTCTATGACTAAAGAGAAGCTCCCTGAGATTGATGTTGCTCAGCCTTGAGGACAAGGCTGATTTGAAGACGGAGGAACTATTAGGACCCTTTTTCTAAGCTTTTGAATAATGTTTATTGAGTCTGTTTAGTCCAGTTGTTTATTGAGTCTGTTTAGTTTAGTTAGTGTTGGGTAGAGGTTTATTTAATATTTATTTATTATTAATAGTCCAAGTCTTGGTGGACTCTAGGTGGAACTTTATAAATAGTGATGTAACCCTTTCTTTGAATCAATCAATGAATGAAATATTATTCCACTCAGTGGATAAACCCTAAGAGGCCTATCCTCTCGAAGTCATCAAGGAGGGTCGATCCCCTCGAAGTGATCAAGGAGAGCCAATCCCCTCGAAGCAATCAAGGAGGCTGATCCCCTCGAAGTGATCATTATCATTCCATTTTCTTTCCTTTCTTCCACGATAAGACTTTAGGGTCTTATCAATTGGTATCAGATCCTATGATAAAACATTAGGGTCTTATCAACTCTCTAGTGAAAATTCTGAATTATGCAAAACTTGTTCTTTGGAAACTAGATTCGTATATCTTTCTTTTGACACCTAATTTACAAATTTTGAAGTATGTTTGCCTTCTGAAATGTCTATTTAAATTGATTCTATCAATTCTGCAAAATAGAGATGTTCAATTCTGATCTTTTGTTACTAAATTGCTCATAACTCTCTAGTGAAAATTCTGAATTATGCAAAACTTGTTCTTTGAAAACTAGATTTGCATATCTTTCTTTTGACACCTAATTTAGAAATTTTGAAGTATGTTTGCTTTCTGAAACATCTATTTAAATTGATTCTATCAATTCTGCAAACTAGAGATGATCAATTCTGACCTTCTGTTACTAAATTGCTCATAACTCTCTAGAAAAAATTTTGAATTATGCAAAACTTGTTCTTTGGAAACTAGATTCGCATATCTTTCTTATGACACCAATTTGGAAATTTTGAAGTATGTTTACCTTCTGAAACATCTGTTTAAATTGATTCTATCAATTCTGCAAAATAGAGATGATCAATTCTGATCTTCTGTTACTAAATTGTACATAACTCTCTAGTGAAAATTCTGAATTATGCAAAATTTGTTCTTTGGAAACTAGATTCACTTATCTTTCGTTTGAAAATAATTTTCAAATTTTGAAGTATGTTTGCCTTCTGAAACATTTGTTTAAATTGATTCTATCAATTCGGCAAAATAGAGATGATCAATTCTGACCTTCTGTTACTAAATTACTTATAACTCTCTAGTGAAAATTCTAAATTATGCAAAACTTGTTTTCTTTGGAAACTAGATTCGCATATCTTTCTTTTGACACCTAATTTGAAAATTTAGAAGTATGTTTGCCTTCTGAAACTTCTGTTTAAATTGAATCTATCAATTTTGTAAATAGAGATGAATAGAGATGATCAATTCTGACCTTCCGTTGCTCTATTTGTTGTAACTTCCTGTTAGGAACTCAAAAAAAAAAAATTACAAATCCAAGTTCATCTAAAAATAGATTGATACAGCTTTCAATGATAGCTATTTTTAGTAAATTGGAGCATGCTTGGTCACTCAAACAAATTAGGAAATGCACCATTCAAATTCTGCTAGAATTGAAAACTTTGTTGAGTTTTGCCTATTCAAGTTTCATTCTATTGGAAATTTGATTTTTGCTAAATTCTTCTTCAATTGAGCTTTATATTAGTCCTTTGAAATTCTTGTATTGTTCATCCTGAAATTGTTGTATGTCTGAAATTTATTATGTTATGCTTTGTTTGCATTTCCTTGTTTGATAAAGGCACACGCATATCTCCATTGTTCCGCATGTGCTTCCGATATGTGCCAATGTTATTGTTCATACTACCCTTTTGTACTCTGGTGTCTTATAGGATATTGTGAACTTTGCCAGAAATGGTAAAGGGAGTTATGCATAGATCCCGCAATGCTCTACCGACCCCCATTGACTTCACTCAGACGTGGGTGGATGGAGCTCCCAGACGTGGGAGACTTATGCTTGGTGGTCATCTTAAAATGGATGAATCACATTATGTATGTGGTCCCACAGCGCCCTCTATGTTTTTGGTATAATATCTAAAGCTTTGCTTATGAGTTTATATTTATGCTTTGGATAAAAAATGAAATGCATGCTACATCAAAAATGACATACAAGCTTGTGTTTATTATTTGGTTCACTTGTTATACTTTGAAGTGTTTCGTATATAATTGTTATGCTCCCAAACACTCTTACGCCTTTGATATGCCTTTGATATGCACCTAAATACTTCATGTGTCATTTGATACATGTCTAAATGTTTCTTTTGCCAATGAAATGCTCTAATTTCCTTTCTCCTATTGTTATGTCTAACACCTATTTTCGAATGAGGTAACCCTTTGTGATTTTATATTAAATGAGATGATTTCAAATGAACACTAGTATTTTTGCTTTTGTTATCTTGATACTAAGCCTGCTTGAACTTCTCCTATCGCCATGGATATGTTAGTTGCTTGCTGAGCTCTTTATGCTCACCCCGTTGCTATATAAATTTTTCAAGGTAGCTTGTCACGCACTAAAAAGCTAGAATTGGGTTGAAGTAGTGAAAGGTTAGAAGATTTTTGGGCTAATCTTTATTGGTTGATAGGTTTTTGTTATATAGTATACTTTACTTCTGATGTAATGTTAAGGATATGTTGATACTTATGTGTTGTAAAAGTTTAAAAGACCGCTCATGTTTATGGAATGATAAGTTTAAGTTGTATAAGGATAAGAACTCATGGTAAATAATTATTTTTTTATGATTGTATATATTTCTCTAATTATGGATTTGTGTTGTGGTTGATGTTTAGTTGAGTTACCTTTGGATTTTATGAATCTTTGAGTGAAGTGGAGTATGATTTATGAAACGTATAGGTTTATGAATTATGAATATTAATTTAAATGGTTCTTAGTATCCTTAAATTGTTAGATTGGATCCTGGATTAAATTGACGATGAATTATAATAATTGATTTTAGATAGGGTCACACCTCCTGAATGCGATAATTCGGGGGGGCGTGACAGCAAGGGTGCCACACGACTTAGGCAAAACCAACTAAGTCCATGACAGTATATTAGGACCAAGTTAGCACTAAGAGGGGTGGCGGGCGGGGGGGGGGGGGGGGGGTGAATTGGTGCTTTCAATAAAACTATATAGATTTGAAAATCTTACATTCGATGAAAATCAATCAGAAAGATGTTAACTTGAAAACACGTACGAAAGTATAGTAAGCATAATAAGCAAGTAAATCAGTTTATAATATAAATAAAAAGTATGAAAGAAATATAAACCAAGTTTTATAGTGGTTTGGTCGTCGTGACCTACATCTACTTTCGATTCCTCTTCACTCGAGGCCATTGGCTCCCACTACTGATCTTCTTTCAACGGACGAAGATCAACTACTCTTTTACACCCCTTTTCTCCTTTTTATAGGTTTAGGAGATAACTTTTACGACCACTCACCCCTCCTGTAAACTTCACCCGACACTTAGAGCTTGAGAGGAGTTCTCATAATATTACAATAATGTTTTCCTTCTTTTTTGCTCTCATTTGATGTGTTTGTTGAGCAGGGATGAGTGGGGTTTTTATAGGCCCTAAATGAATTCAAATTTGGAGCCAAAACGATCTCATCCCAAGTTTTCAGGATATTAGCGACACCACCACCAATACTAGGTGGTACCACTACCTACCAGTTTGACATTGGGTGATACCACCACCTAGTGTAGCGGTACCACCGCCTAACATAATCTTAAAGACTGTGTCTAGGTGGTACCATTGCTTGACACAATCCTGAAGATTGTGTTTGGATGGTACCACCGCCAAACCTTACTATAAGACACTGAATGGGCTAAATAATATGCCCAATTCAACCCCGATTCAGGGCCAATTGGCCCCTAATTGAGTTGGCATTGTTTCACACCCAATGCGACTTAATTAGATCTAAACTAACTTGATCTAGACAAATTATTATAAGCATGAATCCTATGTTGTTCGGCATGTCATTGGTTCATCAGTGTTTCGTCCAATCCTTCAGTTCATCGTCCTCTTTTGTAGCCTTTTGCCTAATTGACATGTTGACCTCCTCAACTCCGATCTCCTTGGCGCAATATCCGCTCTTCTAGGCCCGATGCCTAAACTCATGGCATGAAGCCTTCTACCGACATGTCGGCCGATCCTTTGACCCGAAGTCCAATCTTCTGGCATATTTACTCGGGCCCAACATCTGATTCCTCCTGCTTTAATCGATTTGTCTTTTCTAATCAAAGTTAGTCCTACATCACTCAAAGCATAAGTTAGATCGAAACTTATCAATTGATTTCATCATCAAAATTCAAGATTCAACAATCTCTCCCTTTTTGATGATGACAACCAATTGATGATGTAGTTTAAACTAAACTCCCCCTATCAATATGTCATATTGATAGAAATTTTGAATTTAAAAAATTATAACTATTTCATCAATGCATGCATCATGAATATTGAAAGAGCCAATTAATCACATCATTGTATGCATATTAAAATCATGAGTATTGCATACATGATATCAAATCATCATGTATATTTTCAAAATATATAATCATCATTACATGCATGATTCCAAATCATCATTCATAATTTTAAAATATTATATCATACCATGCATGATCATCATACCTTCTCCCCCTTTGTCATCAACAAAAAGGAGAAGTACACCTAGCAAATTTTTAATTATGCAAGCTAGTAAGATAGCAAGTTTACATCATTTTAGAACATACAAGCTAGCAATTTAGCAAGTGTTACTTCTCTTTGAAGTATGAAGGCTAGCAAGTATTTGAAACAGAATGCAAGATAGTAAATAGCAAGTTTTACATCATTTTAGAATATACAAGCTAAGATGGTTTAGAGATATGCAAGCTTAGCAATTCTTTGCTTCTTGAGATGGGCAAATCTAAATATAGGCAAGATAGCGCTTTTTGCTTCTCTTTTGAGCTATACAAGCAAGCAAGTTTTGTCTTTCTTTGAAATGTGCAAACTAACCAGTTTTAGCTTCTTCTTGAATTGTGTAAGCTAGCAAATTTTATCTCCCCCTTTGTTATTGTCAAAAAGAAGGAAAGAACATAATTTTGTAATTCTTTTCCCTTTACATCAATTTTCACATCATGACAATGATAAATAACAAGAATAAATTTACATCAATATTTAAATTATTAAAAATAAAAGATCAAGTCCTGAATACTAAAAGACTATGTATCATTTTTGACAAATTTCTTCTTTTGTAAATAGAAGGAATGATAGAAAATGATCTTGATTTAAAAAGAAAAGTCAAGTAATAAAAATCAAGAAATCAAGATCATGATTTGAAAAATGTATAAGAAGAGTTTATGCATTTGGAAGATTTAACATTCAAGCTAGTACTTTTGTTTGCCTAAATTTAACATTCAAGCTAACATTCAAGCTAGTACTTTTGTTGCCTAAATTTAACATTCAAGCTAGCAATTTTTTTCTTCCTTTTGTAATGTACAAACTAGCAATCTGTGTTTTTCTTTTAAGATGAGCAAGCTAGCAATTCTTTCTCCCCCTTTCTCATTGTCAAAAAGAGGGGAATAATAATACAATGGTACAATTTATTTATCTTTACATCAATTTTCAAATCATCACATAAAAGATAATAAGAAAAATTAATTTAATGATGAGATATACTTCATGAATACAAGGGAGTAATAATACAACTTTCAAGTTATGAATCAAATATCAAAAAATCAAGAAAAAGGCATCCACTAGAGGCCTTCCTTCAATAGGCGAAGGCCAACCACCCTTTTATAACTTTTCTCCTTTTGCCAGGCTTAGGAGACAACCCTTACAAGTTTCACTCCTCTCTTGAATAATCTCAACACTTAGAAAGAAGGAGGAGAACTCTAGCTTTTATAACACTTTAAGGCTTCAAAAACTCAAGAATATTTCAAGATTTTGGTACCCTTTCATGTAAGAAAAGGTGGGGTTTTATAGGCCCCAACGAGTTTGAAAATGGAGCCTAAAAGTGTCCATTCCCAGATTTCCGGGGTCCTAGTGGTACCACCGCTATTACTAGGTAGTACCATAGCTTGGCACCTAACATTGGGTGATACTACCGCTCAGTCTGGGCGGTACCACCGCTGGCAGCAATAACTACCAGTGGTACCACCACCCAAAATTCCTGGGAGACCGAGTCTCCTAGGCGGTGCCACCGCCGGCCAAGAATTTTGGGTCCGAATGGGCTGTTCCATTCGGCCCAATTTGGGTCTGTTAAGGGCCCAATTGGTCTCTAATTAAGTTAGTGGGATTACCTTCCAATCCTAACTTAATCGAAACTCTAACTATGACATTTAAGAGATGATTACTGCAATTTGTGTTCCAGTGCGTCAATCGCTCTTCCGACGAGCTTCCGATGAACATCCGACGAACCCTCGACGATGCTCCGGTGGAATCCCGATAAGCTACTAGACTTCGCGATAATCTTCTTGGCAAGTTCCAACGAGCTTCTATGGCAAGCTCCATGACTTCTCGATTGGTTCCCGCAGAACTTCCGACGAATATCTGGACTTCCGTCGAACTCTCGAACTCCCAATGAGATATCGATCCTGACTCCGGCACAACACCTGCTGCATGTCTTACTGCCATCGTAGTTAATCCTGCACACTTTTCTCAATATATAGATTTGATCAACAAATGACAATTGACTTTATCATTAAAATCTGAGATTCAACAATCTCCCCCTTTTTGATGATGACAATCAATTGATGACGGAGTTAACCTTAACTCCCCCTATCTATATGTCATACTTGAGAAAAGTTATTCTTGAATTCAAAGCCTTTGAATTCAAGAGACATATTGATAAGTTAAGTTCATTTAAACTTATCAATACTCCCATCATGATTCCTATCATGATATAGCAATTCTGAAAATGATGTCAAGGTATGACATCCATTTTCAAGTCTTATATTTCAAATGTGAAGGATAACAATCATAGTAATTTCATCATATGACAAGATATCAATTTTATAAAATTGCAAGTTAAGCTCTAGATATCTTATCATAATGCAAACATGTATAGCAATTCATTCTATCATCAATTTACCACATATTTCTTCCCCTTTGTCATCAACAAAAGGAGAACGATTCAACAATGTATGCGAGTGTGGTAAAAAAGATTCATGTCATATTTCAACTTTATAAAAAAAAAATTTATATCAATCATATTTCAATCATTCATGACATGGTATCATTCACAAGTTCTCACATAAAAGAGATAGCTTTCATTACTTCTTCCTTTATATTTATCATCAACGCTTTGCATGAAGGAGGAAAATCCATTGAAAACCAACTTTGAATGAAGTTAAAAATGATGAGAGTTTCATTAAATCATACTTCATTTTTCACAAAGATCAAAATATACATATGAAATTAAATCCTTGCAAGTATTCATCTCAAAAAAAAATCTTCTTTCATCAAGAAGGAATTCATGTGAAAGAATCATTATATCAAATCCATTTCTCAATTAAAATTCACAAAAGATAAATCTATGAGAGATGCATTTTTCAATTAATTCCATGTTAAAAATTATTTAGTGATGGAGCATAGATATGCAATAAATTTGATATGGCAATAGAAGACTCATGAAACTCCATTCAAGAAATACATTAAGTCTAAAAGAGAAACAAAATCATGCATTTGGACAATGTTTTATCATAGCTTTTCAATCACAATTACGAAGATATAACATGCTTATCATCATAGAAACTTTTAGCACCAAGGCACAAAATTTTCAACATTAAAGTAAACATGTTATTGAAGCATACAATCATGTCAAATTTGTATCATAACATTTTCAGCACCGAATTTAAGTGATTGATCAAAGAATCAAGAAAGTCTAAAAACAAAATTTAACAAATTCATGCATTCAAACAAATCAACATTCCTAATTTCTAATAAATCAAATTATTTTTCACTTAAAGGTTTTGTAAAAATATCAGCTAATTGATGTTTAGTATCAATAAACCCTATGATTACATCATAATTAGTGACATAATCTCGTATAAAATAATGCCTAATATCAATATGTTTTGTTCTAGAGTGTTGAATGGGATTCTTTGTTAAACATATTGTGCTTATGTTATCATATTTTATGGGGATATTTTTAAGATGAATCTTATAGTCCTCTAAAGTGTTTTTCATCCACACAACTTGTGTACAGCATGCACTAGCTGCAATGTACTCAGCTTCGGTTGTAGATAGTGCAATAGAGTTTTGTTTCTTGGGAATGACCAGACCAGAAACAAATGCATGTCCCAAAAATTGACATGTTCCTGATGTGCTTTTTCTATCTAGTCTACATTCAACAAAATCTCCATCAGCATAAGCAATTAGCTCAAAGTTCTCAAATTTTGGATACCATAATCCTAGAGTTGTTGTTCCTTTAAGATATCTAAATATTCTTTTAATTGCTTTAAGATGAGATATCTTAGGGTTAGAATGAAACCTAGCACAAAGTCATACACTAAACATATATCCGGTCTAGTTGTAGTGAGGTAAAGTAAACTTCCTATTATACCCCTATAAGTTTTTTATCAAAGCTTTCTCCACTTTCATCAATTTCTAACTTAGTGGAGGTGCTCAAAGGAGTGCTAATAGCTTTTGAGCTATCCAAATTAAACCACTTTAGTAAATCTAAAGCATATTTTGTTTGACTAAGAATGTTGCCATTACTTAGTTGTTTGATTTATAAACCCAAAAAGAAGATTAATTCTCCCATCAAACTCATTTCAAATTCAAGACTCATACTCTTAGCAAATGATTCACAAATAGATTCATTATGGAACCGAAGATAATATCATCAACATAAATTTGAACAATAAGAAAATTATTTTTAAATTTTTTTATAAACAATGTAATATCGACTTGCCTTTAGAGAAATTATTTTCAATAAGAAATGAACTAAGTCTCTCGTACCAAGCCCTTGGGGCTTGTTTTAAACCATAGAGAGCTTTAGTCAATTTAAACACATGATTAAGGAGACTATTGTTCTCAAATCTAGGAGGTTGTTCAACATAAACTTTTTCGGAAATAAAGCCATTAAGAAAAATACTTTTAACATCCATTTGAAACAACTTAAAATTGTTACTACTAGCATAGGCAAGGAGCATCCCTATGGCTTCTGATCGAGCCATAAGAGCGAAGGTTTCTTTATAATCGATACCTTCTTCTTGGTTGAAACCTTTGGCCACTAATCTAGCCTTGTTTCTAACCACAATACCAGATTCATCTTGCTTGTTTCTAAAGACCCATTTAGTACCAATAACTAAATGGTCATTTGGCCTAGGAACAAGCTTCCACACCTCATTTTTCTCAAATTGATTTAACTCATCTTGCATTGCGATAATCCATTAATCATCTTTCATGACTTCGTCAATATATTTTGGTTCAATTTAGGAGAGAAAAGCGGTATTGGCACAAAAAATTTTAAGAGAAGAATGTGTTTGAAGCCCTTGAGATGTGTCTCCTATGATTAGCTACTTAGGATGAGCATCTAGAAGGGGTTTCATTTAAATTCAAAGTATCAAAATTAACATCATCATCAAAATCATTTTTCTTAATTTTAGAAATCTCATTAAAAACAACATGAATGGATTCTTCTATAATTAAAGTTCTTTTATTAAAGATACGAAATGCTTTAGAAATCGAAGAATAGCTAAGAAAAATTCCTTCATTGGATTTAGCATCAAATTTTCCTAAAGCATCTTTTTCATTCAAGATAAAACACTTACACCCAAAAACTTTAAAATATGAAACATTGGATTTTTTGTTGTTCTACAACTCATAAGGAGTTTTGGTGAGTAAGAGTCTTATTAGAATTCTATTCATGACATAACATGCCGTGTTTATAACTTCGGCCCAAAACTATTTGGGTAGGCTATGTTCATTCAATATAGTTCTTGCCATTTCTTGTAAATTTCTATTTTTTCTTTTTACTACTCTGTTTTGTTGAGAATTTCTTGGAGTAGAGAAGTTGTGGTTGTATCCATTGGATTCACAAAATTTTTGAAAATTATAGTTTTGAAATTCACCACCGTGATCACTTCGAATTGACGAAATCATAGAACCCTTTTCATTTTAAACAAGTTTACAAAACTTGGTGAAATATCTAAAGCATTTACTTTTGTGTGTCAAGAAATAAGTCCATATGTATCTACTATAATCATCTACAATGACAAAAGTGTATTTGCTACCTCCTATGCTTGATGTAGAAATTGGTCTGAACAAGTCCATATGGATCAATTGCAAAGGTCTAGAGGTGCTTATTTGATTCTTAGATTTGAAGCTACCTTTTATTTGTTTTCCTAATTGACAAGCATTACACATATTATCTTTAACGAACTTGATATGAGGAATTCCTCTTACAAGTTCTTTAGATGAGATTTGTGTAATTAGCTTCATACTAGCATGACCTATTCTCCTATGCCAAGGCTAAGCATCGTCATTCAAAATGAAAACACATTTCATTGCAAAGATCATTAATATTAATGGTGTATACTTATTTTGTTTTAATGCAATCATAGATGTGTTTTTGTGTGATTTTTCAATAATGCAAGCATTAGATTCAAATTTAACAATATATCATTTATCACACAATTGACTAATGCTCAAGAGGTTACGTTTTAAACGATCAACTAATAAAACATCTTTAATAAAGAAGTTGGATTTGTCACATATGGTTCCTTTGCCAATGATTTTACCCTTGTTGTTATCTCCGAAGGTGATATATCCTTCATCTATGCTAGTGAGCTTAGAGAATTGAGATGCACCGCTGGACTGGGCGGTGGCACCGCCCAGTACACTGTCAGTGTCAAAACTGACAGGCGGTGGCACCGCCCAGCACCCGAGAGCCAGGCGGTGGCACCGCCCAGTACACTGTCAGTGTCAAAACTGACAGGCGGTGGCACCGCCCAGTACACTGTCAGTGTCAAAACTGACAGGCGGTGGCACCGCCCAGTACACTGTCAGTGTCAAAACTGACAGGCGGTGGCACCGCCCAGTACACTGTCAGTGTCAAAACTGACAGGCGGTGGCACCGCCCAGTACACTGTCAGTGTCAAAACTGACAGGCGGTGGCACCGCCCAGCACCCGAGAGCCAGGCGGTGGCACCGCTGGACTGGGCGGTGGCACCGCCCAGTACACTGTCAGTGTCAAAACTGACAGGCGGTGGCACCGCCCAGCACCCGAGAGCCAGGCGGTGGCACCGCCCAGTACACTGTCAGTGTCAAAACTGACAGGCGGTGGCACCGCCCAGTACACTGTCAGTGTCAAAACTGACAGGCGGTGGCACCGCCCAGCACCCGAGAGCCAGGCGGTGGCACCGCCCAGTACACTGTCAGTGTCAAAACTGACAGGCGGTGGCACCGCCCAGTACACTGTCAGTGTCAAAACTGACAGGCGGTGGCACCGCCCAGTACACTGTCAGTGTCAAAACTGACAGGCGGTGGCACCGCCCAGTACACTGTCAGTGTCAAAACTGACAGGCGGTGGCACCGCCCAGTACACTGTCAGTGTCAAAACTGACAGGCGGTGGCACCGCCCAGTACACTGTCAGTGTCAAAACTGACAGGCGGTGGCACCGCCCAGTACACTGTCAGTGTCAAAACTGACAGGCGGTGGCACCGCCCAGTACACTGTCAGTGTCAAAACTGACAGGCGGTGGCACCGCCCAGTACACTGTCAGTGTCAAAACTGACAGGCGGTGGCACCGCCCAGTACACTGTCAGTGTCAAAACTGACAGGCGGTGGCACCGCCCAGCACCCGAGAGCCAGGCGGTGGCACCGCCCAGTACACTGTCAGTGTCAAAACTGACAGGCGGTGGCACCGCCCAGTACACTGTCAGTGTCAAAACTGACAGGCGGTGGCACCGCCCAGTACACTGTCAGTGTCAAAACTGACAGGCGGTGGCACCGCCCAGCACCCGAGAGCCAGGCGGTGGCACCGCCCAGTACACTGTCAGTGTCAAAACTGACAGGCGGTGGCACCGCCCAGTACACTGTCAGTGTCAAAACTGACAGGCGGTGGCACCGCCCAGTACACTGTCAGTGTCAAAACTGACAGGCGGTGGCACCGCCCAGTACACTGTCAGTGTCAAAACTGACAGGCGGTGGCACCGCCCAGTACACTGTCAGTGTCAAAACTGACAGGCGGTGGCACCGCTGGACTGGGCGGTGGCACCGCCCAGTACACTGTCAGTGTCAAAACTGACAGGCGGTGGCACCGCCCAGTACACTGTCAGTGTCAAAACTGACAGGCGGTGGCACCGCCCAGTACACTGTCAGTGTCAAAACTGACAGGCGGTGGCACCGCCCAGCACCCGAGAGCCAGGCGGTGGCACCGCCCAGTACACTGTCAGTGTCAAAACTGACAGGCGGTGGCACCGCCCAGTACACTGTCAGTGTCAAAACTGACAGGCGGTGGCACCGCCCAGTACACTGTCAGTGTCAAAACTGACAGGCGGTGGCACCGCCCAGTACACTGTCAGTGTCAAAACTGACAGGCGGTGGCACCGCCCAGCACCCGAGAGCCAGGCGGTGGCACCGCCCAGCACCCGAGAGCCAGGCGGTGGCACCGCCCAGTACACTGTCAGTGTCAAAACTGACAGGCGGTGGCACCGCCCAGCACCCGAGAGCCAGGCGGTGGCACCGCCCAGCACCCGAGAGCCAGGCGGTGGCACCGCCCAGCACCCGAGAGCCAGGCGGTGGCACCGCCCAGCACCCGAGAGCCAGGCGGTGGCACCGCCCAGCACCCGAGAGCCAGGCGGTGGCACCGCCCAGCACCCGAGAGCCAGGCGGTGGCACCGCTGGACTGGGCGGTGGCACCGCCCAGCACCCGAGAGCCAGGCGGTGGCACCGCCCAGCACCCGAGAGCCAGGCGGTGGCACCGCCCAGCACCCGAGAGCCAGGCGGTGGCACCGCCCAGCACCCGAGAGCCAGGCGGTGGCACCGCCCAGTACACTGTCAGTGTCAAAACTGACAGGCGGTGGCACCGCCCAGTACACTGTCAGTGTCAAAACTGACAGGCGGTGGCACCGCCCAGTACACTGTCAGTGTCAAAACTGACAGGCGGTGGCACCGCCCAGCACCCGAGAGCCAGGCGGTGGAACCGCCGGTCTGGGCGGTGGCACCGCTGGACTGGGCGGTGGCACCGCCCAGCACCCGAGAGCCAGGCGGTGGCACCGCCTGTCTGAGCGGTGGCACCGCCTGTCTGAGCGGTGGCACCGCCCAGCACCCGAGAGCCAGGCGGTGGCACCGCCCAGCACCCGAGAGCCAGGCGGTGGCACCGCCACTGACAGGCGGTGGCACCGCTGGACTGGGCGGTGGCACCGCCCAGTACACTGTCAGTGTCAAAACTGACAGGCGGTGGCACCGCCACTGACAGGCGGTGGCACCGCTGGACTGGGCGGTGGCACCGCCCAGTACACTGTCAGTGTCAAAACTGACAGGCGGTGGCACCGCCACTGACAGGCGGTGGCACCGCCTGTCTGAGCGGTGGCACCGCCCAGTACACTGTCAGTGTCAAAACTGACAGGCGGTGGCACCGCCTGTCTGAGCGGTGGCACCGCCCAGCACCCGAGAGCCAGGCGGTGGCACCGCCTGTCTGAGCGGTGGCACCGCTAGCTTCGGGAACCGAAGAGAATTCAAATTTTGGAGCCCAAATTTGAATCCTCTTGAGGCCTATAAATACCCCTCTATTCTCAGCTGAGAATACAACCTTTTGAGTAGCAAGTGATTGAGAGAAAGGTCTTAGAAAAGTCTTAGCAATCCTTGGTTTTCAATTTGCTAGTGTTCACCCTCCTTTCTTGAAAATCTGTAAGAGTGTGAACTGCTTGTAAAGAGTTGTAAGAGGGGTATTTACCCTTCCATTTCAAGAGATTTGCTAGTGGAAGGTGGAGCCTCGTCGAAGAGGGGCCTCGCAAGTGGATGTAGGTCATTTGACCGAACCACTTTAAAAACGGCGTAATCTCTGGTTTGCATTTCATTGTTGCTATTTACATTACTGCAAACCATCTTCACTTTGATGCTCTACTTCTTGGTCTCCTTCATACGTATGCCTTCAAGTTAAAACGCAATCGAAACAGTTTCAAACGAAACGTTGCTTTTATCGTACGAAGTTTCCGAAAGTGTTTAAATCATCGAAAGTTTATCGTTCTCTACCGCTGCACTAATTCACCCCCCCCTCTTAGTGCCGCTCCGATCCTAACAATTGGTATCAGAGCAAGGCTCACTCTCATATTTGGTTTAATACCCAAGAGAGATGGCTTACTCCGGCATGCATGAGGGACACTCCATTACACGTCCACCTATGTTTAATGGGTCGGATTACACGTATTGGAAGACACGTATGAGAATCTTCCTAATTTCCATGGATTTCGAGCTTTGGACTATTGTTGATAATGGATTTCAAAAATCTTCTCTTCCGATGAGCGAATGGAATGAATTGGAGAAGAAAGTTTTTGCTTTAAACGCAAAGGCTATGAATGCCTTGTTTTGTGCACTAGACAAAAATGAATTTAATCGCGTTTTTGTGCACTTTCGAAGATCACCGGAAAGCTCGCCGGAACAAGACTTGAAGTTCGCCGGTTAAAAACTTGCTTAGGAGTATGTCTTTAGTTACGTAGTTTGAATGTAATTAAGGTTAGGATTAAGAAATAATCTTACACCTTGATTAGGGGCCAACTGGGCCCAAAATGAAACCTGGTTTGGGCCGGACATAAAGCCCAACCAGTGACTAGCAAGGTCGGGCGGTGGAACCGCCGGTCTGGGCGGTGGCACCGCCCAGCACCCGAGAGCTAGGCGGTGGCACCGCCTGTCTGAGCGGTGGCACCGCCCAGCACCCGAGAGCTAGGCGGTGGCACCGCCCAGCACCCGAGAGCTAGGCGGTGGCACCGCCACTGACAGGCGGTGGCACCGCCACTGACAGGCGGTGGCACCGCCCAGCACCCGAGAGCTAGGCGGTGGCACCGCCACTGACAGGCGGTGGCACCGCCACTGACAGGCGGTGGCACCGCCACTGACAGGCGGTGGCACCGCCACTGACAGGCGGTGGCACCGCCACTGACAGGCGGTGGCACCGCCCAGCACCCGAGAGCTAGGCGGTGGCACCGCCACTGACAGGCGGTGGCACCGCCCAGCACCCGAGAGCTAGGCGGTGGCACCGCCACTGACAGGCGGTGGCACCGCCACTGACAGGCGGTGGCACCGCCCAGCACCCGAGAGCTAGGCGGTGGCACCGCCCAGCACCCGAGAGCTAGGCGGTGGCACCGCCACTGACAGGCGGTGGCACCGCCCAGCACCCGAGAGCTAGGCGGTGGCACCGCCACTGACAGGCGGTGGCACCGCCCAGCACCCGAGAGCTAGGCGGTGGCACCGCCACTGACAGGCGGTGGCACCGCCCAGCACCCGAGAGCTAGGCGGTGGCACCGCCACTGACAGGCGGTGGCACCGCCACTGACAGGCGGTGGCACCGCCACTGACAGGCGGTGGCACCGCCACTGACAGGCGGTGGCACCGCCACTGACAGGCGGTGGCACCGCCACTGACAGGCGGTGGCACCGCCACTGACAGGCGGTGGCACCGCCCAGCACCCGAGAGCTAGGCGGTGGCACCGCCACTGACAGGCGGTGGCACCGCCCAGCACCCGAGAGCTAGGCGGTGGCACCGCCACTGACAGGCGGTGGCACCGCCACTGACAGGCGGTGGCACCGCCCAGCACCCGAGAGCTAGGCGGTGGCACCGCCACTGACAGGCGGTGGCACCGCCACTGACAGGCGGTGGCACCGCCACTGACAGGCGGTGGCACCGCCACTGACAGGCGGTGGCACCGCCACTGACAGGCGGTGGCACCGCCCAGCACCCGAGAGCTAGGCGGTGGCACCGCCACTGACAGGCGGTGGCACCGCCCAGCACCCGAGAGCTAGGCGGTGGCACCGCCACTGACAGGCGGTGGCACCGCCCAGCACCCGAGAGCTAGGCGGTGGCACCGCCACTGACAGGCGGTGGCACCGCCACTGACAGGCGGTGGCACCGCCCAGCACCCGAGAGCTAGGCGGTGGCACCGCCACTGACAGGCGGTGGCACCGCCACTGACAGGCGGTGGCACCGCCCAGCACCCGAGAGCTAGGCGGTGGCACCGCCACTGACAGGCGGTGGCACCGCCCAGCACCCGAGAGCTAGGCGGTGGCACCGCCCAGCACCCGAGAGCTAGGCGGTGGCACCGCCACTGACAGCCCAGTACACTGTCAGTGTCAAAACTGACAGGCGGTGGCACCGCCACTGACAGGCGGTGGCACCGCTAGCTTCGGGAACCGAAGAGAATTCAAATTTTGGAGCCCAAATTTGAATCCTCTTGAGGCCTATAAAGACCCCCTCTATTCTCAGCTGAGAATACAACCTTTTGAGTAGCAAGTGATGAGAGAAAGGTCTTAGAAAGTCTTAGCAATCCTTGGTTTTCAATTTGCTAGTGTTCACCTCCTTTCTTGAAAATCTGTAAGAGTGTGAACTGCTTGTAAAGAGTTGTAAGAGGGGTATTTACCCTTCCATTTCAAGAGATTTGCTAGTGGAAGGTGGGAGCCTCGTCGAAGAGGGGCCTCGCAAGTGGATGTAGGTCATTTGACCGAACCACTTTAAAAACGGCGTAATCTCTGGTTTGCATTTCATTGTTGCTATTTACATTACTGCAAACCATCTTCACTTTGATGCTCTACTTCTTGGTCTCCTTCATACGTATGCCTTCAAGTTAAAACGCAATCGAAACAGTTTCAAACGAAACGTTGCTTTTATCGTACGAAGTTTCCGAAAGTGTTTAAATCATCGAAAGTTTATCGTTCTCTACCGCTGCACTAATTCACCCCCCCCTCTTAGTGCCGCTCCGATCCTAACAGTGATGATATATGTTTCTACAAAAAAGGATGATTTTTAGATATCCAATTGACCTTGGGTGCCTCAAAAATCGATCTAAATTGCTTATCATGTTGCATGGAATTCTTTATGGTTCCTTTAGGAACCCAAGTCAATTTGTGTGGACTAACCTTCTTGAATGGATAATGATAAGCTCTATATCCAAGTTTGCAACAAAAGTTATATTTGTTTTGGTGCGAAATATGCAAGATAGGGCCTTTAACGAAGGTGGTTGGATTTTGGTGAGAGCTTCTTACAAATCCAATTCCACTTCTTTTATGAACTTGATCCTCATTAGTAAGGATCACCGCCACTGACAGGCGGTGGCACCGCCACTGACAGGCGGTGGCACCGCCCAGTACACTGTCAGTGTCAAAACTGACAGGCGGTGGCACCGCCACTGACAGGCGGTGGCACCGCCACTGACAGGCGGTGGCACCGCCACTGACAGGCGGTGGCACCGCCACTGACAGGCGGTGGCACCGCCACTGACAGGCGGTGGCACCGCCACTGACAGGCGGTGGCACCGCCACTGACAGGCGGTGGCACCGCCACTGACAGGCGGTGGCACCGCCACTGACAGGCGGTGGCACCGCCACTGACAGGCGGTGGCACCGCCACTGACAGGCGGTGGCACCGCCACTGACAGGCGGTGGCACCGCCACTGACAGGCGGTGGCACCGCCACTGACAGGCGGTGGCACCGCCACTGACAGGCGGTGGCACCGCCACTGACAGGCGGTGGCACCGCCACTGACAGGCGGTGGCACCGCCACTGACAGGCGGTGGCACCGCCACTGACAGGCGGTGGCACCGCCACTGACAGGCGGTGGCACCGCCACTGACAGGCGGTGGCACCGCCACTGACAGGCGGTGGCACCGCCACTGACAGGCGGTGGCACCGCCACTGACAGGCGGTGGCACCGCCACTGACAGGCGGTGGCACCGCCACTGACAGGCGGTGGCACCGCCACTGACAGGCGGTGGCACCGCCACTGACAGGCGGTGGCACCGCCACTGACAGGCGGTGGCACCGCCACTGACAGGCGGTGGCACCGCCACTGACAGGCGGTGGCACCGCCACTGACAGGCGGTGGCACCGCCACTGACAGGCGGTGGCACCGCCACTGACAGGCGGTGGCACCGCCACTGACAGGCGGTGGCACCGCCACTGACAGGCGGTGGCACCGCCACTGACAGGCGGTGGCACCGCCACTGACAGGCGGTGGCACCGCCACTGACAGGCGGTGGCACCGCCACTGACAGGCGGTGGCACCGCCACTGACAGGCGGTGGCACCGCCACTGACAGGCGGTGGCACCGCCACTGACAGGCGGTGGCACCGCCACTGACAGGCGGTGGCACCGCCACTGACAGGCGGTGGCACCGCCACTGACAGGCGGTGGCACCGCCACTGACAGGCGGTGGCACCGCCACTGACAGGCGGTGGCACCGCCACTGACAGGCGGTGGCACCGCCACTGACAGGCGGTGGCACCGCCACTGACAGGCGGTGGCACCGCCACTGACAGGCGGTGGCACCGCCACTGACAGGCGGTGGCACCGCCACTGACAGGCGGTGGCACCGCCACTGACAGGCGGTGGCACCGCCACTGACAGGCGGTGGCACCGCCACTGACAGGCGGTGGCACCGCCACTGACAGGCGGTGGCACCGCCACTGACAGGCGGTGGCACCGCCACTGACAGGCGGTGGCACCGCCACTGACAGGCGGTGGCACCGCCACTGACAGGCGGTGGCACCGCCACTGACAGGCGGTGGCACCGCCACTGACAGGCGGTGGCACCGCCACTGACAGGCGGTGGCACCGCCACTGACAGGCGGTGGCACCGCCACTGACAGGCGGTGGCACCGCCACTGACAGGCGGTGGCACCGCCACTGACAGGCGGTGGCACCGCCACTGACAGGCGGTGGCACCGCCACTGACAGGCGGTGGCACCGCTAGCTTCGGGAACCGAAGAGAATTCAAATTTTGGAGCCCAAATTTGAATCCTCTTGAGGCCTATAAATACCCCTCTATTCTCAGCTGAGAATACAACCTTTTGAGTAGCAAGTTCTCTTTTTGAAGTATCTCTAAATCATGACATTTCGTACATGGAGCTAAACTATCATTATGCTTAATTTTTAATTTATCGAAATTACCAACAAGAGAATTATGCTCCTTTTTTAACAATTTATGTTTTCTACTAATTGTTTTGCATTCATCAAATAAATCATGGAAAGCATTTAATAATTCATCAAATGATAAATTTGCATCAATTGAACTTGATACCTCCTCTCCAATGGCCATTAGTGCATAGTGAGCAACTTGCTCGGTGTTGGGCTCCTCTTCTTCGGATGCGCTTGAGTCATCCTATGTTGCTTTGAATGCCTTCTTCTTTGGTGTTCTCTTCTTGGCTTAGGGATATTCACTTTTGTAGTGTCCCGGCTTCTTGCATTCATAGCAAATTACTTGGTCTTTCTTGGGTTCAAATTTATTTTTAGTATCATTTTTAAATTTGTTTCTTTTAATGAATTTTTTGAATTTCTTTGTTAAAAGTGTCAAGTCATAATCAAAGTCCTTATCACTTGAGTTTTCTCTCAAGTGGTCTTCTTGTGTTCTAAGTGTCATATCCTTCTTATTCTTTGGAAGGATGTCCTTAAGCTCTTCATGAGCTTTACAAGTCATTTCATATGTCATTAATGACCTAATTAATTCTTCAAGAGGAAATTTGTTTAAATCTTTGGTCTCTTGAATGGCCGTGACTTTAGGGTCCCAACTCTTTGGAAGGGATCTTAAAACTTTGTTAACGAGCTTGAAATCTGAAAAACCTTTACCAAGTCCTTTTAGACCATTGACGACATCCGTAAAATAGGTATACATGTCTCCAATGGTCTCACTCGGTTTCATTTGAAATAATTCATAAAAATGTACTAAAAGCTTGATTTTTGACTCTTTCACTCCACTTGTGCCTTTATGAGTCACTTTGAGTGTGTGCCAAATATCAAAAATCGTTTCACAAATCGAAACACGATTGAACTCGTTTTTATCTAGAGCACAAAATAAGTCATTCATAGCCTTTGCATTTAAAGCGAAAGTCTTCTTCTCCAATTCATTCTAATCGATCATTGGAAGAGAAGACTTTTGAAATCCATTTTCTACAATATTCCAAAGCTTAAAATCCAAAGAAATTAGGAAGATCCTCATTCGAATCTTCCAATAGGTGTAATCCGTCCCATTGAACATGAGTGGACGTGTAATTAAGTGACCCTCTTGGTTTCCGACAAATGCCATCTCTCTTGGGTTTTAAGAGAACTCATGCATGACATAAAATCAACATTTACCTCAAAAACTCATGCATGACATAAAATCATCAAGATACACATGCATAGATTAATCCTAAGCAGTATCACATATCATATAGTTATCATCCCTAATGTTGCATACATCATTCAACATTTCAAAACATAACATGCATGAAACCTTAGCAATATACTTTTCATGATCAAAATTTTTAATTTTTCAAAAATGCTAAAAAGAAAAACATGATATAATTTTTGAAAAATAATTTTTTTATTTCCTATTCCTACTATCTAAATTAAGCACTCATGAAAAACTTCAAGTAATTTCAAAATAATTCAAGAGAGTTGAGTTACTTACCTTGTAGTCGAAGCCCGTCAAAGCCCAATTTGCCGTTTCACCTTTGGAAGTTCTTGATTCATCCTTGGTTGCCTTTCTCTTCTTTGGCCTCTTCCTCCGTTCAAGTTCATTGTTTATTTTAGATTTTTGTTTAATGAACTTATTAAGATTTAGTGTTCGAAGTTCAAGTTCATCATTGTCCTCATTACTTGAGTCACCGCTCAAGTGGTATTCATTTGTTCGGAGTTCCAAATCCTTCCTATTCTTTGGAAGGTGGTTCAAGTGCTCATCAGGTTCAAAATATTCCAAAAATGTCATTTCATAGGTCATTAATGACCCGATTAATTCTTCTAATGGAAAATCATTTAAATTTTTTATCTCTTGTATTACGGTTATTTTAGGATCCTACCTTTTTGGAAGGGATCTTAAGATCTTACTTACGAGATCAAAATTCGAAAAAGATTTACCAAGAACTCTTAGATTATTGACGACATCCGTGAAACGGGTGTACATGTCGCCTATAGTCTCGCTTGGTTGCATTCGAAAAAGCTCAAAATCATGCAATAAAAGGTTAACTTTCGAGTCTTTTACTTTACTAGTTCCCTCGTGCGTGATTTCAAGTGTTCGCCAAATATCAAAAGCCGTTTCGCACATAGAAATCCGATTGAACTCATTTTTGTCCAAAGCGCAAAATAAGGCATTCATAGCCTTTGTGTTTAAAGAAAAATAATTCTTCTCCAAATCCGACCATTCATTCATCGGTTTAGAGGAAAGTTGAAAACTGTTTTTAATAATATTCCATAAATCCAAATTCATAGAAATTAAGAAAACTATAATTCGAGTTTTCCAATAAGTGTAGTCCAATCCGTTAAACAACGGTGGATGAACAACCGAAAAGCCCTCTTGAAAGCCATGAAGAGCCATTTCTCTTGGGTGTAAATCCGAAATGAGAAATACGGGGCTCTGATACCAATTGTTAGGATCGGAGCGGCACTAAGGGGGGTGGTGAATTAGTGCAGCGGATTAAAACGTCGGTTTTGGAAAATCTTTTGTATGATAAAAATCGAACTCGGAAGTGCTTAACTTGAAAGTGTGTTCGTAAAGGTGTGCAGTAAAAGTAATGAGGAAATAAAACACGTATAAAGGTTTGCAGTAAGGTAAATAGCAATAAGTAAATGCAAACCAGAGAACACACTAATTTTAAAGTGGTTCGGTCAAAATGACCTACATCCCCTTGCGAAGCCTTCTTCGATGAGGCTCCCAACTTCCACTAGCAAATCACTTTGAAGGGGAAGGACAAACACCCCTCTTACAACCATTTACAAGTGGTTCACACTCTTACAAATTTTCAACGAGAAAGAAGGAGGTGAACACTCAAGCAATTGAAAACAAGACTTGCTAACGACTTTGCTACGGCTTTTATCTCAATCTATTGCTTCTCAAAAGTTGTAATCTCTGCTGAGAATTGAGGGGTATTTATAGGCCTCAAGAGGATTCAAATTTGGGCTCCAAAATTTGAATTCTCTTTAGTTTCCGAAGCTAGCGGTGCCACCGCCTATCAGTGGCGGTGCCACCGCCTATCAGTTCTGACACTGATAGTGTACTGGGCGATGCCACCGCCTGGCTCGGGTGCTAGGCAGTGCCACCGCCCAGTCCGGCGGTACCATCGCCTGATACTTTAGGCTCTAGGCGATGCCACCACCCAGTCCGGCAGTTCCACTACCCAACCTTTCGGGTTTTGGGCGGTGCCACCGCCTACACTATTTCAGCTCAAAAGTTGTATTCTCTATAGAGAATTGAGGGGTATTTATAGGCCCTAAGAGGATTCAAATTTGGCCTCCAAATTTTGAATTCTCTTGGGTTTCCGAGGCTGGCGGTTCCACCGCTTGTCAATGTCAGATTGACCAGTGACTAGCGGTGCCACCGCCTGTCGGTGGCGGTGCTACTGCCTGTCAATTTTCACATTTGACAGTGTTCTGGCGGTGCCACCGCCGGAATTCTCAGATTCTGGGCGGTGCCACCGCCCGAACTCTCGGGTGCTGGGCGGTGCCACCGCTTGATACATCAAGCTCTGGGTAGTGCCACCACCCAACCTTTCGGGTTCTAGGCAGTGCCACCACCTATACTATTTCAGCTCACTAGTTGGGCTCCAAACTTGGCCCAAACCAGTCCGAACTCGAGCCCAATTGGCCCCTACTTGGGTTATAAGATTAACACCTAATCCTAACCCTAATTAACATGCTAACTACGAATTTAAAGACATTTTCTAAGCTATTACAATGTCCACAAGTAAAGACTTCTTCCGGCGAACTTCTGGCGGTCTTCCGATAAACTCTCGGAAACCATTCTGCGGTCTCCCGGCAAGCTCCTAGACTTCACGATTTGATCTTGGCGAGTTCCGACGAGCTTCTTCGGCAAGCTATGATCTTTCTCGGTGAGCTCTGCGAACTTCCGACGTACCTTCCGGCGAGCTTCCGAAAACCCTTCGACAAGCTCCCTACTCATTCTCGGCTAGTTCCGGCAGCATTCCCGACGAACCTTCGGACTTCCGTCGGACTCTCGAACTCCCAACGAATCCTTCGCGCTTGACTCCGGCACTTTGTTTCACTTTATGTCTTCATCGTTATCATAATTAATCATGCACACACAAGCTAAAACTCTACTCCGATCTAGACAATTATTACAACATGAATTGACATTCTGTTGCCCAGCACGTCATTGGTTGGTGCTTCGTCTGATTCTTCAACGCACCGTCCTCTCTTGCGGCTTGTTGCTCAATTGGCAGTTGACCTCCGTAACCCCGATATCCTTGGTGCAATTCCGCTCTCCTTGGCCCGATGCCCGATGTCTGAAGCGTTCTGCCATCCAATATCCTGACGTGATCTCCTCCGGCGCAACGTCAATTCCTCTTGCATCAACTGTCTAATCCCGATCGAGTAGACCTGCATCACTCAAAATGTAGTTTAAACATCTAAACACAATCAATTAGTTTCATCATCAAAATCTGAGATTCAACAGTTTGGTCGTCGTGACCTACATCCACTCCATTGATTTCTCTTTCGTCGAGGCCACCGGCATCCACTATCGATCTTCCTTTATAGGCGAAGATCAACCTCCTTCTTATAGCTCTTTCTCCTTTTACCGGGTTTAAGAGATAACCCTTACACCCCCACTCACTCCTCTCTCAAACTATTCTAACACTTAGAACTTTGAGAGGAGTTTCACATAAGATTACAATAGAGTTTCTTTCCTTTTTACTTTCAATACTTGTGTATTTTAACCAGGGATGAGAGGGGTATTTATAGGCTTCAAGTTGATTCAAACTTAGAGCCTAAAAACATCTCATCCCAGGTTTCCCGAGCACAGGCGGTACCACCGCCTGCAGCCTTCTCGGAGGCTATGTCTGGGTGGTACTACCACCCAGACTGGTGGTACCATCGCCTGACATAGTCTCAAAAACTATGCCATGACGGTGTTGCCTCTTAGGTTACTATTTGGGCCTTTCATTGGGCCCAACACAGTCCTTACATGGGCCTAACTAGCCCCTAATTGGGTTGGCCCAAATCCAAACCCAATTACGTGCTAACTACGATTCCTAAGACATATTCTAGGCTAAACAAGTCTGTAAGTCTAGTTTCTTCCTACGATCTTCCGGCAAACTTCTGACGATCTTTCAATAATGTTCCGGGGGACTCCCGATAAGATCTTGGACTTCACCACGATCTTCTTGGTGAGTTCCGATGAGCTTCTTCCAGCAAGCTCCTGGACTTCTCAACTGGTTCCTGCAGAACTTCCGACGAACGTCTAGACTTCCAATGAACTCTCGAACTCCCAACAAAATTGTGTCCTTGATTCTGGGAATTTATTTTGCTTTATGTCTTGCTATCATAGTTAATACTACACATGTAAAAACACATTTCAATCTAGACAATTAATACTAAGCATTAATCATGTTGTCCGACATGTCATTGGTCCCTCAACGCTTTATCCGATTCTTCGGCGCATCGTCCTCTCTTACGGCCTATTGCCCAATCGGCCAGTTGACTCCGCAACTCTGATTTCCTTAGTGCAATATTCGCTCTTCTTGGCCCGATGCCCAAATCCATGGCCCTAAGCCTTCTGTCGATACGTCGACCGATCCTCCGGCTCGACATCCAATCTTCTGACATATTTTCCTCTAGCACAACATGATTTTTTCTGCTTTAATTGTCTCATCCTGATCGAAGCATCCTGCGTCACTCAAAACATAGACTAAATTATAAACAATTATCAATTGGTTTTATCATCAAAATATGAGATTCAATAAGAGTTTTATTATTGTGAACCACATAACTTTATTTACATCATCATGTAAAATTCATATTATAAGAGAAGAAGAATCATATTGAAAGTTGTACGTTCATAACTCTTCATATAAAATTTGTACGCAAACATCATATAAAACTCATACGAAAAAATGCATACCATAAGTTCATGATTCATTATATAAAACTTGTACGCAAACATTGTATAAAACTCGTATGAAAAAAAATGCATATGGCTCATTGTGCATACTATAAGTTCATGATTCAAGTGAGTGATCCAAAGAATCAAGAAAGTCCGAAAACAAAAATTAACAAATTCATGCATTCATATAGTTTAACATCCCTAATTCCCTTCTAATGAAATCAAATTGTTATTCATTTAAGGGTTTTGTAAAGATATCAGCCAATTGATGTTTCGTATCAATAAACTCTAATGTTACATCATGATTATTAACAAGATCTTATATGAAGTGATGCCTAATGTCAATGTCTTTAGTTCTAAAGTGTTGAATAAGATTTTTTGTTAAACATATTGTACTTGTATTGTCACATTTTATAGGAATATTCTGAAGAAAAATTTTATAATCTTTTAATGTATTTTTCATCCATGTAACTTGCGCATAACATGCACTTGCCACAATATATTCGGCTTTGATTGTGGATAGTACAATCGAGTTTTGTTTCTTAGAGGATTAAGAGACAAGTGCATGTCCTAAAAATTGACACATTCTAGATGTGCTCTTTCTATCTATTTGGTACCCAACAAAATTAGCATCGGCATAACTAAGCAATTCAAAATTTTTAGATTTTGGATACCATAATCCTAATTTAGGAATTCCTTTTAGATATCTAAAAATCCTTTTGATAGCTTTTAAATGAGATTGCTTGGGGTTAGATTGAAATCTAGCACAAAGTCCTATACTAAATATGATATCCGGTCTAGTTGTGGTGAGATATAGCAAACTACCTATCATACCCCTATAGGCTTTTTGATTAAAGCTTTCTCCACCTTTGTCAATGTCTAACTTAGTGGAGGTACTCATAGGAGTATTGATAGCCTTTGAACTATCCATATTAAACCATTTTAGCAAGTCTAATGCATATTTTGTTTGACCAATAAAAATATCATCCTTAAGTTGTTTGATTTGTAAGCCTAAAAAGAATGTTAGTTCCCCCATTAGGCCCATTTCAAACTCTAGACTCATGCTTTTGGCAAATGATTCATATAAGGATTCATTTGTAGAGCCAAAAATAAATCATCAATATAAATTTGAACAATAAGAAAATCATTTTCAAAATTTTTGATAAATAATGTAGTATCAACCTTGCCTTTAGAGAGAAATTATTTAGAAAAAGAAAATAGCTAATTCTCTCATACCAAGCCCTTGGGGCTTGTTTTAAACCATAGAGAGCTTTAGTCAATTTACACACATGAATGGGGTACTTATCATTCTCAAATCTGGGAGGTTGTTCAACATAAATTTCTTCAAAAATAAAGCCATTAAGAAAAGTACTTTTAACATCCATTTGAAACAACTTAAAATTATTGCTATTAGCATAGGCAAGGAGAATCCTTATGGCTTCTAATCATGTCATAGGAGCGAAGGTTTCTTCATAATCGATACCTTCTTCTTGGTTGAAACCTTTGGCCATCAATCTAGTATTGTTTCTAGCTATGATACCAAATTCATCTTGCTTGTTTCTAAAGAACCATTTAGTACCAATAATTAAATGGTCATTTGGCCTTGGAACAATCTTTCATACCTTATTTCTCTTAAATTGATTTAACTCTTCTTACATTGCGATAACCCATGAATCAGCTTTCAATGCCTCGTCAATGCATTTAGGTTCAATTTAGGAGAGAAAAGCGACATTGGCATAAAAACTCTTAAGAGAAGAATGAGTTTGATGTGTCCCTTAAGATTAGCTCCTTGAGATGAGCATCTACATAATTTCATTCCTTAGGTAAGGATGTTTCAGAAGAATATGCATTCAAGTTGCTAAATGGAGAAAGGGATTCATTTAAATTTAAGGTATCAAAATTAAGATCATCATCAAAATCATTTTTCTTAACTTCGAAAACTTCACTAAAAACAACATGAATAGATTTTTCTATAACTAAAGTTCTTTTATTAAAGATGCGAAAAGCCTTTGAAATAGAAAAATAGCCAAGAAAAATTCCTTCATCGGATTTTACATCAAACTTTCCTAATGTATCTTTTTCATTCAAAATAAAACATACACCTAAACTTTAAAGTATGAAACATTGGGCTTTTTGTTGTTCCACAACTCATAAAGAGTTTTGGAAAGTAATGGTCTTACTAGAACCCTATTCATAACATAGCATGCCATATTTATGGCTTTGACCCAAAAATATTTGGGTAGGCTATGTTCGCTTAACAGGGTTCTTGCCATTTCTTGTAAGTTTCTATTTTTTTCTTTCTACTATTCCATTTTGTTGAGAATTTCTCAGAGTAGAGAAGTTGTGATTGTATCCATTAAATTCACAAAAATCTTGGAAATCACTATTTTGAAATTCACCACCGCGATCACTTTGAATTGATGAAATCATAAAACCCTTTTCGTTTTGAACAAGTTTACAAAACTTAAAAAAGTACCTAAAGCAATCATTTTTGTGTGATAAGAAGTAAGTCCAAGTATATCTACTATAATCATCAACAATGACCAAGGCATATTTGCTACCACCTAGGCTTGATGTAGCAATTGGTTCAAACAAGTCCATATGGATCAATTGCAATGGTCTAGAGGTGCTTATTTAGTTCTTTGGTTTGAAACTACCGTTTATTTGTTTTCCTAGTTGACATGCATCACATACATTGTCTTTAATGAACTTAATGTGAAGAATTCCTCTTACAAGTTCTTTAGATGAGATTTGAGAGATTAGTTTTATGCTAGCATGACCTAATCTCCTATGCCAAAGCCAAGCATCGTCATTCAAAATCGAAAAATACATTTCATTGTAAAGATCATTAATATCAATAGTGTATATGTTATTTTATTTTAGTGCAATCATAGATGTGTTTTTGTATGATTTTTCAATAATACAAGCATTAGATTCAAATTTAACAAGATATCCTTTATCACACAATTGACTAATGCTCAAGAGGTTATACTTTAAGCCACCAACCAACAACTCATATTCAATAAAAAGGTTGGATTTATTACCTATGGTTCTTTTGCCAATGATTTTACCCTTGTTGTTGTCTCCAAAGGTGACATATCCTTCGTCTAGGCTAGTAAACTTAGAGAATTGAGATAGATCTCCAGTCATATGCCTTGAGCATCCACTATCAAGGTACCATCTCTTGCTCCTAGCTTGTGATAGTACATTTTTCTACAAAAAAAGATGATTTTTAGGTACCCATTTGACCTTGAGTGCCTAAAAAATTGATCTATAAAGATTATCATGTTGCATTGGGTCATTTGAGGTTCTCTTAGGAATCCAAATCAATTTATGTGGACTATATTTCTTAAATGGACATTTGTACGCAACATGTCCAAGTTTGCAAAAAAAAGTTACATTTGGTATGAGGTGATACATGCAAGATAGGACCTTTAACAAAGGTGGTTAGATTTTGATGAGAGCTACTCACAAATCCGATTCTGCCTCTCCTGTGAATGTGACCCTTGTTGGCAAGGATCATATTCAAGGACTTACTACCAACCTCAAACTTTTCTAAGGTTTCTTTGAGTAGCAAGTTTTCTTTTCTAAGTGTTTCTACTTCATGGCATTTTGTGCAAGGAGCTAAGCTATTATCATGCTCAATTTTTAGTCTATCAAAATCGCTAACAAGATAAGCATGTTCTTTTTTCAAAGAGTTATACTTTTTATTCAAGATTCTACATTCATCAAACAATTCATGAAAAGCACTTAAAAGTTTATCGAAAGATAAATTTACATCTAATGAACTTGTTACCTCATCTCCAATAGCCATTAGTGCATAGTGAGCAACTTGCTTGGTGTTGGTTGCCTCCTCTTCTTCAGATGCACTTGAGTTATCTCATGTTGTTTTAAGAGTCTTCTTCTTCTTTGGTTGCTTCTTCTTTGTTAGGGGACATTCGCTCTTGTAATGTCCCGGCTTCTTACATTCGTAGCATATTACTTGATCTTTTTTGGGTTCAAATTTATTTTTAGTGTCGTTTTTAAATTTATTCCTTTTTATGAATTTTTTGAACTTTCTTGTCAAGAGTGCCTAGTCCTCGTCACTTGAATTTTCTTTCAAGTAGTCTTCTTGTGTTCTTAGTGTCATATCCTTTCTGTTCTTTAGAAGGGTGTCCTCAAACTCTTCATGAGCTTTATAAGTCATCTCATAGGTCATTAGTGACCCAATTAGTTCTTCGAGAGGAAAATTATTTAAATCTTTGGCCTCTTGAATAGCCGTTACTTTAGTGTCTCAACTCTTTGGAAATGATCTTAAGCTTTTATTAACAAGTTCAAAATCCGAGAAACTTTTACCAAGTCCTTTTATACCATTGACGGTATTGGTAAATCAGGTGTGCATGTCTCCAATGGTCTCACTCGGTTTCATCCGAAACAACTTATAAGTGTGCACTAAAAGATTAATTTTTGACTCCTTCACTCTACTAGTGCCTTCATGAGTCACTTCGAGTATGTGCCAAATATCAAAAGTCGACTCACAAATAAACAAACGATTGAACTCATTTTTATCTAAAGAATAAAACAAGGCATTTATAGCCTTGGCGTTTAAGGCGAAAGTCTTCTTTTTCAACTCATTCCAATTGTTCATTGGAAGAAAAGACTTTTGAAACCCATTTTCTACAATATTCCATAATTCAAAATCCATTGAAATTAGGAAGATTCTCATTCTAGTCTTCTAATGTGTGTAATCCATCCCATTGAATATGGGCGGACGTGTAATTGAATGACCCTCTTGGTTGCCGACAAATGTCATCTCTCTTGGGTTTTAAAACAAATGATTGTGAACCTTGCTCTGATATCAATTGTTAGAATTAAGAGTGACACTAAGAGGGGGGGGGGTGAATTGGTGCAGTGGAAAATTCTTCGATTTTGTATAAAGTTTGTTTCGATTCAAATCGTTTTGAAAAGATGTTGAACTTAAAACTTTCGTAAGAGTGTAAGAAGATAGTTTCGATTCAAATCGTTTTGAAAAGATGTTGAACTTAAAACTTTCGTAAGAGTGTAAGAAGAAGCTCAAGGAGGTTTGTAGTAAAGTAAATTACACAAAAGGAAAAACAAACCAGAATTTAGAGTGGCTCGGTCAATGTGACCTACATTCACTTTCGAATTCCTCTATCGTCGAGGTCACCGGCGTCCACTAATGGCTTTCCTTCAATATGGGAAGACCAACCACCTTTTATAGCACTTTCTCCTTTTGTCGGGTTTAGGAGATAACCCTTACAAGCCTTGCTCCTCTTTCTTGAATGGTTACAAAGCTAAGAGAGGGAGGAGGAAAACTCTAGCACTTTTACACTCTAAAGATTCAAGATTATAATCACACTTAGGTACCCTTTCATGCAGAAAAGGGTGGGGTATGTATAGGCCCCAATGGCTTCAAAAATGGAGTCAAAAAGTATCTCATCCCAGATTTTTGGGGTACTAGCGGTACCATCGCCATTACTGGATGGTACTACCACCTGTAGTCTAACACTGGATGGTACCATCGCTCAGTTTGGGCAGTACTACCGCCTAACAGAGCTCGGAGACCGAGCTCTTGCGGTACCACCACTGGCAGGTAATAACTGATGGTGGTACCACCACCCAGACCACTTAGGAGTATGGGTCACCAGGTGATGCCACCGCCGACCTTGGCGGTGCCACCACCGGCCATGATTTCAGATGCTAAATAGGCTGTTTAATCCGGCCTAATTCAGCCCTATTTAGGGCCCAATTGGTCCCTAATTAAGTTAGTGGGATCACCTCCCAATCCTAACTTAATTTATGATTCTAACTACGATTAAGACAAGCAATTAGTCCGGTACATCAATTTCTCTTTCAATGATCCTCTGGTGAACTTCTCGGCGAGTCTTTTGATGTGCTTCCGGCAAACTCCCCACGAACTCTCAGCTAGTCTTCTGGCATGCTTCTGGCGATCTCCCAACGAGCTTTCGGTGAGTCTTCTAGTGTGCTTCCGGTGATCTCACGATGAACTATAGGCGAGCTCTCGATATATCGTCTGAATCTTCGACTCCAACCCATCATCTACTTTACGCCTTACTACTATTGTAGTTAATCCTACACACTTATCTCAACACATGGATTAGATCAAATAATTTATTAATTGATTTCATCATCAAAATCTAAGATTTAATACATTTGGTGTCCTCAAGTGGCCCGCAATCCTGTATGATAGGCCGATGCCGAGGGTTGTCCGGCGTAGCCCCTTTAATGCTTAAGTCAACAAAGGGAGAAGACAGCAATGTAAGTTATATGATTAAGTTAGTGTGTAAAGAGTCTCCCCCCTTTAGTGTGAGCTGATGTGTTCCTTTTTATACCTAATCCTTGGGCCTTCTTATTGGCTAGCATGAGATAAGATTAGGTGAAGCGCTTGATCATTCTTTGATCAAGATAAGGTAGGGCGGTTATCGTCAGTCATTGATGCAAAGTACATCGAGATGCACTATGATATTATTTTGGAGCTGATGACTTGGAACCCTACTTAAGTGTGTCAACCTTTGTGGCAGATGAGCTTGTTGAATCTTAGATTTTGATGATAAAACCAATCGATATGTGTTTGTGTTTTAATCTACGTTTTGAGTGATGCAGGATGCTTCAATCAGGATGAGACAATTAAAGCAAGAAAATCATGTTATGCCGGAGGAACATGTCAGAAGATTGGACATCGGGCCGATGGATTGGTCGACGTATCGACAGAAGGCTTCGGGCCGTGGATTCAGGCATCGGGCCAAGAAGAGCGGACATTGCACCAAGAATATCGGAGTTGTAGAGTCAACTGGCAGATTGGGAAATAGGCCGCAAGAAAGGACTATGTGCCGAAGAATCGAACGAAGCGTCGAGAGACCAATGACATGCCGAACAACTTGATTAATGCTTAGTATTAATTATCTAGATCGAAGTTTGTTTTACATGTGCAGGATTAACTACGATAGCAAGGCATGGAGCAAAATGAAATCCCGAAGTCAAGGAAGTGATCACATTGGGAGTTCGAGAGTTCGTCGGAAGTCCGGACGTTTGTCGGAAGTTCTACGGGAACCAGTTGAGAAGTCACGGAGCTTGCCAGAAAAGCTCGACGGAACTCACTAAGAAGATCATTGTGAAGTCTAGAAGCTTGTCGGGAGTCCGCCGGAACATTGTCGAGAGTTCGTCGGAGGTTCGCCGGAAGATCGCCGAAAGCTCGCCGGAAGAATTGACATAGGAATTTGTTTAGCTTAGAATATGTCTTAGGAATCGTAGTTAGCACGTAATTGGGATTAGATTTGGCCAACCCAATTAGGGGCTAGCTAGGCCCATGTAAGAACTGTGTTGGGCCCAATAAGAAGCCCAAATAGTGCCTAAAGAAGTCTCATCGTCATGGCACAGTCTTCGAGATTGTCAGACCGTGGTACCGCCAGTCTGGGCAGTTGTACTACCCTTAGCAGGGTGCCAGACGGTGGTACTGCCCAGCACAGGCGGTGGTACCGCCCGTACCCGGGGAACCTAGGATGGGAAAGATTTAGGCTCCAAGTTTGAATCAACTTGAAGCCTATAAATACCCCTCCCATCCCTGGTTAAAGAATACAAGCACAGAGCATTCAAAAGTGAGAAAACTCTGCTGTAATCTCTTTAGAATCCTCTTCCTTGAGTCTAAGTGTTAGAATAGCTTAAGAGGAGAGTGAGTACTTGTAAGGGTCATCTCCTAAACCCGATAAAAGGAGAAGAGGGGTGTAAGAAGGAGTTGGTCTTTGCCTATTGAAGGAAGACCTCTAGTGGATGCCGGTGGCCTCAATGGAAGAGGAATCGGAGGAGTGGATGTAGGTCACAATTGACTGAACCACTATAAACTACCATCTTCTCTGGTTTGCATTTAATCTCTACTGTTTATCTTTACTGCAAACCTCTTCAATAGCTTACTGTCTTCTATTCATTTACAAATATGTTTCAAAGTTAAGTTTCCAAAATTGGTTTTACGTCGGAAACGGTTTTATCGTACGAAAGTTTTTAAACCGTCGTTATCTTACCGTTGCACTAATTCACCCCCCCCTCTTAGTGCTCTTGATCCTAACAATTGGTATCAGAGCCACAATTTTCTAATTTGGTTTAACACCCAAATAGAAATGGCTCTTTTCGGCTTTCAAGAGGGTCTCTCTCTCATTCGTCCTCCAATTTTCAATGGGACGGACTACATGTATTGGAAAACTCGAATGAGAGTTTTCTTGCTTTCATTGAATCTTGATTTATGGCACATAGTCGAATTTGGTTTTCAAAGGTCTTCCCTTCCAATGAACCATTGGAATGATTTGGAGAAGAAAGCTTTTTCTCTAAATGCAAAGGCAATGAATGCCTTGTTTTGTGCCTTAGACAAAAACGAGTTTAATCAGGTTTCTACTTGCGAAATAACTTTTGACATTTGGCATATTTTTGAAACCACTCACGAAGGCACAAGTAGATTAAAGGAATCAAAAATCAATATTTTAATGCATAATTTTGAACTTTTTTACATGAAACCAAGTGAAACCATTGTTGACATGTACACCCGTTTTATGGATGTCGTCAATAGTTTAAAAGCTCTTGGTAAAAGCTTTTTGAATGTTGAACTTGTTAACAAGATTTTATGATCGATTTCTAAGACTTGGGATTCAAAAGTAATGGCTTTACAAGAAACAAAAGATTTAAATATTTTTTCACTTAAAGAACTTATCGATACATTGATGGCATATGAAATAATGTACAATGCACATGATGAACAAGATGAACAAAACCACCTTTCAAAGAACAGAAAGGATTTAGGACATAGAACATTTGAAGACCACTCGAGCATAAGCTCAAGTGATGGTGAACTTGAACTTCCAATGAAAATCATGAAACAAAAATTTAAAACCAAAAAGAACGCGACTACTTGCTTTGAACACAAAAAGAAAAACAAAATTTGAGGTGAATCGAGCTCCTCCGAGGTCGAGGAGAAAATCAAAAAAAGGTGAGGTGGCAAACTACGCCTTAACGGCATTCGACGAGGAGGTAATCGAAACCCCTTAATTTATTTTGAAATTACATAATGCTTTCCATGATGCATTTTCTTTTTTATTCAGAAAAATTATGTTTTGAAAATTGTATAATGTAATGAAAATGTAAAAAATTATAAATCATGCTTATCATGCTAGTAATTTTGAAAATAATCATGAAAATTGCATATGATAAAGGAACAAAATATTAGACTTAAATCATGTTAGATGCTTTTTGATGTGATAAAGTGATAATGTGTATGTTGATGATCTTCATAATTGATTGAAAATACTTTATGAATTCATGCTTGATGAAATAATGTAATGATGATTTAATGATCATGTTTAATAAATTTATATTTTAAAAATTATGCATGATGATTCTTGCAATTTATGGACTATCGATTTTCAGGGTAATGAAAGTGGTTTTTTCGGTTTTAAAAATGATGCATATTTTGATTTGACATAAATGAAAAATGCATGCTTATATGAAACAACGTAAGTATCATGCTTGATGATTTTATATTTAATTAAAGCATGATGATTTGAAGAAATGATTATTTGATCTTGATGATTTCCATGATGATATTTGCTCTTTTGATTTTAAACTATGATGTATGGTTTTCATACGAAAAACTTGAGCATGCTTATATGAAATTAATCACTTAAAATGAAACACATAAAAAGGAAAATATATTATCATTAGAATTAAAAGAATAAATCTATTTATGTTATGAATTTTGTGAACCATGAAATTGATTTGATGATTTAAAATTGAATAAATTTTTATCCAAATCATAATCTTGATTCTTTAATATTTACAAATTAAGATTTATTATGAATCAAGATTTTTTCATTAATCGTTCTCCTACGATTCTACTTGGTATTTTCTTAAGAGTAGATTTTCTAAATGAATCATGAATTTTCCTTGTGAGTTCTTGGATTTATTACTTGATTTTCTTTTAAAACAAGATCTCTTCTTTGTACTACTATGATTCTTCTTGATATTCCTTATGTGATGATATGAATACATGAATTTGTTGAACTTTGTTTTCGGACTTTCTTGATTCTTTTGATCACTCACTTAAAATTCGATGTTGAAAATTTCATGATACGAATTTTACATGATGATAAGATTGTGTGCTTCAATAACATGTTTGCTTTAATGTTGAAAATTTTGTGTCTTGATGCTAAAAGTTTCCATGATGATGAACATGTTTATCTTCATGATTGTGACAAAACAATTGTCTGAATATATGAATTTGTTGAACTTCGTTTTCAAACTTTCTTGATTCTATGATCAATCACTTAGAAACTCAATTCTGAAAATCTTATGATACGAATTTTACTTGATTATATGCTTCAATAACATGTTAGAAATTATGTATTTTGGATGTAAAAATTTCCATAATGATAAGCATGTTTTACCTTTATGATTGTGTTTGAAAAGCTATGGTAAAACTATGTCCGAATACATGAATGTATTAAATTTTATTTTCAGATTTTCTTGATCCTAACACCTTTGTCATGCTTTAAAAATTATTATAAAGGGAAAAAAATTATAACATTGGATTCTTCCCTTCTTTTTGACAATGACAAAGGCGGAGATAGCTAGCTTGCACAAGTCAAGAGAAGCAACAATTGCAAATGAACATATCGCAAAAAAAGGCAAAACTTATTAGTTTACTCATTTCAAAAGCAAGAAATGCTATCTTGTAATCTCAAGCAAATGTGCTATCTTGCCAATCTCAAGAAGCAAATCATGCTAACGTGCACATCTAGCAAACTTTCATATTTCAAGAAGCAAGAGTTACTTTCTTGAACATCTCAAAACTGCTAGCTTGCATGTTCTAAAATGTTGTAAATATTGCTAGCTTGTATGTTGCAAAACTTGCCTTCTTTTTCAAACACTTGCTAGCTTAAACATTATAAAACTTGCATATCTACAACTTGATAGCTTAAATGTTCTAAGCATGATGTAACACTTGCTAAATTTTCAAGCTTACAAATTGCATGATGATAAAACTTGATATTATGTTTTTCTAGATCAAAGGTGTGTAAGTTCAGACGTTCATCGGAAGTTCTATGGGAACTAGCCGAGAAGTCGTACAGCTTGCTAGAAAAGCTCAATGGAACTCGCTAAGAAGATCGTCGTGAAATCTAGAAGCTTGCCGAGAGTCCGCCGAAACATTGCCGAGAGTTCGTCGGAAGTTCAGACGTTCATCGGAAGTTCTATGGGAACTAGCCGAGAAGTCGTACAGCTTGCTAGAAAAGCTCAATGGAACTCGCTAAGAAGATCGTCGTGAAATCTAGAAGCTTGCCGAGAGTCCGCCGAAACATTGCCGAGAGTTCGTCGGAAGTTCAGACGTTCATCGGAAGTTCTATGGGAACTAGCCGAGAAGTCGTACAGCTTGCTAGAAAAGCTCAATGGAACTCGCTAAGAAGATCGTCGTGAAGTCTAGAAGCTTGCCGAGAGTCCGCCGAAACATTGCCGAGAGTTCGTCGGAAGTTCAGACGTTCATCGGAAGTTCTATGGGAACTAGCCGAGAAGTCGTACAGCTGAATTATGTTTTTCTAGATCAAAGTTTTGTTTTACATGTGCAAGATTAACTTTGATAGCAAGGTATGGAGCAAAATAAAGTCCGGAGTCGAGGACGCGATCACGTGGGAGTTCGAGAGTTCGCGGAAGTTCAGACGTTCATCGGAAGCTCTGCGGGAACCAGCCGAGAAGTCACAGAGCTTACTAGAAAAGCTCAATGGAACTCGCTAAGAAGATCGTCGTGAAGTCTAGAAGCTTGCCGGGAGTCCGCCGGAACATTACCGAGAGTTCGTCGGAAGTTCGGACGTTCATCGGAAGTTCTATGGGAACTAGCCGAGAAGTCGTACAGCTTGCTAGAAAAGCTCAATGGAACTCGCTAAGAAGATCGTCGTGAAATCTAGAAGCTTGCCGAGAGTCCGCCGAAACATTGCCGAGAGTTCGTCGGAGGTTCGCCGGAAGAATTGACATAGGGATTTGTTTAGCTTAGAATATGTCTTAAGAATCATAGTTAGCATGTAATTGGGATTAGATTTGGGCCAACCCAATTAGGGGCCAGCTAGGCCCATGTAAGAACTATGTTGGGCCCAATAAGAAGGCCAAACAGTGCCCAAAGAAGTCTCATCATAATGGCACAGTCTTCAAGACTATGTCAGGTGGTGGTACCGCCCAGCACTGGCCCCCAAGCGGTGGTATCGCCTAGGACAGTGTCAGTCAAACTGACACTGGGCGGTGGTACCGCCCAGCGCAGGCGATGGTACCGCCCGTACCCGAGGAACCCGGGATGGGAAAGATTTAGGCTCCAAGTTTGAATCATCTTGAAGCTTACAAATACTCTTCCCATCCCTGGTTAAAAAAACACAAGCACAGAGCATTCAAAAGTAAGAAAACTCTGCTATAATCTCTTTAGAATCCTCCTCCTTGAGTCTAAGCATTAGAATAGCTTAAGAGGAGAGTGAGTGCTTGTAAGGGTTATCTCCTAAACCCGATAAAAGGAGAAGAGGGGTGTAAGAAGGAGTTGGTCTTCGCCTATTGAAGGAAGACCTCTAGTGGATGTCGGTGGCCTCATTGGAAGAGGAATCGAAGGAGTGCATGTAGGTTACGATTGATTGAACCACTATAAACTGTCTTCTTCTCTAGTTTGCATTTATTCTCTGTTGTTTATCTTTACTGCAAACCTCTTCAATAGCTTACTACCTTCTATTCATTTACGAACATGTTTCAAAGTTAAGTTTCCGAAATCGATTTTACGTCGGAAATGATTTTATCGTACGAAAGTTTTTAAACCGTCGTTATCTTACCATCTTACCGCTGCACTAATTCACCCCCCCCCTCTTAGTGCTCTTGATCGTAACAGAGCTAGCATCTAAATAAAATTGTCCCTATCAATCATTAACTATGATGGTTTAAGAATTTGAATAATCAATTGTAATTATCGAATTGTTAATTTTGATTTTTTAAAATTAGGAATAGAAAGTAAATAGTCCAAAGTTGATTCTAAAACCAAAATAATTGGTTTTTATTCTTATTTGAACCACTATTTATTATTATTATTTTATTAAAAAATATTAAAAAAACTATAATTTTATTTTTAAAATTTTAAAATTGAATCTATAACTATAATGAATGTATTGATATTAAAAAAATAACATAAAAATTATAAAATTATAAAATTTTTAATTAAACTTAATGACCTCTATCAAGATTCAAACCTATGTTAATAAGTTTTAGATCCAGGATTTAACCATCATACCATATACTCTATTTGTATTTTTCTTATCATATTTAGCTAGTTTGAAATCGAAATCGTCGATTGTCAAGTTTGGTCATATGCTCCCCACTACTTCAAACTATCTCAATTTAGATGATTTAAGTGCATTGATCACCTACCAATATCTGACAAAGATAACAAGCCCGATGACTTGTAATAAATATGAAGAAAAATAAATTAAAATGATAGTTAAGCTTAAAAAATAAAATTATATATATTAAGTCTAATCTATAAACTACAATTTTTAGTTCTTACATTGATTCTGTGTCTCATCATCATCATCATCATCATCATCATCATCATCATATATATATATATATATATATATATATATATATATATATACACCATGAACAAATTGATTTAAAATTTCTGACAACACTATATACTGGACATGCGACCGGGGTTTCAGGCAGCGATCGAACCAGATGGACCAACGGGCCCAGACTGGACCGTAGCCTCTGCTCGATCCTTAAACCGGCTTTATAACAATGTTCCAAAAAGAGAAGAGAAAAAAAACCTGAACCGTAATCATCTAGCCGCGGCGGCAATTCGACGACCTTGCGCCCTAATTCTGTTCATTCCTTGCCCTATTTCTCTGTGGGCGGAATCCTTCTTTACCTCTCACTCGTCAGATCCAAAGGTAGGGGATCCTCTCACTTCTTCTAGGTTTCGAGATCTTGGTCGACTTGCGTACGTTTTATCGATGTCTTCTTCTGCACCAGGTTTTCATTCTTTTCAACTTTAGACGCGGCGATGTCCGGCTGGTCGAGGGATGGCAGCGGAAGCGGTGGCGACCTCCATTTGGTCTCGGTGGCTCCGAAGACAGTTGTTTCCACCGATGCGGCGGTGGTGGGAGGTGGACGGGATGGCGCGATCGTGGAGTATGCTAAGAGCGGGCCGGTGCTGAGAGAGGATGAAGAGGACCTCGAGGTGAAACTTCGAAGGATCATGGAGAACGTCCCGGTTCGGGTCAGCAACACCTCTGGCAGCTCCGCCGGTTCCGGCTCCGGCGATTTCCATCAGGTCCTCTCCTCTCTTTCCTCCTCCTCCTCCTCCAGTTCCTGATCTTGTGTTCTGTTGGCGTCGTTTGATTTATGCTTCTATGATTAGAGAAGCAACAGATAATGTTTTATGTTAGTTGTGGATAATTGCCATCACATTTGCCACACTTTATGCTCTGTTTTTGACCTATTCATTGTGCAGTTTGAGAGCTAATCCATAATCTTTCATCCCTTTGTATTTGGTAGACACACCAAAACTGCTATGAGTGGCCATGGCACGACTTCCTAATACACAATGCCAAGTCGATTACTGACTACCCTCCTTCAGCCATAAAATGATTGCCATTCAAAAAATTTATCTGCATTTATGTTTATGCTTTTAGACTATCATGGCGCTAGCAAGGATCATGAAGCATTTGGTTCCTTCTTGCCCGTATAGTGACAGTGACACCAACAAGACAGACAATTGTTTTTATGACATTTTATCACTCCTTAGGTTGGTCTTTTAACTTTCACTTTTGCTGCATGTTCGGCAAGTTTCCCTAAACCCTAAACCATAAAAGATCTGGAAACCTTAACCTATCTTCACAGCTTATGAGCAACCACCTTATGTCTTCTATAATGCTACATGGAATGTTTTTTCAAACTTGTAGAGCAACTAGGACAAAATATTTAATATTTTTCATGTTTGTATCAAGTAATCACATGCGTATCTCAATCAACATGATCACCAGTACTACCACCTTATCCTTTAGGTAGCATATATACTATATGAGGTAATGGTTGACTCACTGTCTTAACGATGAACTTGATAAGCATAATGACTTCATCTGGTTCAAAAACTTTCAAGTACTAAATTCAAATAGGGGATTTCAGTATGTGAGCAGCATAGTTTCGTGTGAAGATTGTTGATGCAGGTTGTTAACAATGATGAGTTGTATGATCTGGATGTTGGGGCAGTCTTTTATATGGTATCTTTAGCTACTGTTATGTCATAAAAAATTTGGTACTAGATGTTATAGATTTATAGGCACTTGCATTTGCTTTTCTTTTCCTTTTTTGGATCTGTCATGCTCTGCCAAATTGTGATGTAAAGCTTGACTCTAAGCAACTTGTTAATGAAGGATGATTTAGCCTTTTGGCAATAGTCATTTGGCATGATGTGTTTCTTATTTACACCATAGAATCCAACATGGGTAGTTTTCTTTTGGCAATAGCCTTTTGTGGTATAATTAATTGGGTTCAACCAGTTAAGGACTCGGGTTTACCAAGTCGACTAAGTAGTTCCACTACGCAGGCTGCCACCTCTACCGCCTATCATGGGCCAAGCTTCCTTTGTTCGACTGGTGCAATTTTCTCGTCTCCTCTCTCGTGGTCTCTCTTCGTCTCTCCTCCCCTTCTTCTCCTCCTCTCACAGCCCTTCTGTTCTCTCCTCTCCCTTCCTCCCATCTCCTTCCTCTCCTCCCCACTCCTCTCCTACTTCCTTCAAGCTCCTGTTCTCTCTTGTCCTTCCCTCTCCTGTTCTCCCCCTCCCTCTCCTCTCCTCTCCTCTCTCTTGACCACTGATTAATTGCAGTCATCATCTGTTGTTTATGGTTATAAGAAAGGGCACATAATACCTGTTGAATCTTTTATTCTAATTTCTGCAGAAATGATATTTTTCTGTCTCCATCTAAATGTTTCCATGTAAGAATTGGCTACTGAAGCTCTGAGATTGAAGACATGAGTGCTCTATGCTGTGAATTTTCTTTTCATGAGCTCATTTTATTCTCTGACAAAAAGGGACTTAGAAGCATAAATTTAATGACTACTAAGAAGAACAATTTTGCAGGACAGTTTTAGTTCTTCCATGTTTGCAACAGAATACAAGAAGATGTTTGCCAAAAGAAAAAGAAAAAAAGTACTTAACCTTCATTTCCTTTGACAAAAGAAACTTGCCTTTGAGTGCACACACACATTCTGAGTGCCTTATTTTTCTTTGCAAGTTCTGTTGACTCTGATAGCACATAAAAGTATTCTTCTATTAGCTACCTGAGTTTTCTTATTTTACACTGATCCATAAAGAAATATCGTTGTGTTGTCAATCTGAATATGCTCACCTTTAGTTTAACATCTTATTCCTGAAGCTTTTAGTTCTATTTTCTGAGAGTGTTTGTGATTAACAGTATCGACAAATGAGGAGGAAGGAGCAGGATAGACTTGCGAGGATGGATGCTGATTACCAGAAAAGAAAAGAGATAGCAGAGTTCAATATGAGGAGGGAGGAAAGACTCAAAGCTGCAGAGGAAAGGACAGCAAAGAAACGCCTGAAACGCCAAAAGAAGAAACAGAGGAAGAAAGAGAAGAAAATTGCACCAAACAGCGGAGCCGTACCGGAAGAAGCTCGAAAGGAAGAATCCTCGGATGATGAAGATTCTGATGATGGTGACGAACCAAAGAATTAACCTATTGATCTTGCTGCATCCTGAAGTGCCGGATGGTCAGCAGGTAATTCGTGAATCCATTTCCTATTTCAAGCTTCCGCGAGGTGATCATTCGGTCTTTCACCGGGATGCATGATGATGCTGTCACCGCAGACCTGCTTTGGTTCTGTATTGTTGGAGGAATAAAATCTTGGCACCATAACCTGAAGTTTAAGACTGAGGTGCAACGAGGAGATGGTGACCGAACTGCGATCCCTAGATGATGTAGATTGTATAACATATTGTGGGCAGCGAATCTCTGAGCAAGAATGGAGAAGTGGTATCAAAGAAAGTACCCAAAAAATAGCTGGAGGATAACGCGAATCTGTTCATACAAGGACAGTAGTTGGTAGCATTAATATCATTACTTTGTCAGTGGTAATGGTCTTTACATGGAAGTCAAGTCTTTATTTTTACCGCTTATCGTTCCATTTCTCACACGCATACGCAACCGAAAAATGGAATAAAGAATACACGTTGGCCACATGCTATTATTTGAGACACGTATAAATATTTAAAAAGATATAATGGCTTGGGATAGAATCGATGGTTCTGGTTTAGTCAAATTTGGAACCGAAAATAGGTTTCAGGCAGTTCCAGTTTCGTTTATTTTTAAATTTTATTAAAAAAAACCTCTAATTAATTGTTTATTAAACCTTTTTTTGGTTACTAAATTCTTGGTACAGTGAATACTCTCCACTGTCTCAATCTATTAAGTCGACACGTGGATCACAATCAACTCACTGACATTTACCACTTTAGCCTTCCATGCGATTTGATCCTTCAAATCAATTTTGAATTAGAGAAGTTGCATACGATCAGAGCTACTATCTGTTAGTGTCAACTACTTTATGCCGTGGTCTCGGAGCCAACGTGGCTTGGTTCAGGTCCGAATGAGCGGGGATTTTGCTGGAAGGACTTCGAGGTGGCTGAGGTGGCCGGAGTTGAGTCTCTTTTGTCTCCGAGAAGGGGGTTCCTCGCTTGGATGCTTGGTGGGAGACTTCGTCTTCGTACCTGCACACAGGTCGGGTCGTAAGAGCTCGACCCAACCCCTCCAACGATCAAGTCAGGCGAATTAGAGAGGTCTCCCTTTGTGTGTGTTCGATCCCCCCTCCTTGTTCTACTCAAGGGCGAGGTTTATATAGGGTGACTTACTGTGTCTGATGTGCCTGTTTTGCAACGTCTGACAGCGATGTTGGCGTGGTGTGAAGGGTTGGGCCTGAGCAGGGCGTTAATGCGCCTAGGACGGCGTTTCGATCCGTTTTGACTAGGTGCTGTCGGGTCGATCGAGGCGTGAGGCGTCATTTGGGGCAGCTGACGTCAGCTCGGGTCACATTGCCATTATTGCCTATATCACATTCCCCCCCAGAAGGAGCTATGCATCGGCATTGTAAAGGGGAGTCCGAGGCATGGCTTCAGCTTCATGAGATTACCCCCGTCGGGCTGTTTGCCGACGTCGTGCCGAAGGATGGCTAAGGCGGGCAGGCCGCGCAAAGGTGGCCTCAGGCAGATCAAGCCGTGGGACTCGGCTTAAGCGGGCAGGCCGTGCTGAGGTGGCCTCGGGCAGATCATGCCGAGGGACACAGCTCAGGCAGGCAGGCCGCGCAGAGGTGGCCTCGGGCAAATCGTACGGACACGGCTCAGGCGGGCAGGCCGCGCAGAGGTGGCCTTGGGCAGATCGTGCCGAGGGACACGGCTCAGGCGGGCAGGCCGCGCAAAGGTGGCCTCGGGCAAATCATGCCGAGGGACGGCTTAAGCGGGCAGGCTGCGCAGAGGTGGAACTTGTCTGGGATAGACGTAGCGTACGCGGCGTAGGCAGATAAGACCTCTCCTGCCAGCGCAGGAGTCGAGGGGACAGTTACTTTTTTGAGGTCGCCTATTTTCGAGAACGGGAAAACGAGCGCTCCGGCACCCACACCGCGCGCCAGGCGGCGGCCACGTCAGACCTCATTTATGGTAGGGCGTCGCTTGGTCTACTCGATGCGACGTGAATCAGGAGAGGGTCGCACTCTGATTGGCCACTTTTTGGCGGGATTTCGTCTATAAATGACGCGCAGTTGGCTACCCACACGTCTCCTTACATCTGTTGCATCGCTTCCCTGGATCACATTGTTTCATTCGACCCGGCCATCCTTCTTTCCTTCCCCAAGTTCGATAAGGATGGTTTCTTCCTCCTCTTCGTCCCCACTTTCCTCGTCCCCTTTTTCACGTAACATCGGCGGGCAAACACTACCGCCGAGCCCTAAGTCATCGTCCAACGAGAAAGCGGCCAGGGCCCTTGAAGCCTTAATGTGGCCGCATGATCTCGACTCCACCATGAGCGAGTTGTCACTCGGCTACCTCCGGGGACGCTTTGGTATCCCGGTGGATTTTACCCTCATTGCCCCTAAACCGGGGCAACGGGCGTATGACCCCATTCCGAAGGGTTTCACCCTAACCATAGATGCCCTCGAGGCAGGGTTACATCTCCCCCTTCACCCCGTTATCAGTTCCTACGTCTCGTGGTGGCGCGTCTCTCCGTCACAGATAACGCCTAACTCTTGGCGATATTTGGTGGCGTTCCTGGGGGAGTGCCATTATGCTGGTATTACCCTGACCCGATCCCTCTTCCTTTCCTGCTTTTTTCTTTCTAGGGGGTCGGGGGGTTACTACTTGTCCGCCCGACCGGGCTTCCGGGTTAGTGGGGCTCCTTTCCAGTAATAAGGGGTGGAAGGGACGCTTTTTCTACGTGTGCCACTCGGAGGGCTGGAGCTTCGGGATCCGGTGGGCGGCGTGCATGATCGACAACACCGCCCCGGTCCTGAATGACGAGGAGCGCAATGACCTCCGATGACTTAAGGAGATTCTCCCAGCTTCTCGGGCCATCGGGCAAATGACCGAGGGGTGGCTGGTTGAGGCGGGCCTTAGCTTGGCGCCTCGAGGTATGCCCGTAGTGGGTAGCATTAGGATTTTCAGAAGGGTCACGCTTTTTAGCACCCTAACTGATGTTGATGTTTACACGTAGAGATGGTGAATCTGACTGCCGTGCGCGGAGGACGAGTTTCGTTGGTCACGGCACCCGGCCACCGGCCGAGCCTAGGTTCGGCACGAGAGAGGCACCGGTGGAGCTCGAGGCTGGTTGGCCTCGAAAGAAGGCGAAGACCTGCGCCTCAAAAAAGTTGGACGTGCCGATGACTCAACCGGAGGGAAGAGTCTCCACAGACGCGGGAAGCGGCCGGCGACGGGACCTCGGTTATGGCGAGGCAGGGCCGAGCAGGGAGGTGGCGGGGAAGGTGCCTCGGGAACCCTCCATCCGTGACTTATGTCACCTCCCTGCAAGAATGCCGGGCGAGCCTTACCAAGCCCGGGTGGTGGGTGAACTCCCGGAAGGTCAGCCCTCCGACCCGCTGGCCGCCCGGTGGGGCGGGCTGACCCGAGGGGACCGGGTATGGGCCGACGGGGAGTCGGTGGCCTTGTTCGCCAGAGGAGGACTCCACCCCGACATGGCTAGGGAGATGTACGTCATGCCTTCGGATGTTCTGCTCGGGAAGGCCGCTAAGTCGTTGCTGTGGGTAAGTGGTTCGTTCCTAGGTCGCCTTTGTGCCCGAAGAGTTTTTGTCCTGACCTTTCTTCCTTGCAGGGGCACCACTACGCCACGGCTTTGATGGATCGAGCCCGCGATGCGGGTCGCGCCCTTGGCGTTTTGGTCTACCGAAACACTGAGCTGCGCAAGCAGATCGAGGAGGTGCGCGCGGGGGCGGGCCCAAAGGCGGTCGCCACGGCCGAGCAGCGTGCCTCGGATCTGGAGGCGGAGGCCACAAGGCTCAGGTCAGAGATAAAGGTCGCCGAGCAGCGCGCCTCAGACCTGGAAGTGGAGATGACCCGTCTAAAGGCCGAGGTGAAGGCAGCGGGGGAGCAAAATAAAGAGCTCTAGGCGATGGTGAGGATGACTCGGACCGAGACTCGCCTGGCGAGGAAAGAGGCGTCTTCTCTCCAACAAAAACTGGAGGAGGTGCTTGCCGAGGTGAAGAGAGCTTCCGAAGCTCTGGCTGCCGAGGCGGATCAGCGGCCGAAAAAAGACAAGAAGCTAATCGAGGACTATAAAGGTTCTTTGGGCTTTCAGCTCGGCCTAATCAAGTCGGGGCAGGTTACCTATGAGTATGGGTACCGGATTGCCCTGGCCCGATTCAAGGCCCGCCATCCTGGCCTGGGGGTCGAGGAAGACCCCTTTGCCTCCTGCCCCGAGGACTCATCTGTCGACATGCCAAACGAGGTTCCTTTTGATGATAGCACCGAAGCTCCCAAAATGTAAGGGCTCGGCTTGTAATTCGTCCAGTCTTGTAACCAATTTTTCCTTTGAATAAAAGTTTTGCTCAGATTTTCGTCTCTTTCTATTACACGAAGAATCTTCTGAGGTTTTGCATGTTCCATGTCCTCGCAAGGGGCGTCCTTGCATAGTTTCGAGTCGATATGCTCCGGCTCCGATGATGCCAACGACCCTATAAGGTCCCTCCCAGCTAGGGGCTAGCTTACTGCACGCTCAGGTAGGATCGCTGATCTCGGCTCTACGCAAAACCAAATCGCCTAGTTTGATTGGTCACGACCGCACCTTCCAGTTGTAATTTATAGTCACAGCTCTCTTATAGGAGAGAGCTTTTAAGTGTGCATCGGCACGACGCTCCTCGAGCAGGTCGAGGTTGGCTCGTAGGCCTTGAGTCGAAGTCCCTTTTTCATAGTTTTCTGTCCGAATTGTGGGGAAAACCATTTCCGGCGGAAGGATTGCCTCGGTTCCGAACACAAGGCTATAGGGGGATTCCCCGGTTGCGGTTTTAGGAGTGGTCCACAAGGACCACAAAATACTTGGGAGCTCGTCCACCCAAGCCAATCGGGCTATGGACACCCTTTTCCTGAGTCCATCTAGAACGGAGCGGTTGGTCACTTTTGCTAAACCATTCGTCTGGGGGTGTGCCACCGAGCTGAACCTCGACTGAATCCTATATTTCATACAGAATTGTCGGAATTGTGCGTTGGCGAACTGGGTCCCATTGTCGGTGATGATGGTCTTTGGCAGGCCAAACCGAGTCAAAATGTTTCTCCACATGAATTTTTCCACCTGATGTTCCGTGATCGTCGCCAGCAACTCGGCCTCAACCCATTTTGTAAAGTAATCTACCCCTACAACATGGTACTTCCATTGTTCCGAGGTCGGTGGGAAGGGGCCGAGGAGGTCCAATCCCCATTGCGCGAATGGCCACGCGCAGTCAATAGGAGCAAGCGGAACTGCAGGCTGTCGGGGGGTCCTCGCGTGCCTCTGGCAGGGGTCGCATCGTCGTACGTAATCCATTGCGTCCCATGATATGGTGGGCCAATAGTACCCCTAGCGAAGGATCTTGTGCGCCAAGGCTCGCCCAGCGATGTGCTCACCGCATATCCCTTCGTGGACCTCGGCCAGGACAGAGCGAGCTTCTTCCGGGTCGAGGCATCATAAGAGGGGATACGAGAAGGACCTCTTATAGAGATGTCCATTCACCTCAAAGTACCATGCCTGCACGCGGCGTATGCGCCGGGCCGAGGCCTCGTTGACCGGGAGAGTACCGTCTCGCTTGAAGCGCAGCATCTCTTGTACCCACATATCCGGAGCGTCCGCCGAAGCCACAACCGACATCGAGATGGCGCAGGAAGGTAGCTCCTCAATCTTAGGTCGGGCTTCGAAACTTGACTTTGAGGCCAACTTGGCCAGCTCATCGGCACGCTGGTTTTGATTCCTCGGGACCCTAGATATTGTAAAACGGGAGAAGCCAGCAGTCAAATTTTTTACCTCTGCCAAGTACTTCACCATGGTCGGCTCTTTGGCTTCGTATCCCCGGCCTAGTTGTTCGGCCACTAACTGGGAATCGGTGATGGCGTGTATGGCATTGACCTGCATCTCGAGAGCCAGCTTGAGTCCTGCCAGGAGCGCCTCGTACTCGGCCTCATTGTTGGTGGCTTGGAAGCCGAAGTGCAGGAAGCGCTCGAATAACCGTCCATCGGGGGCTGTCAAAACCAGGCCCGCACCAGCGCCCTTCAAACCAGCCGATCCATCCACGTGCAAGGTCCACATCTCCTCCTCTCGATCGGAGTTCTTATCCTCGATTGGAGTGAGCTTTGAGATGAAGTCGGCCACTGACTGGGCTTTGATGGCGGTTCTTGGGACGTATAGTATGTCAAATTCACCGAGCTCTACCGACCATTTGAGGAGGTGACCTGCAACGTCAAACTTAGATAAAACCTGTCGGAGCGGTTGGTCGGTGATTACCTCAATCGGGTGAGCCTGGAAGTATGGGCGGAGCCTTCGCGCCGTTAGCACGAGTGCCAAGACAAGCCTTTCGATCGGTGGGTACCGCTCCTCAAGTCCGTTAAGGACGTGGCTGACGTAGTAGACAGGGATTTGCTCTCCGACGACTTCTTTTGTCAAGACAGAACTAACAGCATGCTGGGAGGCGGCTAGGTAGACGCTGAGCTTCTCCCCCGATGAGACTGAGGCAAGGCGGGGAAGGTTGGTGAGATGCTGCTTCACGTGAGCGAATGCTACCTCGCACGCCTCAGTCCACTGAAAGTTCCTCGGGTCCTTCAAGGCCCGGAAGAAGGGGAGGCAACGATCGCTCGACCGAGACAGGAACCTGGACAAGGCAGCGAGCCTCCCGTTCAGCCGTTGCACTTCTCTCATTGTCCGGGGGGCTTGCATACCGATGATCGCCTGGACCTTTTCTGGGTTAGCGTCGATTCCCCTCTCGTGCACGATGAACCGAAGGAATCTTCCCGAGCTGACACCAAAAGCGCACTTGGCTGGGTTAAGACGTAGGTCATATCTTCGCAATGTATCAAACATTTCGGCCAGGTCGGCTAGATGATCCGCCGCTATACGACTCTTTACTATCATGTCATCTACATAGATCTCCATGTTCCGCCCTATCTGTTGGGTGAACATCCTATTTACGACTCTATGATACGTGGCCCCTGCGTTCTTGAGTCCGAACAGCATGACCTTGTAACAATATACCCCTTGGTCAATGAGGAAGGTCGTGTGTTCCTGGTCTTCAGGTGCCATTCTGATTTAATTATAACCGGAGAAGGCGTCCATGAACAAAAGGCGAGCATATTCGACAGTCGCATCGACCAACTGGTTGATCCTCGGGAGGGGGTAACAATCCTTCGGGCATGCGCGATTGAGACTGGTGTAATCATCACACATCCGCCAGCTCCCGTTAGGTTTCTTTACTAGGACCACATTGGATAGCCATTGCGGATATTGAACTTCCTCTATAAACCCTGCCGCCCGAAGTCGTTCCACCTCCTCGCGGATGGCCAATTGCTAGTCGGGGGCATGCCGCCGGGGCTTTTGTTTCACTGGTCGAACATTGGGTGCTATATTCAAATGATGTTGAGCGGTCTTCGGGTCGACGCCTATCACGTCGGAGGGCGACCACGCGAAGACGTCAGTGTTCTCCTGGAGGAAGCCAACGAGTTGCTCCCGTTCTCGATCGGGAAGTTCCGACCCGATCCTAATAGATCGGTCGGGTCGATCCTTGGTCAGTGGTATGTCGTGAGTAGGCGCCGTCGGCTCGAGGTGCGGGGTTGACTTCTTCATTTCCCTCGGATCACCGAGGGGTTGCTTAGTTCTTGCCCTTTTGCACTGGGAGACTGCCGCCAAGTAGCAACGCTTGGACTCACGGGGGCTTCCCAAGACCTCGCCAGCCCCATAGCGGGTCGGGAACTTCATAATTTGGTGGTAGGTGGAGACGACGGCCTTGATTTTGTTGAGGGTTGGCCGGCCGAGGATTGCATTGTACGCGGCGGGGAGGTCCACCACTAAGAAGGTGGACATGACCGTCTTAGATCTCGGTGGGGTTCCCAAAGTTATTGGTAGAGTAGTTGCTCCTATCGGCGAGATTGAGTTGCCGGTGAAGCCGGTAAGTGTCGAATGCGTCGGCGCTAGGGCTTCCTTCGCCAGGTCGAGCTTTTGGAAAGCATCCCAGTAGAGTACGTCGGCCGAGCTCCCGGTGTCAATCATGACCCTTCTCATCTGAACATTAGCGAGCCTGACTGTGATCACAAGCGCATCATCGTGCTCGGGTTGCTCGACTCCACTGTGGGGGAACGTGACCTCAGGCTCGAGGCCAGGCCCGAGGGCGTCGGCTCGAACGGAGCGGGCATATGCCTTCCTTCCAGAAACCCTCCAGGCGGGGGGAAAGCTCTTCACCTTGCTGGGGGTTCCGACTGAGGTGCCCTTTCCGAATGAGCTCCTTGATTTGCCGCTTCAACTCACGACACTCCTCGGTGTCGTGCCCATGCTGCCTATGGAAACGACAGTACTTCGACCGGTTCGCAAGTTCCCGTGGGTTTCTCATTGGAGCGGGGTCCCTGAGCAACCCTTTGTCTCTTATCTGAAGAAATATCTCCGTTCGAGATGGGCCCGAAGAGGGTAGTTGCAATGTCGACACCGACGGGCCAAGCCGCTCGGATCTGCGCCTTAGCGCAGCAGGCTGTGTCGCTCACGGGATGGCTCTGATCTAGTCCTCTTATGGTCCTCCCATTTCCCGGCCATCTAGACCTCCGTCGCAACGAACTGGGTGGCACACTGGAGCATCTCGGGGAGCGCGGTGGGGGGTCGTTCCACCAGCGACCAAAAGAATCGGGAGGGTCGCAAGCCTGCCATAAACGCCTACATCAACAGAGAGGGGTGAGCGTCCGACAATTCCTGGATCTGGGCAGTAAAACGATTCAAAAAGTGGGAGAGGGGCTCGTCCTCCTTCTAGTTGAGTCCGAGGAGCAGTGCGACGGATGGCTTCGGTCAGGCATGAGCTAGGAAGTTAGACTCAAAATTTCTGGCGAACTGATCAAAAGAGGTGATCGTTCCGGTCTTAAGACCGCTGTACCACGTGCGGGCCGGTCCTCTCAAAGTTGTGGGGAATGCTCTGCACATCAAAGCGTTAGAGGTCCCATATAACGCCATTTGGGCGCGGAAGGTGGCCACGTGGTTCGCTGGGTCGGAGGAGCTGTCGTCGCGTCCAAAGAGGGGAGCCTGGAGTTCAGGGGAATCGTCTGGTCCTGTATCTCGGGTGCAAACGGAGATCCCCGGCACGCTTCCTTCCCGAGCTCGCCCTTTGATCTACAGACCTTCTACTGCACTTCATCGAAACGTTGACTAACGAAGTGTAACTGATTTTGGAGGGAGTCCACTAAATCCGAAGATAATGCCTCGGGCTCCGTGCAGATCCTCGGGATCATTGTCATTCGATACCCGGGTGGGGTCGGTCGGGCCTGAGGGGAAGTCGGTACCTCTGGGGGTACCACGTGATCCTGAGCTGGCGGCTCCTGACACCGCAATGGTTGGAAATCGGTACCTCTGGGGGTACCACGTGATCCTGAGCTGGCGGCTCCTGACACGAGCGGGATAATGGTTTTTACCATACCTGTCAACGCTCGAACTTGTAGAGCGAGATCTTGAAAAGCCTCAAACGACACGTGCAACGGGTCGGTTGGGAGTCCCACTGGTGGTGATAAGTCTGGGTCGTTGAATAACCGCCAGTAACGCTCGGAGGTCGTGGTGGGCAGCTCGTCTCTAGGTTCATCCCGTAAGGGGTGTTCTCCCAGAGCCACTCTTGGGTGTGGCCCCTCAAGCGCGGGTTCATCCAAGTCGATCTGTTGATCCCTTGACATTCGGGCCCTCCTTCTAGCGCCAATATGTTAGTGTCAACTACTTTATGCCGTGGCCTCGGGGCCAACGCGGCTTGGTTCAGGTCCGAATAAACGGGGATTTTGCTGGGAGGACTTCAGGGTGGTTGAGGTGGCCGGCTCCGACGATGCCAACGCGACTGAGTCTCTTTTGTTTCCGGGAAGGGGGTTCCTCGCCTGGATGCTCGGTGGGAGACTCCGTCTTCGTACCTGCACATAGGTTGGGTCGGAAGAGCTCGACCCGACCCCTCCGACGATCAAGTCAGGCGAAGTAGAGAGGTCTCCCTTTGTGTGTGTTCGATCTCCCCTCCTTGTTTTACTCAAGGGCGAGGTTTATATAGGGTGACTTACTATGTCTGATGTGCTTATTTTGCAGCGTCTGACAGCGATGTTAGCGTGGCGTGAAGGGTTGGGCCTGAGCAGGGCGTTAATGCGCCTCGGTCGACGTTCCGATCCGTTTTGACTAGGTGCTGCCGGGTCGATCGAGGCGTGAGGCGTCATCTGGGGCAGCTGACGTCAGCTCGGGTCACATCGCCGTTATTACCCATATCACTATCCAAAACATTTTTTTTGCATGTGGTTTTGATTCTGCTCACTCAATCAAAATACTCTATATTTGAACTCAGACAATTGACTAATTTGTGCGTCCAACGCACACTCTCTAAAATAATTGTTACAAGAAACTTAGTCATTGGGATTTAAATCAGGATCTCCTTGAGTTGAAAGAGCCTTTTGATTAATAGTCAATTATCTGTTTATGTTTTTTTTATTGTGGAAGAATAAAAATATAAGAGGATGAGACACGACTGAGTTATAATGTTTTTCTTTTATACACATAATATTTTTGGTTATTAAATAAAAGCAATTTAAAATTGCTATAATTGAGCTTCAATAAGTTCAAATATCTATTAATCTTACTTATAACTTTATTATATATTTTGAGGTTTCAAAAAATGATCTATTGGAAAATTTTGAGTAGTTTTTGATGAAAATTTTGACATATTTCAAAATAAACTATGACAAATGGCCCATAATTAGGAAGATGAGGTTTTTCTTGAGAAACCATCCTATAATCAATCAAGTGTATGCCTAGACATGTATATATTAATCATTAAATTATGAAAAATCTTAAAAAAATAATTTTTATACGATATTTATCTAATAGCAGTGCTTATAGTTTACTAACACTTATTGATTAGCTTAATTGAGTTTGGACTCAAATATCACCTAAAAAGAGACAAAAAAATTAGTTTATTTTCCAAACAATCTATGTTGAGTCGACTTGGCCGCGCCTAAACCAAGTCGAATTGACCATTGTGAGATTGAACCAGACCGGCAGCTTGAGCCGAGCTGAGTCTGACCCATAAAATACATCACGACATCGCACCCTTAAGTGCTGCTGAGTCGAGCCTCGTTTCGGTTTAAGTCCTCACAAGTATAATGATAGTAGTAATAGGAAAATAATCCCTGCCACCGGTTAAGAAGCGAAGGGAAGACAGGAGCGAAAGGGAGGGGAAGGAGCTCGAGTCGATGGCGGAGAAGATGATGGGAGTCGCTGGGGCGTCGCGGACGTCGTACCAGCGGTACCCCAGGGTGCGGATCCGGGAGATGAAAGATGATTATCTGAAGTTCGAGCTACGGGACACGGACGCGAGCATGGCGAACGCCCTGCGTCGCGTGATGCTGGCGGAGGTGCCGACCATCGCCATCGACCTGGTGGAGATCGAGGTCAACTCCTCCGTCCTCAACGACGAGTTCATCGCCCATCGCCTGGGCCTCATCCCCCTTACCAGCGACGACGCCATGTCCATGCGCTTCTCCCGCGACTGCGACGCCTGCGATGGCGACGGGCAGTGCGAGTTCTGCTCCGTCGAGTTCTTCCTGAGCGTCCGCTGCGACTCGGACCAGACCCTCGACGTCACCAGCGCCGACCTCCAGAGCACCAACCCCCGCGTCTGCCCCGTCGACGTTGCCGCCAACGCCCTCTCCTCCGCTGCCGATGGCTATGAGTCCGCCGAGCAAAAGTAGCTGTTCTCCCCCTTTATCTTATTTTACTTCTCCTGGAATTCGACTTTTTAGTTGATGAGATCGTAAACCCTAACTAAGCCCTAGAACGGGATTTCTGTTCGTGCTTAAACCCTTAAACCTATGAAGGATATGGGAAGGTGGAACGTTGGATACCTGAAGCAAACCTTGGTCATTTAGCTGATCGATTTTGTGTAGATGTACCAAACTTCCTAAGCTTTGGACCCATACTTCTGTCCGCCCATTTTGGGAAGCCCAAGGGAAATGTTCTTAAGTTCTTATTAGGAGTTCAAGAAATGAAGTGGGAGGAGCGGCAACTGTGTGAGCTCCTCATTTTTGCACCTCAATATTGGCATTTTATGCTAGCCACCATTTTGCCATCACCGCTGTGATCCATTCTGTGCTTTCATTCACATCTAAGTGCATAGAGGGTTATTCTGCCAGTTAGGCATGTTTACTGTTGATGCATGCTTTTGATCTCTGTGATTTCATTTAGTTGTGCAAAAGTCCTTTCTAATTGGAAGTAAAAAAATGAAATCATTATGTTCCAGCTATATCAAAAGTCAAGTCTGTATCTTATCAAGACAAATAAGCTAGCAACTTACTGAACAGAAATTTATGTGTGTGTGTGTGGAAAAGTATCTGATCATTGGAGGCATAGGATATGATTGATAAAATCATCAAGTAATATAAATCTAGATCAGTTTGCACTTTTCTCATTGACTTTATCACCTTGTTATATTGATTTCATTTTGGTGATAATAAGGTGTTTGTTCAAGTTAGTGTCCAACTAAATTTTAATCTTAGCAAAAAAAGTGAATGCTTGTTGGTTGTGAAGAATTATAGTTTAACATTGGGACTCTAGCAACTATGTTATTTCATCGCTGTCCGAATTCTTATTGTAAGTCATCTGTTCATGTTGTGTTGCATCTATTTGTCTCGAGGATGGTAATTATTAATTAGGGCATTATGATGTCTTTGTCTTTCACCAGAAGACTAGTTTAGTCATCTGTTATTATGATGAGAATAGTGGGCCAGTGGACATCATGGGCAGATTTCGTGACCAAAATAATCTTTTTTTTATGTTCTAATTTCCTTATTACCGTGATTGTTAAGAACTTCTCTTTCCCCAGTCTATGCGAATTCTTATAAATAGTTCTCTTATAACTGGTAAACCCCAATCATTATAACAAGTCCAACCTTTGGGTTGCCACATATTTGATGCATTTCAACAGTTGATACCTTTTCCACTAGTAGCATCATGCAATTTATATTTATCATTTAAGTGTAATTAACTTTTTCTGAATATTGAAGTCATTGATAAGCAAGAAGATCTTTTTTTCCTTTTAATGGCATTGAATTCTTTCATGACATTGATAAGCTCCTCAGATTCTTCCTAAGGAGGTTCAAACCGATTTAGGAGGGTCTTGAATCCAAGTTGATTAACCTATTTGATTCGTAGTATAGGTTTTTTTTCATTGTTCATTTCTAAATTTATTTTAGAAGTAAAGCACTGTTTCAGTGTTATATTAAAATGAAATTTTTGGGTGATTGAAGAGTATTTTGTCTTATGCATATGTTAGATGCCCCTCTAGATCTTTTACATAGGGAGTAGGTTGAATAACAAATGCGACCATCTATTTATTCTTTATTCTGTTCAAGTGCTGTGAGTTGTGAGACATCCCCAGAGCCTGGAGTATCTGATTTTCTTTCAATTTTTTTGTTGCTTTTTCCTCACTGTTTTGTTGTTATTTTTGCTGACAACCTGAAACTGTCTTAAAATTAACTAATAAGTCATGGTATGGCCATCACGTACACTATACCCTATATCCTTTGCTTGCATAACCCTTTATCCAACATACCTTGAGCACTTGTTCAAACTTGATATCACCTAATCATCTACACATGACGGGTAGTCCCCTCAACATATGTACCTATTCAACAGACCTGAACTCCTATTAACAGATCCAAGACTGACACTATATTGTAGAGTTGTCTCTTGGCATTTTTATCTTTAACTCAATATATTTCTATATGCCATTAAACAGAACATGATGATTTTTTCAAGTTCCCAGGCAGCAGTGCATGTTTGCAATATACCATCATCTAGAACTTATATGACTGCGATTTAATGGATTTTTTAGTGGTCAGGCATATTATTGTAAACATAATGGTGTTGAGGAATGAAGTTTATTATGTGCCACCATGTTATGATTTACTGTTGCTTAAAAAATATAGATCTTTGCAAGTGTTGGAAATATTCTTATGGTAGTCATCCTGATATTGTTCCAATCACTAGCTTCATCATGCACTTAGATACATATATTGCGCTGTTATCCTTATGATGTTATGTTGATGGTTGTAATATTGAAACTAGGGGCATAATAATCGTGAAGTTGCGTCGTGGACAAGAGCTGAGACTTAGGGCAATTGCTAGAAAAGGGATTGGCAAGGATCACGCCAAGTGGTCACCTGCTGCAACTGTTACATTTATGTATGAACCTCAGATACATATAAACGAAGATCTGATGGAAACATTGACACTTGAAGATAAAAGAAGCTGGGTTGAGAGCAGCCCTACAAAAGTCTTTGGCATAGATCCTAATACTCAACAGGTTAGTGCTCACATTATTATTAAAAGCTTATTTCACTATTGGGGTTGTCTTGAACATGGTTGGGTTTCATTTTGTCCTTGTCATTCATGCCGACCAATATTTTTATTGGAATTAATTTGGTGTGCACGGTGCAGACTCCTTTTAGTTTGGTAGCAGATATAATTTCTCTTGACCAAGCTTTTGGAGGTGTAAGAAATGTCTGTTCAGCATCTAAAATACATAAAAGCAATGATTGAAATACCGTACCGTACAGGTGTTTCAAGCTTGTCTTGGTAAGGTACGATCGTGTACCAAGTGGTATCCCAGGGCGTACCTAGCTGTACACCTAATTTAGGTGTAAAATCATCCGAAAATATCTAAAAATAAAGAAAAAAGTTAAGATGGGGTTTTTAAGTTAGAAATAAATATAGTAATAGTATAAGTTTAGTAAAATCAATGTAAATTAGATAAGAATAGAATCACATATCTTTTTCGGACTTTGAGGAATAGTCTTGTGCAAGGTTCATATTTCTGTCCGTTACGGATTGTCCTTATGTAAATATTGAAATATCTACAGAAAAATTATTTGAATTGTTAGATTATTTTATTACCATATAAACTCTAAAATTCAAATAAATTAAATAATCACATATGTAGATATACTTAATTGTTGATTCTACCACCAAAACGAACGACGAGCCTCCACGGGTGGTGGATTGAGGTCCTCAATCCTTTGCATATGCATATCAATGTAATATGTTTGTTGGACCCAATCATGAAATTGATCCCACGACATAGTATATTGATATACCATATGCCATTGATGCATTAATGTGGTGATGATTGTAGGTTGATCGTCATGAATCACATTTGTCCGAGGCAGCTCCTGATGCATATATTGGTGAATGTCAGAGCTTCTACTTTCGCTATTGATCTATTGCTCTGTATTATACTGTTGCTTAGAGAAGGATGACCAGCCATCACCGTACTGTTGTTGCCTATATGATTCTCCATAATACGACGGTTGTGAATACGATGAGCTTCTTTCTGTGTCTACATCATGTAGGATCTGTCGCATATGCTCAAATTCATCCACTGCCTTCCGCTTTCCCTTCCCCTTCCGCGCATAAACATGACCAGTACCTTGTCGAGTTCTATGATCTGAATCTTGGGTAGTATGTGTAAAATATTGCTCCTCGGTCCATGCACCACCCTCAAGTTATGTAGACGTGACCAACGACTGCCTGGCATCGTCGCCATCATCCATCGAGGCACTGATGTCCGTGTTGCTATCATGTCTTTGGACCGAGCGAGTTGCTGAATGTGATTGTGAAAGTGTCTCGTTGCCTGACTCGATTCTTGCTAATGATGCGATTGATGCTACTGCCTTCCCCTTTGCCTTTGCACGCTGGGCGGACGACTGTGACTATTGGGTGTCTGTAGTTCCTCGAGCAGTTTAACTCGATGTTGTTTGACTCCTACCACGTTATGATCGAGAGGGATTTTCCACCTATTAGGGTTGTGCTTTTTCTATTGCCTTGGTGATAAAACGCGAAGGACGTTGAAGATCTCCCGCCTCATCAAGTAAAGGATCCTCTTGGTTCTCTGTTGCTTCAACCCAATCTAACATCGGTTCTAAATTTTCGTTGTAGAATTGGAGGTCGATAGGATCAATATTTGGTTCCTCTAGCTCCTTGTTCAGCTCAGCATATCGCAATCGTAATCTTAGCCGCATGTTATAATGGATATATACCAGTTTCTTTAACCATCTGTAGGAGAGTTTGTTGCGGACCTTCGTGTGAATCAATGCAAATGTTGACTAATTATGTTCACAACCACTAGATGTTGTCGTCTGTGAAAGTACACGAACGACAACCTTCCTTAAATATGGTGCATCCCCTCTAAATTGTAGCTACCACTCGACTACAAAAAGATATAAATAAGATTTTATTAGCATAACAAATAATTAACATTAAATATAATTGATAATCAATATGTGTAACTTTTTCTTACTAGGATCCTTAGTATAACGACACGATACAACTACAACGTCGGAGAATGAATCAATTTTTTCTCGAAATAATCGACCCTCCATAAGAGTATTGGCTGCATCAGTAGTTTTTGGCAAGAGCCGATATATAACATTTCGTAGTGCCGTTAGTAAATCATTTTGCGTTCCGAGAGTATACCGATATTGAATTGCTAGGTTTAGATAATACGCTGCAAGACATAATTTTGTTAGTATAATTTTTTATTGCCTAAAAAATAATAAATTAAATTATTCTGAATATAAATTTATCTGCATTATGTATATCTTGATCCATATGAACTTCGGTCCAACGATCAATGATCCGTACGTTTTGGTCGGTCTTAAAATCATTTTTAAATGCTTTCCTGACCTACTCTCTGGTTGAAATCAATATATATTTAAGATACGGCATCTGTGGACGCTTGTCCATATCGATTTTACATAAAACAATATAAAGTGGTTTCACACTTTTTATGATTTCTGTAGTGCCAAATCTAAAGGAAAGAATGAACTTTTCTATCTTCTTTTCATCGCTCAATCTCGAATATCTGGAATCAAACCACTCTTGTGAGGTGACCATTGCCTTCAAGCCATGTCTTTTTTGCTGTAATGACTTTAATGCAATAAAATTGGTAGCAAACCGAGTAATTTTAGGTCAAAGTATCTCACCGTTTACATACTTTTGCATTAAAGTATGGACCCAATGATGATTATATATAAACATTGTAATTAATTGTGCTCGAGTTCTTGACCACGTCCAACTCACTAATATCCTTCAGCATTAAATCTATGTAATGAGCAGCACATAGAGTCCAAAACAAAGTTTTTTTTTTTCCATCAATTGTAAATTGGCCTTCTTGAAATTCGTTCCATTGTCGATTCTTATTTGGACAATATACTATGGCCCGATTTTCTCTATTATAGTGTTTATCAAGCTCTCAATGTAGTTTGCATCTTGGATCTTTTCAAAAGTATTAACTGACTTATGAAACACCATTCTTCTGTTGCAATAAACAAGAAAGTTGATGATACTTATTCTTATTGGTCCTATCCAACTGTCACACATTAGTGTCACCCCATATTCGTCCTATTGCCTCTTGAAGGATTTGATCCAATCCGTCAATTCTGCCACCTCTTCATCTAAGTGCACGTCGTAAATCTCCCTCAGTATTGGAGGTTGGATCTCCGTGCCAGACTTTTGAATAAAAGAGACATTGGGCTGTGTTGGTTGGAATCTTGTGGAAGTTGAATCATTTTAAAATTATCTTCCCAATATCCTGTTTCTTTTCTTTTGTGTATGTATCGTCAATCCGTGTCTATTTTGCTGTTTGTGGGGGATAGACTTGCGAATCAATATTAACAATATCTGGTGCGGACCTCCTGCCAAGACATCTTATAAAATCACGGAGTCCACCATATCTCATGCTACTAGTTCGGCCTAACTAAGGAGGAGCAGTTGGCTGCCTCATGCTGGCCAACCTCTGGATTCCATTACCACTATCATGCTCCAATTGTTAATAGGAGCAAGGTGTCATAAGTGCATATTTCACATATAGGGTTCCCAGATTATGCCAATTGTCAAACATAAAATTTGGAAGTTATAGATGAAATCGAGTATAACCAAATGATGAAAAACTTATGTACTGGGAAATACAAATCAAAATACCAGAAAGGATTTTGTGGATGTTCAGAACAGAATTGGAAATGAATTAGTGGATGGTCAGAATAGAATAGGTGAAAATTTTCTGGAATTTGCCATGTCTTCTGTTCTTTTAATTGAAAGAATTTAGAAGTAATAATGTTTTAATTTTGTTAAAAAATATAGGAGGAATGATTACTGTTAGTGGTATATGGTATAAAGAGAGATGTAATGGAAGATCTAAAAAGACAATAATAGAAGATATAAGTAAAGATTTAAATAGTCATAACTAAGCATATCTTTTTATATATCTTAATAACGGTAGAAGATTCATGTAGCCGTCCCTATTATTTTGGACCCTATGACTTTGTTGTTATTGTAGTAATATTTTAATTTAGTACAGTCCTACTGCATCATATTTTAAAAAATATAGCTATTTTCGTATAAGGTGACTTGAATCACATGTACACAATGTACATTTAAACCACGAGAAAGATTTACCACCACATCACAGATCGATGAGATTAAAGAATTGGAGAATAAATGGCAGGGTTACGAAGGGAAAGTAAATTTAAGAATTGGAGAGGATATAAAGGTTTGATCCATTCAAAATGATTTTTGATTAGAGAGAACTGATGGTGGAACAATTATATTCAGAGGAGAAGCAGCAAAAAGTGCATGTTAGGATACTTTGCAAAAATTTAGGAACCTTGAGAACTAGAGGTGTAAAGTAGTCACAGGTAATCTTAAAAAATCATCTTTGTTACTTTAAAGGTTTAATATAATTTCTCTCGTATATAAAGCAGCCAGAGGTTTTAGGTAGCCTGTTTTTATCAGGCAGGCTATGCTGTACGAGCCATGAAAATTCTAAAATCCTCTTTTTTATATGTTTTTGCATATCAGGTGGTTGTTATTGATGCCGAGGCCTACACTTATGATGATGAAGTCATAAAAAAAGCAGAGGCTATGGGTAAACCTGGGCTCATCGAGATTTATCCCAAAGAAGACAGCTTCATATTCACTGTTGAATCAACAGGTGCGATCAAGGCTTCCCAGTTGGTCATCAATGCAATTGATATCCTGAAGCAAAAGCTGGATGCAGTGCGCCTTCAAGATGAGGAATCTGATATGAAAGAATTGACTTCACACCTTGGGAATTTATGATTTTGGCCTGTGGATCAGCTTGATCTTCTATGTTTCTGTCTTTTATGTTAAGACCTGTGTTACTGTCACAGACAAAACTGTTTCATGAGGGCTGGTTCTTGTAGTTCTCATGTGCGCGTTATTTTTCGATACTATTTCGGACAGACAGTTATATTACCTACCTCATTGCATGCTTTTAGATTGTTTTCCGGTGCTTTCTTATGATTCTATGATGGTATTTCTGCCATGAGCTTCCTCTGTTTTTGTCCCTGACTTGGTGTCCATCGATATGATATGTTGCTTCTATGATATGCTGAGGTTGGGAGACAATACTGGGCACATCGAGTCTTGTTTTGTCCCTTTTTCTGTTGTAATTGTTTTACAAGGAAGCAATGTGGTTTTAATTGTTGTACTTTTACTTGACATCTGAATCTTCTTTTTGCCACATTGCGATTTCCTCATCTATTTCAACAATTACTAACCTCACGCTCATCAACTTGATATTTTGGAGTGAACACGAAGAACTAAATGGGCTGTTTTTGGATCGAAAAATAAGTTGACTCTGTTTTTAAGCTGAACGATGCAATCAACGAGTAATGTTATTGGGTTAACCAAAGAACTTAGAATTAAACGATTATTTTTAAAAATATATAAAATGAAAAATGTAATTATTAAAATAAAATTTTAGTGATACAATCTAACGCTTCATGATTCGCAGCCAATCTAGCAATTATTAGAAAACTCATCAATAAAGAACTAATTAAATCCGTTCGTTCTTCGTCAACCACCATGCTAACTAACTCTCATGATTTGATCGAGTCAATTAACATCATTAATATATATTTTTTATAGTTGGTTGATGACATAGGACTAATTACAAATTAACTCATAATTAGTTACCGATCCTTAAACTTTAAAAAGTTACATTAACATATTTAAAGTTACGAAAATAAAACATATAAATCCATTTATCTTAACGACATCAGTTTTACTAATGAAAACAAGAAAATAAATTAACCCTCATCTCTCATCATCGCTCTCCTCATCCACAACAATCACTCACAACCTCCATCGATACTATCGTATACTACCACCGACACTACCCACCATCAACTGAAATATTAAAATAATTTTTTTTATCATTTATTTTTATATTTCATTAGTAAAACTGATGACATCAAAATAAATAAATCTATATGTTTAACTTGTGGTAAACTTAGTACCCGTACTCTTGAAGCTTTCATGTGCAGGATCCCATGCTGTAGGAAAGATGCTAACGGGTACTTCGGTTAGCCAAAAAAAAAAAAAAAACGTCCATATTCAGTGGGAAAGAAATTGTGATCGGGTAATCAGAATGCCGGTTTCCACATGACCATTTTGACAGGTAAGGATGGGCTGCAAGTAACCAGGAAGTGAGGTTGAATAAACATTCACTTGCTCTTTGTAATCTTTGGGTGCAACTTCTTGATAAGGATTCTTTGGTTGGTTCACATCTTCCACAACAAGTACTAATCGGCTCACTTTTAAGCTTCTCAAGAATTTTTATGTACGGATCGTTCCTTCCTTCTGGTCACGCCCTTGAGGATCTCATTGACAAAGAAGACAAACCTCTCAAAACTGTAAATGAGGCAAACTATCGAGCATCCACAATAATAGATATCCCAGTCACAAGGAGGATGTTTGCAATGGCAGCATATAAACTCTTTAAGGCAGGCAGGAGCACCAGATTTTACTTGGACCGACTCCGGGAAGGATGGATGGTTGAGAGAACAAATGGTCGTCATCTCCGGTCATGCTGTTTAAAGGGTCCAATAATTTCTCTTCTGGTAATCGCCTTCTGCCGATACAACATTTGGTAACAACAAACCCCAGACACCATCATGTGCTCGACTCTACAGATAGATGTACCAAAGCTAACCATCATGTGATGTAACAATAGCAGCTAAATCATACATGCAGAACGAGCACATTAAGCAGGAAATTACCGAGCACATCTACCCACACCAGTACGCCATATGCTCATCCCTGCGTAGACTGCTAACCAAACCTCCGCATTGCAGACAGACAAAGCTGCTCCCATCAGCAAATGCATCCAACATGATCTGCTTCCTCCCAGTCATGGAAAGTATGGATGTCTCATTGGAGTCCAGCAAGATCGGTGTTGGGCTGGCTGCATGCGGTGGTGGTGGCAGGTTGTTCGCCACCATCGGTTGTGCT
>CM017188.1:25747459-26069575 GCA_004837865.1 Musa balbisiana | reverse complement strand
GTCTGTCAAGGGCCCTCCCCAAGATTAGGTTAATGGGATCACCCACCTCCCATTTCTAACTTAATCATCATTCTACCTACGATATTTTCAAGACTTTACTGCAACTTGCTTTCGTTCTTCAATCGCTTCTTACCGCGAGCTTCCGCGAACTTTCGCGGCTATCATCCGACGAACCCTCCGGCGATGTCCAGCGGACTTCGGCAAACTCCTTGACATTGCGACATCCACTGGCAAGTTTCTATGGCTTCTTTGGCAAGCCTGGACTTCCGATTGTTCCGTATAACCTCCGATGACCGTCTGGACTCCGTCGAACTCTCGAACCCGCCCCAACGTTGATCAGTCTTGACTTCGCGCAACTCCTACGGCATGTCTTACTTTCATCAGTTAATCCTGCCACTTATCTCAACCATATTGATTAGATAACAAATGACAATTGACTTCATCGTCAATCCAAGATTCAACAATCTCCCCCTTTTTTTGGATGATGACAATCAATTGGATAACGGAGTAAACTTTACCTCCCTCTATCTAATGCCATACTCAAGATAAGTATGCTTGAATTCAAACCTTTGAATTCAAGAGACATATTGGATAAGTTTAGATTGTTTTAACCGTATCACTACTTTCATCATGATCCTATCATGATGTATCTCTCTGAAAATGATGTCCAGCTTGACATCCATTTTCAAGTTTTACATTCAAATGTGAATGATAGTAATGGTAGCAATTCATCATATGGTAAGATATCAAACATGTGAAATTCCCGAGCCATTTCTTGTACTTAACATCAGGATGCAAATTTTGAAAGATTCAAGTGTTTTACAATCATAGCAGTTCTATCTCATTTACCATATATTTTTTGATGCATCTTTTTACATAATCAAATCAAATATGAGCACTCTACATCACTTTCATATATTCTCCCTTTTTCAGCAACAAAAGGAGAACATATAAGTTTGATCGAAGTTTCTCCACTTTCATCAACTTCTAACTTAGTGGAAGTGCTCATAGGAGTGTTAATAGCTTTTGAGCTTTCCATATTATATATCTTTAGCAAATCTAAAGCATATTTAGTTGACTAATAAAGATGCCATTTCTTAGTTGCTTAATTTGTAAGCCTAAGAAAAAGGTTAATTCTCCCATTAAACTCATTTCAAATTCATGACTCATATTTTTGGCAAATGATTCACATAGTGATTCATCCAAAGAACCAAAAATAATATCATCAACATAAATTTGCACAATAAGAAAATTATTTTCAAAATATTTGATAAACAATGTAGTATCAACCTTGCCTTTGGTAAAATTATTTAAAATAAGAAAGGAACTAAGCCTTTCATACCAAGCTCTAGGAGCTTGTTTCAAACCATAGAGAGCCTTAGTCAATTTGAATACATGATTAGGAAGAAGAGAATTTTCAAATCCAGGAGGTTGTTCGACATATACTTCTTCCGAAATAAAACCATTCAAGAAGGCACTTTTGACGTCCATTTGAAATAGTTTAAAATTATTACCACTGGCATAGGCAAGGAGCATCCTAATGGCTTCTAATCTTGCCACAGGAGCGAAGGTTTCTTCGTAGTCGATACCTTCTTCTTGGTTGAAACCTTTGGCCACTAATCTAGCCTTGTTTCTAACCACGATACCACATTCGTCTTGCTTGTTTCTAAAGACCCATTTAGTACCAATGACTAAATGGTCACTAGGTCGAGGAACAAGCTTCCATACCTCATTCCTCTCAAATTGATTCAATTCCTCTTGCATTGCAATGACCCAAGAATCATCTTTCAAGGCCTCGTCAATGCATTTAGGTTCGATTTGAGAGAGAAAGGCAGCATTAGCACAAAAATTCTTGAAAGAAGAACGAGTTTTAACCCCTTGTGATGTATCTCCTATAATTTGCTCTTTTGGATGAGCATCTACATACTTCCATTCCTTGGGTAAGGAGATTTTGGAAGAAGATGCATCCAAGTTGCTATTTTGAGGAGGGGGTTCCTTTAAATCCAAATTTTCAAAACCAATATCATCATCAAAATCATTTTTCTTTAACTCGAAAATTTCATTAAAAATTACATGAATAGACTCTTCTATAACTAAGGTTCTTTTGTTAAAAATACGAAAAGCCTTAGAAACAGAAGAGTAACCAAGAAAGATGCCTTCATCGGATTTAGCATCAAATTTTCCTAAGGCATCCTTTTCATTTAAAATAAAGCATTTGCAACCGAAAACTTTAAAATAAGAAACATTTGGTGTTTTGTTATTCCATAATTCATAGGGAGTTTTTGATAGAGATGGTCTTATTAAAACCCTATTCATGATGTAGCAAGCCGTATTCACGGCTTCGGCCCAAAAGTACTTGGGTAGACTATGTTCATTCAACATAGTTCTTGCCATTTCTTGTAGATTTCTATTTTTTCTTTCTACTACTCCATTTTGTTGCGGGTTTCTTGGAGTAGAGAAGTTGTGGTTATATCCGTTAACTTCACAAAAATTTTGGAAATCGCGATTTTGAAATTCGCCACCGTGATCACTCCGAATTGATGAAATCATGAATCCTTTTTCGTTTTGAGTGAGTTTACAAAATTTAGAGAAACATTTGAAACAATCACTTTTGTGAGCCAAGAAATAGGTCCAAGTGTATCTAGTATAATCATCTACAATCACAAAAGCGTATTTGCTTCCTCCTAGACTTGTCGTGTCAATTGGTCCAAATAAGTCCAAATGGATCAATTGTAATGGTCTAGTGGTGCTAATTTGATTTTTTGGTTTGAAACTAGTTTTTATTTGTTTACCTAGTTGACACGCATCGCATACTTTGTCCTTAACAAACTTCATATTGGGAATCCCTCGTACTAATTCTCTAGAGGAGATCTTAGATATTAGTTTCATGCTTGCATGGCCTAATCTCCTATGCCAAAGCCAAGCATCATCTTTTAAAGCGGAGAGGCACATTTCATTACCTAGTTCATCAAGATTGATGGTGTAGACATTATTTTGTTTTAATGTAATCATAGTCATGTTATTGTTTGGTTTTTCAATAATACACGCATTTAATTCAAATCTAACGATATAACCTTTATCGTATAATTGACTAATACTCAAGAGATTATGTTTCAATCCATCAACTAGTAATACATTATCAATAGAAAAGTTTAATTTGTTACCTATGGTTCCCTTGCCAATGATTTTGCCTTTGTTGTTGTCTCCGAAGGTGACATAGCCTTCGTCTATGCTAGTGAGCTTGGAGAATTGGGATGGATCTCCGGTCATATGCCTTGAGCATCCACTATCAAGGTACCATCTCTTGCTCCTAGCTTGTGATGGTGTATGTTTCTACAAGAAGGGATTATTTTTAGGTACCCATTTACTTTTGGGTGCCTCAAAAACTGATCTAACTTGTTTATCATGTTGCATAGACTTGATCATGGTTCCTTTAGGAACCCAAATCAATTTGTTCGGTCTAATTTTCTTGAATGGACATTGATAAGTTTTATGTCCATATTTGCAACAAAAGTTGCAATTGCTTTGGTGTTGAACATGTAAGATAGGACCTTTAATGAAGGTGGTTGGATTTTGGTGAGAACTTCTTACAAATCCGATTCCACTTCTTTTAGGAACGTGACCCTTATTTGTAAGGATCATGTTCAAAGACTTGCTACCGACCTCGAATTTCTTCAAGGTGTCCTTAAGTAGCAAGTTCTCCTTTTGGAGAGTTTCTAGATCATGACATTTTATGCATGGAGCTAAACTATCATGATATTCAGTTTTTAATTTATCAAAATTACAAGTAAGACTATCATGCTCCTTTTTTAACAATTTATATTTTCTACTAATTGTTTTGCATTCATCAAATAACTCATGGAAGGCATTTAATAATTCATGATAAGATAAATCTGCATCAATTAAATTCGTTACCTCCTCTCCGATGGCCATTAGGGCGTAATGAGCAACTTGCTCGGTGTTGGACTCCTCTTCTTCGGATGCGCTTGAATCATCCCACGTTGCTTTGAGCGCCTTCTTCTTTGATGGTCTCTTTTTGGCTTGGGGACATTCATTTTTGAAATGCCCCGGCTTCTTGCGTTCATAGCATATCACTTGGTCCTTTTTATGTTCAAGTTTGTTTTTGGTATTATTTTTAAATTTATTCTTTCTTATAAATTTTTAAAATTTTTGAGTCAAAAGTGCAATGTCATTGTTATTGTCCTCATCACTTGATGTTCCTTTCAAGTGGTCTTCTTATGATTTGAGTGCCATATCCTTCTTGTTCTTTGGAAGGGGGTTCTCGAGCTCGTCATGAGCTTGACATGTCATTTCGTAGGTCATTAGAGACCCAATAAGTTCTTCAAGAGGGAATGTTTTAAGGTCCTTGGCCTCTTGAATGGCAGTAACTTTTGGATCCCAACTTTTAGGAAGGGATCTTAAGATTTTAGTTACTAATTCAAAGTTAGAAAAATCTTTACCAAGAGCTTTGAGTCCATTGATGACATCCGTGAAACGGGTGTACATGTCTCCAATGGACTCACTTGGTTTAATTCGGAAAAGTTTGTAAGAGTGCACAAGAATGTTGATTTTGGACTCTTTCACTTGGCTAGTGCCTTCATGAGTGACCTCAAGAGTTCTCCAAATATCAAAAGCAGAATCACAAATTGAAACGCGATTAAATTCATTTTTGTCTAGTGCACAAAACAAGGCATTCATAGCCTTTGCGTTTAAAGCAAAAACTTTCTTCTCCGATTCATTCCATTCGCTCATCGGAAGAGAAGATTTTTGAAATCCATTTTCAACAATAGTCCAAAGCTCGAAATCCATGGAAATGAGGAAGATTCTCATACGTGTCTTCCAATACATGTAATCCGACCTATTAAACATAGGTGGACGTGTAATGGAGTGTCCCTCATGCATGCCGGAGTAAGCCATCTCTCTTGGGTATTAAACCAAATATGAGAGTGAGCCTTGCTCTGATACCAATTGTTAGGATCAAGAGCACTAAGAGGGGGGGGAGGGGGGTGAATTAGTGCAGCCGATTAAAACGTCGGTTTTGATAAATCTTTCGTACGGTAAAAATTGAACTTGAAAGCGTATTCGTATAGTAGAGCAGCTAAGGTAATGAGTAAATAAAGCAAATAAGAAAGTTTACAGTAATGTGAATAGCAACAATGAAATGCAAACCAGAGATTACGCCGTTTTTAAAGTGGTTCGGTCAAATGACCTACATCCACTTGCGAGTCCCCTCTTCGACGAGGCTCCCACCTTCCACTAGCAAATCTCTTGAAATGGAAGGGTAAATACCCCTCTTACAACTCTTTACAAGCAGTTCACACTCTTACAGATTTTCAAGAAAGAAGGAGGTGAACACTAGCAAATTGAAAACCAAGGATTGCTAAGACTTTTCTAAGACCTTTCTCTCAATCACTTGCTGCTAAAAAAGTTGTTATCTCTGCTGAGAATTGAGGGGTATTTATAGGCCTCAAGAGGATTCAAATTTGGGCTCCAAAAATTTGAATTCTCTTATGTTCCCGAAGCTAGCGGTGCCACCGCCTGTTAGTTTTGACACTAATAGTGTACTGGGCGGTGCCACCGCCCAGTCCAGCGGTGCCACTGCTTGGCTCTTGGGTGCTGGGCGGTGCCACCACCTAGCTCTCGGGTGCAAGGCGGTGCCACCGCCCAGACCGGCGGTTCCACCGCCCGACCTTGCTAGTCACTGGTTGGGCTTTAAGTCCGGCCCAAACCAGGTTTCATTTTGGGCCCAATTGGCCCCTAATCAAGATATAGGATTATTTCTTAATCCTAACCTTAATTACATTCAAACTATGTAACTAAAGACATACTCCTAAGCAAGTTTTTAACCGGCGAACTTCAAGTCTTGTTCCGGCGAGCTTTCCGGCGATCTTCCGACGGACTTCCGATACGCCCTTGGATTTCTTCCGACGGACTCCCAGCTGGCTCCCGATCTTGTGGTGAAGTCAACGAGTAGCCGAGCCTTCTCGGTGATCTCTGCGAACCTCCGATGATCTTATTCGGCGGACTTCCGAAAACTTCGATAAGTCCCCGATTTCTTCTCGATTGGTTCCGGCAGCATCTCCGTCGAATCTTCGGACTCTCAACGGACTCTCGAACACCCATCGAACTTGACTCCGGTAGACTTGCTTTATGTCTTCAAGCTGTTGTAGTAAATCCTGCATACTTATCTTAACATATGGATTAGATAAAACATGACAATTGAATTCATCATCAAAATCCGAGATTCAACAATATCTAAGAGCCTCTTCCACACTAAGATGATTGAGGGAACACCAATCTAGAACCATATTGTTAGGATGAGAGTCAAAGGTCGGCACTAAGAGGGGAGGGTGAATTAGTGCAGCGGTAAGATAATGACGGTTTAAAACGACATTCGTACGATAAAAATGATTTTGATGCGAAAGCCAATTCAGAAAGTATTTCAACTTAAGATTAAGCGTAAGTAGAGTTGAGGTAAAGTAATGGAGGCAGTTTGCAGTTTAAGATAGAGAGCAGAATGTAAATGCAAACCGAGATTTAGAGTGGTTCGGTCAATCTTGACCTACATCCACTTTTGGCTTCCTCCTCCGACGAGGTCACCGACGTCCACTAGAGGCCTTCCTTCAATAGGCAAAGGCCAACCACCTTTTTACAGCTTTACTCCTTTTGACAGGCTTAGGAGACAACCCTTACAGATTTTTCACTTCTCTCTTGAATGATCAAAATCTAGCCTTTTACAACACTTTTAAGCTCTCAAAATCTCAGAATAAAAGCTAAGTTTCGGTACCCTTTCATGCATGAAAGGGTGGGATTTATATAAGCCCCAAACTGGTTTGAATTTAGAGCTCAAAAATGTCATATCTTGGATTTCCAGGGTCTTTACGGTACTACCGCCTGATAGAGCTCGGAGACCGAGCTCAAGCGGTACCACCGCCTAGCTTTCCTAGGAGACTCAGCTCTTGGGCGGTGCCACCGCCGACCCAAGCGGTGCCACGCCGGCCAGGAAATCTGGGTCTGAATGGGCTGATTCATTCGACCCAATTTGGGTCTGTCAAGGGCCCAATTGCCCCAAGATTAAGTTAATGGGATCACCTCCCATTTCTAACTTAATCATCATGCTAACTATGATATTTTCAAGACATTTACTGTAACTTGCTCCGGTGCGTCAATCGCTTCTTCCGACGAGCTTTCGGCGAACCTTCGGCGAACATTCGATGAACCCTCGGTAAAGCTCTGACAGACTTCCGGCAAACTCTTGGACTTGCGGCGATCCACTTGGCGAGTTCCGATGAGCTTCTTTGGCAAGCTCCTGGACTTCTCGGATTTGTTCCCGTAGAACCTCCAATGACCGTCCGGACTTCCGTCGAACTCTCGAACCCCCAACGTGATCATAGTCTTGACTCCGACGCAACTCCTGCTGCATGTCTTACTTTCATCGTAGTTAATCCTGCACACTTATCTCAACATATGGATTAGATAACAAATGACAATTGACTTCATCATCAAAATCCGAGATTCAACAATCTCCCCCTTTTTTATGATGACAATCAATTGATGACGGAGTTAACCTTAACTCCCCCTACCTATATACTATACTCGAGATAAGTCATTCTTGAATTCAAAGCCTTTGAATTCAAGAGACATATTGATAAGTTAAGATTGTTTAACCTTATCAATACTCTCATCATGATTCCTATCATGATGTATCTCTCTGAAAATGATGTCATGACTTGACATCCATTTTCAAGTCTTACATTTCAAGTGTGAATAATAGTAATGGTAGCATTTCATCATATGGTAAGATATCAATATGTAAAATTGCAATGTAAGCTTTTGATACCTTAACATAACGCAAGCATTTCAAGTGTTTAGCAATCATAGCATTTCATCACATGGCAAGATATCAACATGTAAAATTGTGATGCAAGTTCTTGATATCTTAACATGATGCATATATGGCATAATGCAAATATGGCAATCATAGCATTTCTATCATCAATTTACAATATATTTTGATGCAAGCTTCTTTTGATATCTTAACATAATTCAAATTCAAATATGGCACTCATAGTATCAATTCATATATTTCTCCCCTTTTGTCATCAACAAAAAGGAGAATGATATAAGCAAATTTTAAACATAAGTGCGGTAATGATTCATGCCATAACTAGGTTCATGTCATTTTTCAACAATGAGTGATAGGATACCAATTATACAAACATCTTCAAGAAAAACATGACATGGAGATTACTTCTTCCTTTTTATTTAGTATTATCTTTTTACATAAAGGAAGAAAGCCATTTGTGAGATTACTCGAATGAAGTTAAAATTAATAAGAGATTTAAATCACGTTTTATTTTTACAAGGATCAAGATATGTATGTGAATCAAATTCTTGCTAAAAAAATCTTCCTTTTTCAAGAAGGAATTTATAAGAAAGAATCATTTCATCAAATCCATTTCTCGAAAAAAAAATATTTTTCACACGATAAGTCTATGAGAGATGCATTTGCTAATTGATTCTATATGTCAAAAATCAATGATATGAATTAAACTCTATATGACATATGCTTATGAAAGCTGCATTAAGTCCGGAAGAGAATAATATATCGTTAGGATCAAGAAAATCCGAAAATGAAATTTAACACTTTCATGCATTTGGACAAGGTTTTGCTATAGATTTTCAAACACAATCATGAAGATAAAACATGCTTATTATTATGGAAATTTTTGTATCCAAAACACATAATTTCCAACATGTTATTAAAGCATGTAATCATGTAAAATCATCATAGCAATTAAGTGATTTAATCATTGAATCAAGAACATCCAAAAAATAATTTTAATAAGTTCATGCATTCGGACACATTAACATACCTAATTCTCTTCTAATGAAATCAAATTGTTCTTCACTTAAAGGCTTTCTAAAAATATCAGCTAGTTGATGTTTAGTATCAATGAACTCTATAACTACATCATGATTAGTGACATGATCTCGTATAAAGTGATGTCTAATATCAATATGTTTTGTTCTTGAGTGTTGAATGAGATTCTTTGTTAAACATATAACACTTGTGTTATCACATTTAATGGGAATATTTTTAAGATGAACTTTATAATCTTCTAAGGTGTTTTTCATCCACACAACTTGTGCACAGCATACATTAGCTGCAATATACTCAGCTTCGATTGTTGATAGTGCAACCGAGTTTTGTTTCTTAGATGACTAGGAAACAAGAGCATGTCCCAAAAATTGACATGTTCCTGATATGCTTTTTCTGTCTGGTCTACACCCAGCAAAATCCGCATTAGCATAAGTAATTAACTCAAACTTCTCGGTTTTTGGATACCATAATCCTAGATTTATGGTACCTTTAAGATATCTAAGTATTCTTTTAACCACTTTGAGATGAGATATCTTAGGGTTCGATTGAAACCTAGCACAAAGTCCTACACTGAACATGATATCTGGTCTAGTTGCAGTGAGATAAGATAAACTTCCTATCATACCTTTATAAGCTTTTTGATCGAAGCTTTCTCCACTTTTATTAACTTCTAACTTAGTGGAGGTGCTTATTGGAGTGTTAATAGCTTTTGAGCTTTCCATATTAAATCTTTTTAGCAAATCTAAAGCATATTTAGTTTGACTAATAAAGATGTCATTTCTTAGTTGCTTAATTTGTAAGCCTAAGAAAAAGGTTAATTCTCCCATCAATCTCATTTCAAATTTAAGACTCATGGTTTTAGCAAAAGATTCACAAAGAGATTCGTTTGTAGAACCAAAAATAATATCATTAACATAAATCTGAAGAATGAGAAAATTATTTTCAAAATTCTTGATAAACAATGTAGTATCGACCTTGCCTTTTGTGAAATTATTTTCAATAAGAAAATAAATAAGTCTCTCATACCAAGCCCTTGGGGCTTGTTTTAAACCATAGAGAGCTTTAGTTAATTTAAACACATGATTAGGGAGGCTATTATTTTCAAATCCGGGAGGTTGTTCAACATAAACTTCTTTGGAAATAAAGCCATTAAGAAAAACCCTTTTCACATCCATTTGAAATAACTTAAAATTATTATTACTAGCATAGGCAAGGAGCATCCTTATGGCTTCTAATCCAGCCACAAGAGCAAAGGTTTCTTTATAATCGATACCTTCTTCTTGGTTGAAACCTTTGGCTACTAATCTAGCCTTGTTTCTAACTATGATACCATATTAATCTTGCTTGTTTCTAAAGACCCATTTAGTACCAATAACTAAATGGTCATTTGGGCTAGGAACAAGCTTCCACACCTCATTTCTATCAAATTGATTTAACTCATCTTGCATTGCGATAATCCATGAATCATCTTTCATGGCTTCATTAATACATTTAGGTTCAATTTGGGAGAGAAAAGCGACGTTGGCACAAAATTTTTTAAGAAAAGAACATGTTTGAACCCCCTTAGATGTGTCTCCTTGGATTAGCTCCTTAGGATGAGCATCTACATACTTCCAATTCTTAGGTAAGGATGTTTCGGAAGTGGATGCATCCAAGGTGCTAGTTGGAGAAGGGGTTTCATTTAAATTCAAACAATCGAAATTAATATCATCATCAAAATAATTTTCTTAATTTTGGAAATCTCATTGAAAATAACATGAATGAATTCTTCTATAAATAAAGTTCTTTTATTGAAGATACGAAAAGCTTTAGAAAGCGAAGAATAACTAAGGAAAATTCCTTCATCGGATTTAGCATCAAATTTTCCTAAGGCATCTTTTTCATTCAAGATAAAATACTTACACCCAAAAACTTTAAAATATGAAACATTGGATTTTTTGTTGCTCCACAACTCATAGGGAGTTTTGGTGAGTAAGGGTCTTACTAGAACTCTATTCAAAATATAGCATGCAGTGTTTACGGCTTCCGCCCAAAAATATTTGGGTAGGCTATGTTCATTCAACATAGTTCTCACCATTTCTTATAAATTTCTATTTTTTCTTTCTACTACTCCATTTTATTGAGGATTTCTTGGAGTAGAGAAGTTATGATTGTATCCATTAAATTCACAAAATTCTTGGAAATCATGGTTTTGAAATTCACTACCATTATCACTTCTAATTGACGAAATCATAGAACCCTTTCCATTATGGACAAGTTTGCAAAACATGGTAAAATATCTAAAGCATTCATTTTTGTATTTTAAGAAATAAGTCCATGTGTATCTACTATAGTCATCTATAATGACAAATGTGTATTTGCTACCTCCTAGGCTTGATGTAGAGATAGGTCCAAACAAGTCCATATGGATTAATGGTAAGGGCCTAGAGGTGCTAATTTGATTCTTAGATTTGAAACTACCCTTAATTTATTTTCCTAATTGATAAGCATCACACACATTATCTTTGATAAACTTGATATGAGAAATTCCTCTTACAAGTTCTTTGGATGATATTTGAGTGATTAGTTTCTTGCTAGCATGACCTAATCTCCTATGCCAAAGCCAAGCATCCTTATTCAAAACTGAGAAACATATTTCATTGCAAAGATGATTGATGTCAATGGTGTTTATGTTATTTTGTTTTAATGCAATCATAGATGTGTTTTTGTGTGGTTTTTCAATGATGCAAGCATTAGATTCGAATTTGACAATATATCCTTTTTCACATAATTGATTAATGCTCAAGAGGTTATGTTTTAAACCATCAACTAACAAAACATCTTCAATAAAGAAGTTGGATTTGTTACCTATGGTTCCTTTGCCAATGATTTTACCCTTGTTGTTGTCTCCGAAGGTGACATAGCCTTCGTCTATGCTAGTGAGCTTAGAGAATTGAGATGGATCTCCGGTCATATGCCTTGAGCATCCACTATCAAGGTACCATCTCTTGCTCCTAGCTTGTGATGGTATATGTTTCTATAATAAAGGATGATTTTTAGGTACCCATTTACTTTTGGGTGTCTCAAATACTAATCTAAATTGTTTATCATGTTACATAGAATTTATCATGATTCCTTTAGGAACCCAAATCAGTTTGTTCGGACTAACTTTCTTGAATGGACAATGATAAGTTCTATGTCCATGTTTGCAACAATAGTTATATATGCTTTGGTGTGGAACATGTAAGATAGGGCCTTTAATGAAGGTGGTTAGATTTTGGTGAAGACTTCTCACAAATCCGATTCCACTTCTTTTAGGAACATGACCCTTATTTGTAAGGATCATATTTAAAGACTTGCTACTAACTTCGAATTTCTTCAAGGTGTCCTTAAGTAGCAAGTTCTCCTTTTGGAGAGTTTCTAGATCATGGCATTTTTACATGGACCTAAACTATCATGATATTCAATTTTTAATTTATCAAAATTACAAGTAAGACTATCATGCTCCTTTTTTAGCAATTTGTATTTTGTACTAATAGTTTTGCATTCATCAAATAAGTCATGGAAGGCATTTAGTAATTCGTCAAATGATAAATCTGCATCAATTAAATTCATTACCTCATCTCCGATGGCCTTTAGGGCGTAATGAGCAACTTGCTCGGTGTTGGACTCCTCTTCTTCGGACGCGCTTGAGTCATCCCACGTTACTTTGAGTGCCTTCTTCTTTGGTGTTCTCTTCTTGACTTGGGGATAATCACTTTTGTAGTGTCCTGGCTTCTTACATTCATAGCAAATAACTTGGTCCTTTTTGGGTTCAAATTTATTTTTTGTGTCATTTTTAAACTTGTTTCTTTTAATGAATTTTTTGAATTTCCTTGTTAGAAGTGCCAAGTTATCATCACAGTCTTCATCACTTGAGTTTTCTCTCAAGTGGTCTTCGAAAGTTCTTAGTGCCATATCCTTTCTGTTCTTTGGAAGGATGTCTTCTTGCTCTTCATGAGCTTTGCAAGTCATTTCATAGGTCATTAATGACCCGATTAATTCTTCAAGAGGGAAGTTGTTTAAATCTTTAGCCTCTTGAATAGTAGTGACTTTAGGGTTCCAACTCTTAGGAATGGATCTTAGAATCTTATTTACGAGCTCAAAATCCAAAAAACTTTTACTGAGTCCTTTTAGAGCATTGACGACATCCGTGAAACGGGTGCACATGTCGCCAATAGTCTTGCTCGGTTTCATTCAGAAAAGTTCAAAAGAATGTGTCAAAAGATTGATTTTTGACTCTTTCACTCTGCTTGTGCCTTCGTGAGTCACTTCGAGTGTATGCCAAATATCAAATGCGGTTTCACAAACCGAAACACGATTGAACTCGTTTTTATCAAGTGCACAAAATAAGGTATTCATAGCCTTTGCATTAAGAGAGAAAGTCTTCTTCTCCAATTTATTCCAATCAATCATTGGAAGAGAATACTTCGAAAATCCATTTTCTATAAGATTCCAAAGTTCAAAATCCATTGAAATAAGGAAGATCCTCATTTGAATCTTCCAATAGGTGTAGTCTGTCCTATTGAACATGGGTGGACTTGTAATACAGTGGCCCTCTTGATTTCCGACGTATGCCATCTTTCTTGGGTTTTAATCCGATTGAGAGTTAACCCTGCTCTAATACCAATTGTTAGGATCAAGAGTCAAAGGTCAGCAATAAGAGGGTGGGGTGAATTAGTGCAGTGATAAGATAATGACGGTTTAAAATGACGTTCGTATGATAAAAATGATTTCGATGCGAAAGCCAATTCAGAAAGTACTTCAACTTAAGATTAAGCATAAGTAGAGTTGAAGTAAAGTAATGGAGCCAGTTTACAGTTTAAGATAGAGAGTAGAATGTAAATACAAACCGAGATTTAGAGTGGTTCGGTCAATCATGACCTACATCCACTTTTGGCTTCCTCCTCCAACGAGGTCACCAACGTCCACTAGAGGCCTTCCTTTAATAGGCGAAGGCCAACCACCCTTTTACAGCTTTACTCCTTTTGACGGGCTTAGGAGACAACCCTCACAGATTTTTCACTCCTCTCTTGAATGATCAAAACTTAGAAGAAAAGAGGGAGCAGAACTTCTAGCCTTTTACAACACTTTTAAGCTCTCAAAATCTCAGAATAAATGCTATGTTTCGATGCCCTTTCATGTATAAAAGGGTGGGGTTTATATAGGCCCCAAACTGGTTTGAATTTGGAGCTCCAAAAATGTTATATCTTGGATTTTCGGGGTCCTAGCGGTACTACTGCCATAACTAGGCGGTACTACTGCTTGATAGAGCTCGGAAACCAAGCTCAAGCTGTACCATCACCTGATAAGGGTGGTACCACCACCCAGCCTCACTCGGAGACCGAGCCCAAGTGGTACCACTACCCAGCTTTCCTGGGAGACTCAGCTCCTAGGCGGTGCCATCGTTGGCTAAGAAATCTGAGTTTAAATGGGCTGATCCATTCGGCCCAATTTGGGTCTGTCAAGGGCCCAATTGCCCCAAGATTAAGTTAATGGGAACACCTCCCATTTCTAACTTAATCATCATGCTAACTATGATATTTTCAAGACATTTACTATAACTTGCTCTGGATCATCAATCGCTTCTTCCGACGAGCTTCCGACGAACATCCGACAGACCCTCGGCGATGCTCCGACGGAGTTCCGACAAACTCCTGGACTTGCGACGATCCACTTAGTAAGTTTTGATGAGCTTCTTTGGCAAGCTCTTGGACTTCTCGGATTTGTTCCTACAGAACCTCTGATGACTGTCCGGACTTCCATCGTACTCTCGAACCCCCAACGTGATCATAGTCTTGACTCCGGCGCAACTCCTACTACATGTCTTACTTTAATCGTAGTTAATCATGCACATTTATCTCTGTTAGGATCAAGAGCACTAAGAGGGGGGGGGGTGAATTAGTGCAGCGGATTAAAACGTCGGTTTTGATAAATCTTTCGTACGGTAAAAATTGAACTTGAAAGTGTATTCGTATAGTAGAGCAGCTAAGGTAATGAGTAAATAAAGCAAGTAAGAAAGTTTGCAGTAATGTGAATAGCAACAATGAAATGCAAACTAGAGATTACGCCGTTTTTAAAGTGGTTCGGTCAAATGACCTACATCCACTTGCGAGGGCCCTCTTCGACGAGGCTCCCACCTTCCACTAGCAAATCTCTTGAAATGGAAGGGTAAATACCCCTCTTACAACTCTTTACAAGCAGTTCACACTCTTATAGATTTTCAAGAAGGAAGGAGGTGAACACTAGCAAATTGAAAACCAAGGATTGCTAAGAATTTTCTAAGACCTTTCTCTTAATCACTTGCTGCTCAAAAAGTTGTTCTCTCTGCTGAGAATTGAGGGGTATTTATAGGCCTCAAGAGGATTCAAATTTGGGCTCCAAAAATTTGAATTCTCTTATGTTCCCGAAGCTAGCGGTGCCACCGCCTGTCAGTTTTGACACTGACAATGTACTGGGCGGTGCTACCGCCTAGTCCAGCGGTGCCACCGCCTAGCTCTCGGGTGCTGGGCGGTGCCACCACCCAGACCGGCGGTTCCACCGCCTAGCTCTCGGGTGCTAGGCAGTGCCACCGCCCAGACCGGCGGTTCCACCGCCCGACCTTGCTAGTCATTGGTTGGGCTTTAAGTCCGACCCAAACCAGGTTTCATTTTGGGCCCAGTTGGCCCCTAATCAAGATATAGGATTATTTCTTAATCCTAACCTTAATTACATTTAAACTACGTAACTAAAGACATACTCCTAAGCAAGTTTTTAACCGGCGAACTTCAAGTCTTGTTCCGGCGAGCTTTCCGACAATCTTCCGATGGACTTCCGATACGCCCTTGGATTTCTTTCGACGGATTCCCAGCTGGCTCCCGATCTTGTGGCGAAGTCAACGAGTAGCCGAGCCTTCTCGGTGATCTCTGCGAACCTCCGATGATCTCTTCGGCGGACTTCCGAAAACTCCGATAAGTCCCCGATTTCTTCTCGATTGGTTCCGGCAGCATCTCCGACGAATCTTCGGACTCTCAACGGACTCTCGAACACCCATCGAACTTGACTCCGGTAGACTTGCTTTATGTCTTCAAGCTGTCGTAGTAAATCCTGCATACTTATCTTAACATATGGATTAGATAAAACATGACAATTGAATTCATCATCAAAATCTGAGATTCAACAATCTCCCCCTTTTTGATGATGACAATCAATTGATAACGGAGTTAACCTTAACTCCCCCTATCTATATGCAATACTTGAGATAAGACATTCTTGAATTCAAAGCCTTTGAATTCAACAGACATATTGATAAGTTAGGATGCTTAACCTTATCAATACTCCATCATGATTCCTATCATGATGTATCTCTCTGAAAATGATGTCAAGGCTTGACATCCATTTTCAATTTTTGCATTTCAAGTGTAAAAGATAGTAATCGAAGCGATTCATCATATGGTAAGATATCAACATGTAAGATTGCAATGCAAGTTCTTGATATCTTAACATGATGCAATCATGGCATAATGCAAATTTGGCAATTATAGCATAGCAATTATCAATTTACCATATTTCTCCCCCTTTGTCATCAACAAAAAGGAGAGTGTCTTTAAGCGTATAATTTGTGATTATTAAAGCAAAGGAATTCAACATAATTAAAAAGGAGAGTCTTGTTTTCAATTGCTTGAGTGTTCACCTCCTTCTACTATAGAATTTAGTTAAAAAAAATCAGAATTAAAACTTTATCTTTCATTCAAAAAACATCACAAAAGAAGGTTCAACATCATTCAAAATACATTGCAAAAGAAGGTTCAACATCATTCAAGGAAAGAAGATGACAAAGATCGCATGTCAAGATAAAAGATACATCGATTAATCTTTAGGAGGAAATGTATAGTGCTGATACAGGACATCTATTTTTTGATTCATTTGCCGTAGTTCCTGCAAAATTTCAAATTGCTGAGTTTGAATCTGCTCTTGCTGTGTTTTGAGTTGGTCTTATTATGATTTGATCTGATACAATTCTGCCAAAATGAGTTCTTCAGAGGATGAAGCAGGAGCTGAAGGTGCTGCGCCAAAAGGACTAGGAGGAGGAGATTCATTTCCCCTAAGAATTGGTGTTTCAGGGTGTTCTACTGGTGGAGGAATTGGATCAGTCCTTCTAGGTTGCCTCACCCATATACCGTTGCTAAAAGTGCACCTAAGTCTTTTCAATAGATTTATGTTGATGATGTTATATCGATCACTTTGAATTGTCTCTTCATCGGGTGGGATACAAATGTCATGGGCAAGTATAAGTCGTGTGATTAACCCCCCATATGATAACATATCGTCTTTAGCTATAATATCCTTCATGTGTTGCCGGATTGAGTATCCAAAGCAGTTATGTTGACCGGTCATAATCCAATACATTGTGCTCATCTCTATTTGACTTATTTCATCAAGATGAAATTGTTTAGGAAATACGATGCTTGTTATGATGTGATGAAGAATTTTAGAGTTAAAGGGTAGTAAGTGTTCGCAACTCTTGGGTAGTATGCCGAGGTTCGGATTTGCAAAAATAGTTTCTACGGCTTCGAAGTAAGTTGCTCCGATTACATTTACATCCCATTTACCTCTAAAATAACAGCCTCTATCTTTTTCAATGAGTCCAATTAATTCACAAATAGTGCTGTCAAAGATTCTAATATGTATTCCTAAAAGGTAAGTACTTAGGCTTTCGTTGTCCACACACAAGTTTGCATAAAATAGCCTAACTAACTTAGGATAAATTGGTTCATTGATTTGTAGGAGAGGTAAGGCATCTAAATATGCAAACCACCTAATGGGTTCTAGGTTTCCTAGTTCATTTAGATCAACGTGTTTACCCTTATGTATAGTTCTTGTTTCGAAATTTGGAAATTTAAGTGCTACTTCTTTAGATTTAAAAAGATTTTGGTCATATGAATCTCCTACAATCCTTTTTCCTTTTGATCTCTTAGGAGCCATTATCTAGACAAGATGATGGATCAAAAATATTAAACTATAAAGGGTAGGGAAAATAATGAAAAGAGGAAGAAGAAAATTTCAGATTTTACCTTATGGAGAATTTCTTGAAGGATGGAGAGCTTGGACCAACAAAAATCCCTTTCCAAGGCTTCTAAATGTTGGAATGAGGCTTTAGAGAGGTTGAGAGAGGGTTGAGGCAGGTTCTCACGGGTTGGGGGCGATGTCACCGCCGGCCCTAACCCTTCAGATTTATATAAGGGCTCTCGGGTGGTGCCACCGCCAAACCGAGCGGTGCCACCGCCTAGCGACCGAACGCTCAGGCGATGCTACCGCTGGTTCTGGCGGTGCCACTGCTGGCATGCCGCGAAAAAAATTTCATTCCTTCTCCGTCCCCCTTTTTTTTTTATTATTATTTTTTTATTTTTCAGAGATGTTAGGATAAACATTTCTTTTGGAATTGAAAGAGAATGATCAAATCTACCAAGGAACGGAAAGAGGATGAAAAACTTTTCGGAAAGTACATTCTTAGGGACAATTTAACATGCCTAGTTCCCTTCTAATAAATTCAAATTGGTCTTCATTTAAAGCTTTTGTAAAGATGTCTGCCAATTGATGCTTTGTGTCAATGAATTCTAGAACAACATTATTGTTAAGGACATGATCGCGTATGAAATGATGCCTAACGTCGATATGCTTAGTTCTAGAGTGTTGAATTGGATTTTTGGTAAGACTTATGGCACTTGTATTATCACACTTTATGGGAATGTTTTTCAAGTGAATTCCATAATCTTCTAATGTATTTTTCATCCAAACAATTTGTGCACAGCATGCACTTGCAGCGATGTATTCGGCTTCCGCCGTAGATAGTGCAACTGAATTTTGTTTCTTGGAAGTCCAAGAAACAAGTGCATGTCCTAAAAATTGGCATGTGCCGGATGTACTTTTTCTATCTATCCTGCATCCGCCAAAATCGGCATCTGCATAAGCTATTAAATCGAATTTTTCTGATTTCGGATACCAAAGTCCTAAATTTGGAGTTCCTTTAAGATATCTAAATATTCTTTTAACACTCTTGAGATGAGATTATTTAGGATTAGATTGAAACCTAGCACAAAGTCCCACACTAAACATAATATCCGGTCTAGTCGCGGTGAGGTAGAGTAGACTACCTATCATTCCCCTATACGTTTTTTGATCAAAATTTTCGTTGTTTTCATCCATATCTAACTTAGTCGAAGTACTCATAGGGGTGTTTATTGCTTTTGAATTATCCATGTTAAATCATTTTAACAATTCTAATGTATATTTAGATTGGTTAAGAAATATACCGTCATTAAGTTGTTTGATTTGCAATCCTAAAAAGAATGTTAATTCACCCATTAAACTCATTTCAAATTCATGACTCATATTTTTGGCAAATGATTCACATAGTGATTCATCTGAAGAACCAAAAATAATATCATCAACATAAATTTGCACAATAAGAAAATTATTTTCAAAATGTTTGATAAATAATGTAGTATCAACCTTGCCTTTGGTGTTGTCTCCGAAGGTGACATAGCCTTCGTCTATGCTAGTGAGCTTGGAGAATTGGGATGGATCTCCGGTCATATGCCTTGAGCATCCACTATCAAGGTACCATCTCTTGCTCCTAGCTTGTGATGGTGTATGTTTCTACAAGAAGGGATTATTTTTAGGTACCCATTTACTTTTGGGTGCCTCAAAAACCAATCTAACTTGTTTATCATGTTGCATAGACTTGATCATGGTTCCTTTAGGAACCCAAATCAATTTGTTCGGACTAATTTTCTTAAATGGACATTGATAAGTTTTATGTCCATATTTGCAACAAAAGTTGCAATTGCTTTAGTGTTGAACATGTAAGATAGGACCTTTAATGAAGGTGGTTGGATTTTGGTGAGAACTTCTCACAAATCCGATTCCACTTCTTTTAGGAACGTGACCCTTATTTGTAAGGATCATGTTCAAAGACTTGCTACCGACCTCGAATTTCTTCAAGGTGTCCTTAAGTAGCAAGTTCTCCTTTTAGAGAGTTTCTAGATCGTGGCATTTTATGCATGGAGCTAAACTATCATGATATTCAGTTTTTAATTTATCAAAATTACAAGTAAGACTATCATGCTCCTTTTTTAACAATTTATATTTTCTACTAATTGTTTTGCATTCATCAAATAACTCATGGAAGGCATTTAATAATTCATGATAAGATAAATCTGCATCAATTAAATTCGTTACCTCCTCTCCGATGGCCATTAGGGCGTAATGAGCAACTTGCTCGGTGTTGGACTCCTCTTCTTCGGATGCGCTTGAATCATCCCACGTTGCTTTGAGCGCCTTCTTCTTTGATGTTCTCTTTTTGGCTTGGGGACATTCATTTTTGAAATGCCCCGGCTTCTTGCATTCATAGCATATCACTTAGTCCTTTTTATGTTCAAGTTTGTTTTTGGTGTTATTTTTAAATTTGTTCTTTCTTATAAATTTTTTAAATTTTTGAGTCAAAAGTGCAATGTCATTGTCACTGTCCTCATCACTTGATGTTCCTTTCAAGTGGTCTTCTTGTGATTTGAGTGCCATATCCTTCCTGTTCTTTGGAAGGGGGTTCTCAAGCTCGTCATGAGCTTGACATGTCATTTCGTAGGTCATTAGAGACCCAATAAGATCTTCAAGAGGGAATGTTTTAAGGTCCTTGGCCTCTTGAATGGTAGTAACTTTTGGATCCCAACTTTTAGGAAGGGATCTTAAGATTTTAGTTACTAATTCAAAGTTAGAAAAATCTTTACCAAGAGCTTTGAGTCCATTGATGACACCCGTGAAACGGGTGTACATGTCTCCGATGGACTCACTTGGTTTCATTCGAAAAAGTTCGTAAGAGTGCACAAGAATATTGATTTTGGACTCTTTCACTCGGCTAGTGCCTTCATGAGTGACCTCAAGAGTTCTCCAAATATCAAAAGCAGAATCACAAATTGAAACGCGATTAAATTCATTTTTGTCTGGTGCACAAAACAAGGCATTCATAGCCTTTGCGTTTAAAGCAAAAACTTTCTTCTCTGATTCATTCCATTCACTCATCGGAAGAGAAGATTTTTGAAATCCATTATCAACAATAGTCCAAAGCTCGAAATCCATGGAAATTAGGAAGATTCTCATACGTGTCTTCCAATACGTGTAATCCGACCCATTAAACATAGGTGGACGTGTAATGGAGTGTCCCTCATGCATGCCGGAGTAAGCCATTTCTCTTGGGTATTAAACAAAATATGAGAGTGAGCCTTGCTTTGATACCAATTGTTAGGATCAAGAGCACTAAGAGGGGAGGGGGGTGAATTAGTGCAGCGGATTAAAACGTCGGTTTTGATAAATCTTTCGTACAGTAAAAATTGAACTTGAAAGCGTATTCGTATAGTAGAGCAGCTAAGGTAATGAGTAAATAAAGCAAGTAAGAAAGTTTGCGGTAATGTGAATAGCAACAATGAAATGCAAACCAGAGATTACGCCGTTTTTAAAGTGGTTCGGTCAAATGACCTACATCCACTTGCGAGGCCCCTCTTCGACGAGGCTCCCACCTTCCACTAGCAAATGTCTTGAAATGGAAGGGTAAATACCCCTCTTACAACTCTTTACAAGCAGTTCACAGTCTTACAGATTTTCAAGAAGGAAGGAGGTGAACACTAGCAAATTGAAAACCAAGGATTGCTAAGACTTTTCTAAGACCTTTCTCTCAATCACTTGCTGCTCAAAAAGTTGTTATCTCTGCTGAGAATTGAGGGGTATTTATAGGCCTCAAGAGGATTCAAATTTGGGCTCCAAAAATTTGAATTCTCTTATGTTCCCGAAGCTAGCGGTGCCACCGCCTGTCAGTGGCGGTGCCACCGCCTGTCAGTTTTGACACTGACAGTGTACTGGGCGGTGCTACCGCCCAGTCCAGCGGTGCCACCGCCTAGCTCTCGGGTGCTGGGCGGTGCCACCGCCCAGACCAGCGATTCCACCGCCCGACCTTGCTAGTCACTGGTTGGGCTTTATGTCCGGCCCAAACCATGTTTCATTTTGGGCCCAGTTGGCCCCTAATCAAGATATAGGATTATTTCTTAATCCTAACCTTAATTACATTCAAACTAGGTAACTAAAGACATACTCCTAAGCAAGTTTTTAACCGGCGAACTTCAAGTCTTGTTCCGGCGAGCTTTCCGGCGATCTTCCGATGGACTTCCGATACGCCCTTGGATTTCTTTCGACGGACTCCCAGCTGGCTCCCGATCTTGTGGCGAAGTCAACGAGTAGCCGAGCCTTCTCGGTGATCTCTGTGAACCTCCGATGATCTCTTCGGCGGACTTCCGAAAACTCTGATAAGTCCCCGATTTCTTCTTGATTGGTTCTGGCAGCATCTCCGACGAATCTTCGGACTCTCAACGGACTCTCGAACACCCATCGAACTTGACTCCGGTAGACTTGCTTTATGTCTTCAAGCTGTCATAGTTAATCCTGCATACTTATCTCAACATATGGATTAATATCATCAAAATCCGAGATTCAACAATCTCAACATATGGATTAGATAAAACATGACAATTGAATTCATCATCAAAATCCGAGATTCAACAATCTCAACATATGGATTAGATAAAACATGACAATTGAATTCATCATCAAAATCCGAGATTCAACAATCTCAACATATGGATTAGATAAAACATGACAATTGAATTCATCATCAAAATCCGAGATTCAACAATCTCAACATATGGATTAGATAAAACATGACAATTGAATTCATCATCAAAATCCGAGATTCAACAATCTCAACATATGGATTAGATAAAACATGACAATTGAATTCATCATCAAAATCCGAGATTCAACAATCTCAACATATGGATTAGATAAAACATGACAATTGAATTCATCATCAAAATCCGAGATTCAACAATCTCAACATATGGATTAGATAAAACATGACAATTGAATTCATCATCAAAATCCGAGATTCAACAATCTCAACATATGGATTAGATAAACATGACAATTGAATTCATCATCAAAATCCGAGATTCAACAATCTCAACATATGGATTAGATAACAAATGACAATTGACTTTATCATCAAAATTCGAGATTCAACATATATCCTATCCTAAAGATGATTGAGTGGATAGAGAAACTCACATGTCTAGAAATTGTCCTAGAGTATAACCTGTGTATGGATCTTGTGCTTTGGTCCCTACTAGATTCCTTTTCACTATTCATAATGAATTTTATTATGAACAAGCATGAGGCGACTCTCCCTAAACTCTTTAATATGTTGAGTAAGGTAGAGAGCACTATCAAGAAAGAGAAGCCAGTTCTCTACATTGGTGAGACTAGAAAGAAAAGAAAAGCAGAAAAATCCCTTAAGAAGGACAAGGGTAGACTTGGTAAAGCAAAGGTTGCTAAGAAAGACCCAGCAAAGGACAAAGGCCAATGCTTCCACTATGGCAAAGATGGGCACTAGAAGAGAAACTACAAAGAGTACTTTGCAGAGAGGGCGAAACAAAAGCTTGGAGAAGCTTTAGGTACATTCATGATTAGTCTCTAATTGTCAGATTTTTGTGATAATGCATTGGTATTGGATATCGATATTGCTTATCACATCTGCAATTTATTATACATTCTAGCAAAGTCGAGGAGATTAGCAAGAGGAACATTGTATAATGGTTTGTTTATATTAGATACTACTTCACATATCATGAGTTTAAGTGTGTTCAAGGGGAAACGAGATGAGGTGAACAGTGCATACTTGTGGCACTATAGGCTAGGTCACATCCATGAGGGAAGGATTCAAAAGTTGCTAAAGGATGAATATCTAGATCCATTCGACTTTGAGTCATATGCAACTTGTGAACCTTGCTTGTATGAAAAACTAACAAACTCTCCATTTAGTGGAACTAGAGAGAGAGCTACTGAGCAGTTGGAACTCATACATAGTGATTTCTAATGATTTCTTAAGGTATAAACATATGTACTTAATGAAGTACAAGTCCAAGACCTTTCAAAAATTCAAAGACTATAAGAATGAAGTGGAGAACCAGACTAGAAAGAGTATCAAGACTCTTCAATCAGATCGAGGAGGTGAGTACTTGAGTACAGAGTTTACCTAGTTCTCAAGGATCATGGGATTCTATCCTAATGGATACCTCTTTATACATCTTAGCTCAATGGTATATCTAAAAGGAGAAATCGTATAGTGTTAGACATAATATAGTCCATGATGAGTTTCGCTGACCTACCCATCTCATTCTGGGGATATACCCTAGAGACCGTAGCTTATCTTCTGAATAGAGTTCCAACTAAGCTGGTAGTGTCTACACCATATGAGATATGGAAAGAGAAGAAGCCCGATCTTAAGGTTGCTAAGATTTGGGGCTATCTTGCCCACGTTAAAAGACACAACCTCGTTAAGTTGGAATCGAGGATGGAGCGGTGCAAGTTCATGGGACACCCGAAGGAAAATTGTGGGTATTATTTTTGTCATCCTGAGGACCAAAAGGTCTTTGTAGCCAAGAGAGCAATGTTCCTTGAGAAGGAACACATTCTTGGCGTATATAGTGGGAGCATGATAGAGTTGAGCGAGGTTGAAGAACTTAGCTCAAGCACCACTCCACAACCCAAGTCTGTTCAAGTACCTAACACACAAGTTCCAACTTTACGTAGGTCCAACAGAGTATCCCATCCTCCTAAGAGATATGTGGGACATATTAGAGGAGAGAATGTTGAGGATGTTGATCCTCAGACCTACAAGGAGACTATTATGAGTATAGACTCCAAGAAGTGGCAAGAAGCTATGAATTCTGAGATAGATTCTATGTACTCCAACAAGGTTTGGAACATAGTTGATGCACCCAAGGGTATTGTACCCATCAGTTGCAAGTGGATCTTTAAGAAAAAAGATCAGGGTAGATAGATAGGTAGAGACCTATAAATCAAGGCTAGTGACTAAGGGGTATCTTCAAATACAAGGTGTTGACTATGACAAAATCTTCTCACCCATAGCCATACTAAAATACATCCGAATTCTATTGGTATTGTAGCACACTATGATTATGAGATATGACAGACGGACGTGAAAACCATATTCCTCAATAGCAACCTTGAGGAGGAAGTGTATATGATACAACCCGAGAGATTCATGTCCAAGGACTACCTAGAGTGTGTAGGTTGCTTAAATCTATTTATGGATTAAAGTAAGCTTTCCAAAGTTGGAACATAAGATTTGATGAGGCAATCAGATCTTAATACTTCGTTAAGGATGAAGATGAGCCTTGTGTGTATAGGAAGGTAAGTGGGAGCGCTATCATCTTCTTGGTGTTATATGTGGCTGACATCCTGATTATTGGGAATGATGTAGGAATGCTATCCATAGTAAAAGCTTAGTTATCTAGACACTTCTCCATGAAGGACTTAGGGGAAGCATCCTATATCTTAGAGATTTAGATCTATAGAGATAGATTCAAGAGGATGCTTGGCTTATCCCAGTCCAAGACACCATTATTAAAAGGTTTGGCATGGAAAATTTCAAGAGAGGTCTCATACCGATGAGACATGGGATATCGCTTTCTAGGAGTATATCCCCAAAGACTCCTAAAGAAAGGGCGAACATAGATAGGATACCCTATTCCTTAGTGATATGGTGTATCATGTATACCATGCTATGTACCAGGTCTGATATAGCGCATGCTTTGAGTGTTATAAGCAGGTATTAGGCAAATCTAGGCTTGGAGCACTGGAAAAAAGTAAAGTGTATCCTTAAGTATTTGAGAAGGACTAAAGATTATTTACTAGTATGTGTAGATAGTAGCCTCAAGGTTAAAGGCTACACAAACTTAAGTTTCTAGTCCGATGTTGATAAAAGCAAGTCGAATTCGGGGTATGTGTACACCTTAAATGGAAGAGTGGTGTGCTGGAAGAGTTCCAAGCAAGGTACTACTACTGACCCGACCACAAAGGCAGAACACATTGCTACAGTAGAGGCAACAAAGGAGGGAGTTTGGATAAAGAAGTTAATCACAGATCTAGGAGTCGTGCTAGGCAACGAGGAGCCGATTCCCTTATATTGTGATAACTACAAGATGATTACTCAAATAAGGGAACCCGGGTCTTATTAGAAGTATTTTGAAAAGGTTCTAGCTTATTAAAGAGATCGTGGCTTAAGGAGATGTAGTAGTGGAAAGAGTTCTATCCGAAAATAACATCGTAGATCCACTAACAAAGCCATTGTCTCAGATTGTCTTTGAACATCATAGGGATCTGATGGAGATCAGACATATAGGTGATGTTTAGTATCAATGAACTCTATAACTACATCCTGATTATTGGGAATGATGTAGGAATGCTATCCATAGTAAAAGCTTAGTTATCTAGACACTTCTCCATGAAGGACTTAGGGGAAGCATCCTATATCTTAGAGATTTAGATCTATAGAGATAGATTCAAGAGGATGCTTGGCTTATCCCAGTCCAAGACACCATTATTAAAAGGTTTGGCATGGAAAATTTCAAGAGAGGTCTCATACCGATGAGACATGGGATATCGCTTTCTAGGAGTATATCCCCAAAGACTCCTAAAGAAAGGGCGAACATAGATAGGATACCCTATTCCTTAGTGATATGGTGTATCATGTATACCATGCTATGTACCAGGTCTGATATAGCGCATGCTTTGAGTGTTATAAGCAGGTATTAGGCAAATCTAGGCTTGGAGCACTGGAAAAAAGTAAAGTGTATCCTTAAGTATTTGAGAAGGACTAAAGATTATTTACTAGTATGTGTAGATAGTAGCCTCAAGGTTAAAGGCTACACAAACTTAAGTTTCTAGTCCGATGTTGATAAAAGCAAGTCGAATTCGGGGTATGTGTACACCTTAAATGGAAGAGTGGTGTGCTGGAAGAGTTCCAAGCAAGGTACTACTACTGACCCGACCACAAAGGCAGAACACATTGCTACAGTAGAGGCAACAAAGGAGGGAGTTTGGATAAAGAAGTTAATCACAGATCTAGGAGTCGTGCTAGGCAACGAGGAGCCGATTCCCTTATATTGTGATAACTACAAGATGATTACTCAAATAAGGGAACCGGGTCTTATTAGAAGTATTTTGAAAAGGTTCTAGCTTATTAAAGAGATCGTGGCTTAAGGAGATGTAGTAGTGGAAAGAGTTCTATCCGAAAATAACATCGTAGATCCACTAACAAAGCCATTGTCTCAGATTGTCTTTGAACATCATAGGGATCTGATGGAGATCAGACATATAGGTGATGTTTAGTATCAATGAACTCTATAACTACATCCTGATTATTGGGAATGATGTAGGAATGCTATCCATAGTAAAAGCTTAGTTATCTAGACACTTCTCCATGAAGGACTTAGGGGAAGCATCCTATATCTTAGAGATTTAGATCTATAGAGATAGATTCAAGAGGATGCTTGGCTTATCCCAGTCCAAGACACCATTATTAAAAGGTTTGGCATGGAAAATTTCAAGAGAGGTCTCATACCGATGAGACATGGGATATCGCTTTCTAGGAGTATATCCCCAAAGACTCCTAAAGAAAGGGCGAACATAGATAGGATACCCTATTCCTTAGTGATATGGTGTATCATGTATACCATGCTATGTACCAGGTCTGATATAGCGCATGCTTTGAGTGTTATAAGCAGGTATTAGGCAAATCTAGGCTTGGAGCACTGGAAAAAAGTAAAGTGTATCCTTAAGTATTTGAGAAGGACTAAAGATTATTTACTAGTATGTGTAGATAGTAGCCTCAAGGTTAAAGGCTACACAAACTTAAGTTTCTAGTCCGATGTTGATAAAAGCAAGTCGAATTCGGGGTATGTGTACACCTTAAATGGAAGAGTGGTGTGCTGGAAGAGTTCCAAGCAAGGTACTACTACTGACCCGACCACAAAGGCAGAACACATTGCTACAGTAGAGGCAACAAAGGAGGGAGTTTGGATAAAGAAGTTAATCACAGATCTAGGAGTCGTGCTAGGCAACGAGGAGCCGATTCCCTTATATTGTGATAACTACAAGATGATTACTCAAATAAGGGAACCGGGTCTTATTAGAAGTATTTTGAAAAGGTTCTAGCTTATTAAAGAGTTCAATTTGGGAGAGAAAAGCGGTGTTGGCACAAAAAGTTTTAAGAGAAGAACATGTTTGAACCCCCTTAGATGTGTCTCCTAGGATTAGCTCCATAGGATGAGCATCTACATACTTCCAATCCTTCGGTAAGGATGTTTCAGAAGTGGATGTATCCAAGTTGCTAGTTGGAGAAGGGGTTTCATTTAATTCAAAGAATTAAAATTAATATCATCATCAAAATCATTTTTCTTGATTTCGGAAATCTCATTGAAAACAACATGAATCGATTCTTCTATAATTAAAGTTCTTTTATTGAAGATACGAATGTGTTAAGCCATTATTTTGATTAGCCAAAATTAAAGTGATCTAATTAAAGTAAAGTTATTTAGTTAAGGGACATAATTATTATAAAAATTAATTGTATGGATACCATTGGTCATATTTCTAACTTAATGATGAGATAACTTAGGAATATGAAACTCTTGAGGCATAATTGTAGATTCATCAATTATGAATATAACCATAATTGTAGTACGCTTCTATGTTAATATGTTTTTTAATTATCGTAGGATTTCATGCATATTATTGTGGATTTGATAAGTTTTATGGAAAGATTCTAAAAATCTTGTTTCGGAACTATAAAGCATGTATGAACCAAATTCTGTTTTGATTCTATAAAACAATTGTTTGATTCATATTTGATATGTTAAAGTTCAATAGCATTTGTTATTTCTAGACTTTTTATTTGGAAGAAGATCTCCAATTTTTTTACTTACATATGGCTATAGTGCAGTGAAAAAAAATTTGCAAAGAACATCAAGTAAAAGAAATAACAATACACAAATTTTTGAGAAATTACACAAAAAAATATATGGTAGACTTGCTTATAGACAAAGCCTTGGGAGGCCCATTTAGTGACCCAAAAGTTGGGTCAGGCGGTGGCACCGCTAGAACAAGCGGTGGAACCACCTATGAGTTGAAAAACTCGAAAAACTCGTTCTTCGAGGTTGTCAAGCGGTGGTACCACTAGTCTGCACAATGGTACCACCTAGACACAATCTAACAGGTGATGGTACTACCCAGTGTTAGGCTGTAGGCGGTGGTATCGCCTATACCTTGAAATTTTGGGAGTTTAAATTTTGGGCTCCAAATTTGAATACATTTGGGGCCTATAAATACCCTAGCTATTCCTGCATGGAGTAGCAAGAAAAGTAAACAAAAACTCTGTGTTTCTAGAGTTGAAAACCCTTGTAAAGTATAGAGTCCCTCCTCCTAAAGTTTAGAGACCATTCTAAGGGAGAGTATGAGGAAAGCTTTATAAAAAGGGGGTGTAAAGGTTCTCTCCTTAGCCTGCAAAAGGAGAATAGGGTTGTAAGAAGGAGGTTGATTGATCTTCGCCTATTAAAGGAAGATCATTAATGGATGCTGGTGGCCTCAACGGAAGAGGAATATGTGAAGTAGATGTAGGTCACAATGACCGAACCACTATAACTCGGTTTGCATTTACTTTTTGCAATTTATATTTACTGCAAACTACCTTTCTTTACTCTCACTGCTCTACTTCCTCATTACACTCTTATATAAGTGTTTTTAAGTTAAACATATTTCCGATCGGTTTTAATCGTATGAAGATTTTTCTTATTTGGTATCAGAGCCTCATTTTCTTATTTGGTTAAACACCCAAAGAGAAATGACTCTTTTCAGCTTTCAAGAGGGTCACTCTCTCATTCTTCCTCCTATGTTCAATGGGATGGAATATATTTATTGAAAAACTCGAATGAGAGTTTTCTTGCTTTCTATGGATTTGAATTTATGCAATATTATCGAAGGTGATTTTCAAAAGTCTTCTACTCTAATGAAAGAATGGAATGATTTGGAGAAGAAAACTATTTCCTTAAATACTAGAGCTATGAACGCTCTATTTTGCGCTTTGGATAAAACTGAGTTTAATCGGGTTTCTACTTGTGAAACAACTTTCGATATATGACATACTCTTGAAATCACACGAAGGCACTAGTAGAGTAAAAGATTCTAAAATAAATATTTTAATACATGATTTTGATCTTTTTCGAATGAAGCCAAACGAAACCGTTGTTGACATGTACACCCGTTTTACGGATGTCGTTAATGGTTTAAAAGTTCTTAGCAAATGCTTTTCTAATTTTGAACTCATTAATAAGATCTTAAGATCTCTTTCAAAAAATTAGGAATCGAAAGTAACTATAATACAAGAAACAAAGGATCTAAATAAATTTTTACTTGAAGAACTTATCGGGCCCTTAATGAACTATGAAATGACTCATGATGCACTTGATGAACACGAGAACTACCTTCCAAAGAACAGGAAGGATTTGGCACTTCAAACAATAGAATACCACTTGAGTGATGACTCAAGTGATGATGATGATGACCTTGAATTTCTCAAGCTTAAAATTTTTTTAAAATAAGAATCAAAGAAAAAAATAAACTTAAAAAGAACACAACTACTTGCTATGAACGCAAGAAGAAGGAAGTACTTTGGGATGAATTGAGTTCATTCGATGATGAGGAGCAAACCAATGAAGACGAGGTGGCAAACTACTTCTTAACGGTTTTCGACAATGAGGTAACCAAATCCCCTTTGCTTTATTTCGAAATTACTTGATGTTTTTTCTTTTCAAGAGTTATTTTTAATTTAGTTTAGAAAAATTATATAATTTTTTTATTGCATGTTTAATAATGTGATGAAAATGTTTAAAGTTTTAGGATCATGCTTATCTTTCTAGTAATTTTGAAAATGATAATGACAATTTCATGTTTTATGAAAATACAACAAAATGTTAGAAATAAATCTAGTTATTAATTTCTTGTATAGTATAAACAATTATGTGTATTGTGATGATTTTGTATTGCTTTTTGATTTTTGTTGGATGGTTTTCATATCAAAAATTTGAGCATACTTATAAGAAATCAATCACATAAAATGAAATATATAAAAAGAAAAATCAAATGATAAATCAAATCTTTTGTCTAAAGAAACAATAACGTGTATCATATTGATTTCTATATTGATTTTTGACTTTGATTGAAAACGCTCAATGAAATCATGCTTGTTGTTTCAATAAAAGTTTTGGTACAATACTTGATGACTTTATTCTATGCATGAGATTTTGAAGTTATATATGATGGCTTTTGTATGGAAGGCTTGATAAGTTTTGTGATGAATCTTGTCCTTGGTTTTCGATTTTAAACATGATGCATGGTTTTGATATAAGAACAAATATTTGGCCATGCTAATATAAAGTCAATCATACAAATTGAAACTAAAGAAGATATCTTTAAGAATCATTCAACGTTATATTCAATGAAACCATGCTTGATGTCTTAATATAAATGATTTATATTTCAAAATTTTGCATAATGATTCTTGTGATTTATAGATAATCGATCTTTGCTGTAATGAAAGTTCTTTTTCGTTTTAAATGTTGATGCTTGTTTTTATTTGGCATAAAAATTTGGGGCATGCTTATATGAACTTAATCATATAAATTGAAACAACTAAAAAGAGGAAAGTATTTTTCTTGAAAAATTTCTTTTTCTCTATCTTATTGACTTTTCACTAAGAGATTGATAAAGTCATTTATGCTATTTTGAATCTCTTGAAAGTAATTTTGATGTTTTCATGTTTTGAAATTGAATGAATTTTGTCTATATTATGATCTTGATTTTTTGATATTATAACTTGGGATTTTCTTTTATGAATCAAGATTTCTCATTTGATCTCTTATGTTTCTCTTTGTCATTTACTAAAGAGGAAAATAATCCAATTCATGATCTTGACTTCTCTATTTGTGATACTTGAAATCTTTCTATAAATTAAGATCATCTTCTCCTTATTTCTTTTTGCTATTCACCGAAAAAAAAGAGGGGTAGACTTATCCTAACAAACCATGATATACTACTTGACATCTTGAAAATAATTTTGATGACTTGATAATTTGAATTTGAATGAGTTTTATTCAAATCATGATTGTGATTTCTTAGAATTACATAGAGATTTTTTTTGCTTAATTAAGATCTCTTCTTTTTACCCCTACAATTTTTCTTGGTATTTTATTTAAAGAGGAGATTTAATATATGAATCATGTCTTTTGGTATTCACATGATCTTATCTTTCATGATATGATTCTTATAATTCCTTGTATTTATGAAATATATCTCATCACCAAAATTTCTCTTATTATTCTTTATGTGATTATTTAAAAATATTGATTTAATGTTTGGTATCATGAATGTTTTAGTATCATGCATGAGAGAAATGATTGATATTAAGAATGCTTTAGTATCATGCATGAGAAAAATAATGAATATTGGGTATCATGTTCAACAAGATTGATTTAATACATGAAGTGATAAATGCTTAAAGATTTTAATATCTTCGTATCATATATGATATGCCCACAGTGATGATTTATTTTTAGTATCATGCATAAAGTAAGGATGATATGCAAAGTTTTGAAATTGTGCATGTTTTAATTTAAAATTATAATGATGCATGAACATATTGAAATAAGATTGATATTTTACCTTTGTAATAATTTAAAAATTATTGTAAAGGGAAAAAGAATTATAAAATTATATTCTTCCCTTCTTTTTGCCAATGACAAAGGGGGAGAAAGAATTGCTAGCATGTACATCACAAATAGAAGCAATGTTTGCTAAGTTACACATTTTAAGTAGATGCAAAAATAGGCTCTCTTGCACATCTCAAAAGATGTAAAATTTTGCTAACTTTCATATATATAAAATTTATTAGTTTGTATACTCTAATATGATGTAACACTTGCTAAATTTGCTAGCTTACAAATTGCAATGAGAAAAACTTTCTAGGAAGCAAAATTGATAGCTTGCACTTCTCAAAAGAGAAGAAAGAACTCGCCATCTTGAACATCACCAAAAATTGCTAGCTTGCAATATCAAGAGAAACAAAAGTGCTATCTTGCATATCTCAACACACTAAATTTGCAAACTTGCACAATTCAAAATTGTTGCTAGCTTGTATATTGTAAAACTTATTTTTTTAAAAAAACTTGCCAGTTTGAACATTGCAAAACAAACATGCTAGCCTTTCACATCTCTAAAACTTGCTAGTGATGATATATGCAATGATATTTCAAAAACTTGAAATTATGCAATGATTTGAAATTATGTCGCAAATAGTGCTAGTTTACATGCTCTAAAATGAAATAAAAATTTGCTAGCATGTATATTACAAAACTTGCATATCTCTAAAAACATATTGCTTGGATGATGTACTTCTAAAAACAAAGGGGGAGAAGTATGATGATGATATGTTATGCATAATTTTATGATAACATTGTGCTTGAATTTTTGAATTCAAGGTTCTACTAATAGGGCATAATGATAGGGGGAGTTTAGTTTAAACTCCGTCATCAATTGGTTATCATCATCAGAAAGGGAGAGATTGTTGAATCTCATATTTTGATGATAAAATCAATTGATGTGTTTTCGATCTAATGTGCGTTTGAGTGATGCAGGGCTAATGTCCATCAAAAGAGGTAAATTGATTAAAGTAGGAAGAATCATGTTGAGCCGGAGTGAACATGTCAGAAGATTGGACGTCGAGCCGGAGGAATGGTCGACGTGTCGACAGAAGGCTTCGAGACATGAATTTGGGCATCGGGCCTAGAAGAGCAGACATTGCGTTAAGAAGATCAGAGTTGCGAAGTCAACATGTCGATTGGGTAAAGATCGTAAAAGAGGACGATGCGCCGAAGGATCGGATGAAGCGCTGGATGAACCAAGGACATGTAGGACAACAAGGATTCGCTTATAATCAATTATCTTAATTGAAGTAGGTTTTAGTCGTAATTGGGTTGGAATTGGGCCAACTCAATTAGGGGCCAATTGGGCCTTAGTTAAGACTGATTTGGGCTCATTAGGAGGCCCATTTAGTGACTCAAAAGTTGGGTCAAGCGGTGGCACGACCAGAACAAGCAGTGGAACCACCTCTGAGTTGAAAAACTCGAAAAACTCGGTCTCCGAGACTGTCAGGTGGTGGTACCACCCAAATACAGTCTCCCAGGCAGTGGTACCACCTAGTGCAGGCAATGGTACCGCCCATACCCTGAAATTTCAGGGGTTTGAATTTTGGGCTCCAAATTTGAATACATTTGGGGCCTATAAATACCTCAGCTATTCCTACATGGATTGGTAAGAAAAGTGAACAAAAACTCTTTGATTTAGAGTTGAAAACCCTTGTAAAGTATAGAGTCCCTCCTCCTAAAATTTAGATACCATTCTAAGAGAGATTGTGAGAGAAGCTTTGTAAAAAGGGGGTGTAAAGGTTCTCTCCTTAGCCTGCAAAAGGAGAATAGAGTTGTAAGAAGGAGGTTGATCTTCTCCTATTAAAGGAAGATCATTAGTGAATGCCGGTGGCCATGACGGAAGAGGAATCAGTGGAGTGGATGTAGGTCATGACGACTGAACCACTATAACTCGGTTTGCATTTACTTCTTGCAATTTACATTTACTGCAAACTACCCTTCTTTACTCTCACTACTCTACTTCCTCATTACACTCTTATGTAAGTGTTTTTAAGTTAAATATATTTCCAATCAGTTTTAATCATACGAAGATTTTTCAAACTGATGATTTTACTGTTGTACTAATTCACCCCCCCCTTTTAGTGCCGACTCATTTCTAACATACTCCCCTTTTTGATATATGAATTATAGATTTGGAAGTTTCAAATCTAGCATAGCCGGTCATTGAGAGTGACAGTCAACCTTATGAGGGCTATTGAGTATCGATAGAGGATCATCTACTCTCGGTGTCATAATAGGAATATCCCATATATTCTTACTCAAACGAATCCCTAGCCAGGGTCATTCAGATTGAGAGAGAAAATGTTCTCCGGGAGAATCTGATTAGAGCGAGGCTTGAGTAGAAACCGTATGGGTTTGAAAATACTATGCTTGGTATATGGTCTCTGGGATATTAGATGGATGAGCCAAAAGGAGTTTTGACAGGTATGACTCATGACTAGCTCGATATTGGGCCTAGAGGGTCACACACATATAGCAGGCATTACGACGAGTAGAGGTTCGGATATGAGATATTCATCGGAGCTCCTATCTTATTGGATATCTAATGGGCCCCTAAATTATTAGATCCTATAGATGAGATCTAATAAGAGCCAATGAGAGATTATTGGATAGAGATCCACTAATATAAGAGGCTTAGGTAGTTGGATGAAGATCTAATACCCAATAGGGGAGGATCCATTAGGGTTAAGTTGATAAGGGGCCTCTATAAATAGGAGGGAACCAAAGACCCATAGGCTAGAGGCTTCTTGGTTGCCACCTCTTATTCTCTTCTCTCCTTCTCCTCCTTAAATAGTAGGTGTGGAGATTTAGGTAGTGATTTGAGGAGCGTAGTCACAGCACTATTGTGTGGATCATCGCTAGAGAGAAGGATGCTTGACCTCCTTCATACTCTCGTACATATCTGTAGATATTCAAGGATATACGATCTCCCTAGGTGACATACAGTTTCGTGGGTTTTTGCACACCAATCTTTACACAACGACGAACACCTTTTTGAGAAGTTTAGGGTTTTTGTTTTTTGTTCTTCCTTTGTGCATGTAATGTCACCCCTAGATTTTCTTATAGTGGTATTAGAGCCAGGTTGTTCATGCGAGAGATTGATTTTGAACTGCATGTGTTATGTTTTAGAAAGACTTTTTGACATCAAAATTATTAACATAAAAGGCAAGAGAGGGCAACAACTATTAATTTCAGAAAAATATTTGTTAATTAAAAGGTTTAATTAACTATTATTATTTATCTAGTAGTCCTATATTATGATATGTACATATGATGTATGATGTTGATAGATGATCATAGATCGTGTGATGTATGTACATATGTTGTGATTATTATTATTGGGGCCTACGAGCCTCCAATTTTATTTTCGTTTATTGTTAGACCTATGTGGCTATAATTAAGTTGTAATCAGATAATGAGATGTAGTAGAAGCGTGGAAGCGATAGCAGGATCCACGAGACCAAGACGAACGATCGCGACGCATAGAGATGTGTCGAGAATGATCACAGGGCATGGAGATGCACTACTACACACATAGATCTTGATGTGAGTGAATAAGCCCACTGGCTTGGACCTGATCACATTAGATTGTGGTCCATGATCATTTGATGTGATTGCTTGTATACTGATAAGACCCTAAGTTCTTATCGTAAAAAAAAGGGGAGAAAAGGGATGATCGCTTCGAGGGGATTGGCCTCCTTGATCGCTTCGAGGGGATCGACCTCCTAGGGTTTCTCCATAGACTGGAATAATATTTCATTTCTTGATTCATTAATTCATTGATTAATTTATTAATTATAAAAAGAAAGGGTTACATTACTATTTATAGAGTTACACCTAGAGTCCACCAAGACTTGAACTCTTAATAATAAATAAATATTAAATAACGTCTATCTAACTCTAACTGAACTAAACATACTCAATAAATATTATTCAAAAGCTTAGAAAATAAAAAGATCCTAACAATTCTTCCCCCTTCAAATCAGCCTTATCCTCAAGGCTAAGCAGCTCGGGGAGCTTCTTTTTCAGCACTTCAATCATAGGCTATCTGCAACGCATCACAACCCATTGATCAAGTAAGTATGGTCTCAACTTTTTAATAGTGTAAACAATAGGTCGGTCTTTCAGTGTAGTAATCATTGCAAGAAACTCTTTGCCCTGTATAATCAATTTTATCTTTGAACATTTGCTATCAAAAGGTAAAATCCATCCATCAGCGATATTTACTTCGAATCTATCACAACCTTCAATGTGGTGGGCCAACCGGTCAACAGTTTCACTGTCCATAAATTGTTAGTGCTACCAGTATCAATCAAAACTATAACAGGCTGATATTCCAGAGTTCCACCAACTTCTATAGTTTGCAGCTTAGAGTAGCTAGTTAATGCATGCATTGTATGTATGGTAGGTCCAACATCTTCATTAGGATTTATACCTTCATGATCGAAGTCAACATTCTTAGCTTTCGGTTCCTCTCCAATTGGTTCAATCATCAAAAGTTGCCCTTGTTTACATCGATGCTTCATACTCCACTTTTCATCATAGTACAAACTCCTTGCTGATCTTTCCATGCTAATTTTTTTCTAATGTAGATATGTGAATGAGATCGTAGCTATCATAGTGCGGGGTTAACGAGCCTTAACTTCACACCAGATTCTGGAATAAGCCCTTCAATAAATGTACCCAGAAGTTGTCGTTTTGACCAATCTCTAGCTTGATTTGATAATCTTTCAAATCTACTGTGATATTCCAACACTGTAGAAGTCTGACGAATTTTAGAGAGCTGGCTATCAACATTCTCATATTCGGATGGGCCAAAGCGAATAAGAAGCCCTCTTTTGAACTGCTCCCATGAAGGAACTCTGTGGTAAATTTCATACCAATCGTACCATTGGATTGCATCTTCATTGAGCTAGATTGAGGCCACTTCTCTATGAAAATGGAAAAAAAAATTTTGCCCTAGAGATCCAACTAGTCGGATCTCCATCTTCCCATCTCAGAAATTCCACTTTCATGTGTTAGTAGTTTGTGTCACAATCTTGGGACCCTTTTTTTATATTTCTAGATCTATGCAACGTAGAACTTGAGCCCCTATTTTGTTGAAATATGTTGAGGCTCTCCAATAAGCTCTTTTTGAAATCATTAAGTGTTTTTTGCAATCGATTCTCAATTCTAATTTCCAATGCTTACATTTGTGCTTTCACTGAGTTATCGGTGGCCATTGCGTAAGACTGCAAATTTGTAATCTCAATTCTTGTTTCTTGTGTCAAGACTAGGGAATCAATCACTGCCCTATTTGGTACTGTTGTTGTGATGCACTCGATGGCAGCACTTTAGGAATGAAGGGTTGCTGTGATGATGCGGGGATGTAGCTACGGTCGTTGCATGGGAGGCAACGATGCTTGTTGCGGTCACTATGTGGAGGGATCGCTGTTGCTGAGGGCTGGGAGGCAACGATGGTGGTGCAGCTGGGGGTAGGCCGCCAAGGGCTCGCCGCTACGGTGGCTGCGACGGTGCAAATGGAAGGCAGTGTTGCTCTGTCTCTATCACACTGTGGAAGGAGGCGTCGGTGATGTCGAGGGATCGCGTGCAGTTGAGGACATGATGGTGGCTGCGACGATCGTGGTTGCCTTGTTTTGATTGCCACGAGGAGGGATGGCCGAGTGACAATAGTTGTGACCCAAGGGAAGGCAACGATGGTGGAGTGGTTGGGGGCAGCGTCACCAATGGTAGATGCGCTGGCCGGGAGCAGCGACAGGGGAGGGCGACGTTGAAGCGACCGAGGTTGAGAAGAGTTTTTTTTTTTTTTTTTTTTTTTTTTTTTTTTTTTTTTTTTTTTTTTTTTTTTTTTTTTTTTTTTTTTTTTTTTTTTTTTTTTTTTTTTTTTTTTTTTTTTTTTTTTTTTTTTTTTTTTTTTTTTTTTTTTTTTTTTTTTTTTTTTTTTTTTTTTTTTTTTTTTTTTTTTTTTTTTTTTTTTTTTTTTTTTTTTTTTTTTTTTTTTTTTTTTTTTTTTTTTTTTTTTTTTTTTTTTTTTTTTTTTTTTTTTTTTTTTTTTTTTTTTTTTTTTTTTTTTTTTTTTTTTTTTTTTTTTTTTTTTTTTTTTTTTTTTTTTTTTTTTTTTTTTTTTTTTTTTTTTTTTTTTTTTTTTTTTTTTTTTTTTTTTTTTTTTTTTTTTTTTTTTTTTTTTTTTTTTTTTTTTTTTTTTTTTTTTTTTTTTTTTTTTTTTTTTTTTTTTTTTTTTTTTTTTTTTTTTTTTTTTTTTTTTTTTTTTTTTTTTTTTTTTTTTTTTTTTTTTTTTTTTTTTTTTTTTTTTTTTTTTTTTTTTTTTTTTTTTTTTTTTTTTTTTTTTTTTTTTTTTTTTTTTTTTTTTTTTTTTTTTTTTTTTTTTTTTTTTTTTTTTTTTTTTTTTTTTTTTTTTTTTTTTTTTTTTTTTTTTTTTTTTTTTTTTTTTTTTTTTTTTTTTTTTTTTTTTTTTTTTTTTTTTTTTTTTTTTTTTTTTTTTTTTTTTTTTTTTTTTTTTTTTTTTTTTTTTTTTTTTTTTTTTTTTTTTTTTTTTTTTTTTTTTTTTTTTTTTTTTTTTTTTTTTTTTTTTTTTTTTTTTTTTTTTTTTTTTTTTTTTTTTTTTTTTTTTTTTTTTTTTTTTTTTTTTTTTTTTTTTTTTTTTTTTTTTTTTTTTTTTTTTTTTTTTTTTTTTTTTTTTTTTTTTTTTTTTTTTTTTTTTTTTTTTTTTTTTTTTTTTTTTTTTTTTTTTTTTTTTTTTTTTTTTTTTTTTTTTTTTTTTTTTTTTTTTTTTTTTAGCTCAGCCACGAAGCAATGACGGCGGGGGAAGAGTTGCCTTGCAGTGGCGGTGGGGAAGAAGGGAAGCAGGGGTGCGGCGGGGCTGCCTGGAAGCACGGGGAAGCGGTGGGGAGGGAGTCGCCTTGTCAGAGAAGCAACGACGGTGTTGGAGAGGGGGAGGTTGGTGGCCGGGGAGCAGTGGTAGCGGTGTGGAGAACGGGTTGCCCTGTAGCGACGGTGGAGAAGAGGAGTGGGGCTGCGGCGGAAAGGGACACTAGCAACGTTGTCTCTTGGCAGCGGTGGTGGCTCGGGTGGGAAGGCGACGGTGGACTCTGGCCGGTAGCGGGCAGAGTCAGTCGCTGGCTAGAGAGCAGCGACGGGCGGCGGGTGGGGTGGCGGTTGCTGCTTCTTCTTCTTCTCTTTCTTTGTTTTTTTTTTTTTCTTTCTTTCTTTCTTCTTTCTTTTTTTTTTCTGATACCAAATGATAAAACCCTAAGGTCTTATCGTAAAAGAAAGGGGAGAAAAAGGATGATTACTTCGAGGGGATCGACCTCCTAGAATAACATTTTATTCCTTGATTTATTAATTTATTGATTAATTTATTAATTATGAAAAGAAAGAGTTACATCACTATTTATAGAGTTTCATCTAGAGTCCACTAGGACTTGGACTCTTAATAATAAAGAAATATTAAATAACCTTTATCCGACTTTAATTGAACTAAACAGACTCAATAAACGTTATTCAAAAGCTTAGAAAATAAAGAGATCCTAACATACTCCTACTAGATATGTATATACATTTGCATTCGATGTAGATATATATTAAATATATATATGTGTGACACGTCATAATAGAAAACCAAATCAAAATCCCCTCTCTTGATAATATTAAGTTGGTGAACGTGAGGTAATTATATTAACCCATGTGGCCTTCCATCATTATAGGTAGGGATTGATTCCTGACATAGGTTGAGTTGGTCGAGTCTCTCGAGGCTCACTTATATCACGATTCGCTATCTTGCCTACGATATAGAGATGTCACTAATGACCTGAAGACATTGTATACTTGGTCGAGTCTCTCGAGGGTATATTGAATCAGACTCATCTTGTAACGATGATATTGACTCAGCATGTTAAATCTCATATTTTGATGATGAAGTCAATTGTCATGTTTTATCTAATCCATATGTTGAGATAAGTATGCAAGATTAACTACGAAAGCTTGAAGGCAAAAAGCGAGTCTACCGGAATCAAGTTCGATGGGTGTTTGAGAGTCCGAAGATTCGTCGGAGATGCTGTCGGAACCAATCGAGAAGAAATCGGGGACTTGTCGGAGTTTTCGGAAGTCCACCGAAGAGATCATCGGAGGTTCACAGAGATCACCGAGAAGGCTCGGCTACTCGCTGATTTCGCCACAAGATCGGGAGCCAGCTGGGAGTCCGTCGGAAGAAATCCAAGGGCGTATCGGAAGTCCACCGGAAGATCACCGGAATAAGACTTGAAGTTTATCGGTTAAAAACTTGCTTAGGATTATGTTTTTAGTTATGTAGTTTGCATGTAATTAAGGTTAGGATTAAGAAATAATCATTAGGGGCCAATTGGGCCAAAATGAAACCTGGTTTGGGCCGGACTTAAAGCTCAACCAATGACCATTGAGGTCGGGGGGACGGAACTGCCATACTGGGTGGTGGCACTGCCCAGCACTTCGAAGAGCTAGGCGGTGGCAACCGCTAATTTGGGCGGTGGCATCGCCCAGCACTCGAAAGAGCTAGGCGGTGGCACCGCTGGAACTGGGCGGTGGGGCACCGCCCAGTACACTATCAATGTCAAACTGACAAGCGGTGGCACCGCCACTAACAAGCGATGGCACCGCTAGCTTCGAGAACCGAAGAGAATTCAAATTTAGAGCCCAAATTTGAATCCTCTTGAGGCCTATAAATACCCCTCAATTCTCAGCAGAGATTACAACTTTTGAGAAGCAATAGAGTAAAAAAGTCTTAGCAAAGCCTTGCAAGATCTTGATTAGGGGCCAATTGGGCCCAAAATGAAACCTGGTTTGGGCCGGACTTAAAGCTCAACCAATGACCATTGAGGTCGGGGGACGGAACTGCCATACTGGGTGGTGGCACTGCCCAGCACTCGAAGAGCTAGGCGGTGGCACCGCTAATTTGGGCGGTGGCATCGCCCAGCACTCGAAGAGCTAGGCGGTGGCACCGCTGGACTGGGCGGTGGCACCGCCCAGTACACTATCACTGTCAAAACTGACAAGCGGTGGCACCGCCACTAACAAGCGATGGCACCGCTAGCTTCGAGAACCGAAGAGAATTCAAATTTTAGAGCCCAAATTTGAATCCTCTTGAGGCCTATAAATACCCCTCAATTCTCAGCAGAGATTACAACTTTTGAGAAGCAATAGAGTAAAAAGTCTTAGCAAAGCCTTAGCAAGTCTTACCTTCAAATTGCTTGAGTGTTCACCTCCCTTTCTTTCTTGCTGAAATTTTGTAAGAGTGTGAACCACTTGTAAAGGTTGTAAGAGGGGTGTTTGTCCTTCCCCTTCAAAGTGATTTGCTAGTGGAAGTGGGGGTCTCATCGACGAAGGCTTCGCAAGTGGATGTAGGTCATTTTGACCGAACCACTTTAAATATGCGTGTTCCTTGAATGTGTGAGTTGTTATTTTTCTGCAATCATTATCTACATAGAAGCAAGTTTTGTTCTTTACTTTACTCTAGTACTATTGAACGAAATCTCCTCGCATTTTACGGAATTAGTTTCAAACCTACTAGGTTTAATCCGCTGCACTAATTCACCCCCCTCTTAGTGCCGCTCTAATCCTAACAATTGGTATCAGAGCAAGGCTCACTCTCATATTTGGTTTAATACCCAAGAGAGATGACTTACTCCGGCATGCATGAGGGACATTCTATTACACGTCCACCTATGTTTAATTGGTCGGATTACACGTATTGGAAGACACGTATGAGAATCTTCCTCATTTCCATAGATTTCGAGCTTTGGACTATTGTTGAAAATGGATTTAAAAAATCTTCTCTTCTGATGAGCGAATGGAATGAATCGGAGAAGATGGTTTTTGCTTTAAATGCAAAGGCTATGAATGCCTTGTTTTGTGCACTAGACAAAAATGAATTTAATCGTGTTTGAATTTGTGATTCTGCTTTTGATATTTGGTGAACTCTTGAGGTCACTCATGAAGGCACTAGCCGAGTGAAAGAGTCTAAAATCAACATTCTTGTGCACTCATACGAACTTTTCCGAATAAAACCAAGTGAGTCCATCGGAGACATATACACCCGTTTCACGGATGTCATCACTGGACTCAAAGCTCTTGGTAAAGATTTTTCTAACTTTGAACTAGTAACTAAAATCTTAAGATCCCTTCCTAAAAGTTGGGATTCAAAAGTTACTGCCATTCAAGAGGCCAAGGACCTTAAAACATTCCCTCTTGAAGAACTTATTGGGTCTCTAATGACTTACGAAATGACATGTCAAGCTCATGACGAGCTCGAGAACCCCCTTCCAAAGAACAGGAAGGATATGGCACTCAAATCAGAAGAAGACCACTTGAAAGGAACATCAAGTGATGAGGACAGTGACAATGACATTGTACTTTTGACTCAAAAATTTTAAAAATTTATAAGAAAGAACAAATTTAAAAATAACACCAAAAACAAACTTGAACATAAAAAAGACTAAGTGATATGCTATGAATGCAAGAAGCCGGGACATTTCAAAAATGAATGTCCCCAAGCCAAAAAGAGAACATCAAAGAAGAAGGCGCTCAAAGCAACGTGGGATGATTCAAGCGCATCCGAAAAAGAGGAGTCCAACACCGAGCAAGTTGCTCATTACGCTCTAATGGCCATCGGAGAGGAGGTAACAAATTTAATTGATGCAGATTTATCTTATCATGAATTATTAAATGCCTTTCATGAGTTATTTGATGAATGCAAAACAATTAGTAGAAAATATAAATTGTTAAAAAAGGAGCATGATAGTCTTACTTGTAATTTTGATAAATTAGAAACTAAATATCATGATAGTTTAACTCCATGTATAAAATGTCATGATCTAGAAACTCTCCAAAAGGAGAACTTGCTACTTAAGGACACCTTGAAGAAATTCGAAGTCGGTAGCAAGTCTTTGAACATGATCCTTACAAATAAGGGTCACGTTCCTAAAAGAAGTGGAATCGGATTTGTGAGAAGTTCTCATCAAAATCCAACCACCTTCATTAAAGGTCCTATGTAACATGTTCAACACCAAAGCAATTGCAACTTTTGTTGCAAATATGGACATAAAACTTATCAATGTCCATTCAAGAAAATTAGTCTGAACAAATTGATTTGGGTTCCTAAAGGAACCATGATCAAGTCTATGCAATATGATAAACAAGTTAGATCAGTTTTTGAGGCACCCAAAAGTAAATGGGTACCTAAAAATAATCCCTTCTTGTAGAAACATACACCATCACAAGCTAAGAGCAAGAGATGGTACCTTGATAGTAGATGCTCAAGGCATATGACCGGAGATCCATCCCAATTCTCCAAGCTCACTAGCATAGACGAAGGCTATGTCACCTTCGGAGACAACAACAAAGGCAAAATCATTGGCAAGGGAACCATAGGTAACAAATTAAACTTTTCTATTGATAATGTATTACTAGTTGATGGATTGAAACATAATCTCTTGAGTATTAGTCAATTATGTGATAAAGGTTATATCGTTAGATTTGAATTAAATGCGTGTATTATTGAAAAACCAAACAATAACATGACTATGATTACATTAAAACAAAATAATGTCTACACCATCAATTTTGATGAACTAGGTAATGAAATGTGCCTCTCCGCTTTAAAAGATGATGCTTGGCATTGGCATAGGAGATTAGGCCATGCAAGCATGAAACTAATATCTAAGATCTCATTTAGAGAATTAGTACGAGGGATTCCAAATATGAAGTTTGTTAAGGACAAAGTATGCGATGCGTGTCAACTAGGTAAATAAATAAAAACTAGTTTCAAACCAAAAAATCAAATTAGCACCACTAGACCATTACAATTGATCCATTTGGACTTATTTGGACCAATTGACACGACAAGTCTAGGAGGAAGCAAATACGCTTTTGTAATTGTACATGATTATACTAGATACACTTGGACCTATTTCTTGGCTCACAAAAGTGATTGTTTCAAATGTTTCTCTAAATTTTGTAAACTCACTCAAAACGAAAAAGGTTTCATGATTTCATCAATTTGGAGTGATCACGGTGGCAAATTTCAAAACCGCGATTTCCAAAATTTTTGTGAAGTTAACGAATATAACCGCAACTTCTCTACTCCAAGAAACCCTCAACAAAATGAAGTAGTAGAAAGAAAAAATAGAAATCTACAAGAAATGGCAAGAACTATGTTGAATGAACATAGTCTACCCAAGTATTTTTGGGCCGAAGCCGTGAATACGGCTTGCTACATCATGAATAGGGTTCTAATAAGACCATCTCTATCAAAAACTCCCTATGAATTATGGAATAACAAAACACCAAATGTTTCTTATTTTAAAGTTTTCGGTTGCAAATGCTTTATTTTAAATGAAAAGGATGCCTTAGAAAAATTTGATGCTAAATCCGATGAAGGCATCTTTCTTGGTTACTCTTCCATTTCTAAGGCTTTTCGTGTTTTTAACAAAAGAACTTTAGTTATAGAAGAGTCTATTCATGTTATTTTTAATGAAATTTCCGAGTTAAAGAAAAATGATTTTGATGATGATATTGGTTTTGAAAATTTGGATTTAAAGGAACCCCCTCCTCAAAATAACAACTTGGATGCATCTTCTTCCAAAATCTCCTTACCCAAGGAATGGAAGTATGTAGACGCTCATCCAAAAGAGAAAATTATAGGAGATATATCACAAGGGGTTCAAACTCGTTCTTCTTTCAAGAATTTTTGTGCTAATGCTGCCTTTCTTTCTCAAATCGAACCTAAATGCATTGACGAGGCCTTGAAAGATGATTCTTGGGTCATTGCAATGCAAGAGGAATTGAATCAATTTGAGAGGAATGAAGTATGGAAGCTTGTTCCTAGACCTAGTGACCATTTAGTCATTGGTACTAAATGGGTCTTTAGAAACAAGCAAGACGAATGTGGTATCGTGGTTAGAAATAAGGCTAGATTAGTGGCTAAAGGTTTCAACCAAGAAGACGGTATCGACTACGAAGAAACCTTTGCTCCTGTGGCAAGATTAGAAACCATAAGGATGCTCCTTGCCTATGCTAGTAATAATAATTTTAAGTTATTTCAAATGGATGTTAAAAGTGTTTTTCTTAATGGCTTTATTTCCAAAGAAGTTTATGTTGAACAACCTCTCGGATTTGAAAATAATAGCTTCACTAATCATATGTTTAAATTAACTAAAGCTCTCTATGGTTTAAAACAAGACCCAAGGGCTTGGTATGAGAGACTTAGTTCTTTTCTTATTAAAAATAATTTCACAAAAGGCAAGGTTGATACTACATTGTTTATTAAGAATTTTGAAAATAATTTTCTCATTGTTTAGATTTATGTTGATGATATTATCTTTGGTTCTACAAACGAATCTCTTTGTGAATCTTTTGCTAAAACCATGAGTCTTGAATTTGAAATGAGTTTGATGGGAGAATTAACCTTTTTCTTAGGCTTACAAATTAAGCAACTAAGAAATGACATCTTTATTAGTCAAACTAAATATGCTTTAGATTTGCTAAAAAGATTTAATATGGAAAGCTCAAAAGCTATTAACACTCCTATGAGCACCACCACTAAGTTAGAAGTTGATGAAAATGGAAAAAGCTTCGATCAAAAAACTTATAGGGGTATGATAGGAAGTTTACTTTACCTCACTGCAACTAGACCAGATATCATGTTCAGTGTAGGACTTTGTGCTAGGTTTCAATCGAACCCTAAGATATCTCATCTCAAAGCGGTTAAAAGAATACTTAGATATCTTAAAGGTACCACAAATCTAGGATTATGGTATCCAAAAACCGAGAAGTTTGAGTTAATTGCTTATGCTGATGCAGATTTTGCTAGGTGTAGATTAGATAGAAAAAGCACATTAGGAACATGTCAATTTTTGGGACACGCTCTTGTTTCCTGGTTATCTAAGAAACAAAACTCGGTTGCACTATCAACAACCGAAGCTGAGTATATTGCAGCTAGTGCGTGCTGTGCACAAGTTATGTGGATAAAAAATACCTTAGAAGATTATAAAGTTCATCTTAAAAATATTCCCATTAAATGTGATAACACAAGTGCTATATGTTTAATAAAGAATCTCATTCAATACTCAAGAACAAAACAGATTGATATTAGTCATCACTTTATACGAGATCATGTCACTAATCATGATGTAGTTATAGAGTTCATTGATACTAAACATCAACTAGTTGATATTTTTACAAAGCCTTTAAATGAAAAACAATTTGATTTCATTAGAAGAGAATTAGGAATGTTAATGTATCCGAATGCTTGAACTCATTAAATTTATTTTTTAGACTTTCTTGATTCAATGATCAAATCACTTAATTGCTATGATGATTTTACATGATTACATGCCTTAATAACATGTTGGAAATTATATGTTTTGGATACAAAAATTTTCATGATAATAAGCATGTTTTATCTTCATGATTGTATTGGAAAATCTATAGCAAAACTTTGTTCGAATGCATGAAAGTGTTAAATTTTATTTTCGGATTTTCTTGATACCTTATTCTCTTCCGAACTTAATGTAGCTTTCATAAGCATATGTCATATCGAGTTTGATTCATATCATTGATTTTTGACATATGGAATTAATTAGCAAATGCATCTCACATAGGCTTATAATGTGAAAAATATTTTCGAGAAATGGATTTGATAAAATGATTCCTTCTTATAATTTCCTTCTTGAAAAAGGAAGATTTTTTACTTGCAAGGATATTGATTCACATACATATCATGATCCTTATAAAAGTGAAGCGTAATTTAATCTCTTATCGATTTTAACTTCATTCGAGTAAACTCACAAATGGTTTTTCTCCTTCATGCAAAAAGGTAATAACAAATAAAAAGGAAGAAGTATTCAAAGCTATCTCCATGTCATGCTTTCCTTGAAATGTTTGTATAATTGGTATCCTATCACTCATTTTTGAAAAATGACATGAACCTAGTTATGACATGAATCATTACCGCACTTATGTTTAAAATTTGCTTATATCGTTCTCCTTTTTGTTGATGACAAAGGGGGAGAAATATATGAATTGATGCTATGAGTGCCATATTTGAATTTGAATTATGTTAAAGAAGCTTTCATTGAAATATATGGTAAATTGATGATAGAAATGCTATGATTGCTAAACACTTGAAATATTTGCATTATGTTAAGATATCAAGAACTTGCATTGCAATTTTACATGTTGATATCTTACCATATGATGAATTGCTACCATTACTATCATTCACGTTTGAAATATAAAACTTGAAAATGATTGTCAAGTTTTGACATCATTTTCAGAAAGATACATCATGATAGGAATCATGATGGGAGTATTGATAAGGTTTAACTTATCAATATGTCTCTTGAATTCAAAAGCCTTGAATTCAAGAATGACTTATCTCAAGTATGGCATATAGATAGGGGGAGTTAAGGTTAACTCCGTTATCAATTGATTGTCATCATCAAAAAGGGGGAGATTGTTGAATCTTAGATTTTGATGATGAAGTCAATTATCGTGTTTTATCTAATCCATATGTTGAGATAAGTATGCAGGATTAACTACGAAAGCTTGAAGACATAAAGCGTGTCTACCGAAATCAAGTTCGATGGGTGTTTGAGAGTCCGAAGATTCGTCGGAGATGCCGTCGGAACCAATTGAGAAGAAATCGGGGACTTGTCGTAGTTTTTGGAAGTCCGCCGAAGAGATCATTGGAGGTTCGCAGAGATCACCGAGAAAGCTCGGCTACTCGCTGATTTCGCCACAAGATCGGGAGCCAGCTGGTAGTCCATTGGAAGAAATACAAGGGCGTATCGGAAGTCCGTCAGAAAGCTCGCCGAAACAAGACTTGAAGTTTGCCAGTTAAAAACTTGCTTAGGATTATGTTTTTAGTTACGTAGTTTGCATGTAATTAAGTTTAGGATTAAGAAATAATCCTATATCTTGATTAGGGGCCAATTGGGCCCAAAATGAAATCTGGTTTGGGCCGGACTTAAAGCCCAACCAGTGACCATTGAGGTCGGGCAGTGGAACTGCCATACTAGGTGGTGGCACCGCCCAACAACCGAAGAGCTAGGCGGTGGCACTGCCGGTCTGGGCGGTGGCACCGCCTAGCACCTGAAGAGCTCGGCAGTGGCACCGCTGGATTGGGCAGTGGCACTGTCTAGTACACTGTAAGTGTCAGAACTAACAGGCGGTGGCACCGCTAGCTTCGGGAACCGAAGAGAATTCAAATTTTGGAGCATAAATTTGAATCCTCTTGAGGCCTATAAATATCTCTCAATTCTCAGCAGAGATTACAACTTTTGAGAAGCAATAGAATAAAAAAGTCATAGCAAAGCCTTAGCAAGTCTTACTTTTAAATTGCTTGAGTGTTCACCTCCCTTTCTTTCTTGCTAAAATTTTGTAAGAGTGTAAACCACTTGTAAAGGTTGTAAGAGGGGTGTTTGTCCTTCCCCTTCAAAGTGATTTGCTAGTGGAAGTTGGGGGCCTCATTAAAGAAGGCTTCACAAGTGGATGTAGGTCATTTTGACCAAACCACTTTAAATATGCGTGTTCCTTGAATGTGTGAGTTGTTATTTTTCTGCAATCATTATCTACATAGAAGCAAGTTTTTGTTCTTCACTTTACTCTAGTTACTATCGATCGAAATCTTCTCGCATTTTACGGAATCAGTTTCAAACCTACTAGTTTTAATCCACTGCACTAATTCACCCCCCCCTCTTAGGGCCGCTCCGATCCTAACAAAGCAAAGGTTGCTAAGAAAGACCCGGCAAAGGACAAAGGCCAATGCTTCCACTACGGCAAAGATGGGTACTAACAGAGGAACTACAAAGAGTACCTTATAGAGAAGGCGAAATAGAAGCTTGGAGAAGCTTCAAGTACATTCTTGATCAGTCTCCATTTGTCATACTCGTATGATAACAAATGAGTATTGGATACCGATAGTGGTTATTATATTTATAATTCATTATAAGTTTTGAAAAGACCTAAGAGATTGGTGAGAGGCAAGATAGGCCTCAAGATGCACAATGGAGCAAAAGTTGTTGTAGTATTTTCATTTCATATTTGATAGTTAGTGGATATAAATTAGTTACTGCAACAACTTTTGCTCCATTGTGCATTTTGAGGCCTATCTTGCCTCTCACCAATCTCTTAGGTCTTGTCAGAACCTATAATGAATTATAAATATAATAACCACTAACTGTTAGCGAGGTTTTAACTAATTTATATCCACAATGGAGCAAAACTAATTTATATCCACATGCTATTTTGTTCCTTCTACTATCAAAAACTTTATTTTCATTTCATATTTGATAGTTAGTGGATATAAATTAGTTTTTGAGAACAATGGCTGTCCAATATTATTAGATGATGAGATCATCATGAGAGAAACATTGTATAATGGTTTGTTTATGTTAGATACTATTCCATATATCATGAATATAAGTGCGTCCAAGAGGAAACGATATGAGGTCAACAATACATACTTGTGGTATTATAGGCTAAGTCACATCCATGAGGGAAGGATTCAAAAGTTGCTAAAGGATGGATATCTAGATCCATTTTACTATAAGTCATATGCAACTTACGAGCCTTGCCTTCATGGAAAACTAACCAACTCTATATTTAGTGAAATTAGAGAGAGAGCTACTGGAACTCATACATAGTGATGTATGTGGGCCCATGTCAACTCATACCATAGGTGATTACTCATACTTTATTACTTTTACTGATGATTTCTTAAGGTATAGACATGTGTACTTAATGAAATACAAGTTCGAGGCCTTTGAGAAATTCAGAGAGTATAAGAATGAAGTGGAGAACTAGATTGGAAAGAGTATAAAGACACTTCGATCAGATTGAGGAGGTAAGTACTTGAGTACAGAGTTCACCTAGTTTCTCAAGAACCATGGGATTCTATCCCAATGAATACCTGCTTATACACCTCAGCTCAATGGTGTTGAATCTCAGATTTTGATGATGAAATCAATTAGTAAATTATTGATCTAATCCATATATTGAAATAAGTACTGCAGGATTAAATACGATAGCAATGAGGGTATAAAGTAAGACGTTGGGCCGGAGTCAAAGATCGGACAATATGTTGAAGATTCAGACTATGTGCCGATGGTTTGCTGGAAGCTCACCGAGTATAACATCCCTCATTTTTAAAAATTTTGTAAGGGTCTATTTGTAATGTAGGGACCTAAATGTAAATATTAAAAATGTGATATGATTTATGAAAGATTCATATTAGGTTTAAAAAAGAAAATGATGGACATGTGTCATTAACTAACCTAAGGTTGGTGACCTATGTTTGTTCTAAGGATGACACATAGGCCTCTTTCATGTATGCTTGCCACCTTGTAATCCTTATATTAGCTAAATCTAAAACATTAGAGGAGAAAAAAAAGAATGAAAACTTAAGAGCTGCAGCCAACGTTGGTTTGAGAAGAGAAGGGAAGAGGAATTGAAGTAGAAGTGGAAGAAAAAACTTTGCTTTGACTTGAGGTTTTGCTTCAATTCCACACCTTTGGGACTCAAATTTGTTTAAAACAAGTGTTCTAACCCCTTCCTATAGAATCTTAATCTCTAATTTTATCTTAATTCTGAAAACTTTGGAAGATTTTGGCTTCATACTTGATATTTCTATCATTTGGGAATAAAATTGTGAATCTAGAAAATTTCAAGATTTGACCTTTCTATATTGTTCTAGCCATAACTTTCTGCACAGATTCTGGATTATGGAAAAACTAGATTCATCTAGAAAAGTCTCATAGCTATTTCTTTTGATACCAAGATTGATAAATTTGGAGTCTATTTACCTACCAAAACTATTATTTCAATTGACCCTATGAAATCTATAAAATAGAGACCATCAGTTTTGACCTTTCAGTACTCTCTTGCTTATAACTCGTTGTTAAAAACTCTGATTTACGTGAAATATAATTTATTGGAAACTATACTCATATATCTTTGTGTCCATTCTAATTTGAATGATTCAGAGTATAATGACAATTGAATCATCTATTCTAATCAACTCTATGAATTTTGTAAAACAGAGATAATGTTCTATGACCTTTGGTTACTAAATTATTTATAACACCTTGTTGGAAACTCTTATTCTTACAAAACATGAGTTATCTAAACTAGATTGATATATCTTTCGAATGACCTTAATTTTTTGTAAATTAGAGTATAATTGGTTATCCAAATAATTTATGCAATGTGCCTCTCAAATTCTATCAGAATCGAGCTTTGATCAATTTTGCCTATTCTTATTTCGTATCTTTGAAAATTGATTTAAGCTAAAATCCTTACTTTAGTTTAGCTTTACATTATTGCTTTAAATTTCTGTATACTCTTGTCCTATAAGTATTTACATACCTGAATCTGTTATATAAACTTTATGAATGTATCGTAATGTTTCGTATAGGCACATGCATTTCGTTGTTCCGCATGTATTTCCAATATGTTCTAACTTTATTGTTCGCAATGCCTTTTGTACTCTAGTGTTTATGGGATTATTTGGACCTTTGCTAGAAATAGTAAAGGGATTATATGGAACTTTGCCAAAAATGGTAAAGGATTATTTGGACCTTTGCTAGAAATGGTAAAGGATATATGCTCAGAGCCCATGATGCTCTAGTTTATGTATGATGGTCATTTAGAAATGGATGGACCATATTATATTATGATCCTACTTCACCTTCTATTTGCTTAATATAATATCTAAAGCTTTGGTTATATGCTTCTATCTATACTTTGGATGAGAATGAAATGTATGTAATGTCATATGTGACATTTGAGCTTCTATTTCGTATTTGTTCCTTGATATGTTCCGAAATATTTCATTTGTTATTGATATGCTCTGAAACATTTCATACATTCTTGATATGCTCCAAAATGCTTCATATTCCATTGATATACTCTATAACATTTCATACGACATTGATATGCTTCGAAATGCTTCTTATGTCATTGATATATTCTGAAATGCTTTATATGCCATTGATATGTTCCAAAGCAATTCATACACCATTGATTTGTTCCAAAATATTTTATCCACCATTAATATGCTCTGAAATATTTCATATGCCATTAATATATTTAGAAACCTTTCATATGCCATTGATATACTCCAAAATGCTTCATATGCCATTGATATGTTAAGAAGCATTTCATCTACTATTGATATTTTTGAAATGTTTCATCCGTTATTGATATGTTCCAAAATGCTTCATACGCTATTAATATACTCTGAAACATTTCATACGCCATTTATATACTCTGAAATGCTTCCTATGCCATTGATATACTCCGTAATGCTTCTAACACAATTGATATATTCCGAAGCATTTCATCCGCCATTGATATGTTCCGAAATATTCCATCTGTCATTTATATGATCCAAAAAGTTTCTTATGCTATTGATATATTCCGAAACATTTCACATACCATTGATATGCCCTAAAATACTCCTTATGTCAATGATTTGCTCCAATTAGTCTTTACTCCCTTGTTATGAACAGAACATGCTTCAAATGAAATGACATTGTAATTCTGCATTCATTAAGTGGATATCTATGAGCTCTTGTATCGTTGTCTTATATTTGGTACCTTGTTTGTTTCGAAATTGTCATCTTTCACCTTAGATGTGTTAGTCGCTTGGTGAGCTCTATATACTTACCCCGTTACTATATAAAATTTTCAGGATAGCTTATCACTCGCTAAAATATTTAAATTGAGCTGAGGTAGTGGAGAACTAGAAGACTTTGGGCAAACCTCTTGTGGATGATATGTTTTTATTGTATAAGTATACTTGGTGTTTAATGGAATGATAGTAAGTCTGAACTTATAAGTTTTGTAAAAGTTTAAAGAACCTCTCTTGTTTAGGATTTTGGAGTGTTAAGTTTAATTTGTGTAATGATATGAATATATGGTAAACATTAGTTTTTGTGATTGTATAAAATACCGCACTTGTGGATTTATGAGGTGGTTATTGTCTTGGTAAGTTGGTTTGTGATTGTACGGTTTATCGAGTAATGTTGTATATGATTTTAAACTGTATAGGTCTTATTAATTATGAATGTAAATGACTTGAATGTTTTCTCAATGTCCTCAAATGTGTGTTTAGATCCTAGAATGGATTGTTAATTTGAATTATAATATTATCGATTCGGGGGGGGGGGTGTAACAGAGATAGTATCAGAGCATGATTTGGGGATCACTGAGATATTTGATATGTTTGATGTGCAAAATATATTGAGATCTAGTAAACTATAGTGATCGATGAAAATTTCCTTTGATGTTTTTTAGGAATCTAAGATGTCGAGAACATCTGGTCCTCTTGCTTCATCTTCTTTGAGTAATTGAGTGAGATGAAGGTGTTGATCGGGGATATCAAATTAGAATTGACTAGGAATGAGATAATTTAAGGAGCTTTGTCTTTCCAGTTTTAATGGTTAGCCTAATCCAATTCTAGCAGAACAATGAAAATTATTAGAAGAAAAGTTTAATTTGATTGTTATGAGGAAAGGGCCAGACTTAATGATGTTGATGGCCTCAATCCAGGTGCAATCTTGATCTCAACTTTTTGTCGAAGGAGGTATGATGAATTTAGAGGACTAAATTTTTATTTTAAGGAGGGGAGAGTTTAACATCTCTCATTTTCGAAAATTTTATAAGGGTCTCTTTGTAATGCAGGGATCTAAATATAAATATTAGAAATATGTATGATTTGTGAAAGATTCATATTAGGTTTTTAAAAAAAATGGTGGACATGTGTCATTAACTAACCTAAGGCTGGTGTCACCTATGTTTATTCTATGGATGACACATAGGCCTCTTTCATGCATGCTTACCACCTTACAATCCATATATTAGCTAAATCTAATATATTAGAGGAGAAATAAAAGGATGAAAACTTGAGAGCTATAGCCAATATTGGTTTGAGAAAAGAAGGGAAGAGGAATTGAAGTAGAAGTGGAAGAAAAAGCTTTGCTTTGACTTGAGGTTTTGCATAAATTCCACACCTTTGGGACTCAAATTTGTTTAAGGCAAGTGTTCTAACCCCTTCCTATAGAATCTTGATCTCTAATTTTATCTTAGTTTTGAAAACTTTAGAAGATTTTGGCTTCATACTTGATATTTCTATCATTTCGGAATAAAATTGTTAATCTAGAAATTTTTAAGTTTTGACCTTTCTGTATTTTTTTAGCCATCACTTTCTGTACAGATTCTTGATTTTTGAAAAAACCATATTTATCCAAAAAAGACTCATAGTTATTTCTTGTGATACCATGATTGATAAATTTGGAGTCTATTTACGTACCAAAACTATTATTTAAATTGACCCTATGAAATCTATAAAATAAAGACCGTTAATTTTGACCTTTCAATACTCTCTTGCTTATAACTCTCTGTTAAAAACTCTAATTTATGTGAAACATGATTTATTAAAAACTAGACTCATATATCTTTCTGTCCATTTTGATTTGAATGATTTGGATCATAATAACAATTGAATCATCTATTCTAATCAACTCTATGAATTCTGCAAAATAGAGATAATGTTCTCCGACCTTTGGTTACTAAATTATTTATAACTCTTTGTTGGAAACTCCTATTCTTACAAAACTTGAGTTATCTAAACTAGATTGATATATCTTTCAAATGACCTTAGCTTTGTATAAATTAGAGTATAATTGGTTATTCAAATAATTTATGCAATGTGCCTCTCAAATTCTATCAGAATCGAGCTTTGATCGATTTTACCTATTCTTGTTTCGTCTCTTTGGAAATTGATTTAAGCTAAAATCCTTATTTTAGTTTAGCTTTACATTATTACTTCAAATTTCTATATCCTCTTGTCCTATAAGTATTTACATACCTGAATCTATTATGTAAACTTTATGATTGTATCGCAATGTTTCGTATAGGCACATGCATTCTGTTGTTCCGCATGTATTTTCAATATGTTCTAACTTTATTGTTTACAATGTCTTTTTGTACTTTAGTGTTTGTGAGATTATTTGGACCTTTGCTAGAAATAGTAAAGGGATTATATGGACCTTTGCCAGAAATGGTAAAAGGGATTATCTAGACCTTTGCCAGAAATGATAAAGGGTATGTGCTTAGAGCCCGCGATGCTCTAGTTTATGTTTGATGGTCATTTAAAAATGGATGGACCATATCATATTATGATCCTACTTCACCTTCTATTTGCTTAATTAATATCCAAAGCTTTGGTTATATGCTTCTATCTATGCTTTGGATGAGAATGAAATGTAAGTAACGTCATATGCAATGTTTGAGCTTCTGTTTCATATTTGTTCCTTGATATGTTCCGAAACTTTTCATATGCCTTTGATATACTCCAAAATGCTTCATATGCCATTGATATATTTAGAAACTTTTCATATGCCTTTGATATACTCCAAAATGCTTCATATGCCATTGATATATTTAGAAACTTTTCATATGCCTTTGATATACTCCAAAATGCTTCATATGCCATTGATATATTTAGAAACTTTTCATATGCCTTTGATATACTCCAAAATGCTTCATATGCCATTGATATATTTAGAAACTTTTCATATGCCTTTGATATACTCCAAAATGCTTCATATGCCATTGATATACTCCAAAATGCTTCATATGCCATTGATATATTTAGAAACTTTTCATATGCCTTTGATATACTCCAAAATGCTTCATATGCCATTGATATATTTAGAAACTTTTCATATGCCTTTGATATACTCCAAAATGCTTCATATGCCATTGATATATTTAGAAACTTTTCATATGCCTTTGATATACTCCAAAATGCTTCATATGCCATTGATGATATACTCCGAAACATTTCATACATTCTTGATATACTCCAAAATGCTTCATATTCCATTGATATACTCTATAATATTTCATACGACATTGATATGCATCTTATGTCATTGATATATTCTGAAATGCTTCATATGCCATTGATATGTTCCGAAGCAGTTTATACACCATTGATTTGTTCTGAAATATTTCATCCATCATTAATATGCTCCGAAATGTTTCATATGCCATTGATATATTTAGAAACTTTTCATATGCCTTTGATATACTCCAAAATGCTTCATATGCCATTGATATGTTCCGAAGCATTTCATCCGCTATTAATATGTTTCGAAATGTTTCATCCGCTATTGATATGTTCCAAAATATTTCATACGTCATTGATATACTCCGTAACATTTCATACGCCATTGATATGCTCCGAAATGCTTCCTATGCCATTGATATACTCTGAAATGCTTCTAACACAATTGATATATTCTGAAGCATTTCATCCGCAATTGATATGTTCCGAAATGTTTCATCCGTTATTTATATGATTCGAAATGTTTCTTGTGCCATTGATATATTTCGAAATATTTCATATACCACTGATATGCCCTAAAATACTCCTTATGTTAATGATTTGCTCAAATTAGTCTTTACTCCCTTGTTATGAAAAAAACATACTTCAAATGAAATGACATTGTAATTCTGCATTTGTTGAGTGGATATCTATGAACTCTTATATCCTTGCCTTATATTTGGTACTTTATTTGTTTTGAAATTGTCCTCTTTCACCTTGGATATGTTAGTCGTTTGGTGAGCTCTATGTGCTTACCTCGTTGCTATATAAATTTTTTAGGATAGCTTATCACTCGCTAAATTGTTTAAATTGAGCTGAGGTAGTGGAGAACTAGAAGACTTTGGGCAAACCTCTTGTGGATGATATGTTTTTGTTGTATAAGTACACTTAGTGTCTAATGGGATGATAGTAAGTCTGAACTTATAAGTTTTGTAAAAGTTTAAAGAACCTCTCTTGTTTAGGATTTTGGAGTGTTAAGTTTAATTTGTGTAATGATATGAATATATGGTAAACATTAGTTTTTGTGATTGTATAAAATACCGCACTTGTGGATATATGAGGTGGTTATTGTCTTGGTAAGTTGGTTTGTGGTTTTACGGTTTATCGAGTAATGTTGTATATGATTTTAAACTGTATAGGTATTATTAATTATGAATGTAAATGACTTGAATGTTTTCTCAATGTCCTCGAATGTGTGTTTGGATCCTGGAATGAATTGTTAATTTGAATTATAATATTATCGATTCGGGGGGGGAGGGGGGGTGTAACAGAGATAGTATCAGAGCATGATTTGGGGATTACTGAGATATTTGATATGTTTGATGTGCAAAATATATTGAGATATAGTAAACTATAGTGATCGGTGAAAATTTCCTTTGATGACTTTTAGGAATCTAAGATGTCGAGAACATTTGGTCCTCTTGCTTCATCTTCTTTGAGTAATTGAGTGAGATGAAGGTGTTGATCGAGGACATCAAATTAGAATGGACTAGGAATGAGATAATTTAAGGAGCTTAGTCCTCCCAGTTTTAGTGGTTAGCCTAATCTAATGATAGCAAAACAATGGAAGTTATTAGAAGAAAAGTTTGATTTGAATGTTATGAGGAAAGGGCAAGACTTAATGATGTTGATGGCCTCAATCCAAGTGCAATCTTGATCTCAACTTTTCGTCGAAGGAGGTATGATAAATTTAGAGGACTAAATTTTTGTTTCAAGGAAGGGAGTGTTAAAACCCTTGCAGATTCTAAGCTTGGGGTTGATCTCTTTAGGGGATCGGCCTCTTGGAACTCTATAGGGGTTCCTTCCTCCAAGTTACTTCTCAAAGGTTGCAGAAAATATTCATCTATTACTTATGAAAAGAGGAGGAATACATGGCTATTTATAGGGCTTCTAAACCCTAACTCCTAATAGGACTCCTACTCAAGACTCCTACTTCTAACCAACTCCTAATAGGACTCCTACTCAAGACTCCTATTCCTTTTCAACTCCTAATTTTTCTATAAGAAACAACCTCCTAACCCTAGCCGGCCTCTTTACCTTTTTAATAGGGGTCGGCTTAGGTAGGTTTTACATGAATGTCCCTCTTAATTAGGACTCTCCTAGTTGGAGTCCTAACAGACCCACCCTCTTCAAGTTAGCCTTGACCTCGAGGTTGACGATTTATGAATTCTGGGAATTTGATCATCAAGTCGTCATAGTTCTCCCAAGTGACATCTTCTGTTGGTAAATTCACTCACTATATTAGCACTTCAGTAGTGGGTTATCGTCATTGATTCACGATCCGTCGATCAATAATGGCACTCAACTGGGTCTAGAGTTCTCCTTGGGTAGCCATATTTAGTGGGTGGCTTTAGGCTGTCTCCAAGCACTTGTTTATTACTTCTGTCTGGCCATCAGTTTGTGGGTGATATGCGATACTCCTTTTCAATTTAGTACCCTGTATATGGAATAACTCTGTCCAAAATCTGCTCGTGAAGATGCAAGTAGAATTTGGCACAAGCACACTGCGTCCCTTATAGCGTAATTCTTTTGAGTCCCAATTGTAATGAGCTATGGAGTTTAGTGCTTCCTCTAATTTTTTTATAATCTTACTAGTCTCTGGATCTTTGTGCCATTCCATCTTAATATCCTTAAGGAAGTTGCTAGTCGGAAGTGAAACGACCGAAAATTCAGCTTGCTCGGGTAGTTGTGAAAGCGCATCTGCAACAACATTCTCTTTCCCCTTTTTGTAAGTTATTTCATAATCAAATCTAAGAAGTTTTGTTACCCATTTTTGCTACTCAGGGGATGATATCTTTTGCTCCAAAAAGTACTTGAGGCTTTTATGGTCAGTTTTAATTTGAAATCGTCGACCGATCAAGTTGGGTCTCCACCTTATTGCTACGTGCACAATGGCGAGCATCTCCTTATCATATGTTGACATGTTTTGATGGGAGAGAGACAATGTCTTGCTAGTGTATGCGAGTGGTCGACCATCTTGCATGAGAATGGCTCCAATTCCGATTCTAGATGCGTCGGCCTCAATAATGAAGGGTCGGCTGGTAGTGCTAGCACCGGTGTCATTGTCATGGCTGCCTTAAGTTTGTCGAAGGCAGTGGAGGCTTTGTCCAACCATTGAAAGGCATCTATTTTTAGTAGCATAGTGAGTGGTGCACTGATCATTCCATAGTTTTTCATGATCTTACAATTGTAGCCTAATAAACCGAGAAAGCCACGTAGCAATTTTATGTTCCTCGAGGTCGGCCAGTTCTGCATTGCTCTAATTTTGGAGGGGTCCACTACCACACCTTCCTCTAATATGATATACCCAAGATATTCTACCTTCTGGTGAAGAAAACAAAAATTCGTAATGGTCGTTGTGTGTTCGAAAGGCGGTTTTCGATATATCTTCTTTGCACACTCATATTTGATGATACCCAGATCGAAGGTCCAGCTTTATGAAAATTTATGCTCCCTTTCATCTAGCAATTCATCTGCTATTGGAATAGGGTATTTGTCCTTGACGGTTATGCTGTTGAGGGTTCGGTAATCAATGCATATTCGCCATGTTTTGTCCTTCTTTCGTATGAAGAGCACCGGTGAAGAGTAGGGGCTGTAACTTGGCCGAATAACTCCTATTTCGCGCATCTCTTTTACAATCCTTTCTATTTCATCCTTCTGCAGATATGAATGTTGATATAGCTAAGTATTTGCAGGAGGTTTGCCCAGAAGAATCGGTATACAATGATCATGCCGACGGGCAAGAGGTAGGTTGTGCGGTTCGTCAAATATATCTAAAAATTCAGCAAGCAAAGGAAGTAGGTTTGGATCTTCAAATTCTATTAGCTCTCCCTTAGTTTGCTGCTCAAGTTGTACCAAAAATTTGCTGCATGCTTTATGCAAAACCTTCTCCATTTGTTGTGTGCAAATCGTCATTACGTTGCCCCCACGTTTCCCGTGCTGTATCACCTGTTTCCCCTTACTGTAAAATTTAACAATTAATTTCAGAAAATTCCAAGAAACATCACCTAATGTCGTCAACCATTCAATTCTAAACATGGCCTCACGATCATCAAGAGGGAGGAGGAAGAAATATGCAATTATCTCTTGGTCATGCAGTAACAGTTTCTCTCGTGGGCGCTTACGATCACACTTCAAAATCCGTCCGTCGGTGAACTTGACGTCAAACCTACTGTAATACTCAATAGGTAAGGCCATCTGGACAGCAACTTTACTATCTAGGAAGTTATTAGTGATGCCCATGTCAATGAGAATAGTGATCGATTGTTGTTTGAGAAGGCCTTCAACTTTCATCGTTTGCGGGTTTGAGTAGCGAGCTAGTGCATGCACCATAACTTCGGTCGGTTGTGGCTCTTCTTCTACATCTTCTTCTTTATTATCAAGGCTCTCTTCTTGATGTTCAATGACCTCTTCTTCTACTGGTTTAATCATAAGAAGTCTCCCTTTTCTACAGTAATGCTCGCAGCTCCACGGCTCATTGCGGTGCCAACATAACTCCTCCATAGATCGCTCCTGAAGCTCTTCTCTTGTCATCATTTTTAGTGCAGGGACACAGTTGATAGTAGTGGGGGTTGAGGGCTTCTGCATTGTAGGTTGAGAAGCAATCCTAGTCCTCCGAGCTTCATGGTTCAATCGCTCCTCTTGATGTCGTGCGAAAGAGATGGCTGCCATAAGCGTGTACGGTTGTCGTGCTTTAACTTCTCCCCGGATCTCCGGCTTCAAGCCCTTAATGAAGGTCCCCAATAGCTGTTTTTGAGACCAATCACAAGTTTGATTAGATAACCTTTCAAACCTAGTTTGGTACTCCCGAATGGTAGAGATTTGTCGGATCTTTGCTAGTTGTTCATCAATGTTCTCATAATTGATTGGTCCGAAGCGGATCAATAGTCCTTCTTTGAATTGTCGCCATGAGAGGACTTCATGAGTATATTTAAACTAGTCAAACCACTGTATGACATCCCCTTCAAGATGTATAGCTGCAATTTCCACCATAGATGCATCCCTGTATTATGATACCAAAAATATCGCTCCGCACGTGAGATCCAACCAATCGGGTCTCCTTCTTCCCATCTAGGGAAGTCCACCCTCATACGTGGATAGTTGGGGTCAGTCATAAAGCCTCCCATCTTTTAGAAGTCATCTCTTCGGGCTTGGTACGATTGGTTAGAGCTCTCTCCTTGATGTGATTTCTTCATGCTTGGTGGTCGGCCCAAACTGAGTTCGGTAAAGAGAATCCGAATCTTATCCTCCATTCGTGCCTCGAAGGCTTCAAATTTAGCATTTATTGCCTCCTTAGATGCCATAGTATATGCCTCTAAATCTGTGATGTTAAGATTTATCTTGTTGTCGGGTTAAAGGCAAGTATAGGTTGAGATAAGTGATGGTTGAAAGGGTTGGTGGATGTAGGCTGCGGTTTAGGCTTGTTTTGCGACGGTTTTGGGTGAAGTTTGAGGGTGTGGTTTGGTGGAGTTTTAGGGCTATGGATGAATGTTTTAGATCTATGGTAGATGGTAACAAAGGTTTGATAGAAATCAATGAAAGTTTGCTGTAGAATTGTGTTGTCTTGTAAAAGCAGAATTGTCGTCGAAGAAACAATGGTTTCTCAATGAAATTTCTACCAAAAACTTAAGAGATTTGAGGAGGGAATTGAAGGCAAAATCTCAGTTTATATGACAGCAAGGATGTCTAATTTAATGAAGAAAATTTCGGCAGTATAATAGCAAACAAATTGGTGCAAGTTGTGATAGCAAAATTCTCATTAAAAAATTTCAGTGGTTTGCGACGAAAATTTGTAGCAACACAAAATCGTTTTTAGAGATGAATTCCTCAATCAATCAATCTTAGATGGAAGCCAAGATGATTTATGAAGTGTTAAGAAATTTTATTCAAAAAATATTACAAATAGATCGGTTAAGGCAACAATATGCGGCTAGAATTTTCTACCGCACAGATTTGCAATTGTAGCAGATTGGACATAAAAGATCAGCGGTTTATATTGAGAATTTTTCGATGAAACAAAAGGAAAATGTAATGTTAGGAAGGGTCAAAGCTATCATAAAAATTTCGTAGAGATTTGGATAGAAAAAATATAGTAGCAAGATCAAACAGACTGTGCTATGCGGTTGGAATTCTATAATGTATCTTTCGTCGTAGAGATGAAAACTTTGCGATGAAAAGTTTATGCAGCAATATAGGAACAATTTTTTTAATTTTTGAATAAGGTTAACTAAATTGCAGCAGTAGTATGGTATGAAACTAGAACCAGTTGCAATTCACGGGGAGATCAAAGAATGATCCGCGGTGGTGGAGATGACGGTAGAATTTGGGGACGATTTTTTTAAGCAATTGTGGAAATTACTTTGGGCGGCTGTGGAGAGATGATTGATGGCTGTGGAAGGGCAGCGAGACACCAAGAACGCTGCTATGATACCAAGTGTTAGAACCCTTGCAGATTCTAAGCTTGGGGTTGATCTCTTTAGGGGATCGGCCTCTTGGAACTCTATAGGGGTTCCTTTCTCCAAGTTGCTGCTCAAAGGCTGCAGAAAAGATTCATCTATTGCTTATGAAAAGAGGAGGAATACATGGCTATTTATAGGCTTCTAAACCCTAACTCCTAATAGGACTCCTACTCAAGACTCCTATTCCTTTTCAACTCCTAATTCTTCTATAAGAAACAATCTCCTAACCCTAGCCGGCCTCTTTACCTTTTTAATAGGGGTCGGCTTATGTAGGTTTTACATGAATGTCCCTCTCAATTAGGACTCTCCTAGCTAGAGTCCTAACAGGGAGAGTTTAACATCCCTCATTTTTAAAAATTTTATAAGCATCTATTTGTAATATAGGGATCTAAATATAAATATTAGAAATGTGATATGATTTGTGTAAGATTCATATTAGGTTTTAAAAAAAAATGATGGACATGTTAACTAACCTAAGGCTTGTGTCACCTATGTTTGTTCTAAGGATGACACATAGGCCTCTTTCATGCATGCTTGCCACCTTGCAATTCGTATATTAGCTAAATCTAATGCATTAGAGGAGAAATAAAAGGATGAAAACTTAAGAGCTAAAGGCAACGTTGGTTTGTGAAGAGAAGGGAAGAGGAATTGAAGTAGAAGAGGAAGGAAAAGCTTCGCTTTGGCTTGAGGTTTTGCATCAATTCCACACCTTTGGGACTCAAATTTGTTTAAGGCAAGTGTTCTAACCTCTTTTTACAGAATATTGATATCTAATTTTATCTTAATTCTGAAAACTTTGGAAGATTTTGGCTTCATACTTGATATTTCTATCATTTGAGAATAAAACTGTGAATCTGAAAATTTTTTAGATTTGACCTTTTGTTTTGTTTTAGCCATAACTTTCTGCATAGATTCTTGATTTTGGAAAAACCAGATTTAACTGAAAAAGACTCACAACTATTTCTTTTGATACTAAGATTGATATATTTGAAGTCTATTTACCTACCGAAACTGTTATTTCAATTGACCCTATGAAATCTATAAAATAGAGATTGTCAATTTTGACCTTTTAGTACTCTCTTGGTTGTAACTCTCTATTGAAAACTCTAATTTATGTGAAACATGATTTATTAGAAAATAAACTCAAATATATTTCTATCTATATCTATTTCGAATGATTTGGAGCATAAATGACCATTTAATCATTTGTTCTAATAAACTCTATGAATTCTACAAAACAAAGATAATATTCTCTGACCTTTGGTTACTAAATTATGTATAACTCCTTATTGGAAACTCCTATTCTTAAAAAACTTTTGAATCTCAGATTTTGATGATGAAATCAATTGTCATTTGTTATCTAATCCATATGATGAGATAGGTATGCAAGATTAACTACAATGAAAGTAAGACATGCAGTAGGAGTTGCACCGGAGTCAAGACTATAATCACGTTAGGGGTTCGAGAGTTCGACGGAAATCCGGACGGTTGTCGGGGGTTTTGCGGGAACAAATTCAAGAAGTCCAGGAACTTGCCAAAGAAGCTCATCGAAACTCGCTAAGTGGATCGTCGCAAGTCCAGGAGTTTGCCGGATGTCCGCTAGAGCATCGTCGAGGGTTCGTCGGATGTTCGCCGGAAGTTCACCAGAAGCTCGTCGAAAGAAGCGATTGATGCACCAGAGCAAGTTGCAGTAAATGTCTTAAAAAGTATCATAGTTAGCATAATGATTAAGTTAGAAATGGGAGGTGATCTCATTAACTTAATCTTGGGGCAATTGGGCCCTTGAAAGACCCAAATTGGGTCGAATAGATCAGCCCATTTGGACCCAGATTTCTTAGCCGACGGTGGCACAGCCTGGGTCGGCGGTGGCACCGCCCAGGAGCTGAGTCTCTTAGGAAAGCTAGGAGGTGGCACAGCCTAGGCTCGGTCTCCGAGTGAGGTTGGGCGATGGTACCGCCCGAGCTCGATCTCCGAGCTCTGTCAGGCGGTAGTACCGCCAGGACCCCGAAATTCCGGGAGATGACACTTTTGAGCACCAAATTCAAACCAGTTTGGGGCCTATATAAACCCCACCCTTTCATGCATGAAAGGGCATCGAAACTTAGTATTTATTTTAAGATTTTGAGAGCTTAAAAGTGTTGTAAAAGGCTAGAAGTTCTTCTCCCTCTTTTCTTCTAAGTTTTGATCATTCAAAAGAGGAGTGAAAAATCTGTAAGGGTTATCTCCTAAGCCCGTCAAAAGGAGTAAAGCTATAAAAGGGTGGTTGGCCTTCGCCTATTGAAGGAAGGCCTCTAGTGGACGTCGGTGACCTCATTGGAGGAGAAGCCAAAAGTGGATATTGGTCAAGATTGACCAAACCACTCTAAATCTCGGTTTGCATTTACATTTTGTTCTCTATCTTAACTGCAACTGCCTCCATAGCTTTACTTTAACTGCACTTCACTTGATCTTAAGTTAAAGTAATTTCCGAATCAGCTTTCATACCAAAATTGTTTTTATCATACGAACGTCATTTTAAATTATTGAAAGTTCCCCCCCCCCCCCCCCCCCTCTTAGTGCTCTTGATCCTAACAATTGGTATCAGAGTGGGGTTAACTCTCAATCAGATTAAAACCCAAGAGAGATGGCATATGCCGAAAATCAAGAGGGCCACTCTATTACATGTCCACCCATGTTCAATGGGACGGACTACACCTATTGGAAGACTCGAATGAGGATCTTCCTTATTTCAATGGATTTTGAACTTTGGAATCTTATCGAAAATGGATTTTCGAAGTCTTCTCTTCCAATGATCGAAAATTGGAGAAGAAGACTTTCGCTCTTAATGCAAAGCCTATGAATGCCTTATTTTTTGCGCTTAATAAAAATGAGTTCAATCGTGTTTCGATTTGTGAAACCGCATTTGATATTTGGCATATACTCGAAGTGACTCACGAAGGCACAAGTAGAGTGAAAGAGTCAAAAATTAATCTTTTGATACATTCTTTTGAACTTTTCCGAATAAAACTGAGTGAGACTATTGGTGACATGTACACCCGTTTCACGAATGTCGTCAATGGTCTAAAAGGACTCGGCAAAAGTTTTTCAGATTTTGAGCTCGTAAATAAGATTCTAAGATCCCTTCCTAAGAGTTAGGACCCTAAAGTCACTGCTATTTAAGAGATTAAAGATTTAAACAACTTCCCTCTTAAAGAATTAATCGGGTCATTAATGACCTACGAAATGACTTGCAAAGCTCATGAAGAGCAAGAAGACATCCTTCCAAAGAACAGGAAAGATATGGCACTTAGAACTTTCAAAGACCACTTGAGAGAAAACTCAAGTAATGAAGATTGTGACGATGACTTGGCACTTCTAACAAGGAAATTCAAAAAATTCATTAAAAGAAACAAGTTTAAAAATGACACAAAAAATAAATTTGAACCCAAAAAGGACCAAGTTATTTGCTACGAATGCAAGAAGCCAGGATACTACAAAAGTGATTATCTCCAAGCCAAGAAGAGAACACCAAAGAAGAAGGCACTCAAAGCAATGTGGGATGACTCAAGCGCATCCGAAGAAGAGTAGTCCAACACCGAGCAAGTTGCTCATTATGCCCTAATGGCCATCGGAGATGAGGTAATGAATTTAATTGATGCAGATTTATCATTTGACGAATTACTAAATGCCTTCCATGACTTATTTGATGAATGCAAAACTATTAGTAGAAAATATAAATTCCTAAAAAAGGAGCATGATAGTTTTACTTGTAATTTTGATAAATTAAAAATTAAATATCATGATAATTTAGCTCCATGCCATGATCTAGAAACTCTCCAAAAGGAGAACTTGCTACTTAAGGACACCTTGAAGAAATTCAAGGTTGATAGAAAGTCTTTGAATATGATCCTTACAAATAAGGGTCATGTTCCTAAAAGAAGTGGAATCGGATTTGTGAGAAGTCCTCATAAAAATCTAACCACCTTCATTAAAGGCCCTATCTTACATGTTCGGCACCAAAGCAAATGCAACTTTTGTTGCAAATATGGACATAGAACTTATCATTGTCCATTCAAGAAAGTTAGTCCAAACAAATTGATTTGGATTCATAAAGAAACCATGATAAATTCTATGCAACATGATAAATAATTTAGATCAGTGTTTGAGGCACCCAAAAGTAAATGGATACCTAAAAATCATCCTTTCTTGTAGAAACATATACCATCACAAGCTAGGAGCAAGAGATGGTACCTTGATAGTGGATGCTCAAGGCATATGATTGGAGATCCATCTCAATTCTCTAAGCTCACTAGCATAGACGAAGGCTATGTCACCTTCGGAGACAACAACAAGGGTAAAATCATTGGCAAAGGAACCATAGGTAACAAATCCAACTTCTTTTTTGAAGATGCTTTGTTAGTTGATGGTTTAAAACATAACCTCTTGAGCATTAGTCAATTATGTGATAAATGATGTATTATGAAATTAGAATTTAATACTTGTATCATTGAAAAACCACACAAAAACACATCTATAATTGCATTAAAACAAAATAATGTATACACCATTGACATCAATGATCTTTGCAATAAAATGTGTTTCTCGATTTTGAATGAGGATACTTGGCTTTGGCATAGGAGATTAGGTCATGCTAGCATGAAACTAATCACTCAAATATCATCCAAAGAACTTGTAAGAGGAACTCCTCATATCAAGTTCATCAAAGATAATGTGTGTGATGCTTGTCAATTAGGAAAACAAATTAAGGGTAGTTTCAAATCTAAGAATCAAATAAGCACCTCTAGGCCCTTACTATTGATCTATATGGACTTGTTTGGACCTATCTATACATCAAGCCTAGGAGGTAGCAAATACACCTTCGTCATTGTAGATGACTATAGTAGATACACATGGACTTATTTCTTAAAACACAAAAATGAATGCTTTAGATATTTTACCAAGTTTTGCAAACTTGTCCAAAATGAAAAGGGTTCTATGATTTCGTCAATTAGAAGTGATCATGGTGGTGAATTTCAAAACCGTGATTTCAAAAAATTTTGTGAATTTAATGGATATAATCACAACTTATCTACTCCAAGAAATCCTCAATAAAATGGTGTAGTGGAAAGAAAAAATAGAAATTTACAAGAAATAGCTAGAACCATGTTGAATGAACATAGTCTACCCAAATATTTTTAGGCTGAAGCCATAAATACTACATGCTATATTTTGAATAGAGTTCTAGTAAGACCCTTACTCACCAAAACTCCCTATGAGTTGTGGAACAACAAAAAACCAAATGTTTCATATTTTAAAGTTTTTGGGTGTAAGTATTTTATCTTGAATGAAAAAGATGCCTTAGGAAAATTTGATGCTAAATCCGATGAAGGAATTTTCCTTGGTTATTTTTTAGTTTCTAAAGCTTTTCGTATCTTTAATAAAAGAACTTTAATTATAGAAAAATCCATTCATGTTGTTTTTAATGAGATTTCCAAAATCAAGAAAAATGATTTTGATAATGATGTTAATTTCGATTCTTTGAATTTAAATGAAACCCCTTCTCCAACTAGCAACTTGGATGCATCTACTTCCGAAACATCCTTACCCAACAATTGAAAGTATGTAAATGCTCATCCTAAGGAGCTAATCCTAGGAGACACATCTAAGAGGGTTCAAACACGTTCTTCTCTTAAAATTTTTGTGCTTGGTATGAGAGACTTAGTTCTTTTCTTATTAAAAATAATTTCACAAAAGGCAAGGTCAATACTACATTATTTATCAAGAATTTTGAAAACAATTTTCTCATTATTCATATTTATGTTGATGATATTATCTTTGGTTCTACAAATGAATCTCTTCATGAATCTTTTGCTAAAACCATGAGTCTCGAATTTGAAATGAGTTTGATGGGACAATTAACCTTTTTTCTTAGGCTTACAAATTAAGCAACTAAGAAATGACATCTTTATTAGTCAAACTAAATATGCTTTAGATTTACTAAAATGATTTAATATGGAAAGCTCAAAAACTATTAACACTCCTATGAGCACCTCCACTAAGTTAGAAGTTGATGAAAGTGGAGAAAGCTTCGATAAAAAAACTTATAAGGGTATGATAGAAAGTTTACTTTACCTCACTGCAACTAGACTAGATATTATGTTTAGTGTAGGACTTTGTGTTAGGTTTCAATCGAATCCTAAGATATCTCATCATAAAGTGATTAAAAGAATACTTAGATATCTTAAAGGTACCACAAATCTAGGATTAGGTATCCAAAAACCGAGAAGTTTGAGTTAATTGCTTATGCTAATGCGGATTTTGCTGGGTGTAGACTAGATAGAAAAAGCACATCAGGAACATGTCAATTTTTAGGACATGCTCTTGTTTCCTGGTCATATAAGAAACAAAACTCGGTTGCACTATTAATAATCGAAGCTAAGTATATTGCAGTTAGTGCATGCTGTGTACAAGTTGTGTGTAAAGTTCATCTTAAAAATATTCCCATTAAATGTGATAACACAAGTGTTATATGTTTAACAAAGAATCCTATTCAACAGTCAAGAACAAAACATAATGATATTAGACATCACTTTATACAAGAACATGTCACTAATCATGATGTAGTTATAGAGTTCATTGATACTAAACATCAACTAGCTGATATTTTTACAAAGCCTTTAAGTGAAGAACAATTTGATTTTATTAGAAGAGAATTAGGAATGTTAATATGTCCGAATGCATGAACTTATTAAAATTATTTTTTGGACATCAAATCACTTAATTGCTATGATGATTTTACACGATTATATGCCTTAATAACATGTTGGAAATTATGTGTTTTGGATACAAAAATTTTCATGATAATAAGCATGTTTTTTCTTCATGATTGTATTTGAAAATCTATAGCAAAACCTTATCTGAATGCATGAAAATGTTAAATTTTATTTTCAGATTTTCTTGATCCTAATGATGCATTATTCTCTTCCGGACATAATGTAGCTTTCATAAGCATGTCATATAGAGTTTAATTCATATCCTTGATTTTTGACATATAGAATCAATTAGCAAATGCATCTCTCATAGACTTATTGTGTGAAAAATATTTTTTTTCGAGAAATGGATTTGATGATATGATTCTTTCTTATAAATTCCTTCTTGAAAAAGGAAGATTTTTTTTAGCAAGGATTTGATTGACATACATATCTTGATCCTTGTAAAAATGAAACGTGATTTAAATCTCTTATTAATTTTAACTTCATTTGAGTAATCTCACAAATGGCTTTCCTCCTTCATGTAAAAAGATAATACCAAATAAAAAGGAAGAAGTAATCTCTATGTCATGATTTCCTTGAAGATGTTTGTATAATTGGTATCCTATCACTCATTGTTGAAATATGACATGAACCTAATTATGGCATGAATCGTTACCACACTTATGTTTAAAATTTGCTTATATCATTCTCCTTTTTGTTGATGATAAAAGGAGAGAAATATATGAATTAATTCTATGAGTGCCATATTTGAATTTGAATTATGTTAAGATATCAAAAGAAGATTGCATTGAAATATATGGTAAATTGATGATAGAAATGCTATGATTACCGTATTTGCATTATGCCATATATGCATCATATCAAGAACTTGCATCGCAATTTTACATGTTGATATCTTGCCATGTGATGAAATACTATGATTGCTAAACACTTGAAATATTTGCATCATGTTAAGATATCAAGAACTTGCATCGCAATTTTACTTGTTGATATCTTGCCATGTGATGAAATGTTATGATTGCTAAACACTTGAAATGCATGTGTTATGTTAAGATATCAAAAGCTTACATCGTAATTTTACATGTTGATATCTTACCATATGATGAATTACTACCGTTACTATCATTCACACTTGAAATGTAAGACTTGAAAATGGATGTCAAGCCTTGACATCATTTTCAGATAGATACATCATGATAGGAATCATATTGGGAGTATTGATAAGGTTAAATGATCTTAACTTATCAATATGTCTCTTGAATTCAAAGGTTTTGAATTCAAGAATGACTTATCTCGAGCATGGCATATAGATAGGGAGAGTTAAGGTTAACTCCGTTATCAATTGATTGTTATCATCAAAAAGGGGGAGATTATTGAATCTCGGATTTTGATAATGAAGTCAATTGTCATTTGTTATCTAATCCATATGTTTAGATAAGTGTGTAAGATTAACTACTATGAAAGTAAGACATGCAGCAGGAGTTGCACCAGAGTCAAAGACTATGATCACGTTGGGAGTTCGAGAGTTCGACGGAAGTCTGGACGGTTGTCGGGGGTTCTGCGGGAACAAATCCGAGAAGTCCAGTAACTTGCCAAAGAAACTCGTCAGAACTCGCCAAGTGGATCGTCGCAAGTCCAGGAGTTTGCCGGAAGTCCACCGAAGCATCACCGAGGGTTTGTCGGATGTTCGCCGGAAGAAGCGATAGACGCACCAGAGCAAGTTGCAGTAAATGTCTTAAAAAATATCGTAGTTAGCATAATGATTAAGTTAGAAATGGGAGGTGATCTCATTAACTTAATCTTGGGGCAATTGGGCTCTTGAAAGACCCAAATTGGGCCGAATGGATTAGCCTATTCGGACCTAGATTTCCTGGTCGGTGGTGGCACCGCCCAAGAGCTGAGTCTCCCAAGACAGCTGGGCGGTGGAACCGCCCATGTTAGGTGGTGGAACTGCCCATGTCAGGCCAGGCGGTGGAACCGCTTGGGCTCGATGTCCGAGTGAGGCTGGGCGGTGGTACCGCCCCTGTCAAGCGGTGGTACCACCCGAGCTAAGTCTCCTAGCTCTATCAGATGGTAGTACCGCCCAGTTATGGCGGTAGTATCGCCAGGACCCTAGAATTCTAGGAGATGACACTTTTGAGCTCCAAATTCAAACCAGTTTGGGGCCTATATAAACCCCACCCTTTCATGCATGAAAGGGCATCGAAACCTAGCATTTATTTTGAGATTTTGAGAGCTTAAAAGTGTTGTAAAACGCTAGAAGTTCTTCTCCCTCTTTTCTTCTAAGTTTTGATCATTCAAGAGAGGAGTGAAAAATCTATAAGGGTTGTCTCCTAAGCTTGTCAAAAGGAGTAAAGCTGTAAAAGGGTGGTTGCCCTTCGCCTATTGAAGGAAGGCCTCTAGTGGACGTCGGTGACCTCATCGGAGGAGGAAGCCAAAAGTGGATGTAGGTCAAGATTGACCGAACCACTCTAAATCTTGGTTTGCATTTACATTTTATTCTCTATCTTAACTGCAACTGCCTCCATAGCTTTACTTTAACTGCACTTCGCTTGATCTTAAGTTAAAGTAATTTCCGAATCAGCTTTCATACCGAAATCATTTTTATTGTACGAACATCATTTGAAATCATTAAAAGTTTCCATTGCACTAATTCACCCCCCCCCCCCCCTCTTAGTGCTATTGATCCTAACAAAAACTTGAGTTATCTAAACTAAATCGATACATCTTTCGAATGTCCTCAATTTTGTACAAATTGGAGAATAATTGGTTATCCAAATAATTCATGAAATGTGCCTCTCAAATTCTATTAGAATCGAGCTTTGATCGATTTTGCCTATTCTTGTTTCGACTCTTTGAAAATTGATTTCAGCTAAAATCCTTACTTCAATTTAGCTTTACATTATTTCTTCAAATTTTTGTATACTCTTGTCCTACAAGTATTTGCATATCTGAATATGTTATGTGAACTTTATGATTGTATCGCAATGTTTTGTATAGGTACATGCATTCCATTGTTCCGCATGTGTTTCCGATATGTGCCAACTTTTTTGTTCACAATGCCCTTTTATACTCTGGTATTTGTGGGATTATTTAGACCTTTGTTAAAAATAATAAAGTGATTATATGGACCTTTGCCAAAAATGGCAAAGCGATTATCTAGACCTTTGCCAGAAATTGTAAAGAGCATGTGCTTAGAGCTCGTGATGCTCTAGTTTATGTTTAGTGATCATTTGAAAATGAATAGACCATATTATTTTATGATCCCGCTTCACCTTCTATTTACTTGATATGATATCCAAAGCTTTAGTTATATGCTTCTATTTATGCTTTGAATAAGAATGAAATGTATGCAATGTCATATGCGACATTTAAGCTTCTGTTTCATATTTATTCTGAAATGTTTTATTTGTTATTGATATGCTCCGAAACATTTTGTACATTTTTTATATGCTCCAAAATTCTTCATATACTATTGATATACTCTGTAACATTTCATACACCATTGACATACTCCAAAATGCTTCATATGCCATTGATATGCTTTTAAATACTTCATATGTCATTGATATGTTCCGAAATAGTTCATACATCATTGATTTGTTCCAAAATATTTCATCCACCATTGATATGCTCTAAAATGTCTCATATGCTATTGATATATTCAGAAACTTTTCATATGTCATTGATATACTCCGAAATGATTCATATGCCATTGATATGTTCTGAAGCATTTCAATCGCCATTGATACATTCTGAAATGTTTTATTTGCCACTGATATGTTCTGAAATGCTTCATACATCATTGATATGCTCCGTAACATTTTATACACCATTGATATGCTCTGAAATGCTTCATATGCCATTAATATACTCCAAAATGCTTCTAACACAATTGATATATTATGAAGCATTTCATTCGCCATTGATATGTTTCGAAATATTTTATCCGTCATTGATATGATCCGAAATGTTTCTTATGTCATTAATATATTCTAAAACATTTCATATGCCATTGATAGGCCCCAAATGCTCCTTATGTCAATGATTTACTCTAATTAGTCTTTACTCCCTTATTATGAACAAAACATACTTTAAATGAAATTACATTATAATTCTGCATTCGTTGAGTGGCTATCTATGAACTCTTGTATCTGTTGAATCTCGGATTTTGATGATGAATTCAATTGTCATGTTTTATCTAATCCATATGTTGAGATAAGTATGCAGGATTAACTACGACAGCTTGAAGACATAAAGCAAGTCTACCGGAGTCAAGTTCGATGGGTGTTCGAGAGTCCGTTGAGAGTCCGAAGATTCGTCGGAGATGTTGCCAGAACCAATCGAGAAGAAATCGGGGACTTATCGGAGTTTTCGGAAGTCCGCTGAAGAGATCATCAGATGTTCGCAGAGATCACCGAGAAGGCTCGGCTACTCGTTGACTTCGCCACAAGATCGGGAGCCAGCTGGGAGTCCGTCGGAAGAAATCCAAGGGCGTATCGGAAGTCCGTCGGAAGATCGCCGGAAAGCTCGCCGGAACAAGACTTGAAGTTCGCCGGTTAAAAACTTGCTTAGGAGTATGTCTTTAGTTACGTAGTTTGAATATAATTAAGGTTAGGATTAAGAAATAATCCTATATCTTGATTAGGGCCAACTGGGCCCAAAATGAACCTGGTTTGGGCCGGACTTAAGCTCACCAGTGACTAGTAAGGTCGGGCGGTGGAACCGCCGGTCTGGGCGGTGGCACCGCCCACCGGTGGCACCGCCACTGACAAGCGGTGGCACCGCCACTGACAAGCGGTGGCACCGCCACTGACAAGCGGTGGCACCGCCACTGACAAGCGGTGGCACCGCCCAGCACCCGAGAGCTAGGCGGTGGCACCGCCACTGACAAGCGGTGGCACCGCCACTGACAAGCGGTGGCACCGCCACTGACAAGCGGTGGCACCGCCACTGACAAGCGGTGGCACCGCCACTGACAAGCGGTGGCACCGCTGGACTGGGCGGTGGCACCGCCACTGACAAGCGGTGGCACCGCCACTGACAAGCGGTGGCACCGCCACTGACAAGCGGTGGCACCGCCACTGACAAGCGGTGGCACCGCCACTGACAAGCGGTGGCACCGCCACTGACAAGCGGTGGCACCGCCACTGACAAGCGGTGGCACCGCCACTGACAAGCGGTGGCACCGCCACTGACAAGCGGTGGCACCGCCCAGCACCCGAGAGCTAGGCGGTGGCACCGCCCAGCACCCGAGAGCTAGGCGGTGGCACCGCCACTGACAAGCGGTGGCACCGCCACTGACAAGCGGTGGCACCGCCCAGCACCCGAGAGCTAGGCGGTGGCACCGCCACTGACAAGCGGTGGCACCGCCACTGACAAGCGGTGGCACCGCCCAGCACCCGAGAGCTAGGCGGTGGCACCGCCACTGACAAGCGGTGGCACCGCCACTGACAAGCGGTGGCACCGCCCAGCACCCGAGAGCTAGGCGGTGGCACCGCCCAGCACCCGAGAGCTAGGCGGTGGCACCGCCACTGACAAGCGGTGGCACCGCCACTGACAAGCGGTGGCACCGCCACTGACAAGCGGTGGCACCGCCACTGACAAGCGGTGGCACCGCCACTGACAAGCGGTGGCACCGCCACTGACAAGCGGTGGCACCGCCCAGCACCCGAGAGCTAGGCGGTGGCACCGCCACTGACAAGCGGTGGCACCGCCACTGACAAGCGGTGGCACCGCCACTGACAAGCGGTGGGCGGTGGCACCGCCCAGCACCCGAGAGCTAGGCGGTGGCACCGCTGGACTGGGCGGTGGCACCGCCCAGTACACTGTCAGTGTCACAACTGACAGGCGGTGGCACCGCCACTGACAAGCGGTGGCACCGCTAGCTTCGGGAACCGAAGAGAATTCAAATTTTGGAGCCCAAATTTGAATCCTCTTGAGGCCTATAAATACCCCTCAATTCTCAGCAGAGATCACAACCTTTGAGGTGTAAGAAATTGAGATAAAGCCTTAGGAAAGTCTTTAGCAAGTCTTGCTTTCAATTGCTTGAGTGTTCACCTCCTTCTTTCTCTTTGAAAACTTGTAAGAGTGTGAACCACTTGTAAAAGGTTGTAAGAGGGGTATTTGTCCTTTCCCTTCAAAGAGATTTGCTAGTGGAAGTTGGGAGCCTCATCGAAGAAGGCTTCGCAAGTGGATGTAGGTCATTTTGACCGAACCACTTTAAATTGGTGTGTTCCTTGAATGTGTGAGTTCTTACTTTTCTGCAATCATTATCTACATACCAAGTTCTTACTTTTCAGCAATCATTATCTAATCTACATAGCAGCAAGTTTTCATTTTTCACTTTACTCAAGTTACTATCGAAACGAAATCTCCTTGCATTTTACGAAATTGTTTTCAAACTCACAAGTTTAATCCGCTGCACTAATTCACCCCCCCCTCTTAGTGCCGCTCCGATCCTAATAATTGGTATCAGAGCAAGGCTCACTCTCATATTTGGTTTAATACCCAAGAGAGATGGCTTACTCCGGCATGCATGAGGGACACTCCATTACACGTCCACCTATGTTTAATAGGTCGGATTACATGTATTGGAAGACACGTATGAGAATCTTCCTCATTTCCATGGATTTTGAGCTTTGGACTATTGTTGAAAATGGATTTCAAAAATCTTCTCTTCCGATGAGCGAATGGAATGAATCGGAGAAGAAAGTTTTTGCTTTAAACGCAAAGGCTATGAATGCCTTGTTTTGTGCACTAGACAAAAATGAATTTAATCGCGTTTCAATTTGTGATTCTGCTTTTGATATTTGGAGAACTCTTAAGGTCACTCATGAAGGCACTAGCCAAGTGAAAGAGTCCAAAATCAACATTCTTGTGCACTCTTACAAACTTTTCCGAATTAAACCAAGTGAGTCCATCGGAGACATGTACACCCGTTTCACGGATGTCATCAATGGACTCAAAGCTCTTGGTAAAGATTTTTCTAACTTTGAATTAGTAACTAAAATCTTAAGATCCCTTCCTAAAAGTTGGGATCCAAAAGTTACTACCATTCAAGAGGCCAAGGACCTTAAAACATTCCCTCTTGAAGAACTTATTGGGTCTCTAATGACCTACGAAATGACATGTCAAGCTCATGACGAGCTCGAGAACCCCCTTCCAAAGAACAAGAAGGATATGGCACTCAAATCATAAGAAGACCACTTGAAAGGAACATCAAGTGATGAGGACAATGACAATGACATTGCACTTTTGACTCAAAAATTTTAAAAATTTATAAGAAAGAACAAATTTAAAAATAATACCAAAAACAAACTTGAACATAAAAAGGACCAAGTGATATGCTATGAATGCAAGAAGCCGGGGCATTTCAAAAATGAATGTCCCCAAGCTAAAAAGAGAACATCAAAGAAGAAGGCGCTCAAAGCAACGTGGGATGATTCAAGCGCATCCGAAGAAGAGGAGTCCAACACCAAGCAAGTTACTCATTACGCCCTAATGGCCATCGGAGAGGAGGTAACGAATTTAATTGATGCAGATTTATCTTATCATGAATTATTAAATGCCTTCCATGAGTTATTTGATGAATGCAAAACAATTAGTAGAAAATATAAATTGTTAAAAAAGGAGCATGATAGTCTTACTTGTAATTTTGATAAATTAAAAACTGAATATCATGATAGTTTAGCTCCATGCATAAAATGTCATGATCTAGAAACTCTCCAAAAGGAGAACTTGCTACTTAAGGACACCTTGAAGAAATTCGAGGTCGGTAGCAAGTCTTTGAACATGATCCTTACAAATAAGGGTCACGTTCCTAAAAGAAGTGGAATCGGATTTGTAAGAAGTTCTCACCAAAATCCAACCACCTTCATTAAAGGTCCTATTTTACATGTTCAACACCAAAGCAATTGCAACTTTTGTTGCAAATATGGACATAAAACTTATCAATGTCCATTCAAGAAAATTAGACCGAACAAGTTGATTTGGGTTCCTAAAGGAACCATGATCAAGTCTATGCAACATGATAAACAAGTTAGATCAGTTTTTGAGGCACCCAAAAGTAAATGGGTACCTAAAAATAATCCCTTCTTGTAGAAACATACACCATCACAAGCTAGGAGCAAGAGATGGTACCTTGATAGTGGATGCTCAAGGCATATGACCGGAGATCCATCCCAATTCTCCAAGCTCACTAGCATAGACGAAGGCTATGTCACCTTCGGAGACAACAACAAAGGCAAAATCATTGGCAAGGGAACCATAGGTAACAAATTAAACTTTTCTATTGATAATGTATTACTAGTTGATGGATTGAAACATAATCTCTTGAGTATTAGTCAATTATGCGATAAAGGTTATATCGTTAGATTTGAATTAAATGCGTGTATTATTGAAAAACCAAACAATAACATGACTATGATTACATTAAAACAAAATAATGTCTACACCATCAATCTTAATGAACTAGGTAATGAAATGTGCCTCTCCGCTTTAAAAGATGATGCTTGGCTTTGGCATAGGAGATTAGGCCATGCAAGCATGAAACTAATATCTAAGATCTCCTCTAGAGAATTAGTACGAGGGATTCCCAATATAAAGTTTGTTAAGGACAAAGTATGCGATGCGTGTCAACTAGGTAAACAAATAAAAACTAGTTTCAAACCAAAAAATCAAATTAGCACCACTAGACCATTACAATTGATCCATTTGGACTTATTTGGACCAATTGACACGATAAGTCTAGGAGGAAGCAAATACGCTTTTGTGATTGTAGATGATTATACTAGATACACTTGGACCTATTTCTTGGCTCACAAAAGTGATTGTTTCAAATGTTTCTCTAAATTTTGTAAACTCACTCAAAATAAAAAAGGATTCATGATTTCATCAATTCGGAGTGATCACGGTGGCGAATTTCAAAACCGTGATTTCCAAAATTTTTGTGAAGTTAACGGATATAACCACAACTTCTCTACTCCAAGAAACCCGTAACAAAATGGAGTAGTAGAAAGAAAAAATAGAAATCTACAAGAAATGACAAGAACTATGTTGAATGAACATAGTCTACCCAAGTACTTTTGGGCCGAAGCCGTGAATACGGCTTGCTACATCATGAATAGGGTTTTAATAAGACCATCTCTATCAAAAACTCCCTATGAATTATGGAATAACAAAACACCAAATGTTTCTTATTTTAAAGTTTTCGGTTGCAAATGCTTTATTTTAAATGAAAAGGATGCCTTAGGAAAATTTGATGCTAAATCCGATGAAGGCATCTTTCTTGGTTACTCTTCTGTTTCTAAGGCTTTTCGTGTTTTTAACAAAAGAACCTTAGTTATAGAAGAGTCTATTCATGTAATTTTTAATGAAATTTCCAAGTTAAAGAAAAATGATTTTGATGATGATATTGGTTTTGAAAATTTGGATTTAAAGGAACCCCCTCCTCAAAATAGCAACTTGGATGCATCTTCTTCCAAAATCTCCTTACCCAAGGAATGGAAGTATGTAGATGCTCATCCAAAAGAGCAAATTATAGGAGATACATCACAAGGGGTTAAAACTCGTTCTTCTTTCAAGAATTTTTGTGCTAATGCTGCCTTTCTCTCTCAAATCGAACCTAAATGCATTGACGAGGCCTTGAAAGATGATTCTTGGGTCATTGCAATGCAAGAGGAATTGAATCAATTTGAGAGGAATGAGGTATGGAAGCTTGTTCCTCGACCTAGTGACCATTTAGTCATTGGTACTAAATGGGTCTTTAGAAACAAGCAAGACGAATGTGGTATCGTGGTTAGAAACAAGGCTAGATTAGTGGCCAAAGGTTTCAACCAAGAAGAAGGTATCGACTACGAAGAAACCTTCGCTCCTGTGGCAAGATTAGAAGCCATTAGGATGCTCCTTGCCTATGCCAGTGGTAATAATTTTAAACTATTTCAAATGGACGTCAAAAGTGCCTTCTTGAATGGTTTTATTTCGGAAGAAGTATATGTCGAACAACCTCCTGGATTTGAAAATTCTCTTCTTCCTAATCATGTATTCAAATTGACTAAGGCTCTCTATGGTTTGAAACAAGCTCCTAGAGCTTGGTACGAAAGGCTTAGTTCCTTTCTTATTTTAAAGTTTTCGGTTGCAAATGCTTTATTTTAAATGAAAAGGATGCCTTAGGAAAATTTGATGCTAAATCCGATGAAGGCATCTTTCTTGGTTACTCTTCTGTTTCTAAGGCTTTTCGTGTTTTTAACAAAAGAACCTTAGTTATAGAAGAGTCTATTCATGTAATTTTTAATGAAATTTCCAAGTTAAAGAAAAATGATTTTGATGATGATATTGGTTTTGAAAATTTGGATTTAAAGGAACCCCCTCCTCAAAATAGCAACTTGGATGCATCTTCTTCCAAAATCTCCTTACCCAAGGAATGGAAGTATGTAGATGCTCATCCAAAAGAGCAAATTATAGGAGATACATCACAAGGGGTTAAAACTCGTTCTTCTTTCAAGAATTTTTGTGCTAATGCTGCCTTTCTCTCTCAAATCGAACCTAAATGCATTGACGAGGCCTTGAAAGATGATTCTTGGGTCATTGCAATGCAAGAGGAATTGAATCAATTTGAGAGGAATGAGGTATGGAAGCTTGTTCCTCGACCTAGTGACCATTTAGTCATTGGTACTAAATGGGTCTTTAGAAACAAGCAAGACGAATGTGGTATCGTGGTTAGAAACAAGGCTAGATTAGTGGCCAAAGGTTTCAACCAAGAAGAAGGTATCGACTACGAAGAAACCTTCGCTCCTGTGGCAAGATTAGAAGCCATTAGGATGCTCCTTGCCTATGCCAGTGGTAATAATTTAAACTATTTCAAATGGACGTCAAAAGTGCCTTCTTGAATGGTTTTATTTCGGAAGAAGTATATGTCGAACAACCTCCTGGATTTGAAAATTCTCTTCTTCCTAATCATGTATTCAAATTGACTAAGGCTCTCTATGGTTTGAAACAAGCTCCTAGAGCTTGGTACGAAAGGCTTAGTTCCTTTCTTATTTTAAATAATTTTACCAAATGCAAGGTTGATACTACATTGTTTATCAAATATTTTGAAAATAATTTTCTTATTGTGCAAATTTATGTTGATGATATTATTTTTGGTTCTTCGGATGAATCACTATGTGAATCATTTGCCAAAAATATGAGTCATGAATTTGAAATGAGTTTAATGGGAGAATTAACCTTTTTCTTAGGCTTACAAATTAAGCAACTAAGAAATGGCATCTTTATTAGTCAAACTAAATATGCTTTAGATTTGCTAAAGAGATATAATATGGAAAGCTCAAAAGCTATTAACACTCCTATGAGCACTTCCACTAAGTTAGAAGTTGATGAAAGTGGAGAAAACTTCGATCAAAAAACTTATAGGGGTATGACAGGAAGTTTACTTTACCTCACTGCAACTAGACCAGATATCATGTTCAGTGTAGGACTTTATGCTAGGTTTCAATCGAACCCTAAGATATCTCATCTCAAAGCAGTTAAAAGAATACTTAGATATCTTAAAAGTACCACAAATCTAGGATTATGGTATCCGAAAACCGAGAAGTTTGAGTTAATTGCTTATGCTGATACAGATTTTGCTGGATGTAGATTAGATAGAAAAAGCACATCAGGAACATGTCAATTTTTGGGACATGCTCTTGTTTCCTGGTCATCTAAGAAACAAAACTCGGTTGCACTATCAACAACCGAAGCTGAGTATATAGCAGCTAGTGCATGCTGTGCACAAGTTGTGTGGATGAAAAACACCTTAGAAGATTATAAAGTCCATCTTAAAAATATTCCCATTAAATGTGATAACACAAGTGCTATATGTTTAACAAAGAATCTCATTCAACACTCAAGAACAAAATATATTGATATTAGACATCACTTTATACGAGATCATGTCACTAATCATGATATAGTTATAGAGTTCATTGATACTAAACATCAACTAGCTGATATTTTTACAAAGCCTTTAAGTGAAGAACAATTTGATTTCATTAGAAGAGAATTAGGAATGTTAATGTGTCCGAATGCTTGAATTCATTAAATTTATTTTTCGGACTTTCTTGATTCAATGATCAAATCACTTAATTGCTATGATGATTCTATGTGCCTTAATAACATGTTGGAAATTTTGTGTTTTGGATATAAAAATTTCCATGATAACAAGCATGTTTTATCTTCGTGATTGCGTTTTGAAAATCTATAGAAAAACCTTGTCCGAATGCATGAAAATGTTAAATTTCAGATTTGGTATCTTCTTGATCCTAACAATCAGATTTTCTTGATACATCATTCTCTTCCAACTTAATGTAGCTTTCATAAGCATATGTCATATCGAGTTTGATTCATATCATTGATTTTTGACATATGGAATCAATTAGCAAATGCATCTCTCATAAACTTATCATGTAAAAAAAATTAATAATAATAATAACAAATAAAAAGGAAGAAGTTTTCAAAACTATCTCCATGTCATGTCTTCCTTGAGATGCTTGTATATTTGGTATCCTATCACTCTTTGTTGAAAAATGACATGAACTTGCTTATGGCATCTCACTTATATTTAAAATTTGCTTATATTGTTCTCCTTTTTGTTGATGACAAAGGGGGAGAAATATATGAATTGATGCTATGAGTGCCATATATGAATGAGAAATTTTTACATAAATTGATGCTATAATTGCCAAATTTGTATTATGCCATGATTGCATCATGTTAAGATATTAAGAACTTGCATTGCAATCTTACATGTTGATATCTTACCATATGATGAATCGCTTCGAATACTATCTTTTACACTTGAAATGCAAAATTGAAAATGGATGTCAAGCCTTGACATCATTTTCAGAGAGATACATCATGATAGGAATCATGATGGAGTATTGATAAGGTTAAGCATCTTAACTAATCAATATGTCTGTTGAATTCAAAGGCTTTGAATTCAAGAATGTCTTATCTCAAGTATTGCATATAGATAGGGGGAGTTAAGGTTAACTCCGTTATCAATTGATTGTCATCATCAAAAAGGGGGAGATTGTTGAATCTCGGATTTTGATGATGAATTCAATTGTCATGTTTTATCTAATCCATATGTTGAGATAAGTATGCAGGATTAACTACGACAGCTTGAAGACATAAAGCAAGTCTACCGGAGTCAAGTTCGATGGGTGTTCGAGAGTCCGTTGAGAGTCCGAAGATTCGTCGGAGATGCTGCCGGAACCAATCGAGAAGAAATCGGGGACTTATCGGAGTTTTCGGAAGTCCGCCGAAGAGATCATCGAAGGTTCGCAGAGATCACCGAGAAAGCTCGGCTACTCGTTGACTTCGCCACAAGATCGGGAGCCAGTTGGGAGTCTGTCGAAAGAAATCCAAGGGCATATCGGAAGTCCGTCGGAAGATCACCGGAAAGCTCGCCGGAACAAGACTTGAAGTTCGCCGGTTAAAAACTTGCTTAGGAGTATGTCTTTAGTTACGTAGTTTGAATGTAATTAAGGTTAGGATTAAGAAATAATCCTATATCTTGATTAGGGGCCAACTGGGCCCAAAATGAAACCTGGTTTGGGCCGGACTTAAAGCCCAACCAGTGACTAGCAAGGTCGGGCGGTGGAACCGCCGGTCTGGGCGGTGGCACCGCCCAGCACCCGAGAGCTAGGCGGTGGAACCGTCGGTCTGGGCAGTGGCACCGCCCAGCACCCGAGAGCTAGGCGGTGGCACCGCTGGACTGGGCGGTAGCACCGCCCAGTACACTGTCAGTGTCAAAACTGACAGGCGGTGGCACCGCTAGCTTCGGGAACCGAAGAGAATTCAAATTTTGGAGCCCAAATTTGAATCCTCTTGAGGCCTATAAATACCCCTCAATTCTCAGCAGAGAACACAACCTTTGAGGTGTAAGAAATTTAGATAAAGCCTTAGGAAAGTCTTTAGCAAGTCTTGCTTTCAATTGCTTGAGTGTTCACCTCCTTCTTTCTCTTTGAAAACTTGTAAGAGTGTGAACCACTTGTAAAAGGTTGTAAGAGGGGTATTTGTCCTTCCCCTTCAAAGAGATTTGCTAGTGGAAGTTGGGAGCCTCATCGAAGAAGGCTTCGCAAGTGGATGTAGGTCATTTTGATCGAACCACTTTAAATTGGTGTGTTCCTTGAATGTGTGAGTTCTTACTTTTCTGCAATCATTATCTACATACCAAGTTCTTACTTTTCAGCAATCATTATCTACATAGCAGCAAGTTTTCGTTTTTCACTTTACTCAAGTTACTATCGAAACGAAATCTCCTTGCATTTTACGAAATCGTTTTCAAACTCACAAGTTTAATCCGCTGCACTAATTCACCCCCCCCTCTTAGTGTCGCTCCGATCCTAACAGTATCCCTGTCTTATATTCGGTACCTTATTTGTTTTGAAACTGTCCCCTTTCACCTTGGATATGTTATCGCTTGGTGAGCTCTATGTGCTCAACCCGTTGCTATATAAATTTTTCAGGATAGCTTATCACTCGCTAAAATGTTTACATTGGGCTGAGGCAGTGGAGAACTAGAAGACTTTGGGCTAACCTTTTATGGATGATTTATTTTTATTGTATAAGTACACTTATTGTCTAATGGAATGTTTGATGGTAAATATGAACTTATAAGTTTTGTAAAAGTTTAAGAAACCTCTCTTATTTAGGATTTTGGAGTGTTAAGTTTAATTTGTGCAATGATATGAACATATAGTAAACATTGGTTTTTATGATTGTATAGAATAAATACCACACTTATGGATTTATGAGGTGATTATTGTCTTGGTGAGTTGGTTTTAGATTTTACGATTTATCGCGTAATGTGGTATATGATTTTAAACTGCATAGGTCTTATAAATTATGGAATTATGAATGTGAATGACTTAAATGTTTTCTCAGTGTCCTCGAATATGTATTTGGATCATGGAATGGATTGTATTGTTGAATTTTAATATTATCGATTCGGGGGACGGGGCCATGACTTTGAGAGGTTTTCAGGAGCTCACTAAGAGTTCATCGGGAGCTCACTGAGAGTTCGTCGGAAGTTCGTCGAGATACCAGACAGATATTACTTAAGTTAAATGTCTTAATTATCGTAGTTAGACCATAAGTTCAGTTAGGATTGGGAGGTAATCCCACTAACTTAGTTAGGGGTCAATTGGGCCCTTAACAGGGCTAAATTAGGCTGGTTGAATAGCCCATTTAGCACCTGGAAGTCACAACCGGCGGTGGCACCGCTTGGGACTCAATCTCCCAAGTGGTTTGGGTGGTGGTTCCACTGATAGTTAATGTTGTCAGGCGGTGGTACTGCTAGAGCTCAGTTTTTGAGCTTTGTTAGATGGTCGTACTGCCCAGATTAAGTGGTGATATCACCTAGTGTCAGTCTGCAGGTGGTGGTATTGCCCAATAATGGCGGTGGTACCGCTAGCACTTTGAAATCCAGGGATGTAACACTTTTTGGCTCTAATTCTGAACCCATTGGGGCCTATAAATACCCACTCTTTTTTGCATGAAAGGGCATGAAAGTGAGAACAAAATATTGAAGTCTTGGGGTGTGAAAGTGTTGTTAAAGTGCAAAGAGTCCTCCTCCCCCCTTTCTAGTGTTGTGATCATTCAAGAGAGGTGTGAGGCTTGTAAGGGTTATCTCTTAAACCCGTGAAAGTGAGAAAGTGTTGTAAAGAGGGTGGTTGGTCTTCACCCATCGAAGAAAGACCATTAGTGGACATCGATGACCTCAACGTAGGAGGAATACAAAGTGGATGTAGGTCATATCGACCAAAACACTATAAATTCTGGTGTGCTCATTTCTATTCTACTTTTTATTACTACTATTACTTTCTAAGTTAATTGCTAGTTCATTTACTCTAAAGTCAAGCACTTTCCAAGATTGGTATTCAACAAACGAATATCCTACAAAACCAACAATTTTTTCCACTACACTAATTCCCCCCTCTCTTAGTGTCGCACTTGATTCTAACAAATGGTGTATCTAAAAGAAGGAATCATACACTATTAGACATGGTGCCATCCATGATAAGCTTCGTCGACCTACCCATCTCATTCTAGGGATATGCCCTAGAGATTGCAATTTACCTTCTGAACATAGTTCCAACTAAGTTGGTAATGTCTACACTATATAAGAAATGGAAAGAGAAGAAGCCTGATCTTAAAGTTGCCAAGATTTGGAGATGCCCTGCCCATGTTAAAAGACACAACCCTGATAAGTTGGAATCCAGGATGGAATGGTGCAAGTTTGTGGGATACCCTAAGGAAACTTATGGATATTATTTCTATCATCCCAAGGACCAAAAGGTCTTTGTAGCCAAGAAAGCGGTGTTCCTTGAGAAGGAACACATTCTTGGCAGATATAGTGGGAGCATGAAAGTGTTGAGCGAGGCTGGAGAACCTAGCTCAAGCACCACTTCGTAGCTCGAGTCTATTCAGGTACCTAGCACACAAGTTCCGACTTTACTAGGTTCGACAGAATATCCCATCCTCTTGATAGATATGTGAGACATATTAGAGGAGAGGATGTTGAGGATATTGATCCTCAGACCTATGAGGAGGCTATTATGAGTATAGACTTCAAGAAGTGGCAAGAAGCTATGAATTCTAAGATAGATTCCATAAACTCCAATAAGGTTTGGAACCTAGTTGATCCACTCGAGGGTATTGTATCTATTGGTTGCAAGTGAATCTTCAAGAAGAAGATTAGAGTAGTTGTTAAAATAGAGACCTGTAAGACAAGGATAGTGGCTAAGGGGTATCGTCAAAGGCAAGGTGTTCACTATGACGAAACATTCTCACCCATGGCCATATTGAAATCCATCTTATTTTTATTGGCTATTGTAGCACACTATGATTATGAGATCTGGAAAATGGACGTGAAAACCATGTTCCTTAATGACAATCTCTAGGAGGAAGTGTATATAATATAGCTTGAGGGATTCGTGTCTAAGGACTGCCTAGATAAGGTATGTAGGTTACTTAGGTCCATTTATGGACTAAAGCAAGCTTCCCGAAGTTAGAACATAAGATTTAATGAGGTGATCAAATCTTATGACTTTGTTAAGAATGAAGATAAGCCTTATGTGTACAAGAAGGTAAGTGAAAGCACTATCACCTTCTTAGTGTTATATGTGGATGATATCTTGATTATTTGGAATGATGTAGAAATGTTATCCATAGTAAATGCTTGGTTATCTAGATACTTCTCCATGAAGGACTTAGGGGAAGCATCCTATATCTTGGGGATTTGGATCTATAGAGATAAATCCAAGATGATGCTTGGCTTATCTCAGTCCATGTACATAGACACCATTTTCAAAAGATTTGGCATAAAAAATTTTAAGAGATGTCTCATATTGATGAGACATGGGATATCGCTTTCTAGGAGTATATCCCCAAAGGATGAACATGAATAAGATAACCTATGCCTCAGTCATAGGGTCTATTATGTAAGCCATGCTATGTACCAGGTCCGATACAGTGCATGCTATGAGTGTCACGAGCAAGTATCAAGCGGAACTAGGCTTAGAGCACTGGAAAGCAATAAAGTGTATCCTTAAGTACTTGAGAAGAACTAAGGATCTTTTACTAGTATATGGAGGTAGTATCCTTAGGGTTGAAGGCTACACAGACTCGAGTTTTCAATTCGAAGTCGATGATAACAAGTCTAATTCGGGGTATATGTTCATCCTGAATGAATGAGCAGTATGCTGAAAAAGTTCCAAACAAGATACTACTATTGACTCGACCACAAAGGTGGAGTACATTGCAACAACAGAGGTAGTAAAGGAGAGTGTCTGGATAAAGAAGTTCATTACAAATCTAAGAGTCATGTCGAGCATAGAGGAGCCGATTCCCTTATATTAGGATAACAATGAGGCGATTGCTCAAGTGAAAGAACCTAGGTCTCATCAGAAGTCTAAGCACGTTCTGAGGAGGTTCTACTTGATCAAAGAGATCGTGACCCAAGGAGATGTAGTAATGAAAAAAGTTCCATCCGAAGATAACATCGTAGATCCACTAATAATGCCATTGTCTCATATTGTCTTTGAGCATCATAGGGGTTTGATGGGGATCAGACACATAGGTGATTGGCTTTAAGTTAAGTGGGAGATTGCTAGTCATATGTGCTTGCTAGGTTAAGTGGGAGACACATAGGTGATTGGCTTTAGGTTAAGTGATGGCATGTGTGACATCACATGCACTCTTTTTACTTATTATATTATGTTAGGACCCTTTTTTTTTAGTCCATTTAGTTCAATTGTTTATTGAGTCTATTTAGTTCAGTTAGAGTCAGGTAGATGTTTATTTAATATTTATTTATTATTAGAGTCCAAGTCCTGGTGGACTCTCGGTGGAACTCTATAAATAGTGATGTAATCATTTCTCTTGGAATCAATCAATCAATCAATAAATCAATCTATGAAATGTTATTCCAATCTATGGAGAAACCCTAGGAGGCCAATCGCCTCAAAGCGATCATCCATTTTCTCCCCTTTCTTTTATGATAAGATCTTAAGGTCTTATCATTTAGTATCAGAATGGTGATCCTTGGCGTTCTCGCTGTAGTATTGCCGTAGCTATCCAAAAAAAAAAAAACATTTGAAAGAATGTGAAGCCGATAGCCACCAAGAAGAAGAAGAAGCCGCAGCCACCCCTGCTTCCCCTACTTCCAGCCAGCCCACCCACCGTCACTGCTCTTCGGTCAGTGATCACTGCCACTACTGCTCCCTGGCCAGCAGCCTTCTAAAAAAAAAAAAGGGAAAGGAAGAAAGAAAGAAAGAAAAAAAAAAAAGAAAGAGAGAGAGAAGAAGAAGCAGCAATCACAGCCATGGACCCCTGCTTCCCTTGCTTTCGGCTATTATGATCAAGAGCACACTAAGAGGGGGGGGCGGGGGGTGAATTAGTATAGTGGAAAACTTTCGCTATTTCAAAAGCCTTATCTCAATTAAAGCTGATAAAACAATAATGATTTCAACTCAATCCGTTTTGGAAGGAATTTGAACTTGAAACCTTAAGAGAAAATGCAAAAGAAGACTAAGGTGATTTGCAGCAATGTAAGTTGCACAAATGAAAAGCGTTGGTTTCATAAAGTCTTCATTCAATTCGATTTGGAAAGATAATAACTTTAAAACGTAAGAGAGCGTAAGTGTAGTGAAAGCAAGATGAGGAGAAGAAGCACTATGCTTATGAAATGATTTGCAGTTAAAAAAGATTGCTCAAAACGAAATGCAAACCAGATTTAGAGTGGTTCGCTCTAATGTGACCTATATCCACTTTCGGCTTCCTCCTCTGATGAGGTCACCGGTGTCCACTAGAAGCCTTCCTTCAATAGGTGAAGGCCAACCACCCTTTTACAGCTTTTCTCCTTTTGCCGGGCTTAGGAGACAACCCTTACAAGTTTCACTCCTCTTTTGAATGATCTCAACACTTAGAAAGGAGGAGAACTCTAGCTTTTACAACACTTTAAGGCTTCAAAGTCTCAAGAATATTTCAAGATTTTGGTGCCCTTTCATGCAGGAAAGGGTGGGATTTTTATAGGCCCCAATGAGTTTGAAAATGGAGGCTAAAAGTGTCCATTCCCAGATTTTCGAGATCCTAATGGTACCACCACCTTGCACCTGACATTGGGTGGTACTATCGCTTAGTTTGGGCGGTACCACTGCCTGGCAGAGCTCGAAGATCGAGCTCTAGTGGTACCACCACCTGGCAGGGGCGGTACCACTATTGGTAGCAATAACTGCTAGCGGTGCCACCGCCGGCCAAGAATTCTGGGTCCGAATGGGTTGTTTCATTCGTCCCAATTTGGGTTTGTTAAGGGTCTAGTTGGCCTATAATTAAGTTAGTGGGATTATCTCCCAATCCTAACTTAATATAAACTCTAACTATGACATTTAAGATAAGATTACTACAATTCGTGTTCTGATGCGTCAATCGCTCTTCCGGCAAACTTCCGGTGAACATCCGACGAACCCTCGGTGATGCTCCGGTGGACTCCCGGTAAGCTACTGGACTTCGTGACGATCTTCTTGGCGAGTTTCGATGAGCTTCTATAGCAAGCTCTAGGACTTCTCGGTTGATTCCCGTAGAACTTCCAACGAACATCCGTACTTCCGTCGAACTCTCGAACTCCCAATGAGATCTCGATCCTGACTCCGACACAACACCTACTGCATGTTTTTCTACCATCGTAGTTAATCTTGCACACTTTTCTCAACATATAGATTAGATCAACAAATGACAATTGACTTCATCATCAAAATTTGAGATTCAATAATCTCCCCCTTTTTGATGATGACAATCAATTGATGACGGAGTTAACCTTAACTCCCCCTATCTATATGCCATACTTGAGAAAAGTCATTCTTGAATTCAAAACCTTTGAATTCAAGAGACATATTGATAAGTTAAGTTCATTTAAACTTATCAATACTCCCATCATGATTCCTATCATGACATAGCAATTCTGAAAATGATATCAAGGCATGACATCCATTTTCAAGTCTTATATTTCAAATGTGATGGATAACAATCATAGCAATTTCATCATATGGCAAGATATTAAATTTGTAAAATTGCAAGTTAAGCTCTAGATATCTTATCATAATGCAAACATGTATAATTCATTCTATCATCAATTTGCCACATATTTCTCCCCCTTTGTCATCAATAAAAAGGAGAATGATTCAACAATGTATGCAAGTGTGGAAAAAAAAAATTCATGTCATATTTCAACTTTGTAAAAAAAAATTATATCAATCATATTTCAATCATTCATGACATGGTATCATTCACAAGTTCTCATTTAAAAGAGATAGCTTTCATTACTTTTTTCTTTTTATTTATCTCAAAAAAAATTCTTCCTTCATTAAGAAGGAATTCATGTGAAAGAATCATTATATCAAATCCATTTCTCAATTAAAATTCACAAAAGATAAATCCATAAGAGATGCATTTGTCAATTAATTCCATGTTTCAAAATTTATTTAGTGATGGAGCATGGATATGCAATAAATTTGATATGGCATAGACTCATGAAAACTCCATTCAAGAAATACATTAAGTCCGGAAGAGAAACAAAATCATGCATTTGGACAATGTTTTGTTATAGCTTTTCAATCACAATTATGAAGATATAACATGCTCAGCATCATGGAAACTTTTAGCACCAAGGCACAAAATTTTCAACATTAAAGTAAACATGTTATTGAAGCATACAATCATGTCAAATTCATATTATAAAATTTTCAGCACTGAATTTAAGTGAGTGATCAAAGAATCAAGAAAGTCCAAAAACGAAATTTATGAAATTCATGTATTCAGACAAATTAATATTCCTAACTCCACAAATACATCAAGTTGTAGATACTAATAGATAAACATATTAAGGACTTACGATCATCAAAGTAAGTGGCATAAAAGGTTTATAACAACATAGTATGACAAGAAGGAATTGTGTCCACTTTTTCTAAATACATACATATGCTCATTCAGGTGGTGGAAAGTTAAAATGACTAAACAATGTGTCAAACTATTAGTGAATCTGATGTAGCTCAGATAGGATTTGATCTTGGCATTGTTTAAGTCAATTTTGTCTTTGTTTAAAGTGATCCATCTGAATCCTTATGCCTTTGATAGATGAAGAATGTGCTTGCTCTATTGGAGGTGATTCCTCAAAGGGACCAGTTGGAGGAGATAGATTATCCCTAAAGATTGGTGTTTCCGGTTCTAGTTCAGGTTGAGGGGGATCGGTTCTTCTAGGCAGTCTAACCCAAATATCATCTCTAAATGTACATCTCATCCGTCGAAGTAGATTTTTATTTATGATACTAAATCTATCTACCTTTATAACTTCTTCATTGGGTGGAATTGGAATATCATAGGCATGGAGTATTCTAGTGATTATGCCACCATATGGAAGCATCATGTCCTTTTTAGATATTTCTATCATGTTTTGTTGGATAAGGTAACCAAAACAATTGTTATATCCTTTCATGATCCAATATATGGTGCCTAGTTCCATTTGGCTTACTTCATCATGATGGTATTGTTTTGGGAGAATGATACTAATCAAGATGTGATGAAGTAATTTGGTGCTTAATGGTAGTAAATGCTCACAACTTTTTGGAAGTATCATTAAGTTGGGATTACCAAAAATTGTTCCTATGGCATCAACATAAGTGGTCCCAATTGTTTCATCTGTTAGGATAAGACCACTAAGAGGGGGGGGGGGTGAATTAGTGTAGCGGATTAAAACGTCGGTTTTGATAAATCTTTCGTACGGTAAAAATTGAACTTAAAAGCGTATTCATATAGTAGAGCAGCTAAGGTAATGAGTAAATAAAGCAAGTAAGAAAGTTTGCAGTAATGTGAATAGCAACAATGAAATGCAAACCAGAGATTACGTCGTTTTTAAAGTGGTTCGGTCAAATGACCTACATCCACTTGCGAGGCCCCTCTTCGATGAGGCTCCCACCTTCCACTAGCAAATCTCTTGAAATGGAAGGGTAAATACCCCTCTTACAACTCTTTACAAGCAGTTCACACTCTTACAGATTTTCAAGAAAGAAGGAGGTGAACACTAGCAAATTGAAAACCAAGGATTGCTAAGACTTTTCTAAGACCTTTCTCTCAATCACTTGCTGCTTAAAGTTATTCTCTCTGCTAAGAATTGAGGGGTATTTATAGGCCTCAAGAGGATTAAAATTTGGGCTCCAAAAATTTGAATTCTCTTATGTTCCCGATGCTGGCGGTGCCACCGCCCAGCTCTCGGGTGCTGGGCGGTGCCCAGCCCAGGTAGTGCCACCGCCCAGCTCTCGGCCTCTGGGCGGTGCCACCGCCTAGTCTAGGCGGTGATACCGCCTACACTATTTCAGCTCACTGGTTGGGCTCCAAAATTGGCCCAAACCAGTCCGAACTTCGGCCGAATTGGCCCCTACTTGGGTCATAGGATTAACACCTAATCCTAGCCCTAATTAACGTGCTAATTACAAATTTAAAGACATTTTCTAAGCTATTACAAAGTCCATAAGTCAAGACTTCTTCCGGTGAGCTTTCGGCGAACTTCCGGCGGTCTTCCGATAAACTCTCGGAAACCATTCTGCGGACTCCCGGCATGCTCCTAGACTTCACGATTTGATCTTGGCGAGTTCCGACGAGCTTCTTCGGCAAGCTCCAATCTTTCTCGGTGAGCTCCGTGAACTTCCGACGAACCTTTTGGCGAGCTTCCGAAAAACCCTTCAGCAAGCTCCCTACTCATTCTCGGCTAGTTTCGGCAGCATTCCCGACGAACCTTCGGACTTCCGTCGAACTCTCGAACTCCCAATGAATCCTTCGCGCTTGACTTCGGCACTTTGTTTCGCTTTATGTCTTCATCGTTATCATAGTTAATCCTGCACACACAAGCCAAAACTTAACTCCGATCTAGACAATTATTAAAACGCGAATTGACATTCTGTTGCCCGACACGTCATTGGTTGGCGCTTCGTCCGATTCTTCAGCGCATCGTTCTCTCTTGCGGCTTATTGCCCAATCGGTGGTTGACCTCTGCAACCCCGATATCCTTGGTGCAATTCTGCTCTCCTTGGCCCGATGCCCAACGTCCGAAGCATTCTGCCGTCCAATATCCTGACGTGATCTCCTCCGGCGCAACGTCAATTCCTCCTGCGTCAACTGTCTAATCCTGATCGAGTAGACCTGCATCACTCAAAATGCAGTTAAACATCTGAACACAATCAATTAGTTTCATCATCAAAATCCGAGATTCAACAATCTCCCCCTTTTTGATGATGACAACTAATTGATGACTACCGGAGTTAACCTTAACTCCCCGGAGTTTAAACAAACTCCTCCTATCAATATGCCATTGATAGAACACTTGGATTATCCCAAATCCAAGCAACATTCATCACATGTTATGAAAAACATTTAAACCATCATGCAAATATATAAAATATTCAATTCAATGCATGAAGTCATCAATATACTTCTCCCCCTATGTCATCAACAAAAAGGAGAAGTAGCTCTAGCTATTTTAAAAGATATTCAAGTTTTTGTAATGTGAAGCTAGATTTTCATCACAACATATAAGCACAAAAGCATAGTAAAATTCTTAAGTTCAATAATGGCAATTCAACACTTGTTCTTGTGCAAGATTGCACTTTACTTTTCTTTGCATGTTCTAACTAGCAAAAGCTTTCTCCCCTTTGGTTTTGTTGAAAAGAAGGGATGAGTACAAGCTAGCCAACATTTGCCTTGAGCTAGCAATCTTTCTCCCCCTATGTCATTGCCGAAAAGAAGGAGAGGAACCAATGATTTAGACTTTTACATAAATTATAAATTTGCATCAATCAATATTTCAATCATCACATGATACATACAAGACAAAAATGCAAAGAAATCATGTCATGAAAGACATCAATTGTTAAACATGATATGATAATAGTCTCAAAAATTTCAATTTGCAATACATGTGATACATTGCGATACTAAAAAATTTAATGCGATGCTTTTAAGGATATCAACCTATTTTTTTATACAAAGCATGGCAAGAGCAATTATATTGCAAGTTTTCTAAGTTTTATAATTTTTGCTTCTTTTGAGATAGCAATTCTTTGCTTCTCTACAAGCTAGCAACTTTTATGATATACAAGTTTTACTACATACAAGCTAGCAAATTTTACAATATTTTTAGAACATGCAAGCTAGCAATTTTGAGATGTTCAAGAAAGCAACCCTTGCTTCTTAAAATATACAAGTTTGCTAGATGTGCACGTTAGCATGTTTTGCTTATTGAGACAGGCAAGATAGTGATGTTCAAGAAGACAACTTTTGTTTCTTGAAATAAGCAAGTTAGCAATTTTTGCTACTTAAGATAGGCAAGCTAGCAATCAAGTTTTTGCATCTTCTTGACTTGTGCAAATTAGCTATCTCCCCCTTTGTCATTGTCAAAAAGAAGGGAAATCCCTTTACATCAATTATGACAAAGGTAAGTATCAATCTTATTTGTGCATCATTATATTTTCAAATTAGAATATGCACATTTTCAAAAACCTTATATTTCATTCATGCACGATATTGAATAAATCGATTAACATTATGAGGATATCATACATGATACTAAAATTTTCAATTATTTATAAACATTTTGATCATGATACCAAACATTCATCATTTAGAGCATTCATGACACAAAACATTAAATAAACATTTCTAATACATCATTTTAGCAACAACTCATAGTATTTTAAATCATGATTTACATCATATGCAATACATCACATCATAATTAGAAAGCACAAGTATTGCATGGATCATTATAAATCATAAATGTTTCATATCATGATGGTATCAACTTGTCAAATTATATCCTACCATGCATGATCAAAACTTTTCATTTGTATGCATCAAAATAATATCAAGAGTATTTCATGCATATTATCAAATCATCATTTATAATTACATCAATATTTCAATCATTATTTCAGTTTACACATCATGAGATTAATAAATTTGTATTATAGACAATCTCATGTTTTATCATTCATATTATTTCAATCATTGTTTCAATCATCACTATAACTCATCATGCACAAAATATAAAATATCTATCTTTCAATCATTATTTCAGTTTACACATCATGAGATTAATAAATTTGTATTATAGACAATCTCATGTTTATCATTCATATTATTTCAATCATTGTTTCAATCATCACTATAACTCATCATATGCAAAATATAAAATCATCTAACATGATTCAAATATTTATTTTCAAAATATTTATCACTATTTTCATGTATGATAATAAAGTATTCATGATATCGAACATTAAATCAACATTTTAAGTATTAATCTCTTCATGATTGTTGGTACCAAACATTTATCATTTAAAGCATTCATGATACACAGTATATGCAATACATCACATACATCATCATAATAAAAAGCATATGCATCATTTCAAATCATAATTTCAAATCATCATGGTATTAATCTGTCAAATTGCATCTTGCCATGTATGATCATAACTTTTTCAAATGATAGTATCTAAATGTCAATATTCATTACATCCTATCATGCATGATAATTAACTTCTCATTTGTATTTCATGCATAATTTCATTCATCACATTAGGAATATCAAAAAGAATTAATTGGGTGATGAGATGAATATTTTCATGAATACAAGCAATTGCATAAAAATCATATCATGAAGGATTAGAATATGTGTATACCAAAAGGCATGATTTCTTTTGAAAAACCTCCTCTTAAATAATCAAAAGAAAATCTTCGGAGATCAAATAATAAAAGATATTCAAAAGAAATTTTAAGTCATGAATTTCGAAAAAGATATTCTCTTTAGTAAAAGAACCTTAGGAGAAAAAGATTTCAATTCAAGCATATAAAATCTGGACTTAAGCATAAGAAATCTCAATTTATAAATTTTGAGAAATCAAGATAAAGCTCATTTAAATTTAAATCATCAAATCAAGATCATTTTCAAGAGATTCACAAAAGTGATACAAATAGATTCATGATTTTAATTCCCATGATAATATATTTTCCTTTTAAAGTGTTTCTATTCATGTGATTTATTTCATTTATGCCAAAAAAAAAAAATATGCATCAATGTTCAAAAACCGAAAAAGCCATTTTCATTACCGTAAAAATCGATAATCCATAAGTCTCAAGAATCGTCATGCATAATTTCGAAATCTATTAAGCATGATCATTATGCATGACATCAAAACATGGTTTCAAAATATTTAATATTTTTATTACAAAATTACATCATTATGCATCATCAAAATTGATTTCATAAAGTATTTTCCATCAAGATCATTTTGTTTGTTGTAGTCATGCATTTTTCGTTTTAGGTGAATCTAACTTCATTAAGACATCAAACATGGTTTCAATCAAAATTGGAAATCATCAAAATACATATTATTTCTTCTTGAAAAATATTTATCATCATTTAAACCAAAAAAAAAAAAACTTTCATTACGGCAAATATCACTAATTCATAAATCACAAAAATTATCATGTATAACTTTAAAATCTCATGCATAAAATCGTCAATCATGGTATCAAAACATTTAATATTTTCATTACATCATTATGCATTACTTCAAATCAAACATAATTTCATTTAATCAAAATCGAGAAATAACAATGGAAATCAACATGATACACATTATTACTTCTTAACCACATATAGCATAATTTCATAAGGCATTTTTAATCAAAATCATTTTGTTTATCATAAACATGCAATTTTCATGATTATTTTTAAAATTACGAGAATCATAAGCATGATTCCTAATTTTTGCATTTCCATTATTAAATTATTAGACATGCAATTTTCAAGAAAATGAATTCTAAACTAAATAAAAGAGGAAAATGCATCATAAAAAGCATCACGTAATTTCAAAATAAATTAAGGGAGTTGAGTTACTTACCTTGTAGTCGAAGCCCGTCAAAGCCCAATTCGCCGTTTCACCTTTGGAAGTTCTTGATTCATCCTTGGTTGCCTTCCTCTTCTTTGGCCTCTTCCTCCGTTCAAGTTCATTGTTTATTTTAGATTTTTGTTTAATGAACTTATTAAGATTTAGTGTTCGAAGTTCAAGTTCATCATTGTCCTCATCACTTGAGTCATCGCTCAAGTGGTATTCATTTGTCCGGAGTTCCAAATCCTTCCTATTCTTTGGAAGGTGGTTCAAGTGCTCATCGGGTTCAAAATGTTCCAAAAGTGTCATTTCATAAGTCATTAATGACCCGATTAATTCTTCTAATGAAAAATCATTTAAATTTTTTGTCTCTTGTATTGCGGTTATTTTAGCATCCCACCTTTTTGGAAGGGATCTTAAGATCTTACTTACGAGGTCAAAATTTGAAAAAGATTTACCAAGAACTCTTAGATTATTGACGACATCCGTGAAACGGGTGTACATGTCGCCTATAGTCTCGCTTGGTTGCATTTGAAAAAGCTCCAAATCATGCAATAAAATGTTAACTTTCGAGTCTTTGACTCTACTAGTTCCCTCGTGCGTGATTTCAAGTGTTCGCCAAATATCAAAAGCCGTTTCGCACATAGAAATCCGATTGAACTCATTTTTGTCCAAAGCACAAAATAAGGCATCCATAGCCTTTGCGTTTAAAGAAAAATACTTCTTCTCCAAATCCGACCATTCGTTTATCGGTTTAGAGGGAAGTTGAAAACCGTTTTCAACAATATTCCATAAATCCAAATTCATAGAAATCAAGAAAACTCTCATTCGAGTTTTCCAATAAGTGTAGTCCAATCCGTTAAACAATGGTGGACGAAAAACCGAAAAGCCCTCTTGAAAGCCATGAAGAGCCATTTCTCTCAGGTGTAAATCCGAAATGAGAAATGCCGGGCTCTGATACCAATTGTTAGGATCAAGAGCACTAAGAGGGGGGGGGGTGAATTAGTGCAGCGGATTAAAACGTCGGTTTTGATAAATCTTTCGTACGGTAAAAATTGAACTTAAAAGCGTATTCGTATAGTAGAGCAGCTAAGGTAATGAGTAAATAAAGCAAGTAAGAAAGTTTGCAGTAATGTGAATAGCAACAATGAAATGCAAACCAGAGATTACGCCGTTTTTAAAGTGGTTCGGTCAAATGACCTACATCCACTTGCGAGGCCCCTCTTCGACGAGGCTCCCACCTTCCACTAGCAAATCTCTTGAAATGGAAGGGTAAATACCCCTCTTACAACTCTTTACAAGCAGTTCACACTCTTACAGATTTTCAAGAAAGAAGGAGGGGAACACTAGCAAATTGAAAACCAAGGATTGCTAAGACTTTTCTAAGACCTTTCTCTCAATCACTTGCTGCTCAAAGTTATTCTCTCTGCTGAGAATTGAGGGGTATTTATAGGCCTCAAGAGGATTCAAATTTGGGCTCCAAAAATTTGAATTCTCTTATGTTCCCGATGTTGGCGGTGCCACCGCCCAGCTCTCGGGTGCTGGGCGGTGCAACCGCCCAGCCCAGGTGGTGCCACCGCCCAGCTCTCGGCCTCTAGGCGGTGCCACCGCCTAGTCTAGGCGGTGCCACCGCCTACACTATTTCAGCTCACTGGTTGGGCTCCAAAATTGGCCCAAACCAGTCTGAACTTCGACCGAATTGGCCCCTACTTGGGTCATAGGATTAACACCTAATCCTAGCCCTAATTAACGTGCTAACTACAAATTTAAAGACATTTTCTAAGCTATTACAAAGTCCATAAGTCAAGACTTCTTCCGGCGAGCTTTCGGCGAACTTCCGGCGGTCTTCCGATAAACTCTCGGAAACCATTCTGCGGACTCCCGGCAAGCTCCTAGACTTCACGATTTGATCTTGGCGAGTTCCGACGAGCTTCTTCGGCAAGCTCCAATCTTTCTCGGTGAGCTCCGTGAACTTCCAACGAACCTTTTGGCGAGCTTCCGAAAAACCCTTCAGCAAGCTCCCTACTCATTCTCGGCTAGTTCCGGCAGCATTCCCGACGAACCTTCGGACTTCCGTCGAACTCTCGAACTCCCAATGAATCCTTCGCGCTTGACTCTGGCACTTTGTTTTGCTTTATGTCTTCATCGTTATCGTAGTTAATCCTGCACACACAAGCCAAAACTCAACTCCGATCTAGACAATTATTACAACGCGAATTGACATTCTGTTGCCCGGCACGTCATTGGTTGGCGCTTCATCCGATTCTTCAACACATCGTTCTCTCTTGCGGCTTATTGCCCAATCGGTGGTTGACCTCTGCAACCCCGATATCCTTGGTGCAATTCTGCTCTCCTTGGCCCGATGCCCAACGTCCGAAGCATTCTGCCGTCCAATATCCTAACGTGATCTCCTCCGGCGCAACGTCAATTCCTCCTGCGTCAACTGTCTAATCCTGATCGAGTAGACCTGCATCACTTAAAATGCAGTTAAACACCTAAACACAATCAATTAGTTTCATCATCAAAATCCGAGATTCAACATCATCGTCCAATTGTCCTCTAAAATAACAACATCCTTCTTTCACTGGGATGCCTATTATGTCGCAAATAGATCTATCCGTAATGGATATATGATGTCCTAAAAGATAGGTAGACACCCTTTCTTCTTCATCTACATGTAGATTGTTATAAAACAACCTAACAAGTCTAGGGTATATAGGTTCACTTATTTGTAGGATTGGAAGTAGGTTTAGATTTGCAAACTATCGAATATGTTCTAAATCACTTAGTTCATCTAAGTCAACATATTTTCCCTTATGAACATTGCTAAATTCTATGGATGTAAATTTTAGGGCTTGTTGATTTGAATCAAAGATTATGGAATCATAGTTTTCTTCTAATCTCCTCTTCCCTTTGTCCTTAGAGGATCTTCTAGAACCCATAAATACTGCAATTATGAAGATAGATAATGAGCAAGAGTAGAATAATACAAAAGAAAAATCAAAGCCTTTTAGAGAATACCTTAGTTGAGATCTTCAAGAAGATGTAGGATTGATCCTTGATCTTGTAGGAAATAGGGAGTTATGGGCAACTAGAGTAAGAGAATGGAGTTCAAAGGAGGTTTGGAGCTGCAAGGGTGAGTGAAAAATGAGTTGGGGTCGGATCTACTGTCGGCCCTAGCTCAGTTTTAAAAGGGGGCATGTTGCAGGCGGTGGCACCGCTGGCTGGGCGGTGCTACCGCCTACCACCCATGACAGTTGGGTGTGTGGGCTGATGTGGGTGATTTCAACTTGAAGGGAGTTTTTGTTTGTAGAGCACACAACCTTAATTACATAATCATGTAAAAATTCACATCTAGCCGGCGGTGCCACCGCCTACCACCCGTGACAGTTGGGTGTGTGGGCTAATGTAGGTGATTTCAACTTGAAGGGAGTTTTTGTTTGTAGAGCACACAACCTTAATTACACAATCATGTAAAAATTCACATCATAAGATAAGAAAGTTCATACATTTATGATCGATCTTGTGAAATGCATACTATACTCAAATGTCATATAGAGCTTATATGTTTTTACTATGTTTATTATTCATCATGCAAGCATCGTAAGCCGTAAGTTCATGATCTTGTAAGATATGGTTGGATTCAAAAAAATTGAGGGAGGAATGTATCTGATAAATTCAGAAATCCGGAGGATGTGTGAAGGGGAATTTATGCATAATAGTTTACAAGTTTCAAAATTTGAGGGATCAAACTTAAGTGTTTATCACACAAGATTGCATCATTAACATATGGAACATAAGTATCATTTTGTAATTGATAGTTTTAATTCTACTAATCCTCTTTTTGTCATTTTAGCTAGAGAGCATTATGAGTCATTTTGGATTTCTGGTCATAAACCTTGAGCACCCAAAAAGCAAGATATCATCTCTTGCTCCTAGCTTAAGATGGTATACGTTTCTGAAAAAGATGATGATTTTTAGGTACCCATTTGACCTTGGGTGCCTCAAAAACCGATCTAAATTGCTTATCATGATACATGGAGTTCTTTATGGTTCCTTTAAGAAGCTAAATCAATTTGTTTGGACTACACTTTTTAAATGGACAATGATAAGTTTTATGTTCATGTTTGCAACAAAAGTTGCATTTATTTTGGTGCGAAATATACAAGATAGGGCCTTTAACGAAGGTGGTTGGATTTTGGGAAGAGCTTCTCACAAATCCAATTCTACTTCTTTTATGAACTTGACCCTTATTGATAAGGATCATGTTCAAGGACTTACTACCAATCTCAAATTTCATCAAGGTATCCTTGAGTAGCAAGTTCTCCTTTTGAAGTATCTCTAAATCATGGTATTTTGTACATGGAGCTAAACTATCATTATGCTTAATTTTTAATTTATCAAAATTACCAACAAGAGAATCATACTCCTTTTTTAACAATTTATATTTTCTACTAATTATTTTGCATTCATCAAATAAATCATGGAACGCATTTAATAATTTATCAAATGATAAATTTGCATAAATTGAACTTGATACCTCCTCTCCAATGGCCATTAGTGCATAGTGAGCAACTTGCTCGGTGTTGGCCTCCTCTTCTTTGGATGCGCTTGAGTCATCCCATGTTGCTTTAAGCGCCTTCTTCTTTGGTGTTCTCTTCTTGGCTTGGGGACATTTACTTTTGTAGTGTCTCGGCTTCTTGCATTCATAGCAAATTACTTGGTCTTTCTTAGGTTCAAATTTATTTTTAGTGTTATTTTTAAATTTATTTCTTTTAATAAATTTTTTAAATTTCCTTGTTAAAAGTGTCAAGTCATCATCAAAGTCCTCATCACTTGAGTTTTCTCTCAAGTGGTCTTCTTGTGTTCTAAGTGTAATATCCTTCTTGTTCTTTGGAAGGTTGTCCTCAAGCTCTTCATGAGCTTTGCAAATCATTTCATAGGTCATTAATGACCCAATTAATTCTTCAAAAGGAAAGTTGTTTAAATATTTGGTCTCTTGAATAGTCGTGACTTTAGGGTCCCAACTCTTTGGAAGGGATCTTAAAACTTTGTTAACGAACTTGAAATCTGAAAAACCATTGCCAAGTCCTTTTAGACCATTGACGACATCCGTAAAACGAGTGTACATGTCTCCAATGATCTCACTCGGTTTCATTCGAAATAATTCATAAGAATGTACTAAAAGATTGATTTTTGACTCTTTCACTCTACTTATGCCTTCGTGAGTCACTTCGAGTGTGTGCCAAATATCAAAAGCCGAAACAAATTGAAACATGATTGAACTCATTTTTATCTAGTGCATAAAATAAGGCATTCATAGCCTTTGCATTTAAAGCAAAAATCTTCTTCTCTAATTCATTCTAATCAATCATTAGAAGAGAAGACTTTTAAAATCCATTTTCTTTAATATTCCAAAGCTCAAAATCCATAGAAATTCGAAAGATCCTTAGTCTTCCAATAGGTGTAATCCGTCCCATTGAACATAGGCAGACGTGTAATTAAGTGACCCTCTCGGTTTTCGACAAATGCCATCTCTCTTGGGTTTTAATCCAACTGAGAGTGAACCTTGCTCTGATACCAATTGTTAGGATCAAGAGCGCACTAAGAGGGGGAGGGGGGGGGTGTGAATTAGTGCAACGGAAAACTTTCGCTATTTCAAAAGCCTTATTTTGATTAAATCCGATTCAACAATAATGATTTCAACTCAAACCGTTTCAGAAGGAATTTTAACTTGAAACCTTAAGAGAAAATGCAAAAGAAGACTAAGGTGATTTGCAGCAATGTAAGTTGCACAAATGAAAAGCGTTGGTTTCATAAAGTCTTCGTTCGATTCGATTCGGAAAGATAATAACTTTAAAACATAAGAGAGCATAAGTGTAGTGAAAGTAAGATGAGGAAAAGAAGCACTATGCTTATGAAATGATTTGTAGTTAAAGAAGATTGCTCAAAATGAAATGCAAACCAGAATTAGAGTGGTTCAGTCAAACGTGACCTACATCCACGTTCGGCTTCCTCCTCCGATGAGGTCACCGGTATCCACTAAAGGCCTTTCTTCAATAGGTGAAGGCCAACCACCCTTTTACAGCTTTTCTCCTTTTGTCAGGCTTAGGAGACAACCCTTACAAGTTTCACTCCTCTCTTGAATGATCTCAACAATTAAAAAGGCGGAGAACTCTAGCTTTTACAGCACTTTAAGGCTTCAAAGACTCAAGAATATTTCAAGATTTCGGTGCCCTTTCATACAGGAAAGGGTGGGGTTTTTATAGGCCTCAATGAGTTTGAAAATGGAGCCTAAAAGTGTCCATTTGCCAATTTCCAAGGTCCTAGCAGTACCACCGCCTGGCACCTAACACTGGATGGTACTATCGCTCAGTCAGGGCGGTACCACCGCTTGATAGGGGCGGTACCACTACTGGCAGTAATAACTGCCAGTGATACCACTACTGGTAGCAATAATTGTTAGCGGTACCATCGCCCATAATTCTTGGGAGACCGAGTCTCTTGTGTGGTGCCACCGTCGGTCAGGAATTCTGGGTCCGAATGGGCTGTTCCATTCGGCCCAATTTGGGTTTGTTAAGGGCCCAATTGGCCTCCAATTAAGTTAGTGGGATTACCTCCCAATCCTAACTTAATCTAAACTCTAACTATGACATTTAAGACATGATTACTGCAATTCGTGTTCCGGTGCATCAATCACTCTTCCGATGAACTTCCGGCGAACATCCGATAAACCCTCGGCAATGCTCTAATGGACTCCCGGCAAGCTACTAGACTTCGCGACGATATTCTTGGCAAGTTCCGACGAGCTTCTATGTCATGCTCTAAGACTTTTCGGTTAGTTCCCGTAGAACTTCCGAGAACATCCGAACTTCCGTCGAACTCTCAAACTCCCAATGAGATCTCAATCCTGACTTCGGCACAACGCCTACTGCATGTCTTACTGCTATCATAGTTAATCATGTACACTTTTCTCAACATATATATTAGATTAACAAATGACAATTGACTTCATCATGAAAATTTGAGATTCAACACTGGCCAACCCACCCTTTGCCTATTATTGCTCTTCGGCCAGCGACCGACTCTGCCCTGCTTCCAGCCAGAGTCCACCGCCACCTCCCACCCGAGCCACCACTACTGCTAGGAGACGACGTTGCTAGTGTCCCATTCCGCTGTAGCCCCATTGTTCTCCACCGTCGCTATAGCCCCATTGTTATCCCCGACCACCAACCTCCCCCTCTTCAGCACCATCGTTGCTTCTCAGACAAGGCAACTCATCTCTCCACCGCCGCCCATACTTCCCGGCAGCCTGTACTCCTATTTCAGCTCGCCGCACCCCTACTTCCCTTCTTCCCCACTGTCGCTGCAAGGCAACTCCTTCTGCACCGCCGCCGTTGCTTCCCGATCGCTCGATCACCACTGTTTGCCTCCCATCTACAACCCTAGCCATCCCCCCCCCCCCCCACCTGGGTCACAGTCGCAACCACCGGTTGCTGTAGCCCCTTATTGTAGTGGTTGCAGAAACAGAGCTTCCTCTATTGCCGTAGCCCCCCATCAATCCCTGCCGTGACCATCGCTGCCTCCTTCTCCACCGACACCGTTGCACTCTGGTCAGTGACCACCACTACCGTAGTCGCCTTCCAGCAGCACATGCAGCAACCGTAGTGAGTTCTTGCGCGGTTGTGCCTCAACCCCGACAACGCACGCACCGACTCCTCTTCAAAACCATGGCCGCTTCAACACTGCCCTCCCTCATCGCTGCTCCCGGCTAGTGCATCTACCATCGGCGATGCTACTCCCAACCACTCCACCATCGCTACCTTCTCTTGGGTCATAGCTGCAGTCGCTCGACCATCCCTCCTCACGGCAATCAAAACAAGGCAACCACCACCGTCGCAGCCACCATTGTGTCCTCAATCGCACACGATCCCTAGGCATCATTGGTGCCTCCTTTCATAGTGCGATAGAGACAAAGCCATGCTGCCTTCCATCTGTGCCATCGTAGCCACCGCAACGGCGAGCCCTTGGCGGCGCTGCCGCCAGCTGCACAACCATCGCTGCCTCCCAACCCTCCATACAGTGACCACAACAAGCATCACTGCCTCCCACGCAGTTGACTGCAGCTACATCCCCGCATCCTCGTAGCAACCCTTCATTCCCACAATGCTACCATCGATTGCATCACAACAGCAGCACTAAATAGGGCAGTGATTGATTCCCTAGTCCCGACACAAGAAACAGGAGTTGAGATTATAGATTTGCAGTCTTATGCAATGGCCACTAATAACTCAATGAAAGCACAAATGGAAGCATTAGAATTAGAATTGAGAACCTATGGCAAAAAAAACTTAATGATTTCAAAAAGAGCCTATTGGAGAGTCTCAGCAAATTTCAACAAGATATGGGCTCAAGTTCTACATTGCACAGATTTAAAAATATAAGAAAAGGGCCCCAAGATTGTGACACAAACTACTCACACATGAAGGTGAAATATCCAAGATGGGAAGATGGAGATCCGACTAATTAGATCTCTAGGGTAGAAATTTTTTTCTATTTTCATACAACCCTAGATGAATCCAAGGTAGAAGTGGCCTCAATTCAGCTCGATGGAGATGTAATCCAGTGGTACGATTGGTATAAAACTTGCTACGGAGTTCCTTCGTGGGAGTAGCTCAAAAGAGAGCTTCTGGTTCGCTTTAGCCCATCTGAATATGAGAATATTGATGGCTAGCTCTCCAATATTCGTTAGACTTCTACAGTATTGGAATATCAAAGTAGGTTTGAAAAATTGTCAAATCAAGCTAGAGATTGGTCATAACGATAACTTTTGGGTACATTTATTGAAGGTCTTATCCCATAGATCCAGTGTGAAGTTAAGGCTCGTCAACCCCGCACTATGATAGCTGCGATCTCATTTGTGTATCTACATAAGAAAAAAATTAGCAAGGAAAGATTAGCAAGGGGTTTGTACTATGATGAAAAGTGGAGTATAGAGCACTGATGTAAACAAGGGCAACTTCTGATGATTGAACCAATTGGAGAGGAACCGAAAGCTATGAATATGGACTCTGATTATGAAGGTATAAATTTTAATGAAGATGTTAGACTTACCATACATACAATGCATGGATTAACTAGCTACTCTAACTCGCAAACTATGGAAGTTGGCGGAACTCTAGAACATCAGCCTATTATAGTTTTGATTGATATTGGTAGCACTTGTTAGGATCAAGAGTGGCACTAAGAGGGGGGGTGAATTAGTGCAATGAAAAACTTTCTCGATTTCAGAAAAATGTTCGTTTCGATTAAAATTGATTCTAACAAAAATGATTTCGATTCAATCCGTTTCGGAGAGATTATGAACTTGAAAGCTTTTGTAAAAGTGCAAGAGAGGATTAAGGAGATTTGTAGTAATGTAAATTGCACAAACGAAAAGCAAACTAGAATTTAGAGTGGTTCAGTCAATGTGACCTACATCCACTTTCGGATTCCTCCTCCGACGATGTCTCCGGTGTCCACTAGAGGCCTTCCTTCAATAGGCAAAAGCCAACTACCTTTTACAGCTTTATCTCATTTTGCCGGGTTTAGGAGACAACCCTTACAAGTCTCACTCATCTTTCTTGGATGGTTACAAGGCTAAGAGATGAAGGAGAACTCTTCAGTTTTACAACACTTTAAGAGTCAAGAACTCAAGATTATGTCAATAGCTTTCGTGCCCTTTCATGCAGAAAAGGGTGGGGATTTTATAGGCCCCAATGACTTCAAAAATAGAGCCAAAAAGTATCTCATCCTAGATTTTTGGGGTACTAGCGGTACCACCGCCATTACTGGATAGTACTACCGCCTACAGTCTGACACTAGGTGATACTACCGCTCAGTCTCGACGGTACTATCACTTGATAAAGCTTAGAGACTAAGCTCTAGTGGTACCATTGCCTGACAAGGGCGGTACCACCATTGGCAGCAATAACTGTCAGCGGTACCACTGCCCAATTTGGGGGATACCACCACCCAGACCACTTGGGAGATTGGGTCTTCTAGGTGGTGCCACCGCCGGTCATATTTTTAGGGGCTGATTAGCTATTCAATCCGACCCAAATCAGCCCTGTTAAGGGCTCAATTGGCCCCTAATTAAGTTAGTGGGATTACCTTCCAATCATAACTTAATTTACGCTCTAACTATGATAATTAAGACATGATCACAACACTTCTTGTTCCGATGTATCAATTGCTCTTTCGGTGAGCTTCCGACGTACTCCCGGCGAACATCCGACGAACTCTCGGCAATGCTCTGGCGGACTCCCGGCAAGCTCCCATACTTTATGACGATCTTCTTGGCGAGCTCCAACAAGATTTTTTGGCAAGCTCCTGGATTTCTCGGTTGGTTCCGGCAAAACTTTCGACGTTCCAGTGAACTCTCGAACTCCCAACGTGATCTCAATATTGACTCCGGCACAACACCTACTTTATGTCTTACTGCTATTGTAGTTAATCCTGTACACTTTTCTCAACATATGAATTAGATCAAATAAGTTATAATTGACTTCATCATCAAAATCCGAGAGTCAACAATCTCCCCCTTTTTTATGATGACAATCAATTGATAATGGAATTAACCTTAACTCCCCCTATATATATGCCATACTTGAGAAAAAACATTTTTGAATTCAAGTATCAAACTGATAAGTTAAGTTCATTTAAACTTATCAATACACACATTATGATTTCTATCATGATCTATCATTTCTCAAAATGATGTTAAGGCATGACATCTATTTCCAAGTATGATATTTCAAATATGAAAGATGACAAAGATAGCAATTCATCAATCTCTGGTAAGATATCAATTGTAAAATAACAAGTTAAGCTCTACATATCTTATCATAATAAAAGAAATTTATCATGCTAACATTTCGAGTATTTATGATGAAATACATTGCATACATTTGTCATCAATTTACCACATTTTGGTATTATTTCTCTCCCTTTGCCATCAACAAAAGTAGATATTTCAATTTGTACAAATTCATACAAGTGTAGTAAAAATTCATGCCACATTTCAATTTGTAAAAATTCATACCAATCATATTTCAAGAGATAGTTTGCATGAAGAAATAATACCATTCAAAAGTTATAAACATTAAAGTGATAGTTTCCATCAACTTCTCCAGCCCCCCCTTTTTTTTAATCAAAACTTTGCATGAAGAAGGAAAGAAAGGAGGAAATCCATTAAAAATCAACTTTGTGAAATGATTTGAATCAAGTCAAAAACGATAAAAGAGTTTCATTAAATCATGCTTCAATTTTTAAGATATTCATATAAAATCAAATCCTTATTAAGAAAGAATTCATGTGAAAGAATCATCATATGAAGGATAAAAGAAATTCCATGAATAAACCTTCATAATAAGAGGAGCATCACATCAAATCCATTTCTCATTAAAAATTCATAAGAGTGAAATCCGTGAGAGATGCATTTATCAATTAATTCCATGTATCAAAAATCATTAAGTGACGGAGCAAGGATATGGAATACACTTGATATGGCATAAACCCATGAAAGCTCCATTCAAGAAATACATAAAGATAGTCCGAAAAAGAAATATAACAACTCATGCATTCGGACAAATTAACATTCCTAACTCCGCAAATGATCATATATCAAGTTATAGATACTAACAGTTAAATGTATCAAGGAATTTAGAATGATACATTTATTAAAGTAATCACAAAATTTAACCATCAAGGTAGTTAGCATAGAATTTTACCATCAAAGTAAGTAGCATTTTAAGCATCAAGGCATAGAATTGCGATCATCAAAGTAAGTAGCATTTTAAGTTTACAACATCAAGGTAAATAATATAGGATTACAATATAACAAAGAGGAATTGTATCCACTTCTCCCTAAATACACAGCTTATTTAGGTGGTGGAAAGTTAAAATGTCTAAACAAAGTATTAAACTATTGATGAATCTACTGCAACTCAATTAAAATTTGATCCTGGCATTGTTCAAGTTGATCTTATCGTTGTTCAAAATGATCCATCCAAGTCCCTATGTCATAGATAGATGAGAGAGGTGCTTGCCTACTAGAGGTGATGCCTCAAAGGGACCAGTTGGAGAAGATTGATTACCCCTAAATATTGGTGTTTCAAGTTCTAGTTTAGGTTGAAGGGGATCAATCCTTCTAGGCATTCTAGTCCATATACCATTTTGAAATTTACATCTCATCCTTTGAAGCAGGTTTCTATTTATGATACTAAATCTATCTAGTTTTCTAACCTCTTCGTCGGGTGGAATAGTTATATCATAGGCATGGAGTAGTCTTGTGATTAAGCCACCATATGGAAGCATCATGTCCTTTTTTGATAGTTCAATCATGTTTTGTTGGATTAGGTAACCAAAACAATTGTTGTGTCCCTTCATAATACATGGTACCTAATTCCATTTGGCTTACTTCATCATGATGATATTGTTTTGGGAGAATGGTGCTTACTAGGATGTGATGAAGTATTTTTGTGCTTAAAGGTAGTAAATGTTCGCAGCTTTTTGGAAGAATAGTCAAGTTAGGATTACCAAAAATTATTCCTAAGGCATTAACATAAGTAGTCTCAACTAATTCTTTATCCCATTGTCCTCTAAAATAACATCCTCTTTCTTTTACCAGAATTCATATGATGTTGCAAATGGTTCTATCCGTAATGGGTATATGATGTCCTAAGAGATAGGTAGATACCCTTTCATTTTCATCTACATATAAATTATTGTAAAATAGTCTAACAAATTTAAGGTAGATAGGTTCACTTATTTGAAGGATTGGGAGTATGTCTAGATTAGCAAACCATTGAATAGGTTCTAAATCACTTAATTCGTCTAAATCAACATATTTCCTCTTATGAACATGTCTAGATTTTATGGATGAAAATTTTAGAACATGTTGATTAGAATCGAAAAGTAGGGAGTCATAATTTTCATCTAATCTCCTCTTCCCTTTGTCCCTAGAGGATCTTCAAGAAGCCATGAGACTAAACACATTAATGATGAGAGAACTACATATAAGAGGCAAGATCTATCAATAAATTGAGAAAAGAGGTTTGAGAATTACCCTTGTAGTAATCTTCTTGAAAGGTTGAGATTGATCCTTGGATTTGAAGAAGAAGAAGAGGGTTTCCTTGAGTTTCTAGAGGAGGATCAAGGAGAATGAGGGGTGGAGAGGTGTTTAGAGGTGTGAGGAAGGGATGTAGGAGGGCTTGGTGTCGGTTCTACTGCCGGCCCTACGTGCCTTTTTACAATGTAGATTGCTGGCAGTGTGTGGTGTTATCATGGGTGATTCCAACTTAAAAAAAAAATTTATTGTGAAGCACACAACCTTATTTACATTATCATGTAAAAATTTGCTTTATAAGAGGAGAAGATTCGTATTGAAGATTGTACGTTCATGATTCATCATTTGAAATGCATACTAAACTCAAACATTGAATTAAGAAATGCATACAATAAGTTCATGATTCATCATATAAAATTTGTATGCAAGCATCGTAAAAGCTCGTATGGAAAATTGCACACACTATAAGATCATGATTCAAGTGATGATCCAAAAAAAATCAAGGTCCAAACACAAATTCATGATCTTGTTAGATAGAATTCAATCCGAAAAAAAATTTAGGAGGGAATGTACCCTAGAAATTTAGAAATCCATAAGAAGTTAGAAAGGGAACTTATGCATAAGAATTTTTAGGTTTGAGAGATCAAGATCAAGCGTTGATCACACAAGATTTCAAATAATTATTGCATCATGAACTTATAAGTATCATTTTGTAACTAATAGTTTTAATTCTTATGATCCCCTTTTTATTATTTTGGCTAGAGAGCTTTATGAGTTATTTTGGATCTCTGGTCATAAGCTTTGAGCATCCAAAATCAAAGTATCATCTCTTGCTCCTAACTTGTGATAGTATATTTTTCTACAAAAAGAGATGATTTTTAGGTACCCATTTGACCTTGGGTGCCTCAAAAATCAATCTACATAGCTTATCATGTTGCATTGAGTCATTTGAGATTCTTTTACGAACCCAAATCAATTTATGTGGACTATATTTCTTGAATGGATATTTGTATGCAACATGTCCAAGTTTGCAACAAAAGTTGCATTTGGTGTGAGGTGATACATGTAAGGTAAAACCTTTAATAAAAGTGGTTGGATTTTGGTAAGAGCTACTCATAAATCTGATTCTGCCTCTTCTATGAACATGACCCTTATTTGCAAGAATCATGTTCAAGGACTTGCTACCAATCTCAAATTTCTTTAAGGTTTATTTGAGTAGCAAGTTTTCCTTTTGAAGTATTTCTAGTTTATGGCATTTTGTGAGAAAGCTAAGCTATTTTCATGCTCAATCTTTACTCTATCAAAATTGCTAATAAGAGAAGCATGTTCTTTTTTTAAATAGTTATATTTTTTACTCAAGATTCTACATTCATCAAACAATTTATGAAAAGCACTTGAAAGCTCATCGAAAGTTAAATTTGTGTCTAATGAACTTGTTACCTTATCTCCAATAGCCATTAGCGCATAGTGAGCAACTTGCTCGGTGTTGGTTGACTCCTCTTCTTTGGAAGCACTTGAGTCATCCCATGTAGCTTTGAGAGTCTTTTTCTTTGGTTGCCCCCTCTTTGCTTGGGACATTCACTCTTGAAGTGTCATGGCTTATTGCATTCATAACATATCACTTATTATTTTTTACGTTCAAATTTATTTTTAGCATCATTTTTAAATTTATTTTTTTTTATAAATCTTTTGAACTTTTTTGTTATGAGTGTCACGTCATCATCAAAGTCCTTATCACTTGAGTTTTCCTTCAAGTGGTTTTCTTGTGTTCTCACTGCCATATCCTTCATGTTCTTTGGAAGAGTATCCTCAAGCTCTTCATGAGCTTTACATGTAATTTCATAGGTTATTAGTGACCCAATTAGTTCTTCAAGAGGAAAATTATTTAGATCTTTGGCCTCTTAAATGGTTGTTACTTTAGGGTCCTAACTTTTTGGAAGGGATCTTAAAATCTTATTAACAAATTTAACATCCGAGAAACCTTTACCAAATCCTTTTAGACCATTGATGACATCCGTAAATCAGGTGTACATGTCTCCAATGGTCTTACTTGGTTTCATTCGAAACAACTCATAATAATGCACTAAAAGATTAATTTTTGACTTCTTCACTCTACTAGTGCCTTCATGAGTCACTTTGAGTATATGCCAAATATCAAAAGTAGTTTCACAAATGGACACACGATTAAACTTGTTTTTATCTAAGGCACAAAACAAGGCATTCATAGCCTTTGTGTTTAAAGTAAAAGTCTTCTTCTTCTACTCATTCCAATCATTCATTGGAAGAGAAGACTTTTGAAAGTCATTTTCTACAATATTCCATAATTCGAAGTCCATTAAAATTAGGAAGATCCTCATTCTAGTCTTCCAATATGTGTAATCCGTCCCATTGAACATGGGCAGACGTGTAATTGAATGACCCTCTAGGTTTCCAACAAATGTCATCTCTCTTGGGTTTAAAACCAAATGAGAGTGAACCATGCTCTGATACTAATTGTTAGGATCAAGAACAGCACTAAGAGGGGGGGGGGGTGAATTAGTGCAGCGAAAAACTTTCCCGATTTCCAAAAAATGTTCGTTTCAATTAAAAGTGATTCCGACGAAAATGATTTCAATTCAATCCATTTCGGAGAGATTATGAACTTGAAAGCTTTCGTAAAAGTGCAAGAAAGGATTAAGGAGATTTGTAGTAATGTAAATTACACAAATGAAAAGCAAACCAGAATTTAGAGTGGTTCGGTCAATGTGACCAACATCAACTTTCGGATTCCTTCTCCGAAGAGGTCTTTGGCGTCTACTAGAGGCCTTCCTTCAATAGGCAAAGGCCAACCACCTTTTACAACTCTATCTCCTTTTACTGGGTTTAGGAGATAACCCTTATAAGTCTCACCCCTCTTTCTTAGATGGTTACAAGGCTAAGAGATGAAAGAGGAGAACTCTTCACTTTTACAACACTTTAAGACTAAATAACTCAAAATTATATCAATAGCTTTCGTGCCCTTTCATACAGAAAAGGGTGAGGATTTTATAGGCCCCAATGACTTTAAAAATGGAGCCAAAAAATGTCTCATCTAGGATTTCCGAGGTACTAGTGGTACCATTGCCATTACTGGGTGGTATTACCGCCAACAGTCTGGCACTGGGCGATACTACCACTCAGTCTAGGCGGTACCACCGCTTGACAAAGCTCGGAGATCGAGCTCTGGCGGTACCCCCACTTGACAGGGGCGGTACCACCGCTAGCAGTAATAATTGGTGGTGGTACCACTACCCAGACCACTTGGGAGACTAGGTCTTCTGGGCGGTGCCACCACCCGCCATGTTTTCAGGGGCTGATTGGGCTGTTCAATCCAACCCAAATCAGCCCTGTTAAGGGCCTAGTTGGCACCTAATTAAGTTAGTGGGATTATCTCCCAATCCTAACTTAATTTATGTTTTAACTATGATAATTAAAACATGATCACAACACTTCTTATTCCGGTGCGTCAATTGCTCTTCCAGCAAGCTTTCGCCATACTTTCGGCGAACATTCGACGAACTCTCGGCAATGCTCCGACGGACTCCCAGCAAGCTCCCCAAATTTATGACGATCTTCTTGGCGAGCTCCGATGAGTTTTTTTGGCAAGCTCCTGGACTTCTTGGTTGGTTCTAGCAAAACATCCGATGAACATCCGGAGTTCCGGCGAACTCTCGAACTCCCAACGTGATCTCGATCTTGACTTCGGCACAACACCTGCTTTATGTCCTACTACTGTTGTAGTTAATCCTGCACACTTTTCTCAACATATGGATTAGATCAAACAAGTTACAATTGACTTCATCATCAAAATCCAAGATTCAATTGCACTAACAATTTTATGGACAGTGAGACTGTTGACCGATTGGCCCACCACATGGAAGGCTATGACAGATTTGAAGTAAAGATCATTGATGGACGGATTTTACTTGTAATAGCAAAGGTTTAAAGATAAAATTGATTATACAGGGCCAGGAGTTTCTTGCAACGATTACTATATTGAAAGACCAACATGTTGCTTACACTATCAAGAAGTGGAGACCATACTTACTTGATCAACGGGTTGTAATGCATTGCAGATAGTCTATGACTAAAGTACTGAAAGAGAAGCTCCCTGAGATTGATGCTGCTTAGTCTTGAGGACAAGGCTGATTTGAAGAGGGAGGAATTGTTAGGACCCTTTTTCTAAGCTTTTGAATAATGTTTATTGAGTCCATTTAGTTCCGTTGTTTATGTTGAATCTTGAATTTTGATGATGAAATCAATTGATGGGTTAATTGATCTAATCCATATTATTGAGTTAAGTGTGCAGGATTAACTACGATAGCCTGAAAACATAAAGCAAGAATACTGAAGTCAAGTTTGATGGGTGTTTGAGAGTCCGAAGATTCATTGGAGATGCTACCGGAGCCAACTGAGAAGAAATCAGGGACTTATCGGAGTTTTCGAAAGTCCGCCGAAGAGATCGTCGGAGGTTCACGGAGATCACCGAGAAGGCTCGGCTACTCGCTGAACTCGTCACAAAATCAGGAGCTTACTGGGAGTCCGCCGGAAGAAATCCGACGATGTATCGGAAGTCCATCGGAAGATCGCCGAAAAGCTCGTTGAAAGGAAACTCGACATTGTCGGTTAAAAACTTGCTTAGGACTATGTTTTTAATTGTATAGTTTGCATGTAATTAGGATTAGGATTAAGGGTTAATCCTATAACCCGGTTAGGGGCCAATTGGGCCTGAGTTAGGACTAGTTTGGGCCAAGTTTGGAGCCCAACCAGTGAGCTGAAATAGTTCAGGCGGTGGCACTGCCAGACTAGGCAATGGCACCGCCCAGAGCCTAAAGTATCAGGCAGTGGCACCGCCTAGCACCCAAGAGTTCGAGCGGTGGCACCGCCCAGAACCCAAGAGTTCCGACGGTGGCACCGCCAGAACACTATCAATATGGAAATTAACAGGCGGTAACACCACCATCCACAGGCAGTGGCACCGCCAGAACACTATCAATATGGAAATTAACAGGAGGTAGCACCGCCACCGACAGGCGGTGGCACCGCTAGCCTCGGAAACGCAAGAGAATTCAAAATTTGGAGCCCAAATTTGAATCCTCTTGGGGCCTATAAATACCCCTCAATTCTCAACAGAGAATACAACTTTTGAGAAGTAATAGATTGAGATAAAAGCCTTAGCAAAGTCTTTAGCAAGTCTTGTTTTCAATTGCTTAAGTGTTCACCTCCTTTTTTCTCGTTGAAAATTTGTAAGAGTGTGAACCATTTGTAAAAGGTTGTAAGAGGGGTATTTGTCCTTCCCCTTCAAAGTGATTTGCTAGTGGAAGTTGGGAGCCTCATCGAAGAAGGCTTCGTAAGTGGATGTAGGTCATTTTGACCGAACCACTTTAAATTGGTGTGTTCCTTAAATGTGTGAGTTCTTACTTTCCTGAAATTGTCATTTCCACTACTACTGGCTTTCGGTTTTCATTTACTCAAGTTACTATCGAAACGAAATTTTCTCGTATTTACGAATTTGTTATTAAACTTACAAGATTTAATCCACTGCACTAAATCACCCCCCCCTCTTAGTGCCGCTCCGATCCTAATAATTGGTATCAGAGCGAGGCTCACTCTCATATTTGGTTTAATACCCAAGAGAGATGGCTTACTCCGACATGCATGAGGGTCATTCTATTACACATCCACTTATGTTTACTGGGTCGGATTACACGTATTGGAAGACTTGTATGTGGATCTTCCTCATTTCCATGGATTTCGAGTTTTGGACTATTGTCGAAAATGGATTTCAAAAATCTTCTCTTCCGATGAGCGAATAGAATGAATCGGAGAAGAAGGTTTTTGCTTTAAATGCAAAGGCTATGAATGCCTTGTTTTGTGCACTAGACAAAAATGAATTTAATCGCGTTTCAATTTGTGATTCGGCTTTTGATATTTAAAAAACTCTTGAGGTCACTCATGAAGGCACTAGCCGAGTGAAAGAGTCCAAAATCAACATTCTTGTGCACTCTTATGAACTTTTCCGAATGAAACTAAGTGAGTCCATCGGAGACATATACACTCGTTTCACGGATGTCATCAATGGACTCAAAGCTCTTGGTAAAGATTTTTCTAACTTTGAACCAGTAACTAAAATCTTAAGATCCCTCCCAAAAAGTTGGGATGCAAAAGTTACGGCCATTCAAGAGGCCAAGGACCTTAAAACATTTTCTCTTGAAGAACTTATTGGGTCTCTAATGACCTACGAAATGACATGCCATGCTCATGAAGAGCTCGAGAACCCCCTTCCAAAGAACAGGAAGGATATGGCACTTACATCACAAGAAGTCCACTTGAAAGGAACATCAAGTGATGAGGACAGTGACGATGACATTGCACTTTTAACTCAAAAATTTTAAAAATTTATAAGAATAAACAAATTTAAAAATAACACTAAAAACAAACTTGAACATAAAAAGGACCAAGTAATATGCTATGAATGCAAGAAGCTAGGGCACTTCAAAAATGAATGCCCTCAAGCCTAAAAGAAGCAACCGAAGAAGAAGAAAGCTTTAAAGGCGACTTGGGACAATTCAAGTGATTCAGAAAACGAAGAAGCTAGTAACAAAGAGGAGGCAAACTTTGCGCTAATGGCTTTAGGAGAAGAGGTATGTGATTTAATTAATGAAGATTTATCTTTTGATGAACTTTCTATCGCTTTTTATGAATTATTTGATGAGTATAGAACTATTAGTAAGAATTTTAATCTTTTAAAGAAAGAGCATGTTTTACTTCAAAATAAGCTTGATAGTCTTCAAACTCCTTCATGCTCTAAGTGTTCGCACTTAGAAGCAATAAAAAATAAAAATTTACTGCTTAAAGAGACCTTAAACAAGTTTAAGGTCAGTAGCAAGGGATTGGACATGATCCTTGCAAACTAGGGTTATATCGCAAATAGAAGTAGAATTGGTTTTGTGAGAGGATCTCACCAAAATCCTACCACTTTCATTAAAGGATCCACATTACACGTTTCACCTTGTTTGAAATGTAACTTTTGCTGTAAATATGAACATGTTGCTTACAAATGTCCATTTAGGAAAATTAGTTCACATAAGTTGATATGGGTTCCTAAAGGAACTATTAATACTTCAACGATGAATAACAAAATTAGTAGATCAATTTTTGGGGCACCTAAAATCAAATGGGTATCTAAAAACCATTCTCTTTTGTAGACAAACCTACAAGCTAGGAGCAAGAGATGGTATCTTGATAGTTGATGCTCAAGACACATGACTGGAGATCCATCTCATTTATCTATGCTCACTAGCAAAGAAGAAGAGTATGTCACCTTCGGAGACAACAACAAAGGCAAAATCATTGGCAAGGGAACCATAGGTAACAAATCATGTTTTTCAATTAATGATGTATTACTAGTTGATGGATTAAAACATAATCTCTTAAGTATTAGTCAATTATGTGATAAAGGTTATATCGTTAGATTTGAATCTAATGTGTGCATTATTGGAAAACCAAATAATAACTTGTCAATGATTGCTTTAAAACAAAATAATGCCTACACCATCAACCTTGATAAACTAAGTAATGAAATGTGCTTCTTCGCTTTAAATGATGATGCTTGGCTTTGGCATAGGAGATTAGGCCATACAAGTATAAAACTAATATCTAAGATCTCATCTAGAGAATTAGTATGAGGGATTCCCAATATGAAGTTTGCTAAGGACAAAGTATGTGATGCATGTCAACTAAGTAAACAAATAAAAACTAGTTTCAAACCAAAAAATCAAATTAGCACCACTAGACCATTACAATTGATCCATTTGGACTTATTTGGACCAATTGACACAACAAGTCTAGGAGGAAGCAAATATGCTTTTGTAATTGTAGATGACTATATTAGATACACTTGGACCTATTTCTTGGCTCACAAAAGTGATTATGTTAAATATTTTTCTAAATTTTATAAACTCACTCAAAATGAAAAAGGCTTCATGATTTCATCAATTCGGAGTGATCACGGTGGCGAATTTCAAAACCGTGACTTCCAAAGCTTTTGTGAAGTTAATGGATATAACCACAACTTCCCCACTCCAAGAAATCCTCAACAAAATGGAGTAGTTGAAAGAAAAAATAGAAACCTACAAGAAATGATAAGAACTATGTTGAATGAACATAGTCTACCCAAGTATTTTTGGGCCGAAGTCGTGAATACGGCTTGCCACATCATGAATAGGGTTCTAATAAGACTGTCTCTATCAAAAATTCCCTATGAATTATGGAATAACAAAAAACCAAATATTTCTTATTTTAAAGTTTTCGGTTGCAAATGATTTATTTTAAATGAAAAGGATGCCTTAGGAAAATTTGATGCTAAATCCGATGAAGGCATCTTTCTTGGTTACTCTTCCGTTTCTAAGGCTTTTCATGTTTTTAATAAAAGAACCTTAGTTATAGAAGAGTCTATTCATATAGTTTTTAATGAAATTTTCGAGTTAAAGAAAAATGATTTTGATGATGATCTTGGTTTTGATAATTTGAATTTAAAGGATCCCTCTCCTCAAAATAGCAACTTGGATATATCTTCTTTCGAAATTTCCTTACCCAAGGAATGGAAGTATGTAGATGCTCATCGAAAGGAGCAAATTATAGGAGATACATCAAAAGGGGTTCAAACTCGTTCTTCTTTCAAGAATTTTTGTGCTAACGCCACCTTCCTTTCTCAAATCGAACCTAAATGCATTGACGAGGCCTTGAAAGATGATTCTTGGGTCATTGCAATGCAAGAGGAATTAAACCAATTTGAGAGGAATGAGATATGGAAGCTTATTCCTAGACCTAGTGACCATTTAGTCATTGGTACTAAATGAGTCTTTAGAAACAAGCAAGACGAATGCGATATCATGGTTAGAAACAAGGCTAGATTAGTGGCTAAAGGTTTCAACCAAGAAGAAGGTATCGACTATGAAGAAACCTTCTCTCCTGTGGCAAGATTAGAAGCCATTAGGATGCTCCTTGCCTATGCTAGTAGTAATGATTTTAAACTATTTCAAATGGATGTCAAAAGTGCCTTCTTGAATGGTTTTATCTCTGAAGAAGTATATGTCGAACAACCTCCTGGATTTGAAAATTCTCTGCTTCCTAATCATGTATTCAAATTGACTAAGGCTCTCTATGACTTGAAACAAGCTCCTAGAGCTTGGTATGAAAGGCTTAGTTCCTTTCTTATTTTAAATAATTTTACCAAAGGAATGGTCGATACTATATTGTTTATCAAACACTTTGAAAATAATTTTCTTATTGTGCAAATTTATGTTGACGATATTATTTTTGGTTCTTCGGATGAATCACTATGTGAATCATTTGCCAAGTGAATGAGTCATGAATTTGAAATGAGTTTAATGGGTGAATTAACTTTCTTTTTAGGATTGCAAATCAAATAACTTAGTGATGGTATATTTCTTAACTAATCTAAATATACATTAGAATTGTTAAAACGATTTAACATGGATGGTTCAAAAGCAATAAACACTCCTATGAGTACTTCGACTAAGTTAGATATGGATGAAAATAGTGAAAATTTCGATCAAAAAATGTATAGGGGAATGATAGGTAGTCTACTCTACCTCACCGCGACTAGACCGGTTATCATGTTTAGTATAGGACTTTGCACTAGGTTTCAATCTAATCCTAAATTATCGCATCTTAAGAGTGTTAAAAGAATATTTAGATATCTTAAAGGAACTCCAAATTTAGGATTGTGGTATCCGAAATATGATAAATTCGATTTAATAGCTTATGCAGATGTCAATTTTGGCGGATGCAGGATAGATCGAAAAAGCACATCCAGAACATGCCAATTTTTAGGACATGCACTTGTTTCTTGGACTTCCAAGAAACAAAATTCAGTTGCACTATCTACGGCGGAAGCCGAATACATTGCTACAAGTGCATGCTATGCACAAGTTATTTGGATGAAGAATACATTAGAAGACTATGGAATTCACTTGAAAAACATTCTCATAAAATGTGATAATAAAAGTGCCATATGTCTTACCAAAAATTCAATTCAGCACTCTAGAACTAAGCATATTGATATTAGGCATCATTTCATACGCGATCATGTCCTTAACAACAATATTGTTCTAGAGTTTATTGACACAAAGCATCAACTAGCAGACATTTTTACAAAAGCCTTAAATGAAGACCAATTTGAATTCATTAGAAGGGAATTAGGCATGTTAAATTGTCCCTAAGAATAAGCTTGTATGAATGTATTTTCCGAAAAGTTATTTCATCCTCTTTCCATTCTTTCGTGGATTTGATTTCCTCCTCTTTCGATTCCAAATGACATATTAAAGTACAACCCAAGATCCTATCCTATCTTGAGCCAAACACCTCTAAAAAGTAAAAAAGGGGGAAGAAAGTAATTTTTTTTCTCTTTCGTGGCATGCCAGCGGTAGCACCGCCAGAATCGACGGTAGAACTGCCTAAGCGCTCGATCACTAGGTGGTGGCACCACTCGGATTGGCTATGGCACCACCTGAGATCCCCTTTATAAGAAGGGTTAGGGCCGGCGGTGGAACCGCCCCCAACCCGTGAGAAATTGGTTCAAGCTCTCCCACAAACTCTCTAACCCTCATTCCAACCTTTAAAAGCCTAGGAGAGGGATTCTTGTTGGTTCATGCTCTCCATCTTTCAAGAAATTCTTCATAAGGTAAAATCTGAAATCTTTTCTTCCTCTTCTCATTATTTTGCTTACTCTTCACAATTTCATATTCTTGATCCATCATCTTATTTAGATAATGGCTCCCAAGAGATCAACAAGATCAAAAGGGAAAAGGGTTGAAGGAGATTCATATGACCAAAATCTTTTTAGATATAAAGAAGTAGCACTTAGATTTCCAAATTCCAAAACAAGAACTATACATAAGGGTAAACACGTTTATCTAAATGAACTAGGAAACCTAGAACCCATTAGGTGGTTTGCACATTTAGATGCCTTACCTCTCCTACAAATCAATGAACCAATTTATCCTAGGTTAGTTAGGCTATTTTATGCAAACTTATGTGTGGACAACGAAAGCCTAAGTACTTACCTTTTAGGAACATAAATTAGAATCTTTGATAGTACTATTTGTGAACTAATTTGAATTACTGAAAAGGATAGTGGCTGTTACTTTAGAAATAAATGGGATGTCAATGTGATCGGAGCAACTTACTCCAAAGCCTTCGAAACTATCTTTGAAAATCCGAACCTAGGCATGATACCCAAGAGTTGCGAGCACCTACTATCCTTTAACTCTAAAATTCTTCATCACATCATGACTAGCATATTACTTCCTAAGCAATTTCATCTTGATGAAATGAGTCAAATAGAGCTAAGAACCATGTACTAGATTATAACCGGACAAATTAATTGCTTTGGATACTTAATCCAGCAACACATGTAGGATATAATAGCTAAAGATACTATGTTACCATATGGGGGGTTAATTACTCGATTAATACTTACCCATGATATTTGTGTCTCGCTTGATGAAGAAATAATTCAAGTTGATCGTTTTAACACCATCAATAAGAATCTACTGAAAAGACTTAGGTGCACATTTAGCAATGGTATATGGGTTAGGCAACCTAGATGGACTGATCCAATTCCCCCACCAGTAGAACACCCCAAAACACCAATTTTTAGTGGAAATGAATCTCCTCATCCTAGTCCCTTTGGTGCAGCACCTTTAGCTCCTGTTTCATCTTCTGAAGAACTCATAATGGCATAATTGCATCAGATCAAATCGCAATAAGACCAACTTAAATCACAGCAAGAGCAAATTCAAATTCAGCAAATCGAAATTTTGAAGGAACTGTGACAAATGAATCAAAAAATAGATGTCATGTATAAGAAATATGGATTTCCTTCTAAGAATTAATCGATATCCCTTCTTATGTGATTCTTGTATGATTACTCTTAATGCCAAGTTAAAGTTTTGTATGACAGCCATGCTTCTTAATCAGATGAATTTTGAATGAAAGCTGAATTTTTTTTTAATGAATTCCGGATGAATGCTGATTTGTTTTATGAGATGAATTTTGGATGGATGCTGAATTTTGTATGATCGATCTTAAGGCTGGATTTCTTTTCTAATGATTTTATGATCACAAATTCTCCGCTTAAATTCCCATCTCCTTTTTGTTGATGACAAAGGGAGAGAAGAATGAGCAAAAGATGAAAAGATGACTTGTGATGACTTAACTTATATAAATTGCATAAATAAAAATGTCTAATACGCATCAATAGCATGACTTACATGAATTGTAAACGCTTGTGTAATGCAAATGTCTTATATGCATCACAAAATTCTTTGAGAATATCGCAAGATTGATTGATCATATGAAATCATGTCTTATACTTATATCATGCAATTCATGTTGAAAATTTTTATCTCTTGTTGAAGTGATCATTGGACTTGAAAATGATTTTCATAGCTTGAAATGATGAGAAATATGAAGTTTTGTATTTGCTCATGCTTAAAGAGAATAATGATAAGTTCAACAAATAGAACTTATCGGTTTAGGCTTGAATTCAAAAGATTGAATTCAAGTGTTTTTAGTTTTTTCATAATATGGCATATAGATAGGGGAAGTTATGTTTAACTCCGTCATCAATTGATTGTCATCATCAAAAAGGGGGAGATTGTTGAATCTCAAATTTTGATGATGAAATCAATTGATAGGTTAATTAATCTAATCCATATTATTGAGTTAAGTGTGCAGGATTAACTACGATAGCCTGAAAACATAAAGAAAGGATACTGAAGTCAAGTTTGATGGGTGTTTGAGAGTCCGAAGATTCATTGGAGATGCTGCCGGAGCCAACTAAGAAGAAATCAAGGACTTGTTAGAGTTTTCAGAAGTCCGCCGAAGAGATCATCGGAGGTTCGCGGAGATCACCAAGAAGGCTCGGCTACTCGCTGAACTCGTCACAAAATCAGGCGCCTGTTGGGAGTCCACCGGAAGAAATCAGAGGATGTATTGGAAGATCGCCGGAAGATCGCCGAAAAGCTCGCCGGAAGGAAACTTGATGTTATCAGTTAAAAACTTGCTTAGGACTATGTTTTTAATTGTGTAGTTTGCATGTAATTAGGGTTAGGATTAAGGGTTAATCCTATAACCCGGTTAGGGGCCAATTGGGCCCGAGTTAGGACCGGTTTGGGCCAAGTTTGGGCCAAGTTTAGAGCCCAACCAGTGAGCTGAAATAGTTCAAGCGGTGGCATCGCCAGACTAGACAATGGCACCGCCCAGAGCTTGAAGTATCAGGCGGTGGTACCACCGGACTCGGCGATGGCACCACCCAGCACCCGAGAGTTCGGGCAGTGGCACCGCCCAGAACCCGAGAGTTCCGGCGGTGGCACTGCCAAAACACTATCAATGTGGAAACTGACAGGTGGTGGCACCGCCAGTCACCGATCAGTATCACATTGACAGGCAGTGGCACCACCACCAATAGGCGGTAGCACCGTCAGCCTCGGAAACCCAAGAGAATTCAAAATTTGGAGCCCAAATTTGAATCCTCTTGGGGCTTATAAATACCCCTCAATTCTCAACAGAGAATATAACTTTTGAGAAGCAATAGATTGAGATAAAAGCCTTAGCAAAGTTTTTAGCAAGTCTTGTTTTCAATTACTTGAGTGTTCACCTCCTTCTTTCTCGTTGAAAATTTGTAAGAGTGTGACCCACTTGTAAAAGGTTGTAAGAGGGGTATTTGTCCTTTCCCTTCAAAGTGATTTGCTTGTGGAAGTTGGGAGCCTCATCGAAGAAGGCTTCGCAAGTGGATGTAGGTCATTTTGACCGAACCACTTTAAACTGGTGTGTTCCTTGAATGTGTGAGTTCTTACTTTCCTCAAATTGTCATTTACACTACTGCTAGCTTTCGGTTTTCATCTACTCAAGTTACTATCGAAACGAAATCTCCTCGTATTTATGAATTCGTTATTAAACTTACAAGTTTTAATCTACTGCACTAATTCACCCCCCCTCTTAGTACCGCTCCGATCCTAACAGTTTATTGAGTCTATTTAGTTTAGTTAAAGTCAGGTAGAGGTTTATTTAATATTTATTTATTATTAGAGTCCAAGTCCTAGTGGACTTTGGGTGAAACAATATAAATAGTGATGTAATTGTTTCTCTTGGAATCAATTAATAAATCAATCAATGAAATGTTATTCCAGTTTATGGAGAAACCCTAGGAGGCCGATCCCCTCGAAGCAATCATCCCTTTTCTCTCCTTTCTTTTATGATAAGATCTTAGGATCTTATCATATTATTTCATATTTAATCACTTTATATTGCTTGTTGCGCACACACACACACACACACACACACACACACACACACACACACACATATATATATATATATATATATATATAGTGATGTCCATTGATCTATGCAATGAGTATCAAATCATGATAAGATCACGATAATAAGACCGATTCACCTTTAAACATAGACCCTAAATAATCCTAGTCATAGGTTACTCAAGAGAGATATCGAGATAACTAGACAGATTGGTGTACTGTATACCCGTCCATATGATGGCGATAATTGATCTCATAGTTGCTTGTGTGGGGACACTAGGGCAATAATGCAAGTACTCATTGGAGAATGAGTTCACTGATTGATCTGCTCATAGAATGTTGGATGATTAATGATACCTCATTGTTAGACATCGATTCTATTGTCCTAGTGGTGTACCTGGTCCTTAGACTAGAGACACCACGGATATCCTGTATGAGTACTCAACTCTTTGATACCAGACTGATAGGTTTGGAAGTTCCAAATCTAACACAATCGGTCATCGGAAGTGGTAATCAATCTTACGAGGGCTATTGAGTATCAATAGAGGATCATCCACTCTCGGTGTCATGAGAGGAATATCTCATGTATTTTTGCTTAGACAAATTCCTAGCTAGGGTCATTCAGATTGAGAGTGAAAGAGTTCTCCGGGAGAATCCGATTAGAGCAAGACTAAAGTAGAAACTGTATGGGTCTAACAGCACCATGCCCGGTATATGATCTCTGGGATATTAGATGAGTGAGAGATTATAAGTACATGGTAAATAAGAATAGATAGGTCCAAAGGATTGGATTTCCTTGTATCGTTTGGGGGCTACGGCGTAGTGGCCTAGTACATCCATAGCCAATGAGTCAAGTGAATTATTATGAAGATAATAATTCATTGAGCTAAAAGGAGTTATGACAGGTATGTCTTTTGGCCAACTTGATATTGGGCCTCGAGGGGTCACACACATATGGTAGGCATTGCGACAAGTAGAGGTTTGGATATGAGATATCCGTCGGAGTCACTATCTTATTGGATATCCAATAAGACCCTGAATTATTGGATCATATGGTTGAGATCCAGTAAGAGCCAATAAGATATTATTAGATAGAGATTCACTAATTTAAGAGGCTTGGGTAGTTGGATGGAGATCCAATACCCAGTAGAACAAGATCCATTAGGCTTAAGTTGACAAGGGGCCTCTATAAATAGAAGGGAACCAAAGACCCATAAGCCAGAGGCTTCTTGGTTGCTAACTTCTATTCTCCTGTCCCCTTCTCCTCCTTAGATAGTAGGTATGGAGATTTAGGCAGTGATTTGAGGAGCATCATCATAGTCCTGTTGTGTGGATCACTGCTAGAGAGGAGGATGCTTGACCTCCTTCATCCTCTCATACTGATATGTAGGGATTCAGGGATGTACGATCTCCATAGGTAACACAACTATCTCACACGTGGTTTTAAGTTTCACGGATTTTTGCACACCAATCTTTGCACGACGACGAACACCTCTCTGGGAAGTTTGGGGTTTTTATTTTTTGTTCTTCCATTGTGTATATGATGTCGCCCCTAGATTTTCCTATAGGCGGTACCACCGTTTAACACAGTTTGGGAGACTGTGTTTGGGCAATACCACTACATGACACAGTCTAGGAGATTGTGTTTGGGTGATACCATCGACGGGTCTTTCAGAAGAAGTACATTTCATTTTTTTTCATCTCACAAGTGATTCCATTGCTTGACCTAACTTTGGGTCACTAAATGGGCCTTCTAATGAGCAAAACTCAACCTCATATTAGGCCCAATGGGCCCCTAATTGAGTTAGCATGGTTACACCCAAAACTAACTTAATTACAACCTAACCTACTTTGATCAAGACATGACTAATTAAAAACATGAATCCTATATTGTCTAATATGTCATTGGTTCATTCGGCACTTCATCTGAACCTTCGATGCATCATCCTCTCCTTCGGTATGTTGACCTCCCACAACATTCGATCTCCTTAGCACAATGTCTGATCCTTTGGCCTGATGCCTGAACTCATAGCATGAAGTCCTTCCGACACATCAACCAGTTCTTCGGCCCGATGTCTAATCTTCTAACATGATCCACTCTGATCCAACATTTCATTCTTTCTACTTCAATTGATTTTCCTTTCTATGATCGAAGTTAGTCCCGCGTCACTCAAATGCTAATTATATCATAACTTTATCAATTAATTTCATCATCAAAATTCAAGATTCAACAATCTCCCCCTTTTTGATGATGACAACCAATTGATGATGGAATTTAAACTAAACTCCCCCTATCTCTATGTGTTAGGACTCTAGCTATGAGAGTCTAAATTGAAAGGGGTATTCATGTAAAACCTACCTAGACGACCCCTATTAATGAGGTGAAGAGGCTGGCTATGGATAGGATTAGTTTGGAGGTTGCTTCTTAAAGAAGCATTAGGAGTTGGTTAGAAGTAGGAGTCTTGAGTAGGAGTCTTATTAAGAGTCTTGAGTAGGAGTCCTAATTGAGTAAGAGTCCTATTAGGAGTTAGGGTTTAGAAGCCCTATAAATAGTTATGTATTTATTCTCTTTTAAAAAGGAATAGATGAATCTTTTCAGCAGCCTTTAAGCAACAACTTAGAGGAAGGAACCCCTATAGAGTTCCAAGGAGGCTGATCCCCTAACGAGATCAGCCCCAAGCTTAGAATCCGCTAGTGTTCTAACACTTGAAATCAAAGCAGTATTCTTAGCATCTTGCTGCCCTTCCATAGCCATCTATCAGCCCTCCATAGCCACCCAAACCAATTCCCACAATTGCTTAAAAAATTATCGCCGAATTCTATTGTCATCTTGACCATCGTGGATTATCTTTTGATCTAACTAAGAATTGCAATAGGTTCTGGTTTCCTACCTTACTACTGCTGCAATTTAGTTATCCTTATTCAAAAATCCAAAAAATGTTGTTTGATCTTGCTACTATGTTTTTTCTATCCAAATCTCTATGAAATTTTTACGATAACTTTAACACTTCCTAATAGCAGATTTCCCTTTGGTTTCATCAAAAAATTCTCAATATAAACCACTAACCTTTTACGTCCAAACTGCTACACTTTAGATATAAAAACTTGCTATAGTACATTTTCATGATCCTCAATTTTTCGGAACCTTCCCCTACCCCATGCTATTAACCCATCAACAGAAAAAAGACAAGGATATCTCTAATCTATAGGCATATGCTATGGCTTCTCAAGATCCAATTGATGCCAAATTTGAAGCATTGGAATCTCGGATTGAATCCCGGCTTGAATCGCACTTGGAGGACAAATTGTGCGCTTTGTTTGCAGAATTCAGAATTGGACAACCACCGAATCTAGCCAAATTTCAACAAGGAGAGAGTTCAAGGAGACCTCTAGAGAAGGAGGGACAACCCTTAGACATGTTTTAGCCATGCATGGGGGTGGACTTCCTACGATGGGAAGAAGGAGACCTGGTAGGGTGGATTTTGTGCGTCGAACGTTACTTTCGCTACTACCGAACGTCGGATGATGCTATGGTGGAAATTGCTATCATTCACTTTGAAGGAGATGCTATTCAATGGAATAATTGGCTGGAATACAATCATGGGGCTTTGACGTGGAAACATTTAAGAACGCATTACTGAATCGTTTCGAACCTACGGAGTATGAAAATATCAATGGCCAACTCACAAAGATTCGACAGACCTCTACGATTCAAGAGTAACAAACTAGGTTTAAGAAGCTATCCTACCTTGTTCATGATTGGACTGAATATCAATTGTTAGGAACATTCATCGAAGGACTCAAGCCAAAGATAAAATGAGAGGTTAAGGCACAGCAGCCCCATACCGTGACACCTACGATTTCTTTTGCCAGAATATAAGAAGAATGGCTCAACCAAGATGCTTAGAGGATGAGAATCTCTCCTAGGCCAGCGGATTATTAACATCCTTTTGCTCCTAGCCATCTTTCGCTGCTAAAAAAATTGACAAGAGAAAAACTACGTGATCGATCAGCAAAGGGTCTTTGTCGGCATTGCAATGAGCCGTGGAACCGTGATCATCGCCGCAAAAGGGGCCACCTCCTACTGATTGAACCTCTTGAAGATATGGAGGAGGAGGTCTAGGAGCATGAGGAAGAGGTCATGGATGAACAGTAGCCGGTTGATATTACGATGCATGCCCTTGCTGGTTCGAACCCGCAAACGATGAAAGTGGGAGGACTTCTAAAGCAATAACCTATCACTGTTCTTATTGACACTGGGAGCACTAATAATTTTTTAATAGCAATGTTTCTATCTGGATGGCCTTACCTATCAAGAATTATAGCAGGTTTGATGTTAAGGTCACCGACAGATGAATTTTGAAGTATGATCGTAGGTGCCCGCGGGTGAAACTATTGCTGCAGAACCAAGAGATAATTACATATTTCTTCCTCCTCCCTCTTGATGATTATGAGGCCATGCTCGATATTAAATGATTCATGACATTATGTGATATTTCCTAGAACTTTGTGAAACTAATTATGAAATTTTACAGAAAGGGGAAACAGGTGATACTATACGGGAAATATGGGGGCGACGTAACGATGATTTGCATACAACGAATGGAGAAGGTTTTGCACAAAGTATGCAGCGGCTTTTTGGTACAACTTAAGTAGAAAACTAAGGGAGAGCCAATAGAATTTGAAGATCCAAACTTACTTTCTTTGCTTGCTAATTTTTTAGATATATTTGACAAACCGCATAACCTACCTCCTACCTGTCGGCATGATCATTGTATACCGATTCTTTCGGGCAAGCCTCCAACAAATACTCGGTCATATCAGTATCCACATCTCTAGAAGGATGAAATAGAAAGGATTATAAAAGAGATGCTCAAAACAAGAGTTATTCGGCCAATTTGCAGCCCCTACTCTTCACCGGTGCTCCTCGTACGAAAGAAGGATGGAACATGACGAATGTGCATTGATTACCGAGCTCTCAATGGCATAACCATCAAAGACAAATACCCTATTCCAGTAGTAGATGAATTGCTTAATGAATTAAAGGAAGCATGAGTCTTTACAAAGCTGGACATTCGATCCGAGTATCATCAAATATAAGTGTGCGAAGAAGACATACCGAAAACTGTCTTTCAAACACACAACGGCCACTATGAATTTTTGATAATGCCCTTTGGTCTCACCAATGCTCCCTCCACCTTCTAGAGCCTTATGAATGATATTTTCTGAAATTATCTTCGTAAGTTTGTGCTGCTTTTCTTTGATGATATTCTTATTTATAGTCCTTCTCTTGAAAGTCATTTTCAGCACTTACAATTTGTTTTGACGATTTTACAAAAACATGTTCTTTTTGTCAAAAAATCGAAGTGTAGCTTTCTTCAATAGAAGGTGGAATATCTTAGGCATATCATATCAGAGAAAGATGGGGTGGTGGACCCATCCAAAATTGAAGTAATGTAGAACTGGCTGACCCCGAGGAACATAAAATCGCTATGTGGCTTTCTCGGTATAATAGGCTACTATCACAAGTTTATGAAAAACTATGGAAAGATCAGTACACCCCTTACTTCCTTGCTAAAAAGAGATGCTTTCCAATTGTTGGACAAAGCCACCACCGCCTTTGACGAACTTAAAGCCGCAATGACAATAATGCCCGTAGTAGCGGTACCTGACTTTGACAAGACTTTGTTATTGAAGCCGATACCTCCGGAGTCAGAATTGGTGTGGTACTAATGTAAGATGGCCAACCCCTCACTTACACTAGTAAGGCATTATCTCCTTCCTATCTTAGGATGAGTATTTACGACAAGGAGATGCTCGTGATTATGCATGCGGTGACCAAATGGATACCATACTTGATCGGGTGACGCTTTCAAATCAAGACCGACCATAAAAGCCTAAAATATTTCTTAGAGTAGAAGATATCTTCCCCCGAGTAGCAAAAATGGGTAACAAAGCTTCTTGGATATGATTATGAAATAACTTACAAAAAGGGGAAAGAGAATATTGTTGCAGATGCGCTTTTGCGGCTACCCGAGCAAGTTGAATTTTCGACCGTTTCACTTCTGACTAGCGACTTTCTTGAGGATATTAAGAGAGAATGGCAGGAAGATCTACAGACTAGTAAGATTATAAAAAAATTGGAGGAAACACCAAGCTTTGTAGCTCATTACAGTTGGGACTCAAAAGAATTGCGGTATAAGGGACGCATTGTGCTTGTTCTAAATTCTACTTGCATAAAGACCATCCTTGAAAAGATGTATTCCACACTTGCAGCCGGGCACTTCGGGTTCTTTAGAACCTATCAAAGAATTAAGCAAAATTTTTATTGGGTAGGGATGAAAAATATTATTACTAAATTTGTGGCACTATGTGATGTATGTCAGCAACATAATGGTGAGACAATGGCAAGTCCCAGAAAGCTGCAACCTTTACCCGTCCCAAACTCAATATGGATTGATATATCAATGAACTTCATCGAATGGCTTCCCTCATCACAAGGAAAAGGTACAATTTTTGTCGTGATGGGTCGCCTTACAAAGTATGCTCACTTTTTCGTTCGTAATCCCTACACTACTTCTAGTATTGCTCAAATATTTATAGAGAATATTATAAAATTATATGGGATGTCAAGATCTATTGTAAGTCATCGTGATAGGGTCTTCATGAGCATATTTTGGATAGAGTTATTCCAAATGTAAGGCACTAAATTGAAAATGAGTACAACATATTACCCATATACCAATGGCCAGATTAAAGTAGTGAACAAGTGCTTGGAGACATACCTCAGATGATTCACTAGTGACTAGCAAAAGAGTGGACAAAGTGGCTTCCCTAGGCTGAGTAGTGGTCTAATACAACTTATCATTCATCTATAAAATGTACTTCCAATGAGGCTATGTATGGTCGACCTTCTCTTGTGATCCCAAAATATGTGTTGGGCACCTCTAAAGTAGAACAAGTAGACATGGAACTAGAGGACAAAGTCAAAATGCTGAAGTTGTTAAAAGATAATCTCACTATAGCTCAAGCAAGGATGAAACAGCAATATGATCAGCACAAAGGCGAAAGAGAATTTTCAGTAAGAGATTGGGTCTTCCTCCGGCTCCAGCCACACAAGCAAATATCAATCTAGACTAGTGCATCTATGAAGCTTTCACCTCAGTTCTATGAACCCTAACAAATTTTGGAGCACATTAGAGCGGTAGTATATAGAGTGGACTTACTTGCCAGCTCCCGAATCTATCCAATCTTCTATATGTCATGTTTAAAGCTCAAGCTAGGACAAAACGAAACATCCTAAAGCCATCTACCAAATATGACTACCTAAGGAGAACTCCAGACCCAACCGAGTGCCATTATTGATTGATGGATCAGGACTTGACGATGACAACCCACTACTAAAGTGCTAATACAGTGGGCGAACCTACCAGTAGAAGATGCCACTTGGGAAAAATATGATAACTTGAAGATCAAATTCCCAGAATTCATGGATCGCCAGCCTCTAGGATAAGGCTGATTTGAAGAGAGCGAATCTATTAGGACTTTAGCTAGGAGAGTCCTAATTGAAAGGGACATTTATGTAAAACCTACCTAGCCGACCCCTATTAAAGAGGTGAAGAGGCCGGCTAAGGATAGTATTAGTTTGCAGGTTGCTTCTTAGAGAAGCATTATGAGTTGTTTAGAAGTAGGAGTCCTATTTGTTGAATCTCGGATTTTGATAATGAAAACCAATTGATTAGTGTTTTGATTTGATATGTGTTTTGAGTGACGCAGGATACTTCGATCAGAATGAGACAATTAAAGCAGAAAAATCATGTTGGGCCGGAGGAACATGTTAGAAGACTGGACGTCGGGCTGGTGGATCGGTCGACGTATCAACAGAAGACTTCGGGCCATGGATTCGGGCATTGGGCCAAGAAGAATAGAGATTGTGCCAAGGATATCAAAGTTGCGGAGTCAACTGGCCGATTGGGTAATAAGTCGCAAGAGAGGACGATGCGTCGAAGAATCGGACGAAGCGTCGAGGGACCAATGACATGTCGGACAATGTGATTAATGCTTAGTATTAATTGTCTAGATTGAAGTTTGTTTTACATGTGTAGGATTAACTACGATAGCAAGGCATGAAGTAAAATGAAGTCCCAGAGTCAAGGACGAGATCACATTGGGAGTTCAAGAGTTTGTCGAAAATTTTGCGAGAACTAGCCGAGAAGTCGCAGAGCTTGCTAGAGAAGCTTGACGGAACTCGCCAAGAAGATTGTCGTGAAGTCTAGAAGCTTGCCGGGAGTCTACCGGAACATTACCGAGAGTTCGTCGAAGGTTCGCCGAAAGATCGTCGGAAGCTCGCTAGAAGAATTGACATAGGGATTTGTTTAGCTTAGAATATGTCTTAGGAATCGAGTTAGCACATAATTGGGATTGGATTTGGGCCAACCTAATTAGGGGCCAGCTAGGCCTATGTAATAACTATGTTGGGCCCAATAAGGGGCCCAAACAGTGCCCAAAGAAGTCTCACCGTCATGGCACAATCTTTGAGATTGTGTCAAGCGATGGTACTGCTAGTCTGAGCAGTTGTACTACACCTGGCAGGGTGCTAGGTGGTGGTACCACCCAGCACAGCCCCCCAGGTGGTGGTACCACCAGACCTGGGCTATGGTACCGCCTAGGACAGTGTCAGTCAAACTGACACTGGGCGGTGGTCCTGCCCGTGCCCGGGGAACCCGGGATGGGAAAGATTTAGGCTCCAAGTTTGAATCAACTTGAAGCCTATAAATACCCCTCCCATCCCTAGTTAAAATACAGAAGCATAGTGCATTCAAAAGTGAGAAAACTCTGCTATAATCACTTTAGAATCCTCCTCCTTGAGTCTAAGTGTTAAAATAGCTTAAGAGGAGAGTGAGTGCTTGTAAGAGTTATCTTCTAAACCCGGTAAAAGGAGAAGAGGGGTGTAAGAAGGAGTTGGTCTTCGCCTATTGAAGCAAGACCTCTAGTGGATACCGGTGGCCTTAACGGAAGAGGAATCGGAGGAGTGGATGTAGGTCATGATTGACCCAACCACTATAAACTACTATCTTCTTTGGTTTGCATTTACTCTCTGCTGTTTATCTTTACTACAAACCTCTTCAATAGCTTACTACCTACTATTCATTTATGAACTTATTTCAAAGTTAAGTTTCCAAAATCGGTTTTACGTCGGAAACGATTTTATTATACGAAAGTTTTTAAACCATCGTTATCTTACCGCTGCACTAATTCACCCCCCCCCCCCCCCCCCTCTTAGTGTTCTTGATCCTAACAATTGGTATTAGAGCCATAATTTTCTAATTTAGTTTAACACCCAAATAGAAATGGCTCTTTTTGACTTTCAAGAGAGTCACTCTCTCATTTGTCCTCCCTTTTTCAATGGGACGGACTACACTTATTGGAAAACTCGAATGAGTGTTTTCATGCTTTTATTGAATCTTGATTTATGGCATATAGTCGAATCCTATTTTAAAAGGTCTTCTCTTCCAATGAAAGATTGGAATGATTTAGAGAAGAAGATGTTTTCTTTAAATGCTAGAGCTATGAATGCTCTATTTTACGCCTTAGATAAAATGAAGTTTTATTGGGTTTCTTTATGCGAAACGGCTTTCGACATTTGGCACATTCTTGAAACCACACACGAAGGCACAAGTAGTGTTAAGGATTCTAAAGTTAATTTTTTAATACATGATTTTGAACTTTTTCGAATGAAACCAAGCGAAACTGTTTTTGACATGTACACCCGTTTTACGGATGTCGTCAATGGTTTAAAAGATCTTGGTAAAAGCTTTTCGAATTTTGAACTCGTTAATAAGATTTTACGATCACTTTCTAAGACTTGGGATTCAAAAGTAACGGCTTTACAAAAAATTAAATATTTAAATATTTTTTCACTTGAAGAACTTATCAGTACATTAATGACATATGAAATGGTGCACAATGCACATGATGAACATGATGAACAAAACTACCTTCCAAAGAATATAAAGGATTTGGGGCATAGAACATTTGAATACCACTCGAGCATAAGCTCAAGTGATGGTGAACTTGAACTTGCAAAGAAATTTAAAAAGTTAATGAAACAAAAATTTAAGAATAAAAAGAATAGAACTACTTGCTTTGAATGCAAGAAGAAGAATAAAAATTGGGATGAATCGAGCTCCTCCGAAGATGAGGAGAAAATAAAAAAAGGCGAGGTGGCAAACTACGCCTTAACCGCTTTCAACAATGAGGTAATCAAAATCCCCCTAATTTACTTCGAAATTACATGATGTTTTTCATGATGTATTTTTTTTGTAATTTAGTTTTGAATTAATTTTCCTAAAAATTACATGTTTAAATAATAAAATTAAAATGCAAAAATTATGATCATGCTAGTAATAATGAAAATTGCATGTTTAATGAAAATGCAAAAATAAAATTGGATCATGCTTACCTTCCTAATGATTTTAAAAATAATCATGAAAAATGCATATTTTATGACAAAATGATTTTGATTGAAAATATGATATCAGGCTTAATGATGATGCATGGCTTTTATATGGAAAACTAAGCATGAAAAGTTGATTCACCTAAGAAGAAAAATGCATGACTACAACAAACAAAATGATCTTAATGGAAAATGCTTTATGAAATCAATTTTGATGATGCATAATAATGAAATTATGTAATAAAAATATTAAACGTTTTGAAACTATGTTTTGATGTTATGCATAATGATCATGCTTAATACTTATGCTTTTATTGTGATGATATATGTGATGCATATGATGTGCATCATGAATGCTTTAAATGATGAATGTTTTGCATCATGATCAATATGTTGATAAATGCTTAAAAATTTTAATGTTTTAGTATCATGTATGATATGCTCATAATGATGATTGATTTTTCGGTATCATGCATGCAAAATGAAATGTAAGGTTTTGAAATTGTGCATGCTTTACTTTGAAAGTATAATGATGCACAAATAAGATTGATACTTACCTTTGTCATAATTTGAAAATTGATGTAAAGGGTCTTCCCTTCTTTTTGACAATGATAAAGGGAGAGCAAAACTTGCTAGAAAGCAAATTAGCTAGCTTGCACAAGTCAAGAAAATGTAGAAACTTGCTTACTTTCTTGCACATCTAAAGAGAAGATGCAAACATAACACTTGCCAAATTATTTGCTTGCTTCATATAAAACATTATCTCTTACTAATTTGTTATCTTGAATTTTGCTAGCTTGCACAATTCAAGAATGAAGCAAAATTTTGCTAGCATGCACTTTGCAAAAAAAGCAAAAAATGGCACTTCTCAAAAGAGAAGAAAGAGCTTGCTATCTTGAACATCACCTACACCTGCTAGCTTCCAATCTCAAGAGAAGCAACATTGCTATCTTGCCTATCGCAAAGAAAAGCAAATATGCCAACTTGCACATCTTTAAAATTGCTAGCTTGTATGAAGTAGAACATGCTATCTTACTACCTTGCATATCTATGATGATAGCAAACTTACATGATCATAAAAATGGATATTATGTCTTTCATGCAATGACTAGAACTTATCTTAAACACTTGAAAGTTGCACTTCTCCTTTTTGTTGATGACAAAGGGAGAGAAGTATGATCATGTTATGCATGATGACGTGTTGCAAATATTCATGATGAATATTGCAATGACTTGAATTCAGCTTGAATTCAAGGTTCTATCAATATGGCATATTGATAGGGGGAGTTTGTGTAAACACTAGGAGTTAAGTTTAACTCCGTTATCGATTGGTTGTCATCATCAAAAAGGGGGAGATTGTTGAATCTTATATTTTGATGATAAAAACCAATTGATAAGTATTTTGATTTGATATGCATTTTGAGTGACACAAGATACTTCGATCAGAATAAGAAAATTAAAGTAGGAAAATCATGTTGGGCCGGAGGAACATATAAGAAGATTGGACGTCGGGCCGGTGGATCGGTCGACGTATCGATAGAAGGGTCTAGCTCGTGGATTTGGGCATCAGGCCAAGAAGAATGGAGATTGTGCCAAGGATATCGGAGTTATGGAGTCAACTGGCCGATTGGGCAATAAGTCGTAAGAGAGGACAATGCACCGAAAAATCGGACGAAGCGTCGAGGAACCAATGACATGTCGAACAACATGATTAATGCTTAGTATTAATTGTCTAGATCGAAATTTGTTTTACATTTGTAGGATTAACTATGATAGTAAGGCATGAAGTAAAATGAAGTCCCGGAGTCAAGGATGAGATCACGTTGGGAGTTCGAGGGTTCGTCGGAAGTCCGAACGTTCATCGGACGTTCTGTGGGAACTAACCAAGAAGTCGCGGAGCTTGCTAGAGAAGCTCGATGGAACTCGCCAAGAAGATTGTCGTGAAGTCTAGAAGCTTGCCGGGAGTCTACCGGAACATTGCCAAGAGTTCGTCGGAGGTTCGCCGGAAGATCGCCGGAAGAATTGACATAGGGATTTGTTTAGCTTAGAATATGTCTTAGAAATTGTAGTTCATACGTAATTGGGATTGGATTTGAGCCAACCCAATTAGGGGCTAGTTAGGCCCATGTAAGAACTGTGTTGGGCCCAATAAGAGGCCCAAACAATGCCCAAAGAAGTCTCACCACCATGGCACAGTCTTCGAGACTGTGTTAGGCGGTGGTACCGCTAGTCTAAGCAGTTGTATCACCCCTGGCAGGGTGCCAGGAGGTGGTACCACTAGTCTGGGTAGTGGTACCACCCAGCATAGCCCCCCAGGCGGTGGTACCACCCAAGATAGTGTCAGTTAAACTGACACTGGGCGGTGGTACTGCCCGTGCCCGAGGAACCCGGGATGGGAAATATTTAGGCTCTAAGTTTAAATCCACTTGAAGCATATAAATACCCCTCTCATTCCTGGTTAAAATAAAGAAGCACAGAGCATTCAAAAGTGAGAAAACTCTGCTGTAATCTCTTTAAAATCCTCCTCCTTGAGTCTAAGTGTTAGAATAGCTTAAGAGGAGAGTGAGTGCTTGTAAGGGTTATCTCCTAAACCTAGTAAAAGGAGAAGAGTAGTGTAAGAAGGAGTTAGTCTTTGCCTATTGAAGGAAGACCTCTAATGGATGCCAGTGGCCTCGACGGAAGAGGAATCGGAGGAGTGGATGTAGGTCACGATTGACCGAACCACTATCTCATTTTCTTTGATTTGCATTTACTCTCTGCTGTTTATCTTTACTGTAAACCTCTTCAATAGCTTACTGCCTTCTATTCATTTATGAACGTATTTCAAAGTTAAGTTTCTGAAATCAGTTTTACGTCGGAAATGGTTTTATCGTACGAAAGTTTTAAACCGTCGTTATTTTAACCGCTGCACTAAGAGTTTTTAAACTCTTAGTGCTCTTGATCCTAACACTATTAGGAGCTATTAGGAGCCTTGAGTAGGAGTCCTAATTGAGTAGGAGTCTTAATTAAGTAGGAGTTCTATTAGGAGTTGGGGTTTAGTAGCCCTATAAATAGTAATGTATTCATCCTTTTGTAAGAGGGAATAGATGAATCTTTTCAGTAGCCTTTGGGCAACAACTTGGAGGAAGGAACCCCTATAGTGTTCTAAGGAGGCCGATCCCCTAAAGAGATCAACCCTAAGCTTAGAATCCGCTAGAGTTCTAACACTATGCCATATTGAAATAAACTTTGAATGCACAAAATGATGACCTTAGAATTTAATGTCGAAACAATTTACTCATTTTCTTTGCAAAGATCATCATTTCACACTTCATATGCATAGTTTAAACAATATTGTATACATCATATGCATCATCATAATATCATCTTTTGAGATGTGCAAGTTAGCAATTTTTGAGATGTGCAAGTTAGCAATTTTTGAGATGTGCAAGTTAGCAATTTTTGCTTATCTTGAGATGTGCAAGTTAGCAATTTTTGCTTATCTTGAGATGTGCAAGTTAGCAATTTTTGAGATGTGCAAGCTAGCAATTCTTACTTCTCTTTTGAGATGTGCAAGCTAGCAATTCTTGCTTCTCTTTTGAGATGTGCAAGTTAGCAATTTTTGAGATGTGCAAGTTAGCAATTTTTGAGATGTGCAAGCTAGCAATTCTTACTTCTCTTTTGAGATGTGCAAGTTAGCAATTTTTGCTTATCTTGAGATGTGCAAGTTAGCAATTTTTGCTTATCTTGAGATGTGCAAGTTAGCAATTTTTGCTTATCTTGAGATGTGCAAGCTAGCAATTCTTGCTTCTCTTTTGAGATGTGCAAGTTAGCAATTTTTGAGATGTGCAAGTTAGCAATTTTTGAGATGTGCAAGCTAGCAATTCTTGCTTCTCTTTTGAGATGTGCAAGTTAGCAATTTTTGCTTATCTTGAGATGTGCAAGTTAGCAATTTTTGCTTATCTTGAGATGTGCAAGTTAGCAATTTTTGAGATGTGCAAGTTAGCAATTTTTGCTTATCTTGAGATGTGCAAGTTAGCAATTTTTGAGATGTGCAAGTTAGCAATTTTTGAGATGTGCAAGTTAGCAATTTTTGCTTATCTTGAGATGTGCAAGCTAGCAATTCTTACTTCTCTTTTGAGATGTGCAAGCTAGCAATTCTTGCTTCTCTTTTGAGATGTGCAAGTTAGCAATTTTTGAGATGTGCAAGCTAGCAATTCTTGCTTCTCTTTTGAGATGTGCAAGCTAGCAATTCTTACTTCTCTTTTGAGATGTGCAAGCTAGCAATTCTTACTTCTCTTTTGAGATGTGCAAGTTAGCAATTTTTGCTTATCTTGAGATGTGCAAGCTAGCAATTCTTGCTTCTCTTTTGAGATGTGCAAGCTAGGAGTTAGTCTTTGCCTATTGAAGGAAGACCTCTAATGGATGCCAGTGGCCTCGACGGAAGAGGAATCGGAGGAGTGGATGTAGGTCACGATTGACCGAACCACTATCTCATTTTCTTTGATTTGCATTTACTCTCTGCTGTTTATCTTACTGTAAACCTCTTCAATAGCTTACTGCCTTCTATTCATTTATGAACGTATTTCAAAGTTAAGTTTTGAAATCAGTTTTACGTCGGAAATGGTTTATCGTACGAAAGTTTTTAAACCGTCGTTATTTTACCGCTGCACTAAGAGTTTTTAACTCTTAGTGCTCTTGATCCTAACACTATTAGGAGCCTTGAGTAGGAGTCCTAATTGAGTAGGAGTCTTAATTAGAGTTTATTAGGAGTTGGTTAGGAGGTCTAGGAGTTGGTTAGTCGCCTATAAATAGTAATGTATTCATCCTTTTGTAAGAGGGAATAGATGAATCTTTTCAGTAGCCTTTGGGCAACAACTTGGAGGAAGGAACCCCTATAGTGTTCTAAGGAGGCCGCTCCCCTAAAGAGATCACCCTAAGCTTAGAATCGCTAGAGTTCTAACACTATGCCATATTGAAATAAACTTTGAATGCACAAAATGATGACCTTAGAATTTAATGTCGAAACAATTACTCATTTTCTTTGCAAAGATCATCATTTCACACTTCATATGCATAGTTTAAACAATATTGTATACATCATATGCATCATCATAATATCATGAGTTTTTCATGCTTAATTTTAAGTCATCATAATTTCAAAAACATCAAGGTATATCATACCATGCATGATTCAAATTTCAAATCATCATAACTTCTCCCCCTTTGTCATTAACAAAAAAGAGAAAAGTGCAACTAGTAAGTTTTTGAAATATGCAAACTAGCAATTTTTGAGATGTGCAAGTTAGCAATTTTTGAGATGTGCAAGTTAGCAATTTTTGCTTCTCTTGATATGTGCAAGCTAGCAATTCTTGCTTCTCTTTTGAGATATGCAAGCTAACAATTTTTGCTTCTATTGAGATGTACAAGCTAGCAATTCTTGCTTCTCTTTTGAGATGTGCAAGCTAGCAATTCTTTACTTCTCTTGAGATGTGTAAGTTTTAGCAATTTTTGCTTATCTTGAGATGTGCAAGCTAGCAATTCTTACTTCTCTTTTGAGATGTGCAAGTTTAGCAATTTTTGCTTCTTCTTGAAGTGTACAAGCTAACAATTCTTTCTCCCCCTTTGTCATTATAAAATAAAGGAAATAATACAATATTGTAATTATTTTCCCTTTACATCAATTTTAAAATTATGATAAATATTAATAACAAAGATAAATTTATATCAAGAGTAATCAATTTGATGATGGGGTATAGATATCATAAACACAAATAAGTCATATGAAATAAACAAATCTCAAGTTGTGAATATCGAAAGATCATGGCTCATTTTGATATGTCTCCTCTTTAATAAAAAGAAAGAATATGTAGGAAAATCCAAAGGCTATTAGGACCGTTTCAACACTAAGACAGGGAGGGGGGGCGAATTAGTGCTTTTGATAAAAATATCAGTTTTGAAAGAACTCGTTCGATAAAGCTTATATGAGAAAGATATTTAACTTGAAAATATTCATAAGAGTAATGAGCAAGTAAATCAGTTTGTAATATGAATGAAATGCATGAAAGAAATACAAACTGAGTTTATAGTGGTTCGATCGACGTGAGCTACATCCACTCCCAATTCCTCTTCCATCGAGGCCACCGACGTTCACTAACGATCTTCTTTCAATGAGCCAAAAATAACTATCCTCGTACAACTCTTTCTCCTTTTGATAGGCTCAAAAGAGAACCTCTACAACCCTCTTTTATAAGAAAATCCTCACAACCCCCCTTAGAAAATCCTCTAAGCTCAAGGAGGAAGGTCTCAACTTTCTAACAGAGTTTTCACACTCTAAGATCCATTTTTGAAGCCATTCGGGGCCTATACATACCCCAATCTTTCCTACTTGAGTTAGTAAAAAAAGAGAACAACTAAAATGGTACCATTACCTGAGGTATATAAATATGTACTTAATGAAGTACAAGTCCGAGGCCTTTGAGAAATTCAGAGAGTATAAGAATGAAGTGGAGAACTAGACTGGAAAGAGTATCAAGACTCTTCGATCAGATCGAGGAGGTGAGTACTTAAGTACAGAGTTTACTTAGTTTCTCAAAGACTATGAGATATTATCCCAATGGACACCTCCTCATACACCTCAGCTCGATAATGTATCTAAAAAGAGGAATCGTACACTATTAGATATGGTATAGTCTATGATGAGTTTCGCTGACCTACCCATCTCATTATGGGGATATGCCCTAGAGACCACAACTTACCTTCTAAATAGAGTTCCAACTAAGTCGATAGTGTCTACACCATATGAGATATAGAAAGAGAAGAAACCCGATCTTAAGGTTGTTAAGATTTGGGGCTGTCCCACTCATGTTAAAAGACACAACTCCGATAAGTTGGAATCAATGATGGAGTGGTGCAAGTTCGTGGGATACCCCAAGAAAACTTGTGATTATTTGTAGCTAAGAGAGCGATGTTCCTTGAGAAGGAACATATTCTTGGCAGAGACAATGGGAGCATGATAGAGTTGAGCGAGGTTGGAGAACCTAGCTCAAGCACCACTCTACAGCCCGAGTCTATTCAAGCACCTAATATACAAGTTCCAACTTTACGTAGGTCCGACAAAGTATCCCATCCTCTTGAGAGATATGTGGGACATATTAGAGGAGAGAATGTTGAGGATATTGATCCTCAGACCTACGAGGAGGCTATTATGAGTATAGACTCCGGGAAAAGATAAGAAACCATGAATTCTGAGATGGATTTCATATACTCCAACAAGATTTGGAACATAGTTGATGCGCCCGAGGGTATTGTACCCATGGGTTGCAAGTGGATCTTTAAGAAAAAGATCGGAGTAGATGGAAAGGTAGAGACCTATAAAGCAAAGCTAGTGGGTAAGGAGTATCGTCAAAGGTAAGGTGTTGACTATGACGAAACTTTCTCACTCGTAGCCAAGCTAAAATCCATCCGAATTCTATTGGCTATTGCAGCGCACTATGATTATGAGATATGGTAGATAGATAGGAAAACCACATTCCTGAATGGCAACCTCGAGGAGGTGTATATAATACAGCTCGAGGGATTCATGTCTAAGGACTGCCCAGATAAGGTGTGCAGGTTGCTTAGATCCATTTATGGACTAAAGCAAGCTTCCCGAAGTTAGAACATAAGATTTGATGAGGCAATCAGATCTTATGACTTCGTTAAGAACGAATATGAGCCTTATGTATACAGGAAGGTAAGTGGGAGTGCTATCCTTTTCTTGGTGTTATATGTGGATGACATCCTGATCATTGGGAATGATATAGGAATGCTATCCATAGTAAAGGCTTGGTTATCTAGACACTTCTCCATGAAGGACTTAAGGGAAGCATCCTATATATTGGGGATTTAGATCTATAGAGATAGATCTAAGAGTATGCTTGACTTATCCCAATCCAAGTATATAGATATCATTGTCAAAAGGTTTGGCAATGAAAAATTTCAAGAAAGGTCTCATACTAATGAGACATGGGATATTGTTTTCTAGGCGTATGTCCTCAAAGACTCCTAAAGAAATGGCAAACATGGATAGGATATCCTATGCCACAACGATAGGGTCTATCATGTATGTCATGCTATGTACTAGGCCTAATATAGCACATGCTTTGAGTGTCACGAGTAGGTATCAAGTGGATCCAAGCTTGGAGCATTGGAAAGCAGTAAAGTGTATCCTTAAGTACTTGAGAAGGACTAAGGATCTTTTACTAATATATGAAGATAGTAGCCTCAGGGTTGAAGGCTATACGGACATGAGTTTTTAGTCCGATGTTGATGATAGCAAGTCGAATTCGAGGTATGTGTATACCTTGAATGGAGGAGCAGTGTGCTAGAAGAATTCTAAGCCAGATACTACTACTAACTCTGTTAGGAAAGGGTTGGAACTAAGGGGGGTGAATTAGTGCAGTTGTAAAATTACGTCGGTTCAAAAAACCTTCGTATGATAAAAACCAATTTCGACGAAAACCGTTTAGGAGAGAGGTTAACTTGAAAGCATTTTTGTAAAGATAGCTTGAAAGCTTACAAAAGAGCATAGTGGATGTAAAGCAAGTTAAGAGGTTTGCAGTAAAGTAAATTGCACAAATATAGAAATGCAAACCAAAGAAGAACATGTCGATGTTATAGTGGTTCGATCGTCGTGACCTATATCCACTCCACCGATTCATCTTCCATCGAGGCTACCGGCATCCACTATCGATCTTCCTTTATAGGCGAAGATCAACCTTCTTCTTACAGCTCTTTCTCCTTTTACCAGGTTTAGGAGATAACCCTTACACCCCCACTCACTCCTCTCTCAAACTATTCTAACACTTAGAATTTTGAGAGGAGTTTCACACAAGATTACAATAGAGTTTCTTTCTTTTTTACTCTCAATACTTGTGTTTTTTAACTAGGGATGAGAGGGGTATTTATAAGCTTCAAGTTGATTCAAACTTAGAGACTAAAAACATCTCATCTTGGGTTTCCCGGGGATGGGCGGTACCACCACCAATGTCAGTCTAACACTTGTTCGGATCGGAGCGGCACTAAGAGGGGGGGGTGAATTAGTGCAGCAGATTAAAACGTTGGTTTTGGAAACTTTTTCGTATGATAAAAACCGAACTCGGAAGTGCTTAACTTGAAAGCGTGTTCATAAATGTGTGCAGCAAAAGTAATGAGGAAGTAAGGCACTTATAAAGGTTTGCAGTAAGGTAAAGCACAATAAATAAATGCAAACCAGTGAACACGCCAATTTTAAAGTGGTTCGGTCAAAATGACCTACATCCACTTGTAAAGCCTTCTTCGATGAGGCTCCCAACTTCCACTAGCAAATCACTTTGAAGGGGAAGGACAAATATCCCTCTTATAACTTTTTACAAGTGGTTCACACTCTTACAAAGTTTCAACGAGAAAGAAGGAGGTGAACACTCAAGCAATTGAAAATAAGACTTGCTAAAGACTTTGCTAAGACTTTTATCTCAATCTATTGCTTCTCAAAAGTTATAATCTCTACTGAGAATTGAGGGGTATTTATAGGCCTAAAGAGGATTCAAATTTGAGCTCCAAAATATGAATTCTCTTCAATTCCCGAAGCTAGCGGTTCCACCGCCTATCAGTGGCGGTGCCACCGCCTGTTAGTTCTAACACTAACAGTGTACTGGGCAGTGCCACCGCCTAGTCCAGCGGTGGCACCGCCTAGCTCTTCGGGTGTTGGGCAGTGCCACCGCCCAGTCCGACGGTTCCACCGCCCAACCTTTCGGGTTTTGGGCGGTGCCACCGCCTACACTATTTCAGCTCACTGGTTGGGCTCCAAACTTGGCCCAAACTAGTCCGAACTCGAGCCTAATTGGCCCCTACTTGGGTTATAAGATTAACACCTAATCCTAACCCTAGTTAACATGCTAACTACAAATTTTAAAGACATTTACTAAGCTATTACAAAGTCCACAAGTCAAGACTTCTTCCAGCGAACTTCCGGCGGTCTTCCGATAAATAAACCATTCTGCGGACTCTCAACAAGCTCCTAGACTTCACGATTTGATCTTGGCGAGTTCCGACGAGCTTCTTCGGCAAGCTATGATCTTTCTCGGTGAGCTCCGTCTTCGGCAAGCTATGATCTTTCTCGGTGAGCTCCGTAAACTTCCGACATACCTTCCGACGAGCTTCCGAAAACCCTTCGACAAGCTCCCTACTCATTCTCGGCTAGTTCTGGCAGCATTCCCAATGAACCTTCAGAATTCCGTCGAACTCTCGAACTCCCAACGAATCCTTCGCGCTTGACTCCGGCACTTTGTTTCGCTTTATGTCTTCATCGTTATCATAGTTAATCCTGTACACACAAGCTAAAACTCTACTCCAATCTAGACAATTATTACAATGCGAATTGACATTATGTTGCCCGGCACATCATTGGTTGACACTTCGTCCGATTCTTCAACACATCGTCCTCTCTTGCGGCTTGTTGCCCAATTGGTGGTTGACCTCCGCAACCCCGATATCCTTAGTACAATTTCGCTCTCCTTTGCCCGATGCCCGACGTTTGAAGCGTTCTACCATCCAATATCCTAACGTGATCTCCTTCGGCGCAACATCAATTCCTCTTGCGTCAACTGTCTAATCCTGATCGAGTAGACCTGCATCACTCAAAATGCAGTTTAAACATCTAAAACACAATCAATTAGTTTCATCATCAAAATCTGAGATTCAACAATCTCCCCCTTTTTGATGATGACAACTAATTGATGACTACCGGAGTTAACCTTAACTCCTCGGAGTTTAACCAAACTTCGCCTATCAATATGCCATTGATAAAACACTTGGATTATCCCAAATCCAAGCAACATTCATCATATGTTATGAAAAACATTTAAACCATCATGCAAATATATATAAAATATTCATTTCAATGCATGAAGTCATCAATATACTTTTCCCCCTATGTCATCAACAAAAAGGAAAAGTAGCTCTAGCTATTTTAAAAGATATTCAAGTTTTTGTAACATGAAGCTAGATTTTTCATCACAACATATAAGCACAAAAGCATAGTAAGATTCTTAAGTTCAATCATGGCAATTCAACACTTGCTTCTTGTGCAAGATTACACTTTGCTTTTCTTTGCATGTTCTAACTAGCAAAAGCTTTCTCCCCTTTGTTTTTGTCGAAAAGAAGGGAAGAGTACAAGCTAGCCAGCATTTGCCTTGAGCTAGCAATCTTTCTCCCCCTATGTCATTATCGAAAAGAAGGAGAGGAACCAATGATTTAGACTTTTACATAAATTATGAATTTGCATCAATCAATATTTCAATCATCACATGATACATATAAGACAAAAATACAAAGAAATCATGTCATGAAAGACATCAATTGTTAAACATGATATGATAATAGTTTCAAAATTTTCAATTTGCGATACATGTGATACATTGTGATAAAAAATTTAATGTGATGCTTTTAAGGATATCAACATATTTTTGATACAAAGCATGGCAAGAGCAATTATATTGCAAGTTTTCTAAGTTTTGCATTTTTTGCTTCTTTCGAGATAGCAATTCTTTGCTTCTCTACAAGCTAGTAACTTTTATGATATGCAAGTTTTACTATATACAAGCTAACAAATTTAAAGATGTGCAAGTTGGCATATTTAGCATCTTGAGATAGCAACTGTTTACTTCTCTTTAGACTACAAGCTTTGCAATTCATTGGTAGTGTTCATGATAGCAAGTTCTTTCAATGAAATGATCGAGCTAGTAAATTTTCCTTCCTTTGAAATATGCAGGCTAGTAAACTAACTCCCCCTTTATCATTATCAAAAAGAAGGGAGAATCAATGGCAAAAAAAATTTTAATCATTATACAAGCCATATTACAAAATCATGTCATGATATCAAGAAAATTCAAGAAGGACATGATTCATTCAACAAATCTTTTTAATAGAGCAAAAGAATTATACAACCAAGGATCATGATTAAAATATATCAATATCATATATCAAGTCATGATTCGTGATTCATCATAAAGCAAATTAATTTTCAATCATCACATAAGGCATTTAAAGAATTTTTGAAACATAGGAGAATGATTAATTTAAGCATGCAATGTTTCAATCAAATTCAAGTCCTAAATACCAATACTTTCATATTGTGAGTATCAATTCATGAATACCAAAAGATATTATTTGTGATTCCAATTTTGCAAGATCAAGATTATGATTTAGATAAAACTCATTCAAATCAAATCGTTAACTTGAAACTCATAATCAAGTCATCAAAATCAATTTTGAGATTCACAAAATATCATGAAATCATTAATATCGATCAAATGGGAAAAGCATTTTTTAAATGATTCTTTTTTATCTAAGCATGCCTTAGTCTTTATATGCCAAATCAAGATAAGCATGAAAGTTCAAGACGTAAAGGCAAAATTTTATAAAACAACTCATCAAGCAAGATTTTAAACATCTATTTTCAAGCCATATAAAGAGTAAGTCAAGGATTCAATTATCTCATGTCATGAATTCTAACAAGCATCTCAAATTATCAACATCACATTAAAAAGATATTTCAAAAAGATATATCGATAAGTGATTCATTTGTATTATTTCATTCATTCGAAAGATTCTCCTCTTGGGTAAATAAATCTAGGAGAACAAAATGAATTAAGGGAGATATAACATGATTGAAGCATTGAACATGATTCATATTTAAAATGTGTCTCATGTCATAAGTATGAATCAAGCATGTGTAATCCGAAATCATCCTCAAAGTCACATTCAATAAATTCATACATGACAAGCATAGATTTATTGAAAAGTCAATAAGACAGAGGATCGCATTTCATTTTTATAAATTTCTATTCATGTGATTTGCTTCTTATAAGCATGCCTTTACCTTTAATAAAACAAGTGTCTACATTTAAGATGAAAAGGTAAATTTCATAAAACAAATCATCAAGTATGATTCCATAATAGCATTCTTTTAATATTTTGATATTCATCATCAAGTATGATTTCAAAAAGTATGTTCAAGAGAAATCATTAAGACAAAATGCATGATACACTCATTTATTTTCAAAATATTCATCATGTTTATTTTCATAAGATTCACAAGATTGGTAAAATAAATTCATTAATCTCAATAGGATAGAAAATTCATTTTCATTTCATACAATTGATTTCATACGAGGGTATTTAAGTCTTTTGTGAAAACATGTATCATCATTTAAAATCGAAACATAAGTTTCGTCATGAAGCCGTCAAGACCAAACACATCATGATATCACATCTATCATCAAAAGACTATCAAGAAATTCATACATAGATGTACATGCACTATGTCATCTTAATATGTCATGAGTATGTCATCTTAATTCGTCATAAAAACGATTAGACCAAAAACATGTTTATCTAAAATGAGAGTTTCAAATCAACATTTACTTCAAAGACTCATTCATGACATAAAATCATCAAGATACACATGCATGGATTAATCAAAAGCATTATCACATATCATATAATTATCATCCCTAATGTTGCATACATCATTCAACATTTCAAAACATAACATGCATGAAACCTTAGCAATATACTTTTCATGATCAAATTTTTTAATTTTTCAAAAATGCTAAAAAAAAAAACATGATATAATTTTTGAAAAATAATTTTTTATTTCCTATTCCTACTATCTAAATTAAGCACTCATGAAAAACTTCAAGTAATTTCAAAATAATTCAAGAGAGTTGAGTTACTTACCTTGTAGTCGAAACCCGTCAAAGCCCAATTCGTCGTTTCACCTTTGGAAGTTCTTGATTCATCCTTGGTTGCCTTCCTCTTCTTTGACCTCTTCCTCCATTCAAGTTCATTATTTATTTTAGATTTTTGTTTAATGAACTTATTAAGATTTAGTGTTCGAAGTTCAAGTTCATCATTGTCCTCATCACTTGAGTCATCGCTCAAGTGGTATTCATTTGTCCGGAGTTTCAAATCCTTCCTATTCTATGGAAGGTGATTCAAGTGCTCATCGGGTTCAAAATGTTCCAAAAGTGTCATTTCATAGGTCATTAATGACCCGATTAATTCTTCTAATGGAAAATCATTTAAATTTTTTATCTCTTGTATTGCGGTTATTTTAGGATCCCACCTTTTTGGAAGGGATCTTAAGATCTTACTTATGAGATCAAAATTCGAAAAAGATTTACCAAGAACTCTTAGATTATTGACGACATCCGTGAAACAGGTGTACATGTCGCCTATAGTCTCGTTTGGTTGCATTCGAAAAAGCTCAAAATCATACAATAAAATGTTAACTTTCGAGTCTTTGACTCTACTAGTTCCCTCGTGCGTGATTTCAAGTGTTCTCCAAATATCAAATGCCATTTCACACATAGAAATCTGATTGAACTCATTTTTATCCAAAGCGCAAAATAAGGCATTCATAGCCTTTGCGTTTAAAGAAAAATACTTCTTCTCCAAATCTGACCATTCGTTCATCGGTTTAGAAGAAAGTTGAAAACTGTTTTCAACAATATTCCGTAAATCTAAATTCATAGAAATCAAGAAAACTCTCATTCGAGTTTTCCAATAAGTGTAGTCCAATCCATTAAACAACGGTGGACGAACAACCGAAAAGCCCTCTTGAAAGCCATGAAGAGCCATTTCTCTCGGGTGTAAATCCGAAATGAGAAATACCATGCTCTAATACCAATTGTTAGGATCGGAGTGGCACTAAGAGGGGGGGTGAATTAGTGCAGTAGATTAAAACGTCGGTTTTAGAAACTTTTTCATACGATAAAAATCGAATACGGAAGTTCTTAACTTGAAAGCGTGTTCGTAAATGTGTGCAGCAAAAGTAATGAGGAAGTAAAGCACTTATAAAGATTTGCAGTAAGGTAAAGCGTAATAAATAAATGCAAACTAGTGAACATGCCAATTTTAAAGTGGTTCGGTCAAAATGACCTACATCCACTTGCGAAGCCTTCTTCGATGAGGCTCCCAACTTCCACTAGCAAATCACTTTGAAGGGGAAGGACAAATACCCCTCTTACAACTTTTCACAAGTGATTCACACTCTTACAAAGTTTCAACAAGAAAGAAGGAGGTGAACACTCAAGCAATTGAAAACAAAACTTGCTAAAGACTTTGCTAAGGCTTTTATCTCAATCTATTGCTTCTCAAAAGTTGTAATCTCTGCTGAGAATTGAGAGGTATTTATAGGCCTCAAGAGGATTTAAATTTGGGCTCTAAAATTTGAATTCTCTTCGGTTCCCGAAGCTAGCGGTGCCATCGCCTATCAGTTCTAACACTGACAGTGTACTGGGTGGTGCCACCGCCCAGTCCAGCGGTGCAAACTTCTGACGTACCTTCCAACGAGCTTCCGAAAACCCTTCGGCAAGCTCCCTACTCATTCTCAGCTAGTTCTGGCAGCATTCCCGATGAACCTTCAGACTTCCGTCGGACTCTCGAACTCCCAACGAATCCTTCGCGCTTGACTCCAGCACTTTATTTCGCTTTATGTCTTCATTGTTATCATAGTTAATCCTGCACACACAAGCCAAAACTCTACTCCGATCTAGACAATTATTACAACACAAATTGACATTCTGTTGCCCGGCACGTCATTGGTTGGCGCTTCGTCCGATTCTTCAGCGCATCGTCCTCTCTTGCGGCTTGTTGCCCAATCGGTGATTGACCTTCGCAACCCCAATATCCTTGGTGCAATTCCATTTTCATTTTTAAACATGCAATTTTCAAGAAAAATAATTATTCTAAACTAAATTAAAATTAACTCATGAAAAGCATCATGTAATTTCGAAATAAATCAAAGGCATTTTGATTACCTCATCGTCGAAAGCCGTTAAGGTGTAGTTTGCCATGTCGCCTTTGTTGATTTTCTCCTCGTCTTCGGATGAGCTCGATTTATCCCAATTTGTGTTCTTCTTCTTGCATTCATAGCAAGTAGTTGTGTTCTTTTTGTTCTTTAATTTTTGTTTTATGAACTTTTTAAATTTCATGAGTAGTTCGAGTTCACTATCACTTGAGCTTATGCTCGAGTGGTCTTTAATTGTTCTAAATTCAAAATCCTTTCTGTTCTTTGGAAGGTGGTTCTTATGTTCGTCAAGTACCACATTAGTCATTTCGTAGGTCATTAAAGACCCAATAGTTCTTCAATTGGAAAATAATTCAAATTTTTGATTCTTGTATTGTCGTTGCTTTTGAATTCCAATTTTTAGAATAAGATCTTAAAATCTTATTAATGAGTTCAAAATTTGAAGAGCTTTTACCAAGAGCTTTTATACCATTGACAACATCCATAAAATGGGTGTACATGTCAACAACGGTTTCGCTCGGTTTCATATGAAACAATTCGAAGTCATGTATTAAAAGATTAATCTTCGAAAATTTTACTCTACTCATGCCTTCGTGTGTGATTTCAAGAGTGTGTCAAATATCGAAAGTCGTTTCACATATAGAAATTTGATTAAACTTAGTTTTATCTAAGGTGCAAAATAGAGCATTCATAGCTCTTGCATTTAAAGAAAAAGTTTTCTTCTCCAAATCATTCCATTGATTCATTGGAGTAGAAGACTTTTCAAAACCTCTTTCGACAATATTCCATAAATTTAAATCCAACGAAAGCAAGAAAACTCTCATTCGAGTTTTCCAATAAGTGTAGCGTAGTGGATGTAAAGCAAGTTAAGAGGTTTGCAGTAAAGTAAATTGCTCAAATATAGAAATGTAAACCAGAAGAACACACCTGATTTTATAGTGGTTCGGTCGTCGTGACCTACATCCACTCCACCGATTCCTCTTCCGTCAAGGCCACCAGCATCTACTATCGATCTTCCTTTATAGGCAAAGATCAACCTCCTTCTTATAGCTCTTTCTCCTTTTACCGGGTTTAGAAGATAACCCTTACACCCCCACTCACTCCTCTCTCAAACTATTCTAATACTTAGAACTTTGAGAGGAGTTGCATATAAGATATATTTCTTTCCTTTTACTCTCAATACTTGTGTTTTTAACTAGGGATAAGAGGGGTATTTATAGGCTTTAAGTTGATTCAAACTTGGAGCCTAAAGCATCTCTAGCTTGGGTTCACTGGGCGGTACCACCGCCCAGTCCAGCGGTGCAAACTTCTGACGTACCTTCCAACGAGCTTCCGAAAACCCTTCGGCAAGCTCCCTACTCATTCTCAGCTAGTTCTGGCAGCATTCCCGATGAACCTTCAGACTTCCGTCGGACTCTCGAACTCCCAACGAATCCTTCGCGCTTGACTCCAGCACTTTATTTCGCTTTATGTCTTCATTGTTATCATAGTTAATCCTGCACACACAAGCCAAAACTCTACTCCGATCTAGACAATTATTACAACACAAATTGACATTCTGTTGCCCGGCACGTCATTGGTTGGCGCTTCGTCCGATTCTTCAGCGCATCGTCCTCTCTTGCGGCTTGTTGCCCAATCGGTGATTGACCTTCGCAACCCCAATATCCTTGGTGCAATTCCATTTTCATTTTTAAACATGCAATTTTCAAGAAAAATAATTATTCTAAACTAAATTAAAATTAACTCATGAAAAGCATCATGTAATTTCGAAATAAATCAAAGGCATTTTGATTACCTCATCGTCGAAAGCCGTTAAGGTGTAGTTGCCATGTCGCCTTTGTTGATTTTCTCCTCGTCTTCGGATGAGCTCGATTTATCCCAATTTGTGTTCTTCTTCTTGCATTCATAGCAAGTAGTTGTGTTCTTTTTGTTCTTTAATTTTTGTTTTATGAACTTTTTAAATTTCATGAGTAGTTCGAGTTCACTATCACTTGAGCTTATGCTCGAGTGGTCTTTAATTGTTCTAAATTCAAAATCCTTTCTGTTCTTTGGAAGGTGGTTCTTATGTTCGTCAAGTACCACATTAGTCATTTCGTAGGTCATTAAAGACCCAATAGTTCTTCAATTGGAAAATAATTCAAATTTTTTGATTCTTGTATTGTCGTTGCTTTTGAATTCCAATTTTAGAATAAGATCTTAAAATCTTATTAATGAGTTCAAAATTTGAAGAGCTTTTACCAAGAGCTTTTTATACCATTGACAACATCCATAAAATGGGTGTACATGTCAACAACGGTTTCGCTCGGTTTCATATGAAACAATTCGAAGTCATGTATTAAAAGATTAATCTTCGAAAATTTTACTCTACTCATGCCTTCGTGTGTGATTTCAAGAGTGTGTCAAATATCGAAAGTCGTTTCACATATAGAAATTTGATTAAACTTAGTTTTATCTAAGGTGCAAAATAGAGCATTCATAGCTCTTGCATTTAAAGAAAAGTTTTCTTCTCCAAATCATTCCATTGATTCATTGGAGTAGAAGACTTTTCAAAACCTCTTTCGACAATATTCCATAAATTTAAATCCAACGAAAGCAAGAAAACTCTCATTCGAGTTTTCCAATAAGTGTAGTCCGTCCCATTGAACAAGGGAGGACAAATGAGACAGTGACCCTCTTGAAAGCCGAAAAGAGCCATTTCTCATTGGGTATTAAACCAAATGAGAAAATGAGGCTCTGATACCAATTGTTAGGAAAGGGTCGGCACTAAGAGAGGGGGGGTGAATTAGTGCAGCGGTAAAATTACATCGATTCAAAAAACCTTCGTACGATAAAAATCGATTTCGATGAAAACCGTTTCGAAGAGAGGTTAACTTGAAAAAGTTTTCGTAAAGATAGCTTAAAAGCTTACGGAAGAGCGTAGTGGATGTAAAGCAAGTTAAGAGGTTTGCAGTAAAGTAAATTGCTCAAATATAGAAATGTAAACCAGAGAAGAACACACTGATTTTATAGTGGTTCGGTCGTCGTGACCTACATCCACTCCACCGATTCCTCTTCCGTCAAGGCCACCAGCATCTACTATCGATCTTCCTTTATAGGCAAAGATCAACCTCCTTCTTATAGCTCTTTCTCCTTTTACCGGGTTTAGAAGATAACCCTTACACCCCCACTCACTCCTCTCTCAAACTATTCTAATACTTAGAACTTTGAGAGGAGTTTCATATAAGATTATAATTTCTTTCCTTTTTACTCTCAATACTTGTGTTTTTTAACTAGGGATAAGAGGGGTATTTATAGGCTTTAAGTTGATTCAAACTTGGAGCCTAAAAGCATCTCATCTTGGGTTTCCCGGGCACGGGCGATACCACCGCCTGCGTTGGGCTGTACTACCACTAGTGTTAGTCTGACACTGACACTGCACTGGGCGGTACCACCGCCCAGTCTTGTGGTACCACCACCTGACATTGGATGAAGAAGTTGCTATAGTAAAGGTAGCAAAAGAGGGAGTCTGGATAAAGAAGTTCATCACAGATCTAGGAGTCATGCTAGGTAGCGAGGAGTCGATTCCTTATATTATGATAACTATAGGACGATTGCTGAAGTAAAGGAACTCAGGTCTCATCAGAAGTGTTCTGAGGAGGTTCCAGCTTATCAAAGAGATCGTAACCCGAGGAGATGTAGTAGTGGAAAGAGTTCCATCCGAAGATAACATTGCAGATCCACTAACAAAGCCATTGTCTCAGATTATCTTTGAGTATCACAGGAGTCTGATGGGGATCAGACACATAGGTGATTGGCTTTAGGTCAAGTGGGAGATTGCTAGTCATATGTGCCTTGCAAGCCAATCACGTGAGTGATGGCACATGTGACTTGACATACAATCTTTTTATTTATTATCTTTTGGCATTTATCACTTAATATTGCTTGTTATATATTTGCATATATATATTATGATGTCCTTAGATCTGTGTAATGGGAATCGGATCGTGATGAGATCACGATAATGAGACTGATTCGCCTTTAAACACAGATCCTAAATAATCCCTGTCATAGGTTACTCGAGAGGGATAACAAGATAACCGGTTAACTAGTGTATTGTATACCCGTCCATATGATGGATGCAGCTGGTCTCATAGCTGCTCCTATAGGGATACTAGGTATATATTACAGGTGCTCATTAGGAAATGAGTTCACTGATTGATCTACTTATAAAATGCTGGATGGTTGATGATGCCTTATTGTCGGACAGTGATTCCATAGTCCTAGTGGTGTATATGGTCCTTAGATTTAAGACACCAAGGATGTCCTGTATGGGTGCTCCACTATTTGATACCGGACTTATTGATTTGGATATCCCAGATCTAGCACAACCGGTCATTGGGAGTGGTAGTCAACCTTACGAGGGCTATTGAGTGTCGATAGAGGATCATCCATTCTCAGGATTATGAGAGGAATGTCCCATGTGTTCTTATTCAGACAAATCTCTAGCTAGAGTCATTCGGATTGAGAGAGAAAGAGTTCTCCGGGAGAATCTGATTAGAGTAAGACTCGAGTAGAAATCGTATAGGTCTGACAGCACTATACCCGATGTTGAATCTCGGATTTTGATGATGAAATCAATTGTAAATTGTTTGATCTAATCTATATATTAAGAAAAGTGTGCAGGATTAACTACAATAGTAGTAAGACATAAAGCAGGTGTTGTACCGGAGTCAAGATCGAGATCTCATTGGAAGTTCGAGAGTTCGTAGGAAGTCTGGACGTTCGTCAGAAGTTCTACCGAAACCAACCGAAAAGTCTAGGAGCTTGCCAAAGAAACTCATCAGAGCTCACCAAGAAGATCATCATAAAGTCCAGGAGCTTGCTAGGAGTCTGCTGGAGCATTGCCGAGAGTTCGTCGGAAGTACGCTGGAAGCTCGTCGAAAGAGCAATTGACGCACCGGAATAAGAAATGTTGTGATCATGTCTTAATTATCATAGTTAGAGTGTAAATTAAATTAGGTTTGGGAGGTAATCCCATTAACCTAATTAGTGGCCAATTGGGCCCTTGATAGGGCTGAATTGGGCCAAATTGAGCAACCCATTCAGCCCTTGAAAACATGGCCGGTAGTGGCACCGCTAGGGCTGGCGATGGCACCGCCCAGAAGACCCAGACTCCCAGGTGGACTGGGCAATGGTACTGCCCAGACTGGGTGGTGGTACCACTGGTAGTTATTACTGCCAATGGTGGTACCGCCCTTATGAAGCGATGGTATTGCCAGAGCTCAGTCTCCGAGCTCTATCAAGCGGTGGTACTGCCCAGTGTCAGACTGCAGGCAGTAGTACTGCCCAGTAATGGTGGTGGTACCACCAGTACTTTGGAAATCCGGGCCGGGATGAGACACTTCTTGGCTCCATTTTTTAAGCCATTGGGGCCTATAAAAACCCCACCCTTTTCTTCATGAAAGGGCACGAAAGTATTGGCATAATCTTGAGTCTTTGAAGTATTAAAGAGTTGTAAAAGTGCTAGAGTTCTCCTCCTCCCTTTCTAAGTGTTGAGATCATTCAAGAGATGTGTGAGACTTGTAAGGATTCTCCCCTCAACCTATAAAAAGGAGAAAGCACTATAAAGAGGTGGTTGGTCTTCACCTATTCCAGGAAGGCCTTTAGTGGATGCCGGTGACCTCGTCGGAGGAGGAATCCAAAAGTGGATGTAAGTCACGTTGACCGAACCACTCTAAAATTCTAGTTTGCTTTTCATTTGTGCAATTTATATTACTGTAAATCTCTTTAATCTTCTCTTGTACTTTTATGAAAGCTCTCAAGTTCAATTTCACTTTGAAACAGATTGAATCAAAACCATTTTCGCCGGAATTAGTTTTAATTGAAACAAAGACTTTTGAAATTGTGAAAGTTTCTGCTGCACTAATTCACCCACACCCCCCCCCCTAGTGCCACTCTTGATCCTAAACACTTGGTATCAGAGCAAAGTTCACTCTCATTTGGTTTAAACCCAAATGGTATTAAAACCCAAGAGAGATGGTATTTGTCGGAAACCAAGAGGGTCATTCAATTACACGTCCGCCCATGTTTAATGGGACGAATTACACATATTAGAAGACTAGAATGAAGATCTTCCTAATTTCAATAGATTTTGAGCTATGAAACATTGTCGAAAATGGTTTTCAAAAGTCTTCTCTTGTACTTTTATGAAAGCTCTCAAGTTCAATTTCACTTTGAAACAGATTGAATCAAAACCATTTTCGCCGGAATTAGTTTTAATTGAAACAAAGACTTTTGAAATTGTGAAAGTTTTCTGCTGCACTAATTCACCCACCCCCCCCCCCTAGTGCCACTCTTGATCCTAACAATTGGTATCAGAGCAAAGTTCACTCTCATTTGGTTTAAAACCCAAGAGAGATGGTATTTGTCGGAAACCAAGAGGGTCATTCAATTACACGTCCGCCCATGTTTAATGGGACGAATTACACATATTAGAAGACTAGAATGAAGATCTTCCTAATTTCAATAGATTTTGAGCTATGAAACATTGTCGAAAATGGTTTTCAAAAGTCTTCTCTTGTACTTTTATGAAAGCTCTCAAGTTCAATTTCACTTTGAAACAGATTGAATCAAAACCATTTTCGCCGGAATTAGTTTTAATTGAAACAAAGACTTTTGAAATTGTGAAAGTTTTCTGCTGCACTAATTCACCCACCCCCCCCCCCTAGTGCCACTCTTGATCCTAACAATTGGTATCAGAGCAAAGTTCACTCTCATTTGGTTTAAAACCCAAGAGAGATGGTATTTGTCGGAAACCAAGAGGGTCATTCAATTACACGTCCGCCCATGTTTAATGGGACGAATTACACATATTAGAAGACTAGAATGAAGATCTTCCTAATTTCAATAGATTTTGAGCTATGAAACATTGTCGAAAATGGTTTTCAAAAGTCTTCTCTTGTACTTTTATGAAAGCTCTCAAGTTCAATTTCACTTTGAAACAGATTGAATCAAAACCATTTTCGCCGGAATTAGTTTTAATTGAAACAAAGACTTTTGAAATTGTGAAAGTTTTCTGCTGCACTAATTCACCCACCCCCCCCCCCTAGTGCCACTCTTGATCCTAACAATTGGTATCAGAGCAAAGTTCACTCTCATTTGGTTTAAAACCCAAGAGAGATGGTATTTGTCGGAAACCAAGAGGGTCATTCAATTACACGTCCGCCCATGTTTAATGGGACGAATTACACATATTAGAAGACTAGAATGAAGATCTTCCTAATTTCAATAGATTTTGAGCTATGAAACATTGTCGAAAATGGTTTTCAAAAGTCTTCTCTTGTACTTTTATGAAAGCTCTCAAGTTCAATTTCACTTTGAAACAGATTGAATCAAAACCATTTTCGCCGGAATTAGTTTTAATTGAAACAAAGACTTTTGATATTTGGCACACACTCGAAGTGACTCATGAAGGCATTAGTAGAGTGAAGGCATCAAAAATCAATCTTTTAGTGCACACTTATTAGTTGTTTCGGATGAAACTGAGTGAGACCATTGGAGACATGTACACTCGATTTACGGATATCATCAATGGTCTAAAAGGACTTAATAAAAGTTTCTTGGATTTTGAACTTGTTAATAAGATTTTAAGATCCCTTCCAAAAAGTTGGGACCCTAAAATAAAGGTCATTTAAGAGGCCAAAGATCTAAATAATTTTCCTCTTGAAAAACTAATTGGGTCACTAATGACCTATGAAATGACATGTAAAGCTCATGAAGAGCTTGAGAACACCCTTCCAAAGAACAAGAAGAATATGACACTGAGAATATAAGAAAAACACTTGAAAGAAAACTCAAGTGATGAGGACTTTGATGCTGACGTGGCACTCTTAACAAAGAAGTTCAAAAGATTCATAAAAAGAAATAAATTTAAAAATGATACTAAAAATAAATTTGAACCTAAAAAAGAACAAGTGATATGTTATGAATGCAAGAAGCTGAGACACTTCAAAAGTGAATGTCCACAAGCAAAAAGGAGGCAACCAAAGAAGAAGGCTCTCAAAGCTACATGGGATGACTCAAGTGCTTCCAAAGAAGAGGAGCCAACCAACACCGAGCAAGTTACTCACTATGCGCTAATGGCTATTGGAGATGAGGTAACAAGTTCATTAGACGCAAATTTAACTTTCGATGAACTTTCAAGTGCTTTTCATTAATTGTTTGATGAATGTAGAATCTTAAGTAAAAAGTATAACTCTTTGATAAAGGAACATACTTCTCTTATTAGCGATTTTGATAGACTAAAGATTGAGCATGAAAATAGCTTAGCTCCCTACAAAAAATGCCATGAACTAGAAATACTCTAAAAGAAACACTTGCTACTCAAAGAAACCTTGAAGAAATTTGAGGTTGGTAGCAAGTCCTTGAACATGATCCTTGCCAATAAGGGTCATGTTCATAGAAAAGACGAAATCGGATTTGTGAGTAGCTCTCACCAAAATCCAACTACCTTTATTAAAGGCCCTACCTTGCATGTATCACCTCACACCAAATGTAACTTTTGTTGCAAACTTAGACTTATTGCGTACAAATGTCCATTTAAGAAATACAGTCTACATAGATTAATTTGGGTTCCTAAAAGAACCTCAAATAACTCAATGCAACATGATAAAATATATAGACTAATTTTTGAGGCATCCAAGGTCAAATGGGTACCTAAAAATCATCTCGTTTTGTAGAAAAATGTACCATCATAAGTTAGGAGCAAGAGATGGTACCTTGATAGTAGATGCTCAAGGCATATAACCGAAGATCCATCTCATTTCTCTAAGCTCACTAGCCTAAACGAAGGATATGTCACCTTTGGAGACAATAACAAGGGTAAAATCATTGGCAAAGGAACCATAGGTAACAAATTCAACCTTCTCATTGAAGATGTATTGTTAGTTGATGGTTTAAAGCATAACCTTTTGAGTATTAGTCAATTATGTGATAAATGATATATCGTTAGATTTGAAACTAATACTTGCATTATTGAAAAACCATACAAAAACACATCTATGATTGCACTAAAACAAAATAACATATACACTATTGATATTATTGATCTTTGCAATAAAATGTATTTTTCGATTTTGAATGATGATGCTTGGCTTTGGCATATGAGATTAGGTCATGCTAGCATGAAACTAATCTCTCAAATCTCATCTAAAGAACTTGTGAGAGGAATTCCTCACATTAAGTTCGTTAAAGATAATGTGTGTGATGCATGTCAACTAGGAAAACAAATAAAATGTAGTTTCAAACCAAAGAACCAAATAAGTACCTCTAGGCCTTTGCAATTGATCCATATGGATTTGTTCGGACCAATTGCTACATCAAGCCTAGGAGGTAGTAAATATGCATTTGTCATTGTGGATGATTTTAGTATATACATATGGACTTACTTCTTAGCACACAAAAATGACTGCTTTAGGTATTTCTCTATGTTTTGTAAACTTGTTCAAAATGAAAAAGGTTTTATGATTTCATCAATTTGAAGTGATCATAGTGATGAATTTCAAAACCGTATTTCCAAGAATTTTGTGAATTTAATGAATACAACAACTTCTCTACTCCAAGAAATCCTCAAGAAAATAGAGTAATAAAAAGAAAGAATATAAACTTACAAGAAATGGCTAGAACTATGTTAAACGAAAATAGTCTACCCAACTATTTTTGGGCCAAAGCCGTAAATACGGCATGCTATGTTATGAATAGGGTTCTAGTAAGGCCATTACTTTCTAAAACTCCTTATGAGTTGTAGAACAACAAAAAGCCCAACATTTCATACTTTAAAGTTTTTGGGTGTAAATGTTTTATTTGGAATGAAAAAGATACCTTAGGAAAGCTTGATGCAAAATCCGATAAAGAAACTTTTCTTGATTATTCTTCTATTTCAAAAGCTTTTCGCATCTTTAATAAAAGAACTTTAGTTATAGAAGAATCTATTCATATTGTTTTCAATGAAATTTTTGAAGTTAAGAAAAATGATTTTAATGATGATCTTAATTTTGATACTTTGAATTTAAATAAATCTCTTTCTCCATCTAGCAACTTGGATGCATCTTCTTCCGAACCTTCTTTATCGAAGAAATGGAAGTCTGTAGATGCTCATCCTAAGGAGCTAATTATAGGAGACACATCGAAAGGGGTTCAAACTCGTTCTTCTCTTAAGAATTTTTGTGCAAATATCGCTTTTCTCTCCCAAATTGAACCTAAATGCATTGATAAGACCTTGAAAGATGATTCATGGGTCATCACAATGCAATAAGAGTTAAATTAATTTGAGAGAAATGGGGTGTGGAAGCTTGTTCCGAGGCCAAATGACCATTTAGTTATTGGTACTAAATGGGACTTTAGAAACAAGCAAGATGAACTTGGTATCATGGTTAGAAACAAGGATAGATTAGTGGCCAAAGGTTTCAACCAAGAAGAATATATCAATTATGAAGAGACCTTCGCTCTTGTGGCATGATTAGAAGCCATAAGGATGCTCCTTGCCTATGCTAGTAGTAATAATTTTAAGTTGTTTCAAATGGATGTTAAAAGTGCTTTTCTTAACGGCTTTATTTCTGAAGAAGTTTATGTTGAACAACCTCCTAGATTTGAGAATGATAATCTCCCTAATCATGTGTTTAAATTGACTAAAGCTCTCTATGGATTGAAACAAGTCCCAAGGGCTTGGTATGAGAGACTTAGCTCATTTCTTATCAAAAATAATTTCTCTAAAGGCAAGGTCAATACTTCATTGTTTATCAAAAATTTTAAAATTAATTTTCTTATTGTTCAAATTTATATTGATGACATTATTTTCAGTTCCACGAATGAATCTCTATGCGAATCATTTGCTAAAACTATGAGTCTTGAATTTGAAATAAGTTTGATGAGGGAATTAACTTTCTTTTTAGGCTTACAAATCAAACAACTAAGTAATAGAATTTTTTTTCATCAAACAAAATATGCTTTAGATTTGCTACAAAGGTTTAATATGGATAGCTCAAAGGCTATCAATACTCCCATGAGTACCTCAACTAAATTAAACATTGATGAAAGTGGAGAAAGCATTGATCAAAAAACTTATAGGGGAATGATAGGAAGTTTACTATACCTCATCGCAACTAGACCAGATATCATGTTTAGTGTAGGTCTTTGTGCTAGGTTTTAATCTAATCCTAAGATATATCATCTTAAAGCAGTTAAGAGAATTCTTAGATATCTTAAAAGTACCACTAATCTAGGATTATGGTATCCAAAATCCGAGAACTTTGAACAAATTGCATATGCTGATGCGGACTTTGCTGGATATAGATTAGATAGAAAAAGCACATCCGGAATATGTCAATTTTTAGGACACGCACTTGTTTCTTGGTCTTCCAAGAAACAAAACTTGGTTGCACTATCTACAACTAAAGCTGAGTACATTGCAGCTAGTGCATATTGTGCACAAGTTGTGTAGATGAAAAACACTTTAGAGGATTACAAAATTCATCTTAAAAACATTCCCATAAAATGTGATAACACAAGTGCAATATGTTTAACAAAAAATCTCATTCAACACTCTAGAACAAAATATATTGATATTAGGGATTACTTTATACGAGATCATGTCAATAATCATGATGTAATCTTAGAGTTTATTGATATGAAATATCAATTAGCCAATATCTTTACAAAACCTTTAAGTGAAGAACAATATGATTTTATTAGAAGAGAATTAGGAATGTTAATTTGTCTAAATGCATGAATTTGATATATAACTTTTTCGGACTATCTTTGTGAATTTCTTGAATGGAGCTTTCATGAGTTTATGCCATATCAAGTTTATTCCATATCTTTGCTCCATCACTTAATGATTTTTGGTACATGGAATTAATTGACAAATGCATCTCTCACGGATTTCACTCTTATGAACTTTTAATGAGAAATGGATTTGTTGTGATCATTCATGGAATTTCTTTTATCCTTCATATGATGATTCTTTCACATGAATTCTTTCTTAATGAAAGAAGATTTTTTATAAATTTTTTAGTATGAGATGAACACTTGCAAGAGTGAGGTTTTGACTTGATTTAAATGAATATCTTGATCCTTGTGAAAATTGAAGCATGATTTAATGAAACTTTTTTATCATTTTTGACTTGATTCAAATCATTTCACAAAGTTGGTTCTTAATGGATTTCCTCCTTACTTTCCTTCTTCATGTAAAGTTTTGATTAAAAAAAAAAAAAGGCGAGAAGTTTATGGAAGCTATCTCTTTAATGTATATAACTTTTAATGTTGAGAACTTTTGAATGATATCATGTCATGAATGCTTGAAATATGATTGGTATCATCAAATACAAATTGAAATGTGGCATGAATCTTTACCACACTTGCATTGTTGAATTATCCTCCTTTTTGTGGATGACAAAGGGGGAGAAATAATACCAAAATGTGGTAAATTGGTGACAATGTATACAATGTATCTTATCATAAATGCTTACGTGCTTGTCATTTGAAACATATTGGAATATGGCAAAAACATATCTTATCGTATCAAATTGATAAATGTCTTTCATATAAGATATCATGAGCTTAACTTGCTATTTTACAACTTGATAAATTGATATCTTGCCATAGAATGATGAATTGCTATCTTTGTCATTTCTCATATTTGAAATATCAAACTTGAAAATGGATGTCATGCCTTGACATCATTTTGACAAATAAGTGGGATTGTATTTAGAATAGGAAGATCATGATAAGTATCATGATGTGCATATTGATAAGTTTAAATGAACTTAACTTATCAGTTTGATACTTGAATTCAAAGGCCTTGAATTCAAGAATGTCTTTTCTCAAGTATGGCATATAGATAGGGGGAGTTAAGGTTAACTCCGTCATCAATTGATTGTCATCATCAAAAAAGAGGAGATTATTGAATCTCAGATTTTGATGATAAAATCAATTGTAACTTGTTTGATCTAATCTATATATTGAGAAAAGTGTGCAGGAATAACTACAATAGCAGTAAGACATAAAGCAGGTATTGTATCAAAGTCAAGATTGAGATCTCATTGGTGTTAGGATCAAGAGTCGGCACTAAGAGGGGGGGTGAATTAGTGCAGTGGTAAAATAATGTCGATTTAAAATGTTTCGTATGATAAAAACTGATTTCAACAAAAATTGATTTCGGAAGCTTAATAACTTGGAAGCGTAGTGACTAAGTAAAGTAGTTTGCAATATGTAAATGGCAAGAATAAAATGTAAACCAGAGAACACGACAGTTTTAGAGTGGTTCGGTCAACGTGACCTACATCCACTTTCGGCTTCCTCCTCCGACGAGGTCACCGACGTCCACTAGAGGCCTTTTTTCAATAGGCGACACCTTTTACACCCCTATTCTCCTTTTACTAGGTTTAGGAGATAATAACCCTTATAAGCACTCACTCTCCTCTCTAAACAGAATTCTAACACTTGACTAGAGGAGGATTTTCACACGAGATTTCTGCAGCGATTCTTTACTTTTAAACTTTCTGTGCTTGTATGTTTTACCCAGGGATGAGAGGGGTATTTATAGGCTTCAAGTTGATTCAAACTTGGAGCCTAAAAACATCTTATCCCGGGTTCCCCGGGCACGGGCAGTACCACCACCTAGTATCAGTTTGGCTAACACTATCATGGGTGGTACCACCGCTTGGCACCCTGCCAGGGGCGGCACAATCGGCCATATTGGTGGTACCACCGCCTGACACAGTCTCGAAGACTGTGCCATGACGATGAGACTTCTTGGGGCACTATTTGGGCTTCTTATTTGGCCCAACATAGTTCTTACATGGGCCTAGCTGGCCCTTAATTGGGTTAGCCCAAATCCAAGCCCAATTACATGCTAACTACGACATCCTATGACATTTGCTAAGCTAAACAAGTCCCTATGTTTATTCTTTCGGCAAGCTTCCGGCGAACATCTAACGAACCCTCGGCGATGCTCCGGCGGACTCCTAGTAAACTCTTGGACTTCACAACGATCTTCTTAGTGAGTTCCGACGAGCTTCTCTGGCAAGCTCCGAGACTTCTCGATTGGTTCCTCCAAAACCTCCAACGAACGTCCGGACTTCCAACGAACTCTTAAACTCCCAACGTGATCTCGTCCTTGACTCCGGGACTTCATTTTGCTTCATGCCTTGCTATCGCAGTTAATCCTACACATGTAAAACAAACTTCGATCTAGACAATTAATACTAAGCATTAATCAAGTTGTCCGGCATGTCATTGGTTTCTCGACACTTCGTCTAATTCTTCGACACATCGTCCTCTCTTGCGGCCTATTGCCCAATCGGCCAGTTGACTCCGCAACTCCGATATTCTTGGCGTAATGTCCGCTCTTCTTGGCCCGATGCCCGAATCCACGGCCCGAAGCCTTCTGTCAATACGTCGACCGATCTACCGGCCCGACGTCCAATCTTCTAACATGTTCCTCCAGCATAACATGATTTTTTCTGCTTTAATTGTCTCATCCTGATCGAAACATCCTGCATTACTCAAATCGCAGATTAAAACATAAACACTTATAGATTGGATTCATCATCAAAATCGGAGATTTAACAATCTCTCCCTTTTTGATGATGACAACTAATCGATGACGGAGTTAACCTTAACTCCCGGAGTTTAAATAAACTCCCACTATCAATATGCCATATTGATAGAAACTCTGGGATTTAAAAATCTAAGCAACATGTCATGATCAAATCATGCATGACATCAACATACTTCTCCCCCATTGCATCAACAAAAAGGAGAAGTTCCAACTCTCATGTGTTTAGGATATTATAGTTCAAATCATTGCATAATAAATCTCAAGTTTAATCATCATGCAAGCTAGCAGATTTTATGAGTTTTGCAAGTTTGTAAATTTTGCTAGATGTACAAGTTAACATTTTTGCTTCTTGAGATTGCAAGCTAGCAAATCTTGGTGATGTTCAAGATAGCAACTTCTATATTATATTAGAAAATGTAAGCTAGCAAATTTATGTCATTTAAAACAACATATATGTTAGCAATAATTGAGATGTTCAAGAAGGCAACTTTTGCTTCTTGAAATATACAAGTTAGCAATTTTTGCTTTTCTTTGCAATGTGTATGGCTATAATTTTTGCTTCTTGTGCAAGCAAGCAAGCAAGTTTTTGTTTCTTCTTTACTTGTGCAAGCTAGCTAGCAAGTTAGTTATCTCCCCCTTTGTCATTGTAAAAAAGAAAGGAAGAATACAATTTTGTAATTCTTTTTCTCTTAAATCAATTTCTAAATCATGACAAATGATGAAAAATCAACTTATGAATGTCAAAACAATTTTTTATCATGAATATTTTATTATTGCATGCATCATTATCATAAGTTGAAGTATAGCATGTATAATACCAAATCATCATGTATATTTCCAAAATATAAAATGTATGATTCTAAATCATCATTCATAATTACATCAATATTCCAATAATTATTTCAATCATCAAAAAATCAAGTCATGAATTTCAAAATTGTAGTATTTTATGCATCATCATAAATATTTCATATCATGATGATACTAATTTTGTCAAATTACAGCCTACCATGCATGATCGAAACTTCTCATTTGTATACATCAAAATAAATTCATGAATATTTCATGCATTCATATCATCACATAAAGAATATCAAGAAGAATTAATTGGGTGATTAGATAAATATTTCATGAATACAAGGAATTGTACATAAAAATCATATCATGAGAGATAAAATATCAAAGACCGTGAAGATAAATCATGAGTATCAAGAGATATATTGTGATTCTTTTTTTATAACTCAAATAGTGGAAAGAAAGAATCATAATAGATAATCCTGATTAATAAAAAGAATTTTCAAGTTAAAATTCCGAGAATTCAAGAGAAACCATGATTCATTTTAGCAAATCTCCTCTTAAATAAATAACAAAAATAATTCTTAGAAGATCATGATATAGATAGAATTCATTCACTCTTGTAGGAGAATAAAATCTCAATTCATGCATATGAAATCTCAAGTTTTAAATCTCAAAAAATCAAGATAAATCTCATTCAACTTCAAATCATTAAACCAAAATCATTTTCAAGTGTTTCAATTGATAAGATTGATTTCATAGAAGTATGCCTTTTTCATTTATGCCAAATAAAAACACGTATCATGTTTAAAACTGAAAGTGCAAGATTTATTACGACAAAGATCAATAAGGAAATTTGATTATGGTAAAAATCGATAATCCATAAATCATAAGATTCATTATGCATAATTTTAAAAATCTCATGCATAGAATAAAATCATCAATCATGATATCAAAACATCATTATGCATCATTAAATCATCAAGCATTATTTCATATTTTCAATCAAAATTGAGAAATAATATGAAAATCAACATGATACACATTATTACTTCTTAACCACATATAGCATGATTTCATAAGGTATTTTTAATCAAAATCAAAATTGTTTTATTAAATATGTAATTTTTATTATCATTTTCTAAATTACTATCATGATCATAATTTTTGCATTTTCATTATATTATGTAAATTAAAAAAACAATTTTTCTAAACTAAACAAAAAAGAAAATACATTATGGAAAGTATCATGTAATTTCGAAATAAACTAAAGACGTTTTAATTACCTCAACGTCTTAAGGCGTAGTTTGCCACCTCGCCTTTCTTGATTTTCTCCTCGTCTTTGGAGGAGCTCAATTCATCCCAATTTTTGTTCTTCTTCTTGCGTTCAAAGCAAGTAGTTGCATTCTTTTTGTTCTTAAATTTTTGTTTCATTAACTTTTTAAATTTCTTAGTGAGTTCAAGTTCACCATCACTTGAGCTTATGCTCGACTGGTCTTCAATTGTTATATGTCCCAAATCCTTCCTATTCTTTGGAAGGTGGTTCTCAAGTTCTTCACATGCAATGCACATCACTTCATATGTGATCAATGAACCAATTAGTTCTTCAATCGAAAAATGGTTCAAGTTCTTTGATTCTTATATTATCATTATTTTTTAATCCCAATTTTTAAAAAACGATCGTAAAATCTTGTTAACGAGTTCAAAATCTGAAAAACTTCTACCAAGTGTTTTTAAACCATTGATGACATCCCTAAAACGGGTGTATATGTCTCCAATGGTTTTGCTTGGTTTCATATTAAATAGTTTAAAATCATGCATTAAAAGATTGATTTTAGAATCTTTAACTCTATTCGTGCCTTCATGTGTGATTTCGAGAATATGCCAAATATCAAAGGTCGTTTCGCACAAAGTAACCCGATTAAACTCATTTCTATCTAAGTCACAAAACAAGGCATTCATAGCTTTTGCATTTAGAGAAAAAGTCTTCTTTTTCAAATCATTCCAATGGTTCATTGGAAGAGAAGACATTTGAAAACCAAATTCGACTATGTACCATAAATTGAGATTCAATGAAAGCAAGAAAACTCTCATTCGAGTTTTCCAATAAGTGTAGTCTGTCCCATTGAAAAAGGGAGGACGAATGAGAGAGAGACCCTCTTGAAAGCCGGAAAGAGCCATTTCGATTTGGGTGTTAAACCAAATTAGAAAACCGTGGCTCTGATACCAATTGTTAGGATCAAGAGTCGGCACTAAGAGGGGGGGGTGAATTAGTGCAGTAGTAAAATAACATCGGTTTAAAATCTTTCATACGATAAAAACTGATTTCGACGAAAACCGATTTCGGAAGCTTAATAACTTGGAAGCGTATAGAAGCATAGTGACTAAGTAAAGTAGTTTGCAGTATGTATATGGCAAGAATAAAATGCAAACCAAAGAACACGACAGTTTTAGAGTGGTTTGGTCAACGTGACGTACATCCACTTTCGGCTTCCTCCTCCGATGAGGTCACCGACATCCACTAGAGGCCTTCCTTCAATAGGCGAAGGCCAATCACCTTTTACACCTATCTTCTCCTTTTACCGGGTTTAGGAGATAACCCTTACAAGTACTCACTCTCCTCTCTAAACAGAATTCTAACACTTAGATTAGAGGAGGATTTTCACAAGAGATTTCTGCAGTGATTCTTTACTTTTAAACTCTCTATGCTTGTATGCTTTACCTTGGGATGAGAGGGTATTTATAGGCTTCAAGTTGATTTAAACTTGGAGCCTAAAAACATCTCATCTCGGGTTCCCCGAGCACGCACGGTACCACCGCCCAGGTCTAGCGGTACCACCGCTTGGGGGCCAGTGCTGGGTGGTACCACCACCTAGACTCGCGGTACCACCGCCCAGACTGGCGGTACCATCGCCTATCACAGTCTCGAAGATTGTGCCATGATGGTGAGACTTCTTAGGGCACTATTTGGGCTTCTTATTAGGCCCAACACAGTTCTTACATGGGCCTAACTGGCCCCTAATTTGGTTGTCCCAAATCCAAGCCCAATTACGTGCTAACTACGAAATCCTAAGACATTTGCTAAACTAAACAAGTGTCTATATCTATTCTTCCGGCGAGCTTCCAGTGAACTTTCGACGAACCCTCGGCGATGCTCCGGCGGACTCCCGGTAAGCTCCTAGACTTCACGATGATCTTCTTGTTGAGCTCCAATGAGCTTCTCTAGCAAGCTCCGAAACTTCTCGGTTGGTTCTTCCAGAACTTTCGACGAACGTTCGAACTTCCGATGAACTCTCGAACTCCCAACGTGATCGCGTCCTTGACTCTAGGACTTCATTTTACTTCATGCCTTGCTATCGTAGTTAATCATGCACATATAAAACAAACTTTGATCTAGACAATTAATACTAAGCATTAATCAAGTTGTCTGGTATGTCATTGGTCACTCGACGCTTCGTCCGATTCTTCAGCGCATCGTCCTCTCTTGCGGCCTATTGCCCAATCGGCCAGTTGACTCTACAACTCCGATATTCTTGGCACAATGTCTGCTCTTCTTAGCCCGATGCCCGAATCCACGGCCCGAAGCCTTCTGTTGATACGTTGACCGATCCACCGGCCTGACGTCCAATCTTCTAACATGTTCCTCTAGCACAACATGATTTTTTCTGCTTTCATTGTCTTATTCTGATCGAAGCATTATGCATCACTCAAAATCCGAGATTCAACAATTTCCTCCTTTTTTATGATGACAACCAATTGATGACAGAGTTAATCTTAACTCTCGGAGTTTAAACAAACTCCCCCTATCAATATGTCATATTGATAGAAACTCTTGGATTCAAAAATCCAAGCAACATGTCATGATCAAATCATGCATGACATCAACATACTTCTACCCCTTTGCATCAACAAAAATGAGAAGTTCCAACTCTCATGTGTTTAGGATATTACGTTCAAATCATTTCATAATAAATCTCAAGTTTAATCATCATGCAAGCTAGCAAATTTTATGAGTTTTGCAAATTTGTAAATTTTGCTAGATGTGCAAGTTAACATTTTTACTTCTTGAGATTACAAGCTAGCAAATCTTTGTGATGTTAAAGATAGCAACTTCTATATTATATTAGAACATGCAATCTAGCAAATTAACGTCATTTAAAACAAAATATAAGCTAGCAATATTTGAGATGTTCAAGAAGGCAACTTTTGCTTCTTGAAATATACAAGTTAGCAATCTTTGTATTTCTTTGCGATGTGTATGGCTATAATTTTTGCTTCTCTTTAGATGTGCAAGCAAGCTAGCAAGTTTTTGTATCTTCTTGACTTGTGCAAGCTAACTAGCAAGTTAGTTATCTCCCACTTTATCATTGTTAAAAAGAAGGGAAGAATACAATTTTATAATTCTTTTTCCCTTACATCCATTTCTAAATCATGACAAAGGATGAAAAATCAAGTTATGAATGTCAAAATAATTTTTTATCATGAATATTTTATTATTGCATGCATCATTATCATAAGTTGAAGTATAGCATGCATAATACCAAATCATCATGTATATTTCTAAAATATAAAATGTATGATTCTAAATCATCATTCATAATTACATCATTATTCCAATCATTATTTCAATCATCAAAAAATCAAGTCATGAATGTCAAAATCATACTATTGTATGCATCATCATAAATATTTCATATCATGATGGTACCAATTTTGTCAAATTACATCCTACCATGCATGATCGAAACTTCTCATTTGTATACATCAAAATAAATTCATGAATATTTATGCATTCATAACATCACATAAAGAATATCAAGAATTAATTGGGTGATGAGATAAATATTTCATGAATACAAGGAATTATACATAAAAATCATATCATGAGAGATAAAAATATCAAAGATCGTGATGATAAATCATGAGTATCAAGAGACATATTATGATTCTTTTTGGATAACTCAAATAGTGAAAAGAAAGAATCATAGTAGACAATCTTGATTAATAAAAAGAATTTTCAAGTTAAAATTTTGAGAATTCAAGAGAAACAATGATTCATTTTAGCAAATCTCTTCTTAAATAAATAACAAAAATAATTCTTAGAAGATCATGATATAGATAGAATTCATTCAATCTTGTAGGAGAACAAGATCTTAATTCATGCATATGAAATCTGAAGTTTTAAATCTCAAAAAATCAAGATAAATCTCATTCAACTTCAAATCATTAAACCAAAATCATTTTCAAGTGTTTCAATTGATAAGATTGATTTCATACAAGTATGTCTTTTTCATTTATGCCAAATAAAAACATGTATCATGTTTAAACCCGAAAGTGCAAGATTTATTACAACAAAGATCAATAAGGCACTTTCATTATGGTAAAAATCGATAATTCATAAATCACAAGATTCATTATGCAGAATTTCAAAAATCTCATGCATAGAATAAAATCATCAATCATGATATCAAAACATCATTATGCATCATTAAATCACCAAGCATTATTTCATATTTTCAATCAAAATCGAGAAATAATATGAAAATCAACATGATACACATTATTACTTCTTAACCACATATAGCATGATTTCATAAGGCATTTTTAATCAAAATCAAAAAAAATTTATTAAACATGTAATTTTTATTATCAATTTCTAAATTACTATCATGATCATAATTTTTGCATTTTCATTACATTATGCAAATTTTAAAAAATAATTTTTCTAAACTAAACAAAAAAGAAAATGCATCATGGAAAGTATCATGTAATTTTGAAATAAACTAAAAGCGTTTTGATTACCTCAACGTCGAAAGCTGTTAAGGCATAGTTTGCCACCTCGCCTTTCTTGATTTTCTCCTTGTCTTCGGAGGAGCTCGATTTATCCCAATTTTTGTTCTTCTTCTTGCGTTCAAAAAAAGTAGTTACGTTCTTTTTGTTCTTAAATTTTTGTTTCATTAACTTTTTAAATTTCTTAGTGAGTTCAAGTTCACCATCACTTGAGCTTATGCTCGAGTGGTCTTCAATTGTTCTATGTCTCAAATCCTTCTTATTCTTTGGAAGGTGGTTCTCAAGTTCTTCACATGCAATACACGTCATTTCATATGTGATCAATGAACCAATTAGTTCTTCAATCGAAAAATGGTTCAAGTTCTTTGATTCTTGTATTGCCGTTATTTTTGAATCCCAATTTTTAGAAAGCGATCGTAAAATCTTGTTAACGAGTTCAAAATCTGAAAAGCTTCTACCAAGTGCTTTTAAACCATTGATGACATCCCTAAAACGAGTGTATATATCTCCAATGGTTTCGTTTGGTTTCATATTAAATAGTTCAAAATCATATATTAAAAGATTGATTTTAGAATCTTTAACTCTATTCGTGCCTTCGTGTGTGATTTTGAGAATATGCCAAATATCGAAGGTCGTTTCGCACAAAGAAACCTAATTAAACTCATTTCTATCTAAGGTGCAAAACAAGGTATTCATAGCCTTTGTATTTAGAGAAAAAGTTTTCTTTTCCAAATCATTCCAATGGTTCATTGGAAGAGAAGACTTTTGAAAACCAAATTCGACTACGTGCTATAAATCGAGATTCAATGAAAGCAAGAAAACTCTCATTCAAGTTTTTCAATAAGTGTAATCTGTCCCATTGTAAAAGGGAGGACGAATGAGGGAGAGACTCTCTTGAAAGCCAAAAAGAGTCATTTCTATTTGGGTGTCAAACCAAATTAGAAAATCGTGGCTCTGATACCAATTGTTAGGATCAAAAGTCAGCACTAAGAGGGGGGGGGGGGGGGTGAATTAGTGCAACAATAAAATAATGTCGGTTTAAAATATTTCATATGATACAAACTGATTTCGATAAAAACCGATTTCGGAAGCTTAATAACTTGGAAGCATATGGAAGCATAGTGACTAATTAAAGTAGTTTATAGTATGTAAATGGCAAGAATAAAATGCAAACCAAAGAACATGGTAGTTTTAGAGTGGTTCGGTCAATGTGACCTATATCCACTTTCGGCTTCCTCCTCCGACGAGGTCATCGACATCCACTAGAGGCATTCTTTCAATAGGCGAAGGCCAATCACCTTTTACACCCCTCTTCTCCTTTTACCGAGTTTAGGAGATAACCCTTATAAGCACTCACTCTCCTCTCTAAACAGAATTCTAACACTTAGACTAGAGGAGGATTTTCACAAGAGATTTCTGCAGCGTTCTTTACTTTTAAACTATTTGTGCTTGTATGTTTTACCAAGGGATGAAAGGATATTTATAGGCTTCAAGTTGATTCAAACTTGGAGCCTATAAACATCTCAAACCGGGTTCCTCAGGCACGGGTGATACCACCTCCCAGGTCTAGCGATACCATCACCTAGGGGCCAGTGCTGGTTAGTACCATCACCTAGACTTGTGGTACCACCGCTTGTCACTGTCTCGAAGATTGTGCCATGACGGTGAGACTTCTTGGGGCATTGTTTGGGCTTCTTATTGGGCCCAACACAATTCTTACATAGGCCTAGCTAGCACCTAATTAGGTTGGCCCAAATCCAAGCCCAATTACATGCTAACTACAAAAATTTAAGACATTTGCTAAGTTAAACAAGTCCCTATATCTATTCTTTCGGAGAGCTTCCGGCGAACATCCGACGAACCCTTGGCGATGATCCGGTGGACTCCCAGCAAGCTCCTGGACTTCACGATGATCTTCTCTAGCAAGCTCCAAGACTTCTCGGTTGGTTTCTCTAGAACTTCCGACGAACTCTCGAACTCCTAATGTGATCGCATCCTTGACTTCGGGACTTCATTTTGCTTCATACCTTGCTATCATAGTTAATCCTACACATGTAAAACAAACTTCGATCTAGACAATTAATACTAAGCATTAATCAAGTTGTCCGGCATGTCATTGGTCTCTCGACGCTTCATCCGATTCTTCGGCACATCGTTATCTCTTGTGGCCTATTGCCCAATCGGCTAATTGACTTCGCAACTCCGATATTCTTAGTGCAATGTCCACTCTTCTTGGCCTGATGCCCGAATCCATGGCCCAAAGCCTTCTGTCGATACGTCGACTGATCCACTAGCCCGACGTCCAATCTTCTGACATGTTCCTCTAGCACAACATGATTTTTCCTACTTTAATTGTCTTATCCTGATCAAGCATCCTGCGTCACTCAAAATACAGATTAAAACATAAACACTTATAGATTGGTTTCATCATAAAAATCTGAGATTCAACAATTGGGAGTTCGTGAGTTTGTCGGAAGTCCAGACATTCGTCGGAAGTTCTGCCAGAACCAACCGAGAATTCCAAGAGCTCGCTAAAGAAACTCATCAGAGCTCACCAAGAAGATCCTCATAAAGTCTGGGAGCTTACCGGGAGTCCGTTGGAGCATTGCCGAGAGTTCTTCGGATGTTCGCCGGAAGTACACCGGAAGCTCGTCGGAAGATCAATTGATGCACCGGAATAAGAAGTGCTATGATCATGTCTTAATTATTGTAGTTAGAGTGTAAATTAAGTTAGGTTTGGGAGGTAATCCTATTAACCTAATTAGTGGCCAATTGGGCCCTTGACAGGGCTGAATTGGGCCAAATTGAGCAGCCCATTCAGCCCCTAAAAACATGGCCGGTGGTGGCACCAGCCAGAAGACCTAATCTCCTAGGTGGTCTGGGCGGTGGTACCGCTGATAGTTATTACTACTAGTGGTGGTACCGCCCCTGTCAGGCGGTGGTACCATCAGAGCTCGGTCTTCGAGCTCTATCAGGCAGTGGTATTGCTCAAACTAAGCAGTAGTACCACCCAATGTCAGATTGGCTCCATTTTTGAAGCTATTGAGACACTTCTTGGCTCCATTTTTGAAGCTATTAGGGCCTATAAAAACCCCACTCTTTTCTGCATGAAAGGGCATGAAAGTATTGGCATAATCCTGAGTCTTTGAAGTGTTAAAGAGTTGTAAAAGTACTAGAGTTCTCCTCCTCCCTTTCTAAGTATTGAGATCATTCAAGAGAGGTGTTAGATTTATAAGGGTTATCTCCTAAACCCGTAAAAAGGAGAAATTGCTATAAAGAGGTGGTTGGTCTTCACCTATTGAAGGAAGACCTTTAGTGGATGCCGGTGACCTCATCGGAGGAGGAATCCGAAAGTGGATGTAGGTCACGTTGACCGAACCATTCTAAAATTCTGGTTTGCTTTTCATTTATACAATTTACATTACTGCAAATCTCTTGCACTTTTACGAAAGCTCTCAAGTTCAATTTCACTTTGAAATGGATTGAATTGAAACCATTTTCATCGGAATCGGTTATAATTGAAATAAAGACTTTTGAAATCGTGAAAGTTTTTCACTGCACTAATTCAACCCCCCCCCCTCTTAGTGCCGCTCTTGATCCTAACACCCGGTATATGGTCTTTGGGATATTAGATGGATGAGGGACTATAGATAGGTACACAGTAATTGAGGATAGATAGGTCCAGTGGATTAGATTCCCTTATATCGTCTGGGGACTACGGCGTAGTGGCTTAGTACATTCATAATCGATGAGTCGAGTGAATTATTATGGAGATAATAATTTACTAAGCCAAAAGGAGTTCTGAGAGGTATGACTCACGGTCAGCTCGATATTGGGCCTAGAGGGTCACACACATATGGTAGGCATTGCGATGAGTAGAGGTTCGGATATGAGATATCCGTCAGAGCCCCTATCTTATTGGATATCTAATAAGCCCCTGAATTATTGGATTATATGAATGAGATTCAATAAGAGCCCATGACAGATTATTGGATAGAGATCCACTAATTTAAGAGGCTTGGGTAATTGGATGCAAATCCAATACCCAATAGGGGAGGATCCATTAGGGTTTAACAAGGGACCTCTATAAATAAGAGAGATTCAGTGGTTCATAGGCTAGAGCTTTTTTTCTTGCCTCTCCTATTCTCCTCCCCCTCTCTACCTCAAAGAAGACTTGGAGTCTTTGAGGAGCATCATTGCAGCCCTACTATGTGGATCACCTCTAGAGAGGAGGGCGCTTGACCTCCTTCACCCTCTCCTAGAGATCTGTAGGGATTTAGGGATATACGATCTCTCTAGGTAACACAATCTTTACTATACATAATTTTTTGTTTTGCGAATTTTTTGCACCAACCTTCGTATGATGACGAATAAATCTTTAGAAAATTGGAGATTTTATTTTCTGTTCTTCTGTTGCGTATATGATATTGCCCCTTAGATTTCCCAATGCAAGATTCAGAAAATATTTGCCAAGAGCTTTCAAGCCATTGACGACATTCGTAAAACGGATGTACATGTCAACAATGGTTTCGCTTGGCTTTATTCAAAATAATTAAAAATCATACATCAAAAAATTTATCTTAGATTCTTTTACTCTATTCGTGCCTTTATAAGTTACTTCTAGTGTTTACTAAATCTCATGTGTAGTTTTGCATAAAAAAATATGATTAAAATTATTTTTGTCCAAAGCACAAAATAGAGCGTTCATAGCTCTAGCATTCAAAGAAAAAGTTTTCTTCTCCAAATTGTTCTATTCGTTCATTGGATTAGAAGATTTTTGAAAATCACTTTCTACAATATTCCATAAATTCAAATCTATAGAAAGCAAGAAAACTTTCATTCGAATTTTCCAATAAGTATAGTCTGTCCTATTAAACATAGGAGGACGAATAATAGAAAGATCCTCTTGATTGTCGGTAAAAACTATTTCTCTTAGGTATTAAACCAAACAAGAAAAACCTTACCTCTGATACCAACTATTAGGACCAAAATCGGTACTAAAAAGGGGGGATGAATTAGTGCTTTCGTAAAATCACATCGGTTTAAAAATTCTCGTTAGATGAAATCCGATATCGGAAAAGAATTTAACATGAAAGCATTCGTAAGCGTAATGAATAAGTGAATCAGTTTGCAATATGAATAAAAAGCATAAAGTAAATGCAAATCAAGTTTTATAGTGGTTCGGTCATCATGACTTACATCCACTCCTGATTTATCTTCACTCGAGGCCATCAACTTCCACTATCGATCTTTTTTCAACAAGTGAAGATCAACTACCCTTACAACTATTTCTCCTTTTGATAGGCTCAGGAGAGAACCTTTAGAACCTCTCTTTCTTAGATCTCACTTCTCCCGTTAGAAGAACTTCTAAATACTATGAAGAAGTGACCCTACACTTTAAGAAAGATTACAACCTTTCTTTCTCAAGAATATTTTTTCCTTTTCTACTCTATTTCTTGCTAATCCATGCAAGAATAGCTGAGGTATTTATATATCCCAAATAGCTTCAAAAATGGAGCCAAAAAAGGTCTCATCCATAGTTTTCGGGATACTAGTGGTATCACCTCCTAATAGATTGACAACTAGTAGTACCATTGCCTGTCAGTTTGACACTGGGCGGTACCACCACTCAGATAACCTTAGAGGCCGAGACCCAAGTGGTGCCATAGCTAGCCCTAGTGGTGCCACCACCTAGGCTTGCTATGGGTTACTGCATATGCCTCACTTGGCCTAAAACAGCCCTAACTCAAGCCCAATGGGCCCCTAATTGAGTTGGCATTGTTTCACCCTAATACCAACTTAATTAGACCTAAACTAACTCAATCTAGACATAATTAATTACAAACACAAATCCTATGTTATCCGACATGTCATTGGTTCATCCTGTGCTACATCCGATCTTTCAGCCCGATGCTCGAACTCATGGCATGAAGTCCTTCCGGCACATCGACCATTCCACCGGCCTAGTGTCCAATCTTCTAACATGTTCTATTCTGGCCCAACATTTGATTCTTCTTACGTCAATCGATTTGCCTTTCCTTGATCGAGGTTAGTCCTACATCACTCAAAACGCAAATTAGATCGTAAACTCATCAATTGATTTCATCATCAAAATCTGAGATTCAACACTACCTATAATGATGGAAGGCCATGTGGGTCAATCTAATTAACTCACACTTACCGACTTAATATTATCGAGAGAGGAGATTTTTTATTTGGTCTCCTAATATGACATGTCACACACATACATATTTAATATATATTTACATCACATGCAAATATATATACGTTGGTGTACAAGCAATCACACATCATATGAGCAATCACACCAGATGATCATTGACCACATCCTAATGTGACCAGGCCCGAGCTAGTAGGCCCAATCACTCACATCAAGATATATGTGTGCAATGACGCATCTCTATACCCTGTGATCATCCATCTCATCCTCGTTGGTTCTGTCGACATCTCGACGCATCTCCATGCATCATGATAGTCCATCTCGGCCTCGTGGGTTCGGCTATTGCCTTCATACTCTCAATATTTCTCATATAATTACAACTTAATCACAAGCACGCAAGCCTAACAATAAATGAGAAATAAATTAGAGGCTCACAGGCCCCAATAATAATAATAATCACATCGCACGGTCCATGATCATCCGTCCACATCATATATCACATGTACATACCATTATATTGGACTACTAGATAATAATAATAATTAATTAATTAAAATTTTTAATTAAATAACATTTTTTGAAATTGAGGATATGTAGGAAATTTTCAGAATTATGTAGGGTATTTTGGTAATTTGGATAAAAAGGATAGACCTCAAAATTTTTAAAATTCTAAGGGGCAAAGCTATCCTTTTATCCAAAAACCCAACTGCCCTGCCTTTGTTATGTTGCAGCCATCACCACCCAACCGACGGCGGCCACTACAGGGGGCGGGGGCGTTGCCTCTGCCCATGAGCGGGCGCCCCTACGAGCACCACCGCCACTACGAGCGGTTCTGCTCATAGGCATTGCCACTACCCCTGCGGGCGGTTCTACCCGCGGGCTTCTTTGCCCGCCGGTGCAACGCCCGTAGGCGATGCTACCCCCATGGACAGGCACCCCTATGGGCAATTCTGCTTGCGGGTGCCACTAGTAGCAGGCACTACCCCTACAGTTGCCTACCTTCAACCCGTAGGCTGTCGGCCATCAACCGCCGTAGAAGGCCAAGGCTGCAAGAAGCCTTTGGCCATTCTGTGAACGTAACAAGGGCAACAATAGTTGCTGCCCTTTCTCGCCTTTTATGTCAACAATTTTGACGACAAAATTCTTCCTAAAACATAACACATGTAATTCAAAACTAATCTTTTACATGAACAACTTGGCTTTGATACCACTGTTGAAAATCTAGGGGCAACATCACATGCACAAGATGTTTTCGTCGTTGTGCGAAGATTGGTGTGCAAAAACCCATAAAACTTAAATCCACATGTGAGATAGTGTTTTACCTAGGGAGATTGTATATCTCTGAATCCCTACAGATCTGTGGGATTGAATGAAGGAGTTCAAGTACCCTCCTCTCTAGTAGTGATCCACACAACAGGGCTGCGACGACGCTCTTCAAATCACTACCCAAATCTCCACACCTACTATTTGAGGAAAAGATAAGAGGAGAATAGGAGATGACAACCAGGAAGCCCTGGCTATGGGCCTTTGGTTTCCTCTTATTTATAGAGGCTCCCAATTAACTTAACCCTAATGGATCCTACCCTATTGGGTACTAGATCTCCATCTAATTACCCAAGCCTTTTAGATTAGTGGGACTTTACCCAAGAATCTCTTATTAGCTCTTATTGGATCTCATCCATGAGATCCAGAGCTTATTGGATATCCAATAAGATAAGAGCTCTAGCGGATATTTTATGTATGAACCTCTACTCGTCACAATATCTACTATATGTTTGTGACCCTTTAGGCCTAATATCGAGCTGGCCGTGAGTCATACTTGTCAAAACTCTTTTTAGCTTAGTAAATTATTATCTCCATAATAATTCACTCGATTCATCGAATACGGATGTACTAGGCCACTACACTGTAATCCCCTAAATGATATAGGAGAATCCAATCCTTTAGACCTATTTATCCTCAATTACTATGTATCTATAGTCCCTCATCCATCTAATATCCTAGAGACCGTATATCGGACATGGTGTTGTTAAGCCCATACAATTTCTCCTCGAGTCTCGCTTTAATCAGATTTCTCTCAAGGAACTCTTTTTCTCTCAATCTGAATGACCTTAGCCAAGCATTTGCCTTAGCAAGAATACCTAGGATATTCTTCTTATGATACCGAGAGCGAATGATCCTCTATCAACACTTAATAACCATCGTAAAGTTGGTCGCCACTCCCAATGATTGGTTGTATTAGATCTGAAACTTCTAAACCTATAATTCTGGTATCAAAGAGTGGAGTACTCATACATAACATTCTTGGAGTCTCAAGTCTAAGGACCAGGTACACTATTGGGATGGTGGAATCACTGTCTGACAATGAGGTATTATCAACTATCCAGCATTCCGTAAGTGGATCAATCGATAAACTCATTCTCTAATGAGCACTTGCACTATATCCCCAGCATCCCCCCATGAGCAGTTATAAGACCAACCGTCTCCATCATATGGATGGGTATACAGTACATCAGTCTGTCTAGTTATCTCGATGTCCCTATCGAGTAACATATAACTAGGATTATTTAGGGTTTGTGTTTAAAGGTGAATCAGTCTTATTATCGTGATCTCATCATGATCTGATTCCCATTATATAGATCCATAGACATCACAATATATATGTGTAATAAGTAATATAAAGTGAGAAAATGCTATAATAATAATAAGCAAAAAGGTTACGTATCAAATCGTATGTGCCATCACTCACGTAATTGGTTTACAAGGCACTTATGACTAGTAGGAAACTCTCCACGCTAACTCTAACTTTCCACAACAGTTCTGCATGTCAACTCTTCAGGATGGACTTGCACTCTCAGCGTTGAACCAAGCCGAACTGACTCATCAATCGATGACCTCAGTGTAATAACAATTTTGTTATCTCCCAAGTTAATCATTAAGTGTGACGCTAAGAATGACATGATCAGTGAAGTGAATGCATGTTAAACTACCAAAATGATACTGCAATATTGTGGTGAGCTCATGATCTCCAAAGGTGATGCTCCCACACTTCCAGTGTACTTATAGTAGAAGATTAACGTTGGGTTCCTAATTTGATTTATACTACATAAGTTAGTGAACCGTTCGAGGTGAAATGACATGAGAGTCTAAAAAATATGAGAAAGAAAAAGTATTATTATTTATAGTAAATACGTCGTCTCTAAATCAAAGATAATTTGAAGAATATTATAGTTACATTATAGGTTAAAGGGGTATGGGTATAAATAGGGAGATCTATTATCCCCTTATTATGAAAAATAGGTAGATATACTCTTAACGGCGTAATTAGTTAACTTTACTTCTAACTTTGCTTTACCTAAAAACACAGCTTACTCCTTACTCCAATAAATTAATGCTCAACAACTTATTTCCTCTAAACCTAAAGAGACCTATGCTTTGTCAAGCATCTGAACAATAGGACGTCCTTGTTTTCAAAGATATTTTAGTTTACTCGTTCGATCGCTTAAACGTTTTGGGTACTTGGTTTTGAAGGCTTCTATCTACGATGCTACCTTGACTTCGATAGTGGACGATATTATTTGTTCCCTTGCTTATTCTTGGTTCGTTGTAGTTGAATAGAAAATAAATACACACCTATTATGTAAAAACATAACAAAATATTTATTATTGTTTCATCTAAAGAATAGATTGCTTTCTTAACAAGAAGAGCAATAAGGTCATGTTCCATGACTTGCTTCTTTACTTGTTCTTACTCCATTGCTTATTTATGTACTTGCACCTACATCGGTATATGTTCCGTTGCTTGGTTAAATATAAGGTTTTTCTTGTTTCATTGCTTGATTAAATATAAGAGTATATTATTAGTGTTGTTAATAAATTATATTAGGTTTGCGCTATTTTCCTTAGGAAGGTAAAAACTATTGTTAAAATATTTTTGAGAAATATGATGTAATTATTATTATTTTTCATATCGTGTCACATTGATGTCAAGTTGGGAAACAACGATTTTGCTTTTAGCAGCTTTGCAAACAAATTATCAGTTGCGCCACTTTGCATTACTCAATGCGCGTTGATGTGCATTGAATGTTTCTTTTTAGTAAAAACTTTGGTAAAATGTTGTCAATTCTTTGAGATTAATGACTTTCAATTGATCATATTAGTTGCAGTGTATTATTATTATTATTAATTAGCACTTCGTGTTTGAAAAGAGATCAGTTTTGTCCGAATGCCACAAATCCTGATCAAATTGTAGGATTCCAATTAAAAGTGCAATCGGAGGGGATCCTCACCGTCGTACTGGGAGTGGGAGATGTGCCACCGGTACGATGGCGAGGATTACTACGCGAAAGGCGTGGATGTGTCACCCACCAACCGACCCCGCCAAATCCCGATGCCTGAGTTGTCCTACGCAGTCCAAACGCTCGGGAGGACCACGAATCTTTAGTTGGCTCCGTAAAGAACCATGACAACACAGACTCCAGCCGCCGTGGGTTTAACCTAATCAACCTCGTGCCCTTCCACAGCGGGGATTCCAGGAACAGGAGGAGAAAAGTGGAGACCAACATCACGCGTGGCAGTCGGCAAGAGCGTTGCAGGGCCCCGTGTGACGTAACGGCCTCCGTATTGGTATCGGACGAGAGGGAGGGTGTAATATAGACAGTGGGACTCGTTGAGTGACATACAGCTGTCAACGCGCAACTGTCACACTAATTACCCATGCTCAACACGGTGCTGTTACTGAAACCGGGGTTAGATTGGCAGCGATGGAGCCTGGGGTCATTTGCAATTAAACATGTGGGGCCCAACGAGTCGGAGATGTACTCCGCTTGGGTTTTGGCGGTTAGAGGCGCCCAAGTGGCATGGAAACGGATGGGGTTTGACAGGCTGGGCTGACGCGACAGCAGCAACGATTCCGAGTCTGGTTTTGTCGTCTTCTGCCACCTCACCGACTCTCCACTGTCACGCACAGAACCCTGATTCGTTGAACAAAGATTAATTAGGTACACGCACACAATAAAATAGACTGTCAATGTACCTATCTCAGTCAAAAATCCAAATCCTAGCTTAACAATACTTCGAAATATTTACGCCGTAAGGTACTGATATAATTGTTGCGGCGTGGGTTTTCTTAATTGCACATACGAATGCGACCATGAACATCTTACCCAAGCTGTGCGCACACAGGACGAGTACAGAAGGAGGCGATACTCGGATTGGACGGTAGGGATCAAATCTGAGTCGGCCCTGGTGGGGCCATTCAAGGCGGTACAGACACCGCGACAAGCTTCGCGCTTGGGAACCCGACGGTGAACCGTGTGGGATGGTCATTCATAATAATAAAAATAATAAATCCAATTTAAGGACAAAAACAGAGAAGGACGCGTGTCCTTGTACCAGCTGTATGCACGCAACTGCTTGCCCGCGTGGAAGAGGCCGGTGCGCCCAACGGCCGACGACCGGTCACTTCACCCGGCTGCTGCCGGTCAAACTACTCACCCCTCCCGACACTTATCCTTCCTATATAGAACCGACTACCCGCGGTCTCCCCTGTGCGCTCCACCGTCTCCATACCGTCGAACACGAGAACAGTAGATAAAATCGGTACGTTTTCTCGAACTATCGATTGGGTTTGAATCGATACTGCTTGGGAACCGAGCGCTATGGCGTCGGCAGGGAGCAGAAGCAAGGATTTGGGTCGGATCAAGGGACCCTGGAGCTCGGAGGAGGACGAGGCGCTTCGGAAGCTGGTGCAGCGCAACGGGCCGAGGAACTGGTCGCTTATAAGCAAGTCGATCCCGGGGAGGTCGGGGAAGTCGTGCCGGCTCAGGTGGTGCAACCAGCTGTCGCCGCAGGTGGAGCACCGCCCCTTCACGCCGGAGGAGGATGAGACCATCATCCGCGCCCACCGTCGCTTCGGCAACAGGTGGGCCACCATCGCTCGCCTCCTCTCGGGCCGGACCGACAACGCCGTCAAGAACCACTGGAACTCCATCCTCAAGCGCAGGTATTCGGCCTCCGCTACTGCCGTCGACGGCGGTTTCGTCGTGGCAACCGATCGGGAGGTCATGTCGGCGCGGCCCCTTATAAGAACAAGCAGCGACGGACTGGTCCTCTATTCGGGCGGTACGGTACTCTGCTTGAGCTCCGAAAGCCCATCGGGATCAGATGTCAGCGATTCTAGCCACCACAGTCTTCCCATGATCTCTCCGGTCTCCACCGCTTCTCACGTCTATAGACCGGTGCCGAGAACAGGAGGTGTGGTACTCCCTTCATCATCTGCTCCCAACCATCATCTGACGGAGACCTCTATCGCAGCCACAGCCACATCCCCTTCCCCAATTACCATAAAACATCCGTTGATTTCTCTAAGCCTCTCTCTCCCGGGATCCGATCAGATGGATACTTCCGATGACCACCACAGCGCCGATAATGACTACAGCAACCACAAGCAGCTCGAGCTTCTGCCGTCCGTGCCGACGCCCCTGCAGGCGCGGTCACCGTCTCCGACGACGAGATCCGCGGACGCCACTGGTGCCGCCACATCGTCTGATGAGGACGAACGACGGTGGCATGCGCCGTTTCCCTTCGATGCGGAGTTCCTAACGGTGATGCAGGCAATGATCCGCGAGGAGGTGCGGAGCTACATGTCGAGCTTGGAGAAGAGCGGTATGACGTGCGCGCAGTTTCCGCTGGCGTCGGATAACGTCCGTAATACCGTCATCAGACGGATCGGCGTCAGTGTCACGAGGATGGAGTAGATTATGAGCTTTTAAATCGAAGGAAAAGACGACAATGTTCAAAGTCCATCGAGGAAAGAAGTAGAAGATGGAAAAGTACTATATGATGTTTCTCTGCAATGAAATGAGTGGGCGAAATGCGAGAGATCCAGTTAGTGCAAATGAAAGAAGGTGAAAATATTCCTTTCAATTTTTATGCACATAGTTTGGCTTACTCTGGAAAATTTTCGCACTCGTAGAGTTTCTGATGTGCCGTAAATAGAGTTCGACCACTATAAATTGATATCTGGATCATTATATCGGATTTATCTCGTATTACTTACAAGATGTTTAAAGAGTGTAATGTTATTAACATGATTTTTTATTAATGATTCAGATTTAATGAGTTAATTAGTAGAAAAGGAATACTCATGACCTGATTACCCAACATGTAGTCAGGGAGTCGGTATTAATTGAGAATTAATATATTTGTTAAATTTAAATTTGGGTTATTCGAGAGTCGATTTCGAGTTAATCAAGGTATCTTGTGTTTGTCTTAGTTCGATCTCGATGTATGATAAATTCGTACTTTGAGAATGTCCAACCCTATAAGATTGGGTCTTTAGATATTCTCTAAAAAATGTTCCTTTGATATTTTAGTTTGAGATTCAAAAACTTCAAAAAAAACTCTAGAGATGAGTTCAAGAGTTTATTGAATGCATCTAGGGACTGTTCCTACGAACGATATTGATGATGTGGAGTAGTTATGCCTTTCTCTTGGCCTTCATTATGATTGAATAATGTGATAATGGTTCGATCAATTCAATCACGTGATATCAAGATATTATTCTATATAGTCTTAGGGTGTTAAACACATCGTTTGCATAAGTTTGACATGTTGATAGCATGTCCTCCATTCGGCTCTATGGTGTTAATCACGTTATCATTCTTATATGAGCATTAAAAGTTTTGATGAATTTCATATATATAGATCTTAATATTTGAAGTCATCGATCAAATTCATGCATCTTAAAGAGATTTTATCATAAGACTATATAAAATGGCACTGGCACGCAATGAGCCCGTTTGGAAAACTAATGGTCAATAGAACGGATATATCAATGATATCAATGTATGCAATTTCAATTTCAAGCATCTCATATTAATTTTCATCACATCATAACAAGTCAAAAAAAAAAACCATTTTAAGCTCTTCTGAATTTTCATCGCATCATAACAAGTCAAAAAGAAAAACCATTTTAAGCTCTTCTTAATAACTTGCATGCTTAATTGAGGGGAATGTACAGGACAACAACACAAACTACAAGGTAGAAGGGGGGGGAAAGCTTGATAGATTAAAATGTGAAGGAAAGCTTGATCAAGAAGAGAAAAGGAAGGAGTGCCATGACTTGCATATTGATATATTAAATAGATTAAATGTGAAGGACAGCTTGATCAAGAAGAGAAGGAAGGAGTGCGATAACTTGCATATTGATAGATTAAAACTTGATCAGGTAGTTACGAGAGATGTTCTTAGGCATTTGTGAAAATCTTGTTAGGAACAATGTTGGCACTAAGAGGGGTGATGAATTAGTATAGCGGTAAAAATGTCAGTTTCGTAAAATCTTTATACGATAAAAATTAAATTTAGAAGATAATTTGAAATCTCATGTTCGTAAATGTATTGAAGGCAGTAAGCAAGTAAAGAGGTTTGCAGTAAGGTAAATTACACAAGAGAAATGTAAACCGATTTATAGTGGTTCGGTCGTCGTCGACCTACATCCACTCCTACTATTCCTCTTCCGTCGAGGCCACCGGCATCCACTATCGATTTTCCTTTAATAGGTGAAGATCAATCTCCTTCTTACACCCCTCTTCTCCTTTTCCCGGGTTTAGGAGACAACCCTTACAAGCACTCACTTCTTTCTAAACAAAATTCTAAGTTTAAGCTAGAGGAGGGATTTCTCAAGTAGTTTCTATAGCATTTTCTCACTTTAAAACTTTCTATGCTTGTATATTTTACCCAGGGATGAGAGGGGTATTTATAGGCTTCACGTGGATTCAAACTTGGAGCCTAAAAACATCTCATCCAGGGTTTCCTGGGTGCAGGCGGTACCACTGCCTAGTAGTTCTGACACTGGGCGGTACCACCACCTGTATCCTCTCGGAGGCTGTGTCTGGGCGGTGCCATCGCTTGACACAGTCTTGGAGACTGTGCCACAACGGTGTCACCTCTTGGGGCACTGTTTGAGCCTCTCATTGGGCCCAACACAGTCCTTACATGGGCCCAATTGGCCCCTAATTGGGTTGGCCCAATTTCAACCCCAATTATGTGCTAACTACAAAATTAAAGATATTTCCTAAGCTAAACAAGTCCCTATGTCTTGGTTTCTTCCAACATGCTTCCGACGATCTTCTAGCGAACTTCTGACGATCTCTCGACAATGTTCTGGCAGACTCCTAGCAAGCTCTTGAACTTCTCGGCGATCTTCTTGGCGAGTTCCGACGAGCTTCTCTGGCAAGCTCCGAGAATTCTCGGTTGGTTCTACTAGAACTTCCGACGAACTCTCGAACTCCCAACGAAATCACGTCCTTGACTCCGGGACTTCATTTTACTTTATGCCTTGTTATCGTAGCTAATTCTGCACATGTAAAAATACACTTCGATTTAGACAATTAATACTAAGCATGAATCATGTTGTCCAGCATGTCATTGGTCCTTCGACGCTTCGTCCGATTCTTCAACGCATCATCCTCTCTTGCGGCCTATTGCCTAATCGGCTAGTTGACTCTGCAACTCCGATATCCTTGGCGCAATATCCGCTCTTCTTGGCCCGATGCCTGAATCCATGGCCCGAAGCCTTCTATCGATACATCGACCGATCCTTCGGCTCGACGTCCAATCTTCTGACATGATCCTCCGGCCTAACATGATTCTTCCTGCTTTAATTGTCTCATCCTGATCGAAGCATCCCGCATCACTCAAAACACAGATTAAAACATACTCATCAATTGGTTTTATTATCGAAATTTGAGATTTAACAATCTTTCCCTTTTTGATGATGACAACTAATTGATGACGGAGTTAACCAAACTCCCCCTATCAATATGGCATATTGATAGAAACTCTTGGATTCAGAAATCCAAGCAACTTGTTATCATAAACTTATGCATAACATCATACTTCTCCCCCTTTGTCATCAACAAAAAGGAGAAGTGCATCATCTAAGCAAGTGTTTGAGACAAACAAATTCAAATCATTGCATAAATATAATTTCTAGTTTTATCATTATGCAAGCTAACAATTTTGAGATGTGCAAGTTTAGCATGTTTTTCTTCTTGAGATAGGCAAGATAGTACTTTTGCTTCTTTTGAGATTGCAAGCTAGCAATGTTCAAGATAGCAAGCTCTTTCTTCTCTTTTGAGAAGTGTTATTTTTACTTCTTTTGCAAAGTGCAAGCTAGCAATATGGCAAGTGTTACTTCTCTTTGAAGTATGAAGGCTAGTAAGTTTTTGAGAAATAATACAAGATAACAAGCTAGCAAGATACAATGTTTTACATGATGCAAGCTACATGAAGTACGTTTACATCGTCTCTTTAGATGTGCAAGCAAGCAAGCAAGTTTTTGTATCTTCTTGACTTGTGCAAGCTAGCTATCTCCCCCTTTGTCATTGTTAAAAAGAAGGGAAGAATATAATTTTGTATCTCTTTTTTCCTTTACAATAATTTTCAAATCATGACAAAGGTTGAACAACAAAGATGAAAAATTAAGTCATGAATGTCAAAATAATTTTTCATCATAAATATTTCATCATTGCATGCATCATTATCATAAGTTGAAGTATAGCATGCATAATACCAAATCATTATGTATATTTCCAAAATATAAAATGTATGATTTCAAATCATTGCATCAATATTTCAATCATAAAAAATGAAAGATCAAGTCTAAAATTCAAGAGATCAAAATCATAATCCAAAAAATATATAAGAGGAATTTATGCATTTGGAAGATCTAACAAGTTTATCATTCAAGCTAACAAATTTGGTTCTCTTTAAGATGCTAGCTATTTTCTTTCCCCTTTTTTGTCATTGTAAATAAGAAAGAAGAAGTAGAATGGAAGAATTTAATTTTCACATCAATGCTCTACTTATTACATGAGGTTTACAACCACAAATACAAAGGAATTTATATATCATGTCATGAAAGATAATAATATCAAATCATGAATGCCACAAGACATGATTTATTTCATCAAGTCTCCCTTTTTTTTTATAAATAGCAAAAAGAAACATAGGAGATCAAATGTTATAATATCTTGATTCATGCATAAGAAATCTCAAGTTATAAATCTCAAAAAATCAAGATAAGTCTCATTCAAATTTAACTCATCAAAATCATTTCCATTGTCAAAGAGATTCATAAAAATCATATAAATAGATTTGTTAATCTCCTTTTTAGAAGAATCGATAAAGTAGGGCAAAATAAATTTTTCAAGGAGAAACCTTTCCTCTTTTTAGTTGTTTTAATTCATGTGATTTATTTCGTTTATGCCAAATAAAAATATGCATCAACGTTTAAAAACCAAAAAAGCTACTTTCATTACCATACAAATCGATAATCCATAAATCTCAAGAATCATCATGCATAATTTCGAAATTTATTAAGCATGATCATTATGCATGACTTCAAAACATGATTTCAAAATATTTAATATTTTCATTACATAATTACATCATTATGCATCATCGAAATTGATTTCATCAAACATAAATATTTTCCATCAAGATCATTTTGTTTGTTGTAGTCATGCTTTTTTCGTTTTAGGTGAATTTAACTTTTCATGCTTAGTTTTTCATATAAAAGTCATGCATCATCATTAAGCATGATATCAAACCTCTTAATATTTTCATTAAGACATCAAGCATGGTTTCAATCAAAATCGGAAATCATCAAGATACACATTATTTCTTCTTAAAAAACATATATAGGATTATCATTAGATTTAAATCTAACATTTCATTCCTTTAATATAAAACATGTAATTTTCATTATCATTTTCAAAATTACTAGCATGATCATATTTTTTACATTTTCGTTTTTAAACATATAATTTTTAAGAAAAATAATTATTCTAAACTAAATTAAAAATAACTCATGAAAAACATCATGTAATTTCGAAATAAATTAAAGGAGTTTTGATTACCTCGTCATCGAAAGCTATTAAGGCGTAGTTTGCCTCATCGCCTTTGTTGATTCTCTCATCATCTTCGGATGTGCTCGATTCATCTTTTGGCAAATTCTTCTTGCGTTCATAGCAAGTAGTTCCGTTCTTTTTGTTCTTTAATATTTGTTTTATGAACTTTTTAGATTTCTTAGTGAGGAGTTTAAGTTCACCATCATTTGAGCATATGCTTGAGTGGTCTTCAAATGTTTTATGTCTCAAATCCTTCCTATTTTTTGGAAGGTGGTTCTCAAGTTCGTTTTGTTCTATGCAATTCATTTCATAAGTCATTAAAGACCTAATTAGTTTTTCAATGGGAAAATAGTTCAAGTTCTTAGATTCTTTTATTGCCGTTACTTTATAATCCTAATTTTTAGAAAGTGAACGTAAAACTTTATTAACAAGTTCAAAATTCGAAAAACTTTTACCAAGTGCTTTTAAACCATTGACGACATTCGTAAAATGGGTATACATGTCTCCAATAGTTTCGCTTGATTTTATTTGAAATAGTTCAAAATCGTGCATTAAAAAATTAACTTTAGAATCTTTTACTCTACTCGTGCCTTCATGTGTAATTTCGAGAGTGTGCCATATATCGAAAGTCGTTTCGCAAGTAGAAACCCGATTAAACTCGTTTTTGTCTAAGGTGCAAAATAGAGCGTTCATAGCTCTAGCATTTAAAGAAAAAGTCTTTTTCTCCAAATCATTCCAATCTTTCATTAGAAGAGAAGACATTTAAATACCGGATTCGACAATGTTCCATAAGTCGAGATTAAATGAAAGCAAGAAAACTCTTATTTGAGTTTTCCAATAAGTGTAGTCCGTCCCATTGAAAAATGGAGGACGAATGAGAGAGTGACCCTCTTGAAAGCCGAAAAGAGTCATTTCTATTTGGGTGTTAAACCAAAATAGAAAACGAGGCTCTGATACCAATTGTTAGGAACGGGATCGGCACTAAGAGAGGGGGGTGAATTAGTGCAGCGGTAAAAACGTCGGTTTCGTAAAATCTTCATACGATAAAAACTGAACTTAGAAGATAACTTGAAATCCGTGTTCGTAAATGTATTGATGACAGTAAGCAAGTAAAGAGGTTTGTAGTAAGGTAAATTGCACAAGAGAAACACAAACTGATTTATAGTGGTTCAGTCGTCGTCGACCTACATCCACTTCTTCGATTCCTCTTCCGTCGAGACCACCGGCATCCACTATCGATCTTCCTTTAATAGGCGAAGATTAACCTCCTTACACCCCTCTTCTCCTTTTCCCGGGTTTAGGAGACAACCCTTACAAGCACACATTCCTTTCTAAACAGAATTCTAAATTTAAGCTAGAGGAGGGATTTCTCAAGTGGTTTCTACAGCATTTTCTCACTTTAAAACTTTTTATACTTATATATTTTACCCAAGGATGAGAGGGGTATTTATAGGCTTCAAGTAGATTCAAACTCGGAGCCTAAAAATATCTCATCCTGGGTTTCTTGAGTGTAGGCGGTATCACCGCCTAGCAATTCTGACATTGGGCGGTACCACCACCTGACATAGTCTCAGAGATTGTGCCACGACGGTGTCACCTCTTGGGGCACTGTTTGGGCCTCTCATTGGGCCTAACACAGTCTTTACATGGGCCCAACTGGTCCCTAATTGGGTTGGCCAATTTCAACCCTAATTATGTGCTAACTACAAAATTAAAGACATTTCCTAAGCTAAACAAGTCCTTATGTCTTGGTTTCTTTCAGCAAGCTTCCGGCCAACTTCCGACAATCTCTCAGCAATGTTCTAGCGGACTCCCAATAAGCTCTTGGACTTCTCGACGATCTTCTTGGTGAGTTCCGATGAGCTTCTCTAGCAAGCTCCGAGACATCTCGACTGGTTCCGCCAGAACTTCCGACAAACGTCATGACTTCCGACGAACTCTCGAACTCCCAACGAAATCGCGTCCTTGACTCTGGGACTTTATTTTTCTTTATGCCTTGCTATCGTAGTTAATCCTGCACATGTAAAAATACATTTCGATCTAGACAATTAATACTAAGCGTGAATCATGTTGTCCGACATGTCATTGGTTCTTCGACGCCTTGTCTAATTCTTCGGCACATCGTCCTCTCTTGTGGCCTATTACCCAATCGGCCAGTTGACTCCGCAACTCTGATATCCTTAGTGTAATATCCGCTCTTCTTAGCCCAATGCCCGAATCCATGGCCTGAATTCTTTTGTCGATATTTCAACCGATCCTTTGGCTCGACGTCTAATCTTCTGACGTGATCCTCCAGCCCAACATGATTCTTCCTGCTTTAATTGTCTCATCCTGATCGAAGCATCCTGTGTCACTCAAAATGTAGATTAAAATATAAATACTTATCAATTGGTTTCATCATCAAAATCCGAGATTTAACAAATCTTATCTTCTATCATGCCCCTATAAGATTGAGCTCCTATCAAGAACGTCGATCTTGGACCGATACAATGAAAATATTTTGCGAGTCAACGGCTTTGTGAGAGAACTTGCTAGTTGATCAGTCATATGTATGTGAGAAACACATAGTTAATGTTTGACAACTTGATCTCAGATGAAGTGAAAGTCGATGACAATGTATTTCATGTGTGAGTGGAATAATAGATTGGTGCATAGGTAGGTGGCTCCGATATTATCACAATATATTATAGGAGTTAGGGTGGAGTTGAAGTAAGTTCCTTTAGTAGATTTGTGACCCAATTGAGTTCTATAGCAGTGGTGACGATAGCTCGGTATTCAACTTTAATTGTAAACCTTATGATGAACTTTTACTTCTTTAAACTTCAACTGATTGGATTTGCTCTAAGGAAGACAATATACCCTGAGGTAGATGTCCTATCATCAATGTTCCCTACTCAATTAGCATCCATAAAGGCATGAAGATGAAGTAATGAGTGTTTACGAAAAAAGAATCCATGATTGAGGGTCCCTTTTGTTAGGAAACCTAGACAGAGCAGCATTATATACATAGCGGAATAACATAAAACAAAAATCCCATATTTCCTATAGAAAAATATTTTCATCGCTGGGTGAAGATTGGTGCGTAAAAAATCGTAAAACAAAAAACTACGCATATGTGAAAGATGATCCACATGACATATGTCCCTCTCTAACGATGATCTAAAAACTACCTAGGGAGATCGTATATTCTTGAAAATTTCCAAATCTATAGGAAAAAATGAAAGAGGTCATATGTCCCTCTCTCTAACGATGATCCACATGAAAAATGCAGCGAAGACGCTCCTCAAATCGCTGCACGATCTTCCTCTCCACGTGCACCATGTGATCAAGAAGGGGCTAGCCCTTCTTACTGTCCACATGCCCCAAACTAGGACTTGTGGTTGAGGAGAAGAGGGAGGGAGGAGTATAAGAGGTGGCAGCCAAAAAGGGTCTAGTTTATGCCTCTTTGGTTCCCTCCTATTTATAGTGGTCTATGTCAACTTAACTCTAATGGATCTTGCTCTATTGGGTATTGAATCTCTATCCAACTACCAAAGCATCTTAGATTAGTGAATCTCTACCCAATAATTTCTCATTAGCATTTATTGAATCTTATCCACAAGATCCAATAATTTAAGGACGTACTAGGCCACTACGTCATTGTCCCCAAATGATATAGAGAATCTAATCTATTGGACCTATTTGTCCTAAGTGACCATATATCTATAGTCCCTCATCCATCTAATATCCTAAAGATCATATATCGGGCATGGTGCTATTAGGCCCATATGGAATCTACTCGAGTCTTGCTCTAATCAGATTCTCTTGGAGAACTCTTTCTCTCTAAATCCGAATAACCATAGCTAGGGATTTGCTTGAGTAAGAATACATAGGATATTCCTTTCATGACACTAAGAGTGAATGATCCTCTATTGATACTCAATTACCCTCGTAAATTTGGCTACCACTCCCGATGATTAGTTGTGCTAGGTCTAGAACCTCCAAACCTATAAATCTGGTATCAAAGAGTGGAGTACTTATATAGGGCATCCTTGGTGTCTCAAGTCTAAATACCAGACACATAATTAAGACCACATAATCACTATCTAATAATGAGGTATCATTAATTATCCATCATTCACTGAGTTGATTAATTAGTGAACTCATTCTCCAATAAGCACTTGCATTGTATCCCTAGTGTCCCCACACGAGTAGCTATGAGACCAGCCGCCTTCATCATATGGATTGGTATACAACATACTAGTGTGTTTAGTTATCTAGATATTCCTCTTGAATAACCTATGATCGAGATTATTTAGGGCCTGTTTAAAGGTAAATCAGTCTCATTATCACGATTTCATCACGATCTGATTCCCATTGCACAGATCTATGGATATCATAATATATGCAACACATAACATAAAGTAAAAAAATACCAATAATAATAATAAGTAAAAAGACTATATAGTACGTCATACATGTCATCACTCGCATGATTGATTTGCAGGGTGCCTATGACTAGCAATCTCCTACTTGACCTGGAGCTAATCACCTATGTGTCTGATATGTTAGGATTGAAATCGACACCATGAGGGAGGGGGGGGTGGGGGGTGAATTAGTTCTTACGTAAAAACACTTTAGTTTAAAAAAATTACGTTCGATGAAAATCGATATCGGAAAGCATTTAAACTTAGATTGCACGTTTGTAAGTGTAGTGAGAGTAGTAAGCAAGTAAATTAGTTTATAATACGAGAATGGAAAGTAAAACAAAAATGCAAATCGGGTACACCAGATTTATAGTGGTTCGGTCATCATGATCTACATCCACTCTCGATTCCTCTTTACTCGAGGCCACCGGCTTCCAATACTGATCTTCTTTCCAACGGGCAAAGATCAACTACCCTTATAACTCTTTCTCCTTTTCACAAGCTTAGGAGAGAACCTTTACACCTCTCTTTTAGACTTTACTCATCCCTTAGAAAACTTCTAACACTAGGAGGAAGAGACTCTAAATCCTAAGAGAGTTTCCAATTTTTTCTCAAATATTCTTTCCATTTTTTTTGCTCAAATTCATGCATTGCCAAGAAGAAATAGCTGGGCATTTATAGACCCCAAATGACTTCAAAAATAGAGCAAAAAAAGGTCTTATCTTGGGTTTTTCGGGTCTTGGTGGTACCACCTCCTAACATACTGACAACTAGCGGTACCATCGTTTGTTAGTCTAACACTAGGTGGTACCACCGCTCAGTCTAACACTGACACTAGGCAGTACCATTGCCTAGTCTTAAAGACTGTGTCTAGGCGATACCACCGCCCGGTTTGGCGGTACCACCGCTTGACACAGTTTGGGAGATTATGATTAGGCAGTACCACTGCCAGACCCTACTATAGGTCACAGAATGAGCCAAACAACATGTCTAATTTAGCCCTGATTCAGGCCCAATTGGTCCCTAATTGAGTTGGCATTATTTTCATCCAAAAACAAACCCAATTAGTCCTAAACTAACTCAATCTAGACATACAATTATAAGCATGAATCCTATATTGTCCGACATGTCATTGGTTCATCTGGCGCTTCGTTCGATCCTTTGGCTCATCGTCCTCTCCTTTGGCATATCGCCCAATCGGTATATTGATTCTCTCAACTTCTGATCTCCTTGACGCAATGTCCAATCCTTTGGCCTAATACCCGAACTCATGGCACGAAGTCCTTCTACCGGTACATCGACCGATCCTTTTAGTCGACGTCCAATCTTCTGACATGTTCACTCCAGCCCAACGTCCGATTCCTCCTGTTTTAATCAATTTACCTTTTCTAATCAAAGTTAGTCCCATGTCACTCAAAACACAAATTAGATCATAATTTCATCAATTGATTTCATCATCAAAATTTGAGATTCAACAATCTCCCCCTTTTTACTTTGATTTCGGTTTGCATTGCTCTGATACCATTGGGCCTGAATCAAGGCTGAATTGGGCTTGTTGTTTAGCTCATTCAGTGACCTGTAGTAGTGTTTGGCGATGGTATTGCCCAGACACAATCTCCCAAACTGTGTCAAACGATGGTACCGCCCAGACATAGTCTTCAAGACTATGTCAAGCGATGCTACCACCCAAACATAGTCTTTAAGACTTTATTAGGTGGTGGTACCGCCTAGTGTTAGTGTTAGACTAAGCGGTGGTATCATCTAGTGTTAGACTGACAGGTAGTGGTACCACCAATTGTTAGTTTGTTAGGAGGTGGTACCACCCAATAATGACGGTGGTATCGTTAGGACCCGAGAAACCCAGGATAAGACCTCTTTTGGCTTCATTTTTGATGTCATTTGAGGTTTATAAATACCCCAGTTATTTCTGCTTGGCAAGGCATGAATTTAAGCAAAAAAGAGGGAAAGAATACTTGAGAAAAAATTGGAAACTCTCTTAGGATTTACAGTCTCTTCCTCCTAGAGTTAGAAGTTTTCTAAGGGAGGAGTGAGGTCTAAAAGAGAGGTGTAAAAGTTCTCTCCTGAGTTTGTAAAAAGGAGAAAGAGTTGTAAGGCTAGTTGATCTTCGTCCATTGGAAAGAAGATCAGTAGTGGAAGCTGATGGTCTCGAGTGAAGAAGAATCAATAGTGGATGTAGGTCACGACAATCGAACCACTATAAATCCGGTATACTCGGTTTATATTTTTGTTATGTTTTTCATTCTCATATTACAAACTAATTTACTTGCTTACTACTCTCACTATGATTACAAATGTGCTCTCTAAGTTTAAACGCTTTCCGATATCGGTTTTCATCGAACATAATTTTTTCAAACCGATGTGTTTTCACGTAAGCACTAATTCACCTTCTTCTCTTAGTGCAAATTTTGGTCTTAACAATTAGTGTTAGAGCCAAGTTTTTCTCATTTGATTTAACACCCAAGGAAAATAGCTTTTATCGGATTTCAAGAGAGTCACTCTATCATTTGTCCTCCTATATTCAATGGGACAGACTACACGTATTGGAAAATATGAATGAGAGTTTTCTTGCTTTCTTTAAACTTTGATTTGTAAAATATTATCAAATATGATTTTCAACAACCCTCTAAACCTATGAATGAATGGAATGATTTTAAAAAAAAAATTATTTTTGTTAAATGCAAAAGTTATGAATGTTTTGTTTTGTGCTTTGGATGAAAATGAGTTTAATCGTATTTTGACTTTTGAAACTGCATATGACATTTGGCATATTCTTGAAATTACACACGAAGGCATAAGTAGGGTTAAAGAATTAAAAATTAATCTTTTGATGCATAGTTTTGAATTATTTCGAATGAAACCAAGTGAAATCATTGGAGACATGTATACCCATTTTAAGAATGTCATCAATTGTTTGAAAGCACTTGATAAAAGTTTTTCTAATTTTTATCTTAACATAATACTAATATCCCTTCCAAAAAGTTGGGATCCGAAAGTGATGGCAATACAAGAGACAAAAGACTTGAACAATTTATCTCTTGAAGAACTTATTGGGTCTTTAATGGCCTATGAAATAACTTGTATCGAACATAAACATGAGAACAACTTTCCAAAAAAAAGAAAGATTTGATATTTAGAACAAAAGAAGACCACTTGGGAGAAAACTCAAGTGATGATGATGGCTTTAAACTCCTCACAATCAAATTTAAGAAGTTCATAAAACAAGAATCCAAGAATAAAAATGAACTTAAAAAGAACAAAATAACTTGCTATGAATGCAATCGGCCGGGGCACTTCAAAAGTGAATGTTCGCAAGTGAAGAAGAAGGTGCTCTCGCACAAAAAAAGAAGAAAACACTTAAGGCGATTGGGACGAAATGAGTGTTGAATCTCGGATTTTGATGATGAAATCAATTGATAAATTAATGATCTAATCTATGTGTTGAGATAAGTTATGCAGGACTAACTACATAAAAAAGGTAAAATAATTACAGAAGAATCAGATGGTGGGCCAAAGTTAAGATCGGACATCGGGTCGAAAGAATCAGAGTATGTGCCTGCTAGTCATAGGTGCCCTACAAGACAATCACGTGATGACACGTGTGACTTGACGCGCAGTCTTTTTGCTTATTATATTTTAGTATTTTATCACCTTATATTCCTTGTTACTTGAATATATTGTGATGTTCATGGACTTGTGCAATGAGAATCAAATCGTGATGAGATCACGATAATGAGACTGATTCTCCTTTAAACACAAATTCTAAATAATCTTGGTCATAGGTTACTCAAGAGTGACATTGAGATAACCGGACGGACTAGTGTGTTATATACCTATTTATATGATGGATATAGCTGGTCTTATAGTTGCTCGTGTGGGGACACTAGAGATACAATACAAGTGCTCATTGGAGAATGAGTTCACTGATTGATTTGCTTACGGAATGCTGGATGGTTGTTGATGCCTTATTATCAAATAGTGATTTTGTAGTCTTAGTGGTGTATCTGGTCCTTAGACTTGAGAAACCAAGGATGTCCTATATGAGTACTCCACTCTTTGATATCGGACTTATAGGTCTGGAGGTTCTAGATCTAACACAACCGGTCATTAGGAGTGGTAGTCAACCTTACGAGAACTATTGAGTGTCGATAGAGGATCATTCACTCTCGATGTCATGAGAAAAATATTCCATGTGTTATTGCTCAAACAAATCCCTAGCCAAGATCATTCGGATTGAGAGAGAAAGTTCTCCGGGAGAATTCGATTAGAGCTAGACTCGAGTAGAAACCGTATGGGTCTAACGGCACCATGCCCGGTATATGGTCTCTGGGATATTAGATGGATGAGGGACTATGGGTATATGGTAACTAAGGACGGACATGTCTAATAGATTAGATTCCCTTGTATCGTTTGGGGACTACAGTGCAATGGCCTAGTACATCCGTAGTTGATGAGTCAAGTGAATTATTATAGAGATAATAATTCATTGAATCAGAAGGAGTTCTGATAGGTATGACTCACGGCTAGCTTAATATTGGGCCTAGAGGTTCGAATATGATATATAATCATAGCCCCTATCTTATTGGATATCCAATAAGCCCATGAATTATGAAATCTTATGAATGAGATCCAATAAGAGTCCATGAGAAATTATTGGATAGAGATATACTAATCTAAGAGGCATGAGTAGTTAGATGGAGATCTAATACCCAATAGGGTAGGATCCATTAGGGTTAAATTGATAGGGGACCTCTATAAATAGGAGTGATTCAATGGTTCATAAGCTAGGGCTTCTTGGTTGCCTCTCTTATTCTCTTCCTCTTCTCATCCTTAAAGTAGGCCTGGAGTTTTGAGGAGCATCGTCGTAGCTCTACTATGTGGATCACCACTAGAGAGGAGGGCGCTTGACCTCCTTCACCCTCTCCTAGAGATCTATAAGGATTCAGGGATATACGATCTCCCTAGATAACATAATCTTTTATATACGCAGTTTTAAGTTTCATGGATTTTGCACACTAATCTTCGCACGATGATGAATACATCTTTGGAAAATTGGAGATTTTGTTTTTAATATTCTTCCGTTGCACATGTGATGTCGCACTCCAGATTTCTCAATAGCATCGAGAATGAATGTTGTAGGAGTCAACATGTTGGAGGATTGGGTGATACATCAAATATCTTAATGATGTGCTAGAAGTTTGTCGAAAGCTCGTCAAGAGTTCACCGGAAGTGTGCCGGAAGTTTCGTCGGGAGTTCGGATGAACAATTAAGTGCCAAACAACTAGATTGCTTGATTGTAATTGTTTTAGCCTTAATTAATGTAGTTAGGTCTTAATTTCAGTTAGGTTTGGGAGAAATCATACTAACTTAGTTAGGGGTCAATTGGGCCCAAATTAGGACTGAATTGGGCTTGCTGTTTGGCCCATTTAGTGAACCAAAACCATGTTAGGTGATGGCATCGCTGAAGCTGGCGGTGGAATCGCTTGAGGCTCAACCTCCCAAGTGGTCTGGGCGGTGGTACCGTCGATAGATAATGCTATCAAGCGATGGTACTATCTAGTCAGGCGGTGGTACCACCAGAGCCTAGTCTCTAAGGTTGTGTTAGGAGGTAGTACCGCCAGACTAGGTGGTGGTACCACCCAGTGTCAATCTATAAGTGGTAGTACTACCCAATAATGGTGGTGGTACCGCCAGTACTCTGAAAATCTGGGATGAAACATATTTTGGCTCCAATTTTGAAGCCATTAGGGCCTACAAATATCTCACTCTTTTTTGCATGAAAGGGTAATAAAAGTGTGAACAAAATATTGAAGTGTTGGTGTGTGAAAGTGTTGTAAAAGTGCTTAGTGTCCTCCTCCTCCCTTTCTAAGTCTTGTGATCATTCAAGTGAGGTGTGAGGCTTGTAAAGATTGTCTCCTAAACTCGTGAAAAAGGAGGAAGTGTTATAAGAGGGTGGTTGGTCTTCGCCCATTGAAGGAAGACTATTAGTGGATGTCGGTGACCTCGACGGAGGAGGAATAGGAAGTGGACCTAGGTCACAACAATTGAATCACTATAAATCTGGTGTATTCTTTCCTTACTGCTTACTTTCATTACTTAGTTGCACTGTGCATTGTACATTTACTTCAAGTCAACATCTTCTCGATATGATTTCTTCGTTACATTTTTATCAACTCGGAAAAATTCCAATCGCAACCGTTATTTTTATCGCTGCATTAATTTGCCTCCCTTTTTAGTGCCATATTGATCCTAACAATAAGTATTAGAGCAAGGTTACTTACAATTTGGTTTAAAACCTAAGAGAGATGGCTTTTGTCGGCAATCAAGAGAGTCATTCTATCACACGTTCTCCCATGTTCAATGGAACAAATTACACATATTGGAAAACTAGAATAAGGATTTTCTTGACTTCTATGGATTTCGAGTTATGGAATATCGTTGAAAACGGATTTCAAAAGTCCTCTTCTAATGAATGATTGGAATGATTTGGAGAAGAAGACTTTCTCTTTGAACACCAAACCTATGAATGGTTTATTTTGTACTTTAGATAAAAATGAATTCAATCGAGTTTTTATTTGTGAAATGGCTTATGACATTTGGCATACACTTAAAATCACACACGAAGGCATGAGTAGGGTTAATGAGTCAAAAATCAATCTTTTGGTTCATAGTTATAAATTATTTTGCATGAAACCAAGCAAGACCATTGGAGACATGTACACCTGGTTTATAGTGTTGAATCTCGAATTTTGATAATGAAATCAATTGATAAATTAATGATCTAATCCATGTGTTGAGATAAGTGTTGCAGGATTAACTATGATAATAGATAAGGCATAAAGCAGATATTGGGCCGAAGTCAAAGATCGGATGATATGTCCAAGATTCGAACAATGTACTGGAAGCTCACTGAGAGTTCATCAGGAGCTCGCTAAGAGTTCGTCGTGAGTTCGTTGAGAGTTCGTCAGGATTTTGTCAAGAGTTCGTCGGGAGTTCGCCAAAAGCATGCCGAAAGTTCACCGGAAGTTCGTCGAAACTTTGTTGGAAGAACGATTGAAATACCGAACAAAGATTGCTTAGTTAATACCTTAATTATTGTAGTTAGAACTTCAATTGAGTTAGGATTGGGAGGTAATCCCACTAACTCAGTTAGGGGCCAACTGGGCCCAAAACAGGGCTGAGTTGGGCTTGATGGAAGGCCCACTCGGCCACATAGAGCGTTGCCAAGCGGTGGCACCGCCTAAGGTGGACGGTGGAACCACTTGAGGCTTAGCCTCCCAGGTGGTTTGGGCGGTAGTACCACCCAGACTGGGTGGTGGTACCGTTGGTAGTTAATGCTGCTAGGTAGTGGTACTGCCTTGTCAAGCGGTGGTGCCACCAAAGCCCAATCTTTTGTTAGGACCAAGAGCACTAGGGGGGGGGGGGGGGGTGGGGGGGGTGGGGGGGGTGAATTAGTGCAGCGAAAAACTTTCGACGATTTAAAGTCATGTTTGTACAATAAAAACAATTTTGGTATGAAAGCTGATTTGAAAATTACTTTAACTTAAGATCAAGTAAAGTGTAATTAAAGTAAAGCTATGGAGGCAGTTTATAGTTAAGATAGAGAACAGAATGTAAATGCAAACCGAGATTTAGAGTGGTTCAGTCAATTTTGATCTACATCCACTTTTGGCTTCCTCCTCCGATGAGGTCACCGACATCCACTAGAGGCCCTCCTTCAATAGGCGAAGGCCAACCACCCTTTTACAGTTTAGCTCCTTTTGACTGGCTTAGGAGACAACCCTTACGGATTTTTCACTCCTCTCTTGAATGATCAAAACTTGAAAGAAAAGAAGGAGAAGAACTTTTGGCCTTTACAACACTTTTGAGCTCTAAAAATCACAGAGTAAGATCAAGATTTCGATGCCCTTTCATGCATGAAAGGGTGGGGTTTATATAGGCCCTTTCTTGGTCACTCTTGGATTTCCGGGGTCCTGGTGGTACTACCGCCATAACTGGGCGGTACTACCGCCTGACAAAGCTCGGAGACCGAGCTCAGGTGGTACCATCGCCTGACAGGGGCGGTACCACTGCCCAGCCTCACTCGGAGACCAAGCCTAGGCAGTTCTACCACCCTGCTTTCCTGGGAGACTAGCTTCTGAGCGGTGCCACTGCCGACCCAAGCGGTGCCATCTTCGGCCAGGAAATCTAGGTCCGAATGGGCTGATCCATTTGGCCCAATTTGGGTCTGTCAAGGGCCCCATTTCCCCAAGATTAAGTTAATGGGATCACCTCTCATTTCTAACTTAATCATCATGCTAACTACGATATTTTAAGACATTTACTACAACTTGCTCTTGTGCATCAATCGTTTCTTTCGGCGAGCTTCCAGCGAACATCCGACGAACCCTCGACGATGCTCCGGCAGACTTCCGACAAACTCTTGGACTTGTGATGATCCACTTGGTGAGTTCTGACGAGCTTCTTTGGCAAGCTCTTGGACTTCTCGGATTTGTTCCCGCAAAACCTCCGACGACCGTCCGGACTTCCATCGAACTCTCGAACCCCTAACGTGATCATAGTTTTGACTCCGGCACGACTACTACTGCATGTCTTACTTTCATCGTAGTTAATCCTGCACACTTATCTCAACATATGGATGATTAGATTAATAAATGACAGTGACTTCATCATCAAAATCTGAGATTTAACAATCTCTCCCTTTTTGATGATGACAAATAAATTGATACGAAGTTAACCTTAACTCCCCCTATCTATATGCCAATACTCCGAGATAAGTCATTCTTGAATTCAAAGCCTTTGAATTCAAGAGACATGTTGATAAGTTAAGATCGTTTAACCTTATCAATACTCCCATCATGATTCCTATCATAATGTATCTTTCTGAAAATGAGGTCAAGGCTTGACATCCATTTTCAAGTCTTACATTTCAAGTGTGAATGATAGTATGGTAGCAATTCATTATAATGGTAAAGAATAACAAGTAAAATTGCGATGCAAGTTCTTGATATCTTAACATGATGCAAATATTTCAAGTGTTTAGCAATCATAGCATTTCATCAAATGGCAAGATATCAACAAGTAAAATTGCGATGCAAGTTCTTGATATCTTAACATGATGCAAATATTTCAAGTGTTTAGCAATCATAGCATTTCATCAAATGGCAAGATATCAACATGTAAAATTGCGATGCAAGTTCTTGATATCTTAACATGATGCAAATATTTCAAGTGTTTAGCAATCATAGCATTTCATCAAATGGCAAGATATCAACAAGTAAAATTGCGATGCAAGTTCTTGATATCTTAACATGATGCAAATATTTCAAGTGTTTAGCAATCATAGCATTTCATCAAATGGCAAGATATCAACATGTAAAATTGCGATGCAAGTTCTTGATATCTTAACATGATGCAAATATTTCAAGTGTTTAGCAATCATAGCATTTCATCAAATGGCAAGATATCAACATGTAAAATTGCGATGCAAGTTCTTGATATCTTAACATGATGCAAATATTTCAAGTGTTTAGCAATCATAGCATTTCATCAAATGGCAAGATATCAACATGTAAAATTGCGATGCAAGTTCTTGATATCTTAACATGATGCAAATATTTCAAGTGTTTAGCAATCATAGCATTTCATCAAATGGCAAGATATCAACAAGTAAAATTGCGATGCAAGTTCTTGATATCTTAACATGATGCAAATATTTCAAGTGTTTAGCAATCATAGCATTTCATCAAATGGCAAGATATCAACATGTAAAATTGCGATGCAAGTTCTTGATATCTTAACATGATGCAAATATTTCAAGTGTTTAGCAATCATAGCATTTCATCAAATGGCAAGATATCAACATGTAAAATTGCGATGCAAGTTCTTGATATCTTAACATGATGCAAATATTTCAAGTGTTTAGCAATCATAGCATTTCATCAAATGGCAAGATATCAACAAGTAAAATTGCGATGCAAGTTCTTGATATCTTAACATGATGCAAATATTTCAAGTGTTTAGCAATCATAGCATTTCATCAAATGGCAAGATATCAACATGTAAAATTGCGATGCAAGTTCTTGATATCTTAACATGATGCAAATATTTCAAGTGTTTAGCAATCATAGCATTTCATCAAATGGCAAGATATCAACATGTAAAATTGCGATGCAAGTTCTTGATATCTTAACATGATGCAAATATTTCAAGTGTTTAGCAATCATAGCATTTCATCAAATGGCAAGATATCAACAAGTAAAATTGCGATGCAAGTTCTTGATATCTTAACATGATGCAAATATTTCAAGTGTTTAGCAATCATAGCATTTCATCAAATGGCAAGATATCAACATGTAAAATTGCGATGCAAGTTCTTGATATCTTAACATGATGCAAATATTTCAAGTGTTTAGCAATCATAGCATTTCATCAAATGGCAAGATATCAACATGTAAAATTGCGATGCAAGTTCTTGATATCTTAACATGATGCAAATATTTCAAGTGTTTAGCAATCATAGCATTTCATCAAATGGCAAGATATCAACAAGTAAAATTGCGATGCAAGTTCTTGATATCTTAACATGATGCAAATATTTCAAGTGTTTAGCAATCATAGCATTTCATCAAATGGCAAGATATCAACATGTAAAATTGCGATGCAAGTTCTTGATATCTTAACATGATGCAAATATTTCAAGTGTTTAGCAATCATAGCATTTCATCAAATGGCAAGATATCAACATGTAAAATTGCGATGCAAGTTCTTGATATCTTAACATGATGCAAATATTTCAAGTGTTTAGCAATCATAGCATTTCATCAAATGGCAAGATATCAACAAGTAAAATTGCGATGCAAGTTCTTGATATCTTAACATGATGCAAATATTTCAAGTGTTTAGCAATCATAGCATTTCATCAAATGGCAAGATATCAACATGTAAAATTGCGATGCAAGTTCTTGATATCTTAACATGATGCAAATATTTCAAGTGTTTAGCAATCATAGCATTTCATCAAATGGCAAGATATCAACATGTAAAATTGCGATGCAAGTTCTTGATATCTTAACATGATGCAAATATTTCAAGTGTTTAGCAATCATAGCATTTCATCAAATGGCAAGATATCAACATGTAAAATTGCGATGCAAGTTCTTGATATCTTAACATGATGCAAATATTTCAAGTGTTTAGCAATCATAGCATTTCATCAAATGGCAAGATATCAACATGTAAAATTGCGATGCAAGTTCTTGATATCTTAACATGATGCAAATATTTCAAGTGTTTAGCAATCATAGCATTTCATCAAATGGCAAGATATCAACATGTAAAATTGCGATGCAAGTTCTTGATATCTTAACATGATGCAAATATTTCAAGTGTTTAGCAATCATAGCATTTCATCAAATGGCAAGATATCAACATGTAAAATTGCGATGCAAGTTCTTGATATCTTAACATGATGCAAATAATTGCGATGCAAGTTCTTGATATCTTAACATGATGCAAATATTTCAAGTGTTTAGCAATCAGAGCATTTCATCACATGGCAAGATATCAACATGTAAAATTGTGATGCAAGTTCTTGATATCTTAACATGATGCAAATATTTCAGTGTTAGCAATCATAGCATTTCATCACATGGTAAGATATCAACATTAAAATTGCGATGCTTAAATATCAACATGTAAAATTGCGATGCAAGTTCTTGATATCTTAACATGATGCATATATGTCATAATGCAAATATGGCAATCATAGCATTTCTATCATCAATTTACCATATATTTCAATGCAAGCTTCTTTTGATATCTTAACATAATTCAAATTCAAATATGGCACTCATAGCATTAATTCATATATTTTTCCCCCTTTGTCATCAACAAAAAGGAGAATGATATAAGTAAATTTTAAATATAAGTGCTGTAATGATTCATGTCATAACTAGGTTCATGTCATTTTTCAACAATGAGTGATAGGATACCAATTATACAAACGTATCAAGGAAAACATGACATGGAGATTATTTCTTCCTTTTTATTTGGTATTATCTTTTTGCATGAAGGAGGAAAGTCATTTGTGAGATTACTTGAATGAAGTTAAAATCGATAAGAGATTTAAAGCACTCTTCATTTTTACAAGGATCAAGATATGTATGTGAATCAAATCCTTGCAAGTAAAAAATATCTTCCTTTTTTTTTAAGAAGTTGTTTATAAGAAGGAATCATCAAATCCATTTCTCAAAAAATATTTTTCACATGATAAGTCTATGAGAGATGCATTTGCTAGTTGATTCCATATGTCAAAAATCAATGATATGAATTAAATTCGATATGACATATGCTTATTAATTCCAGAAGAGAATAATGTATCAAAAAAATCTGATTTTCAAATTGTTAGGATCAAGAGAATCCGAAAATGAAATTTAACACTTTCATGTATTCGGACAAGGTTTTGCTATAGATTTTCAAATACAATCATGAAGATAAAACATGCTTATTATCATGAAAATTTTTGTATCTAAAATACATGATTTCCAACATGTTATTAAGGCATGTAATCGTGTAAAATCATCATAGCAATTAAGTGATTTGATCATTGAATCAAGAACATCCGAAAAATAATTTTAATAAGTTCATGCATTCGGACACATTAACATTCCTAATTCTCTTCTAATGAAATCAAATTGTTCTTCACTTAAATGCTTTGTAAAAATATCAGCTAGCTGTTGTTTAGTATCAATAAACTCTATAACTACATCATGATTAGTGACATGATCTCGTATAGAGTGATGTCTAATATCAATATGTTTTGTTCTTAAGTGTTGAATGTGATTCTTTGTAAAACATATAGCACTTGTGTTATCACATTTAATGAGAATATTTTTAAGATAAACTTTATAATCTTCTAAGGTGTTTTTCATCCACACAACTTGTGCACAGCATGCACTAGCTGCAATATACTCAGCTTTAGTTGTTGATAGTGCAACCGAGTTTTGTTTCTTAGATGACCAGGAAATAAGGGCATGTCCCAAAAATTGATATGTTCCTGATATGCTTTTTCTATTTAGTCTACACCCAGCAAAAGTAATTAACTCAAAATTCTTGATTTTTGGATACCATAATCCTATATTTGTAGTACCTTTAAGATATCTAAGTATTCTTTTAACCGCTTTGAGATGAGATATCTTAGGGTTCGATTGAAACCTAGCACAGAGTCCTACACTGAACATGATATCTGGTCTAGTTGTAGTGAGGTAAAGTAAACTTCATATCATACTCCTATAAGTTTTTTGATCGAAACTTTCTCCACATTCATTAACTTCTAACTTAGTGGAGGTGCTCATAGGAGTGTTGATAGCTTTTGAGCTTTCCATATTAAATCTTTTTAGTAAATCTAAAGCATATTTAATTTGACTAATAAAGATGCCATTTCTTAGTTGCTTAATTTGTAAGCCTAAAAAAAGGTTAATTCTCCCATCAAACTCATTTCAAATTTGAGACTCATGGTTTTAGCAAAAGATTCACAAAGTGATTCGTTTGTAGAACCAAAGATAATATCATCAACATAAATTTGAACAATGAGAAAATTATTTTCAAAATTCTTGATAAATAATGTAGTATCGACCTTGCCTTTTGTGAAATTATTTTCAATAATAAAAGAACTAAGTCTTTTATACCAAGCCCTTGGGGCTTGTTTTAAACTATAGAGAGCTTTAGTTAATTTAAACATATGATTAGGGAGGCTATTATTTTCAAATCCGGGAGGTTGTTCAACATAAACTTCTTCGGAAATAAAGCCAGTAAAAAAAGTGCTTTTAATATCCATTTGAGATAACTTAAAATTATCATTACTAGCATAGGCAAGGAGCATCCTTATGGCTTCTAATCTTGCCACAGGAGCGAAGGTTTCTTCATAATCGATACCTTCTTCTTAGTTAAAACCTTTGGCTACTAATCTAGCTTTGTTTCTAACCATGATACCATATTCATCTTGCTTGTTTCTAAAGACCCATTTAGTACCAATAACTAAATGGTCATTTGGCCTAAGAACAAGCTTCCACACCTGATTTATCTCAAATTGATTTAACTCATCTTGTATTGCGATAATCCATGAATCATCTTTCGTGGCTTCGTCAATACATTTAGGTTCAATTTGGGAGAGAAAAGCGGCGTTAGCATAAAATTTTTTAAGAGAAGAACGTATTTGAACCCCCTTAGATGTGTCTACTAGGATTAGCTCCTTAAGATGAGCATCTACATACCTCCAATCCTTGGGTAAGGATGTTTCGGAAGTGGATGCATCCAAGTTGCTAGTTGGAGAAGGGGTTTCATTTAAATTCAAAGAATCAAAATTAATATCATCATCAAAATCATTTTTCTTAATTTTGGAAATCTCATTGAAAACAACATAAATGGATTCTTCTATAATTAAAGTTTTTTATTAAAAATACAAAAAGCTTTAGAAACCGAAGAATAACCAAGGAAAATTCCTTCATCAGATTTAGCATTAAATTTTCCTAAGGCATTTTTTTCATTCAAGATAAAACAATTACACCTAAAAACTTTAAAATATGAAACATTGGGTTTTTTGTTGTTCCACAACTCATAGGGAGTTTTGGTGAGTAAGGGTCTTACTCGAACTTTATTCAAAATATAGCATACAGTGTTTACGGCTTCGGCTCAAAAATATTTGGGTAAGCTATATTCATTCAATATGGTTCTCGCCATTTCTTGTAAATTTCTATTTTCTCTTTCTACTACTCCATTTTGTTGAGGATTTCTTGGAGTAGAGAAGTTGTGATTGTATCCATTAAATTCACAAAATTCTTGGAAATCACAGTTTTGAAATTCACCACCATGATCACTTTTAATTGATGAAATCATAGAACCATTTTCATTTTGGATAACTTTGTAAAACTTGGTAAAATATCTAAAGCATTCATTTTTGTGTTTTAAGAAATAAGTCCATGTGTATCTACTATAGTCATCTACAATGACGAAGGCGTATTTGCTATCTCCTAGGCTTGATGTAGAGATAGGTCCAAACAAGTCCATATGGATCAATTGAAAGGGCCTAAAGGTGCTTATTTGATTCTTAGATTTGAAACTACCCTTAATTTGTTTTCCTAATTGACAAGCATCACACACATTATCTTTGATGAACTTGATATGAGGAATTCCTCTTACAAGTTCTTTGGATAATATTTGAGTGATTAGTTTCATGCTAGCATGACCTAATCTCCTATGCCAAAGCCAAGCATCCTCATTCAAAACCGAGAAACACATTTCATTACAAAGATTATTGCTGTCAATGGTGTATACATTATTTTGTTTTAATGCAATCATAGATATGTTTTTGTATGGTTTTTCAATTATGCAAGCATTAGATTCGAATTTGACAATATATCCTTTATCACATAATTGACTAATGCTCAGGAGGTTATGTTTTAAACCATCAACTAATAAAACATCTTCAATAAAGAAGTTGGATTTGTTACCTATGGTTCCTTTGCCAATGATTTTACCCTTGTTGTTGTTGTCTCCGAAGGTAACATAGCCTTAGTCTATGCTAGTGAGCTTAGAGACTTGAGATGGATCTCCGGTCATATGCCTTTAGCATCCACTATCAAGGTACCATCGCTTGCTCCTAGCTTGTGATGGTATATATTTCTACAAGAAAGGATGATTTTTAGGTACCCATTTACTTTTGAGTGCCTCAAAAATTGATCTACGTTGTTTATAGTGTTGTTTATCGTGTTGCATAGAATTTATCATAGTTCCTTTAGGAACCCAAATCAGTTTGATTGTACTAATTTTCTTGAATAGACAATGATAAGTTTTATGTCCATGTTTGCAACAAAAGTTGCATTTGCTTTGGTGCCGAACATGTAAGGTAGGGCCTTTTATGAAGGTGGTTGGATTTTGGTGAGGACTTCTCACAAATCCGATTCCACTTCTTTTAGGAACATGACCCTTATTTGTAAGGATTATATTCAAAGACTTGCTACCAACCTCAAATTTCTTCAAGGTGTCCTTAAGTAGCAAGTTCTCCTTTTGGAGAGTTTCTAGATCATGATATTTTTTACATGGAGCTAAACTATCATGATATTCAGTTTTTAATTTATCAAAATTACAAGTAAGACTATCATGCTCCTTTTTTAGCAATTTGTATTTTCTACTAATAGTTTTGCATTCATCAAATAAGTCATGGAAGGCATTTAATAATTCATCAAATGATAAATCTACATCAATTAAATTCGTTACCTCATCTCCGATGGCCATTAGGGTGTAATGAGCAACTTGCTCGGTGTTGGACTCCTCTTCTTCGGACGCACTTGAGTCATCCCACGTTGCTTTGAGCGCCTTCTTCTTTGGTGTTCTCTTCTTGGCTTGGGCACAATCACTTTTGTAGTGTCTCGGCTTCTTGCATTCGTAGCAAATAACTTGGTCCTTTTTGGGTTCAAATTCATTTTTTGTGTCATTTTTAAACTTGTTTCTTTTAATGAATTTTTTGAATTTCCTTATTAGAAGTACCAAGTCATCGTCACAGTCTTCATCACTCAAGTTTTCTCTTAAGTGGTCTTCGAAAGTTCTAAGTGCCATATTATTCCTGTTCTTTGGAAGGATGTCTTCTTGCTCTTCATGAGCTTTACAAGTCATTTCTAGGTCATTAATAACCCGATTAATTCTTCAAGAGGGAAGTTGTTTAAATTTTTAGCCTCTTGAATAGTAGTGACTTTAGGGTCCCAACTCTTAGGAAGGGATCTTAGAATCTTATTTACGAGCTCAAAATCCGAAAAACTTTTGCCGAGTCCTTTTAGACCATTGACGACATCTGTGAAACGGGTGTACATGTCGCCAATAGTCTCGCTCGATTTCATTCGGAAAAGTTCAAAAGAATGTATCAAAAGATTGATTTTTGACTCTTTCACTCTACTTGTGCCTTCGTGAGTCACTTCAAGTGTATGCCAAATATCAAATACGGTTTCACATATCAAAACACGATTGAACTCGTTTTTATCAAGTGCACAAAATAAGGCATTCATAGCCTTTGCATTAAGAGCGAAAGTCTTCTTCTCCAATTCATTCCAATCAATCATTGGAAGAGAAGACTTCAAAAATCCATTTTCGACAAGATTCTAAAGTTCAAAATCCATTGAAATAAGGAAGATCCTCATTCGGGTCTTTCAATAGGTGTAGTCTGTCCCATTAAACATAGGTGGATGTGTAATAGAGTGGCCCTCTTGGTTTCTGACATATATCATCTCTCTTGGGTTTTAATCCGATTAAGAGTTAACCTTGCTCTGATACCAATTGTTAGGATCAAGAGCACTATGAGGGGGGAGGGGTGAATTAGTGCAGCGAAAAACTTTCGACGATTTAAAGCGATGTTCGTACAATAAAATTGATTTTGGTATGAAAGCCGATTCAGAAATTACTATAAGATCAAGCGAAGTGCAGTTAAAGTAAAGCTATGGAGGTAGTTTGCAATTAAGATAAAGAACAGAATGTGCAAACCAAGATTTAGAGTGGTTTGGTCAATCTTAACCTACATCCACTTTTGGCTTCCTCCTCCATGAGGTCACCGACATCTACTAGAGGCCTTCCTTCAATAGGCGAAGGCCAACCAACCTTTTACAGTTTCACTCCTTTTGATGGGCTTAGGAGACAACCCTTACAGGTTTTTCACTTCTCTCTTAAATGATCAAAACATGGAAGAAAAGAGGGAGAAGAACTTTTGGCCTTTCACTCCTTTTGACGGGCTTAGAAGACAACCCTTACAGGTTTTTCACTTCTCTCTTAAATGATCAAAACTTGGAAGAAAAGAGGGAGAAGAATTTTTGGCCTTTACAATACTTTTGAGCTCTAAAAATCACAGAGTAAGATCAAGATTTTAGTCCCCTTTCATGCATGAAAGGGTGGGGTTTACATAGGCCCCAAACTGGTTTGAATTTGGAGCTCAAAAATGTCATCTCCCGGATTTTTGGGGTCCTGGCGGTACTATCGTCATAACTGACTGGTACTACCGCCTAATAGAGCTCGGAGATCGAGCTTAGGTGATACCACTGCCCAACCTCGCTCAGAGACTGAGCCCAGGCGGTACCACCGCCTGACATGGGTGGTTCCATCGCTTAGCTTTCCGGGGAGACTGAGCTCCTGAGTAGTGCCAACGTCGACCCAGGCGGTGCCACCGCCGGCTAGGAAATCTGGGTCCGAATGGGCTGATCCATTCGACCCAATTTGGGTCTGTTAAGGGCCCAATTGCCCCAATATTAAGTTAATGGGATCACCTCCCATTTCTAACTTAATCATCATGCTAACTATGATATTTTTAAGACATTTACTGCAACTTGCTTTGGTGCGTCAATCGCTTCTTCCGGCGAACTTCCGGCAAACATCCGACAAACCCTCGGCGATGCTCCGGTGAACTTCCGGCAAACTCCTGGACTTGCGACGATCCACTTGGCGAGTTTCGACGAGCTTCTTTGGCAAGCTCCTAGACTTCTCGGATTTGTTCCCACAAAACCTCCGACGACCGTCCGGACTTCCGTCAAACTCTCGAACCCCCAACGTGAGCATAGTCTTGACTACAACGCAACTCCTATTGCATGTCTTACTTTCATCGTAGTTAATCATGCACACTTATCTCAACATATAGATTAGATAATAAATGACAATTGCCTTCATCATCAAAATATGAGATTGAACATCTTTGAGGCTCTATCTGGCCATAGTACTGCCAGATTAGGTAGTGGTACTGCTAGTAACCTGAAAATCTAGGATGAGACACTTTTTGGCTCTAATTTTGAAGCCATTGGGGCCTATAAATACCCCACTCCTTTCTGCATGAAAGGGTAACAAAAAAGAGTAGAAAAGTGTAAAAAATCTTGAAGTGTTAGGGTGTAGAAGTGTTGTAAAAGTGCTAAGGGTCCTCCTCTTTCTTCAGCTTTGTAATCATTAGAGAAGAGGTGTAAGGCTTGTAAGGGTTGTCTCCTAAACCCATGAAAAGGAGAAAGCTTTGTAAGAAGATGGTTGGTCTTCACCTATTGAAGGAAGGCCATTAGTGAATGCCGGTGACGTTGACGAATGAGGAATCAAAAGTGGACGTAGGTCACAATGCCCGAACCACTATAAATCTGATGTGTTCTTTCCTTACTGCTTTCTTTCATTACTTAGCTGCACTGTACACTTTACATTTACACTAAGTCACTACTTTCATTACTTTCTGATATGGGCTTTGTCGAAACGATGTTATCGAACGAAAATTTTCAAATCAATGTAATTTTTATTGCTACACTAATTCATGCTCTTCTCTTAGTATCATATTGATCCTAACAGTTGGTATCAAAGCAAGGTTACTCTTGATTTGGTTTAAAACCCAAGAGAAATGGCTTTTGCTAAGAATCATAAGGGTCATCTATCACACATCCTCTCATGTTCAATGGAACATACTATTCTTATTGGAAAACTAGAATGAGGATTTTCTTGATTTCTATAGATTTCGAGTTATAAAATATCATTGAAAATGGATTTCAAAAGTATTCTCTTCCAATAAACAATTGGAATGATTTGGAGAATAAGATTTTCTCCTTGAACGCCAAAGTTATCAATGCTTTATTTTGTATTTTGGATAAAAATAAATTCAATCGAGTTTCTCTTTATGAAACGACTTATGACATTTGGCATACACTTGAAATCACACATGAAGGCATGAGTAGAGTTAAGGAGTCAAAAATTAATCTTTTAGTTCATAGTTATGAATTGTTTCACATGAACCCAAGCGAGACCATTGGAGATATGTACGCCCGGTTTATGAATATCGTCAATGGCCTAAAAGCACTTGGTAAAAGTTTTCCTAATTTTGAACTTGTTAACAATATATTAAGATACCTTTCAAAATGTTGGGATCATAAAGTAACTGCAATTCAAGAAGCTAAGGATTTGAACAACGTCTCACTCAAAGAATTTATCGGGTCTTTGATGACCTATGAAATGACATACAATGCACATGAAGAACATGAGAACAACCTTCCAAAGAATAGGAAGGATTTGACACTTCGAACTCAAGAAGACCATTTAAGAGACAACTCAAGTGACGATGATAATGATGATGATGACTTGGCATTTCTAATAAGAAAATTTTAAAAATTTATAAAAAAGGAACAAACTAAACATGACATTAAAAACAATAAACTAAAAAAGGACCAAAGAATTGCTACAATGTAGAAGTTGGGGCACTTCAAAATTGAATGTCTCCAAGTGAAAAAGAAGCATTGAAGAAGAAGAAGCACTAAAAGCTACTTGGGACAATTTCAAGCGCATCCGAAGACGAGGAGCCAAGCAACAAAGATGTTGCTAGGCACTAAAAGCTACTGGGGACAATTCAAGCGCATCCGAAGACGAGGAGGACCAAGCAAGCAAAGATGTTGCTAACTCCGCTTTAATGGCGCTTGGCAAACGAGGTAAGTAACTCAAATCGAAGCCCATTATCTTTTGATGAATTATTAAATACTTTTCATGATTTATTTGATGAATGTAAAATAGTTAGTAAAAAGTATAAATTATTAAAAAAGGAGCATGCCTCTTTTGTTAGTGAATTCAATAGATTGACATTGAGCATGATAATGAAATATTGCCTCCTTGTACAAAATGTGAAGAATTAGAGATACTTAAAAAGAAGAATTGCTACTATATAAAACCTTAGAAAATTTGAAATAGGAAGCAAATCCTTAAACATGATCCTTGCAAAAAGGGATCATGTAATCAGAAGAGATAGAATCGGCTTTATAAGTAACACTCACCAAAAGCCAACCATCTTTGTTAAGGACCCAACTTTGCATGTTTCACATCGATACAAATACAACTTTTGTTACAAATTTGGACATTATGCTCATAAATGTCCATTTAAGAGGTATAGCTCACATAAACTAATTTGGGTCCCTAAAGGAACATTAATGACCTAATGCAAAATAAAAAATTAGGTAGATCTATTTATGAGGAACCCAAGATAAAAAGACTATCTAAAATAAAACTCTCATTCTTGTAGATATGTCTAAAATCACAAGCTAGGAGCAAGAGATGATACCTTTATAGTGGATGCTCGAAGCACATGACCGGAGATCCAACACACTTCTTTAAGCTCACTAGCCAAGATGAAGGATTTATCACCTTTGGAGACAACAATAAAGGAAAATTTATTGGAAAAGGAAATATAGGTAACAAATCAAACATTTTAATTAAAAATATTTTATTAGTAGATGGTTAAAGCATAACTTAGGTTACAACATCAAGTTTGAATCTAATGCTTGCATTATAGAAATACCATACATGAATAGATCTTTGATTGCCTTAAGGACCAACAATGTCTATACTATTGATCTGGATGAGTTTTGTAATAAAACTTGTTTTTCGGTTTTAAACAATGATGTTTGGATTTGGCATAGGAGGTTAGGTCATGCTAGCATGAAACTAATCTCTCAAATTTCATCTAGAAAACTTATAAGAGGAATCCCTAGCATCAAGTTTGTCAAAAGACAAAGTGTGTGATGCATATCAACTAGTAAAACAAATAAAAGGTAGTTTCAAGTCAAAGAATCAAATAAGCACCTCTAGACCATTGTAATTGATCTATATGGATTTATTTGGACCAATTGATACAGCAAGCCTAGGAGGTAGCAAATACACCTTTGTAATTATTGATAATTATAGTAGATACACTTGAACATACTTCTTGGCACACAAAAGTGATTGTTTTAAGTATTTTTTAAAATTTTGTAAATTTGTTCAAAATGAAAAAGACTTTATGATTTCATCTATATGTAATGATCATGGTGGTGATTTTCAAAATCATGATTTCCAAAACTTTTGTGAATCAAATGTGTATAACCATAATTTCTCTACTCCAAGAAACCTATTGGGAAATCTAGGGGGCGACATCACATGCGCAGCAGAAGAATAGAAAACAAAATCCTCAATTTTCCAAAAAGATGTTTGTCGTTGTGCGAAGATTGGTGTGTAAAAATTCGTAAAACTTAAAACTGCATATAAGATAAATTGTGTTACATAGGGAGATCGTATATCCTTGGATCCTTGTAGATATCTAGGAGAGGGTGAAGGAGGTCAAGCGCCCTCCTCTCTAGTGGTGATCCACATAGTAGGGCTGCGATGACGCTCCTCAAAACTCCAAGCCTTCTTTGAGGTGGAGAAGGGGAGGAGAATATGAGAGGCAAGTAAAGGCTCTAGCCTATGAACCACTGAATCCCCCCTATTTATAGAGATCCCTTGTCAAATCCTAATGGATCCTCCCCTATTGGGTATTGGATCTACATCTAATTACCCAAGCCTTTGAGATTAGTATATCTCTATCTAATAATCTGTCATGGGCTTTTATTGGATCTCATTCACAGGATCCAATAATTCAGGGGCTTATTGGATATCCAATAAGAAAGGGGCTCCAGCAGATATCTCATACCGAACCCCTACTTATCGCAATGCTTGCCATATATGTGTGACCTTCTAGGCCTAATATCGAGCTGGCCATGAGTCATATCTATCAGAACTCTTTTTGACTTAGTGAATTATTATCTCTATAATAATTCACTCGACTCATCGACTATAAACGTTTGTTAGAACCCTTGCAGATTCTAAGCTTGGGGTTGATCTCTTTAGGGGATCAGCCTCCTGGAACTCTATAGGGGTTCCTTCCTCCAAGTTGCTGCTCAAAGGCTGTAGAAAAGATTCATCTATTGCCTATCAAAGAGGATGAATACATGACTATTTATAGGGTTTCTAAACCATAACTCCTAATAGGACTCCTACTCAAGACTCTTACTCAATTAAGACTTCTACTCAAGACTCCTAATAGGACTCCTACTCAAGACTCTTATTCCTTTACATCTCCTAATTCTTCTCTAAGAAATAACCTCCAAACCCTAGCCGGCCTCTTCACCTCTTTAATAAGGGTCGGCTTAGGTAGGTTTTACATGAATGCCCCTATCAATTAGGACTCTCCTAGCTAGAGTCCTAACAAACTCGCCCTCTTCAAATCAGCCTTGTCCTCGAGGCTGACGATTCATGAATTTTGGAAATTTGATCTTCAAGTCGTCATAGTTCTCCCAATTGGCATCTTCTGTTGGTAGGTTCACCCACTGTATTAGCACTTCAGTAGTGGGTCCTCGTCGTCGAGTCACGATCCATTGATCAATAATGACACTTGGCTGGATCTGGAGTTCTCCTTGAGTAATCATATTTGGTAGGTGGCTTTGGGCTGTCTCCAAGCATCTATTTACAACTTTCGTCTGGTTGTCGGTTTGTGGGTGATATTGCATACTCCTTTTCAATTTAGTACCCTGCATATGGAATAACTTTATCCAAAATTTGCTCGTGAAGATGCAAGTAGAATTTGTCATAAGCACAGTGCGTCCTTTATAGTGTAATTCTTTTGAGTCCCAATTGTAATGTGCCACGGAGCTTGATGCTTCTTCCAATTTTTTTATGAATTTACTGGTCTCTGAATCATCCTGCCATTCCATCTTAATATCCTTAAGGAAGTTACTGGTGGGAAGCGAAATGGCCGAAAGTTCAGCTTGCTCGACTAGCTTCGAAAGCGCATCTGCAACAACATTCTCTTTCCCCTTTTTGTAAGTTATTTCATAATCAAATCTAAGAAGTTTTGTTACCCATTTTTGCTGCTCGGGGGATGATATCTTTTGCTCCAAAAAGTAATTGAGGCTTTTATAGTCGATTTTAATTTGAAATCGTCGACCGATCAAGCAGGGTCTCCACCTCGTTGCTGCGTGCACAATGGCGAGTATTTCCTTATCATATGTTGCCATGTTTTGATGGGAGGGAGACAATGTCTTACTAGTGTATGCGAGTGGTCGACCATCTTGCATGAGAATGGCTCCGATTCCGACTCCAGATGCGTCGGCCTCAATAATGAAGGGTTGACTGAAATCTAGTAGTACTAGCACCAGCGTCATTATCATGGCTGCCTTAAGTTTGTCGAAGGCAGCGGAGGCTTTGTCTGACCATTGGAAGGCATCTTTTTTCAGTAGAGATGTGAGTGGTGCACTGATCTTTCCATAGTTTTTCATGAACTTGCGATTGTAGCCTATTAAACCGAGAAAGCCACGTAGCAATTTTATGTTCCACGAGGTCAGCCGATTCTGCATTGCTCCAATTTTGGAGGGGTCCACTACCACACCTTCCTCTGATATGATATGCCCATGATATTCTACCTTCTGACAAAAATTCATAGTGGCCGTTGTGTGTTCAAAAGGTGGTTTTCGGTATGTCTTCTTTGCACACTCATATTTGATGATACCCGGATCGAAGGTCCAGCTTTGTGAAGATTTGTGCTCCCTTTCATCTAGCAATTCATCTGCTATTAGAATAGGGTATTTGTCCTTGATGGTTATGCCATTGAGGGTTTGGTAATCAATGCACATTCGCTATGTTTCGTCCTTCTTTCGTACGAAGAGCATCGGTGAAAAGTAGGGGCTGTAACTTGGTCGAATAACTCCTATTTCGGGCATCTCTTTTAGAATCCTTTCTATTTCATCCTTCTGCAGATATGAATGTTGACATAGCCAAGTATTTACAGGAGGTTTACCCAGAAGAATCGGTATACACTAATCATGCCGATGGGCAAGAGGTAGGTTGCGTGGTTCGTCAAATATATCTGAAAATTCAGCAAGCAAAGGAAGTAGGTTTGGATCTTCAAATTCTATTGGTTCTCCCTTAGTTTGCTGCTCAAGTTGTACCAAAAAGCCACTGCATGCTTTATGCAAAACCTTCTCCATTTGTTGTGTGCAAATCGTCATTACGTCGCCCCCATGTTTCCCGTGTAGAATCACCTGTTTCCCTTTACTGTAAAATCTCAAAATTAGTTTCATAGAATTTCAGAAAATATTACCTAATGTTGTCAACCATTCAATTTTGAGCATATCCTCATGATCATCAAGAGAAAGGAGGAAGAAATATGTAATTATCTCTTGGTCCTGCAGTAACAGTTTCTCCCGCGGGCGCCTACGATCACACTTCAAAATCCGTCCGTCGGTGAACTTGACGTCAAACCTACTGTAATACTCGATAGGTAAGGCCATCCGGACAGCAACTTTACTATCTAGGAAGTTATTAGTGCTGCCCATGTCGATGAGAACAGTGATCGATTGTTGTTTGAGAAGGCCTTCAACTTTCATCGTTTGCGGGTTTGAGTAGCCGGCTAGTGCATGTACCGTAACTTTGATCGATTGTGGCTCTTCTTCTGCATCTTCCTTTTCATTATCAAGGCTCTCTTCTAGATGTTCAATGCCCTCTTCTTCTACTGGTTCAATCATAAGAAGTCTCTCTTTTCTACAGTGATGCTCGCGGCTCCACGGCTCATCGCGGTGCCAACATAACTCCTTTGTAGATCGCTCCTGAAGCTCTTCTCTTGTCATCATTTTTGGTGCAAGAACTTAATTGATAGTAGGGAGGGGTGAGGGCTTCTGCATTGTAGGTTGAGAAGTGATCCTAGTCCTTCGGGCTTCATGGTTCAATCGTTCCTCTTGATGTCGTGCGAAAGAGATGGCTGCCATAAGCATGTACGGTTGTCGTGCTTTAACTTCTCCCCGGATCTCCGGCTTCAAGCCCTCAATGAAGGTCCCCAATAGCTGTTTTTGAGACCAATCATAAGTTTGATTAGATAACATTTCAAACTTGGTTTGGTACTCCTGAACGGTAGAGGTTTGTCGGATCTTTGCTAGAACGTCAATGTTCTCGTAATCGGTTGGTCCGAAGCGGATCAATAGTCCTTTGAATTGTCGCCATGAGAGAACTCCATGAGTATATTTAAACCAGTGAAACCATTGTATGGCATCCCCTTCAAGATGTATAGCTGCAATTTCTACCATAGATGCATCCGCAGTTTTATGATACCGAAAATATCGCTCTGTGCGCGAGATCCAACCAATCGGGTCTCCTTCTTCCCATCTAGGGAAGTCCACCCTCATGCGTGGATAGTTGGAATCAATCATAGAACCTCCCCTCTCTTGGAAGTCATCTCTTTGGGCATGGTGTGATTGGTTAGAGCTCTCTCCTTGATATGATTTCTTCAGGCTTGGTGGTCGGCCCAAACTGAGTTTGGTAAAGAGAGTCCGAATCTTATCCTCCATTCGCGCCTCCAAGGCTTCAAATTTAGCATTGATTGCCTCCTTAGATGCCATAGAATATGCCTCCAAATCTGTAATGTTAAGATCTCTCTTTTGTTGTCGAGTTAAAGGCAAGTATAGGTTGAGAGAAGTAATGGTCGAAAGGGTTGGTGGATTGGTGGATGTAGGCTGCGGTTTAGGCTTGTTTTATGGCAGTTTTGGGTGCAGTTTGAGGGTGTGGTTTGGTAGAGTTTTAGGGCTATGGATGAAGGTTTTAGATCTGTGGTAGATGGCAGCAAAGGTTCGATAGAAATCAGTGGAAGTTTGCTGCAGAATTGTGTTATCTTGTAAGAGCAGAATTGTCGTCGAAGAAATAGCGGATTCTCGATGAAATTTCCATCAAAAACTTGAGAGATTTGAGGTGGGAATTGACAGAAAAATCTCAGTTTATATGGCAGCAAGGATGTCCAATTTAATCAAGAAAATTTCGGCAGTATAACAGTAAGGAAATTGGTGTAAGTTGCGATAGCAGAATTCTCGTCGAAAAATTTCAGCGGTTTGTGATAAAAATTTGCAGCAACACAAAATTGTTTTTAGAGATGAATTCCTCAATAGATCAATCTTAGATGGAAGCCAAGATGATCTATAAAGTGTAGAAGAAATTTCGTTCAAAAAAGATTACAAATAGATCGGTTAAGGCAACAATATGCGGCTGAAATTTTCTGCAGCACAGATTTTCAAGTATAGCAGATTGGACGTAAAAGACTAGTGGTTTATATTGAGTATTTTTTGATAAAACTAAAAGGAAATCCTCTATTAGGAAGTATCAAATCTATCATAAAAATTTCATAGACATTTGGATAGAAAAAACGCAGTAGCAAGATCAAATAGACTGTATTATGCGGTTAGAATTCTGCAATGTATCTTTCGTCGTAGAGATGAAAACTTTGCAACGAAAAGTTTATGCAGCAATATAGGAACAATTTTTTTTTTTTGGATTTTTGAATAAGGATAACTAAATTGCAGCAGCAGTAAGGTATGAAACCAGAACTTGTTGCAATTCACGGGGAGATCAAAGAATGATCCGCGGGGGTGGAGATGACTGTGGAATTTGGTGACGATCTTTTAAGCAATTGTGGGAATTGCTTTGGGCGGCTGTGGAAGGGATGATGGATGGCTGTGGAAGGGCAGTGAGATGCCAAGAATGCTACTCTGATACCAAGTGTTAGAACCCTAGCAGATTCTAAGCTTGGGGTTGATCTCTTTAGGGGATCAGCCTCCTGGAACTCTATAGGGGTTCCTTCCTCCAAGTTGCTGCTCAAAGGCTGCAGAAAAGATTCATCTATTGCCTATCAAAGAGGATGAATACATGACTATTTATAGGGTTTCTAAAGCATAACTCCTAATAGGACTCCTACTCAAGACTCCTACTCAATTAAGACTTCTACTCAAGACTCCTAATAGGACTCCTACTCAAGACTCTTATTCCTTTCCTTTACAACTCCTAATTCTTCTCTAAGAAATAACCTCCTAACCCTAGCCGGCCTCTTCATCTCTTTAATAAGGGTCGGCTTAGGTAGGTTTTACATGAATACCCCTATCAATTAGGACTCTCCTAGCTAGAGTCCTAACAACGTTCTAGGCCACTACACCGCAGTCCCCAGACGATACAGGGGAATCCAATCCATTGGACCTGTCTGTCCTCAGTTACCATGTACCTATAGTTCCTCATCCATATAATATCCCAGAGATCGTATATTGGGCATGGTGCTGTCAGACCTATACGGTTTCTACTCGAGTCTCACTCTAATCGAATTCTCTCGGATAACTCTTTCTTTCTCAATCCGAATGACCCTAGCTAGAGATTTATCTAAGCAAGAACACATGGGATATTTCTCTCATGACACCAAGAGTGGATGATCCTCTATCGACATTCAATAGCCCTCGTAAGGTTGACTACCACTCCCAATGATCAACTGTGCTAGATCTAGAATATCCAAACCTATAAGTCCGGTATCAAAAAGTGGAGCACTCATACAAGACATCCTTGGTGTCTCAAGTCTAAGGACTAGATACACCATTGGGACTACGAAATCGCTATCCAACAATAAGGCATCATCAACCATCCAGTATTTCGTAAGCGGATCAATCAGTGAACTCATTCCCTAATGAGCACTTATATTGCATCCCTAATGTCCCCACATGAGCAGCTATAAGATTAGCTACATCCATCATATGTAAGGGTATACAACACACTAGTCTATCTGATTATCTCGATATCCCTCTCGATTAATCTATGACCGGGATTATTTAGGATCTGTGTTTAAAGGCGAATCGGTCTCATTATCGTGATCTCATCACGATTCGATTCCAATTGCACAGATCCAAAAACATCACAATATATATATGCAAATATGCAACAAGCAATATAAAGTGATAAATACTAAAATATAATAAGCAAAAAGATTACGTGTCAAGTCACACGTGTCATCACTCACATGATTGGCTTGCATGACACATATAACTAGCAATCTCCCACTTGACCTAAAGCCAATCAACTATGTGTCTGATCCCCATCATACCCCTGTGATGCTTAAAGACAACCTGAGACAATGGCTTTGTTAGTGGATCTACAATGTTATCTTCGGATGGAACTCTTTCCGCTACTATATCTCCCCGGGTCATGATCTCTCTAATAAGCTGAAACATCCTTAGAACACTTCTAATAAGACCCAGGTTCCCTTATTTGAGTAATCACCCCATAGTTGTTGCAATATAAGGGAATCGACTCCTTGCTGCCTAGCACAACTCCCAAATCTGTGATGAAATTCTTCATCCAGACTCCCTCTTTTGCTACCTCTGTTGCAGTAATATACTCTGCCTCTATGGTCGAGTCAACATTAGTATCTTGCTTGGAACTTTTCCAGCACATTGCTCCTCTATTCAAGGTATACACATACCCCGAATTCTACCTACTATCATTGACATCAAACTGAAAACTCGAGTCCGTGTAGCCTTCAACCCTAAGGCTACTACCTCCATATACTAGTAAAAGATCCTTAGTCCTTCTCAAGTACTTAAGGATATACTTTACTGCTTTCTAGTGCTCCAAGCTTGGATACGCCTGATACTTGCTCATGACATTCTGAGCATGCGATATATCAGGCCTGATACATAATATGACATATATGATAGACCCTATTGCTGATGCATAGGGTATCCTATCCATGTTCACCGTTTCTTCAGGAATCTTTGGGGACATACTGCTAGAAAGTGATATCCCATGTCTCATCGGTATGAGACCTCTCTTGAAATTTTTCATGCCAAACCTTTTGACAATGGTGTCTATATACTTGGATTGGGACAAGCCAAGCATCCTCCTGGATCTATCTCTATATATCTTAATCCTCAAGATATAGAATGCTTCCCCTAAGTCTTTCATGGAGAAGTGTCTAGATAACCAAGCTTTTACTATGGATAGCATTCCTACAACATTCCCAATGATCAGGATGTCATCCATATATAACACCAAAAAAGTGATAACGTTCCCACTTACCTTCTTGTACACACATGACTCATCTTCATTCTTAACAAAGTCATAAGATCTGATTGCCTTATCAAATCTTATGATCCAACTTCGGGAAGCTTGCTTTAGTTAATAAATGGATCTAAGCAACCTGCACATCTTATTTGGGCAGTCCTTGGATACGAATCCCTTGGGTTGTATCATATACACCTCATCTTTAAGGTTCCCATTGAGAAATATGGCTTTCACATCCATCTGCCAAATCTCATAATCATAGTGTGTTGCAATAGCCAATAGAATTCAGATGGATTTTAGCATTGCTACAGGTGAAAATGTTTTATTATAGTCAACACCTTACCTTTGATGATACCCCTTAGACACTAGCCTTGCTTTATAGGTCTCTACCTTTCTATCTACTTTGATCTTTTTCTTAAAGATCCACTTGCAATCAATGGGTACAATACCCTCGGGCAAATCAACTAGGTTCCAAACCTTGTTGGAGTACATGGAATCCATCTTAGAATTCATAGCTTCTTATCACTTCCTCGAGTCTATACTCATAATAGCCTCCTTATAGGTTTGAGGATCAATATCCTCAATATCCTCTCCTCTAATATGTCCCACATATCTCTCAAGAGAATGAGATATTCTGTTGGACCTATGTAAAGTTGGAACTTGTGTATTAGGAACTTGAATAGACTCGGGTTGTAGAGTGATGCTTGAGCTAGGTTCTTCAACCTCGCTAAACTCTATCATGCTCCCACTATCTTTGCTAAGAATGTGTTCCTTCTCAAGGAACATCGCTTTCTTAGCTACAAAGACCTTTTGATTCTCGAGATGATAGAAATAATACCCACAAGTTTCCTTGAGGTATCCCACGAACTTACATTGCTCCATCCTTAATTCCAACTTATTGAGGTTATCTTTTAATGTGGGCAGGGCAGCCCAAAATCTTAACAACCTTAAGATTGGGCTTCTTCCCTTTCCATATCTCATATGGTGTAGACACTACCGACTTCGTTGGAACTCTATTCAGAAGGTAAGCTGCGGTCTCTAGGGCATATCCCTAGAATGAAATGGGTAGGTCAGTGAAACTCATCATGGACCGTACCATGTCTAACAACATATGATTCCTCCTTTCAAACACACCATTGAGCTAAGGTGTAAAAGGAGGTATCCATTGGGATAATATCCCATGGTCCTTGAGGAACTTAGTAAACTCTGTACTTAAGTACTTACCTCCTCGATCTGATCGAAGAGTCTTGATACTCTTTCTAGTTTGGTTCTCCACTTTATTCTTATACTCTCTGAATTTCTCAAAAGTCTCAAACTTGTACTTTATTAAGTACACATATCTATACCTTGAGAAATCATCAGTATAGGTAATGAAGTAGGAGTAACCACCAATGACATAAGTTGACATGGGTCCACATATATCACTATGTATGAGTTCCAACAGCTCAGTGGCTCTCTCTCTAGTTTCACTAAATGGAGAGATGGTTAGTTTTCCATGAAGGCAAGGCTCGTAAGTTGCATATGACTCATAGTCGAATGGATCTAGATATCCATCTTTTAGCAACTTTTGAATCCTTCCCTCATGAATGTGATCTAGCCTACAATGCCATAGGTATGAACTATTCACCTCATCTCGTTTCCTTTTAGACACACTTATATTCATGATATGTGGAGTAGTGTCTAGCATAAATAAACCATTATACAATGTTCCTTTCGTGATGATCTCATTATCTAATAATATTGAACAACCATTGTTCTCAGAAATTAATTTATATCCACTAACTATCAAACATGAAATGGAGATAATATTTTTAATAATAGAGGGAACAAAATAACATGCATCTAATACAATAATAGCTCCACCAAGCAAATGTAGGGCTACTCGCCAACAGCTACTACAACAACTTTTGCTCCATTATCCATCTTGAGGTCCATCTTGCCTCTCACCAATCTCCTAGGCCTTGCCAGGATCTGTAACGAATTGTAAATATGATAAGCACTACCGGTATCCAATACCCATGTGTTATCATAAGAGTTTGACAAATGGAAATTGATCATGAATATACCTGAAGCTTCTCCAAGCTTCTGTTTTACCATCTCTACAAGGTACGTTTTGTAGTTCCTCTTCCAGTGCCCATCTTTGCCATAGTGGAAGCACTGGCCTTTGTCCTTTATCGGGTCTTTCTTAGCAACCTTTATTTTACCTAGTTTGCCCTTTCCCTTGTCCTTCTTAAGGGACTTTTTTGCTTTCCTTTTCTTTCTAGTCTCACAAGTGTAGAGAACTGGCTTCTCCTTTTTTATAGTGCTCTCTACCTCCCTCAACATATTGAGGAGGTCTGAGAGTCACCTCAAGCTTGTTCATATTAAAATTCATTATGAACTGTGAAAAGAAATCTGGTAGGGACTGAAGCACAATGTTCACACACAAGTTATCCTCTAGGACCATTCCTAGACTTGTGAGTTTTTCTATCAACTTAATCATCTTTAAGACATGGTTCTGAACCGATGTCCCCTTAGTCATCCTAGCGTAGAAGAGGCTCTTGGATATCTCATATAGCTAAGTCTTTCCTTGTTCCTTAAACAGTTTACGGACATATAGGAGAATGGATTTGGCATCCATTTTTTTATGTTGTCTTTATAACTCAGGAGTCATAGAGCCCAACATGTAAGACCAAGTAAGAGTGGAGTCATCAATGTACTTCACATAGCAAGCGATCTCATCCTCGCTTGTCCCTTCCTCGGGCGTAGGCATCACTGTATCAAGGATATACGTGATTTTCTCCACTGTGAGAATAATTTTCAAGTTGCAGAGCCAATCCGTATAATTTGGGCTAATGAGGTGGTTGACATCAAGTATGCCATGTAAGGGATTTAAAAGTAATATTTTTCTGAAAATAAAGATGCAGCAAAAATGAATAACATGCAGATTTTACAAAAAATAAATAATCAAGATATAGACTTCTATCTTAATATGCTCTCACTATTTTACTTGCGAGTCACGCGGCACCCTCAGCACGTGAAACAGAAGTCTCTGGTAGACTTCTAGTGAGGATAAGGATCCAATCAGCGTCTTAATGTAACCTCGAGGGACTCGACTAATCACACTAAGTCCAAAAGGTAGGAAACACTTGTCGATCACAACTCCTTTGATTCCCGTCATGTTCGGCCTCCAAATCACCATGGTCTTGAGAGATTCAACCAACCATGATGCTCGGTTAAGTCAACACCATCATTACAAGATGAGTTTGATTCAATGATATACCCTCGAGGGACTCGACTAAGCATACCATGTCTTCAGGTCACCGGTGACATCTCTATGTCGTAGGAAAGATAGTGAATTACGATATAGGTGAGCCTTGAGGGACTCGACCAACTCAACCTATATCGAGAATTGGTCCCTACCTATAACGATGGAAGGCCATGTGGGTCAATCTAATTGCCTTACGTTTACCGACTTAATATTATCGAGAAAGGGGTTTCTATAATTTGGTCTTCTAATATGACATGTCACACATATACATATTTAATATATATCTATATCGCATGCAAATATATATACATATCTAGTAGATGTATAAGCAATCACACTAGATGATCATAGACTATAGCCTTATATGATCAGGCCCGAGCCAGTAGGCCTAGTCACTCACATCAAGATATATGTGTGCAATGGTGCATCTCCATGCCCTATGATCATTCATCTCATCCTCGTCAGTTCTGTCGACATCTCGACGCATCTCCATGCATTGCGATTGTCCGTCTCGTGGGTCCTGCTATCGCATCCACGCTCCCGTTGCGCCTCCTCAAGTGATTACAACTTAATCATAGGCACGTAGACCCGACAATAAATGAAAAATATAATGGAGGCTCATAGGCCCCATTAATAATAATCACAAGTACACACATCACATGGTCTATGATCATCCATTCACACATCATACATCACATGTATAAATCATCATCATGTAGGACTACTAGATAATAATAAAAATAATAATCAATTAAACCTTTTAATTAATTAATATTTTTGAAATCAAGGACATGTAGGGAATTTTTTGAATTCTGAGGGGTATTTTTATTATTTGGACAAAAGGATAGAATTAGAATTTCTCAAATTTTGAGGGGCAAAACTATCTTTTGCCCAGAAAACCCTAAGCCGCTTTCTCCCTTTCCCCTGCTGCAGTTGTCGCCATCGCCGCCACCCTACCGACGACAGGCTGTGCGGCGGAGGGTGGGGGCGCTACCCTCGTGGGGCAATGCCCGCAGGCGGAGCTGCACCATGGCGTGTTTATACACGGGCTGCCAGTGGCAGCACTAGCGGCTGTAGGCAGCACCGACGAACTATCGACCGTTGGCAGTAAGCCTACTGTAGGCAAATGGCAACATTGCCATCTGCGAGGGCAGCAACAATTGCTGTGCTAGGGCAGCAACAATTGCTGCCCTTTTCACTTTTGCGCCAACGATTTTGAGGCTAAAAGCTTCTCCAAAACACAACACACGTAGTTTAAAACCAATCTTTCGTATGAACAACCTGGCTATGATACCACTATTGGGAAATCTTGGGGGCGACATCACATGCGTAGTGAAAGAACAGAAAACAAAATCTCCAATTTCCCAAAAAGATGTTCATCGTCATGTGAAGATTGGTGCGCAAAAATTCATGAAACTTAAAACTACGTATAAGATAAATTATGTTATCTAGGGAGATCGTATATCCCTTAATCCCTATAGATCTCTGTTAGGAAAGGGTCAGCAATAAGAGGGGGGGTGAATTAGTGCAATGGTAAACCCATGTCGGTTTTGTAAAATTTCATTTCGTACATTTGATTAAAACTGAATTCGGAAATGCTAAACTTTGAACTCAAAAACTTTCATACAAAAATATAAAGAGAAGCTTGAGGAGGTTTGCAGTAATATAAATTGCACAATTGAAAAGCAAACCAGATTTATAGTGGTTCAGTCGTTGTTGTGACCTACATCCACTCCATCGATTCTTCTTCCGTCGAGGCCACCAGCATCCACTATCGATCTTCCTTCAATAGGCAAAGACCAACCACCTTTTACAACTCGATTCTTCTTTTACCAAGTTTAGGAGATAACCCTTACACCCCCACTTACTCCTCTCTCAAACTATTCTAGCACTTAGAATTTTGAGAGGAGTTCACACACAATTCAAATAGCATTTTCTTTCCCTTTTTTTGCTCTTAGTTGTGTGTAACTTAACTAGGGATGAGAGGGGTATTTATAGGTTTCAAGTGGATTCAAACTTGGAGCCTAAAAATATCTCATCTCGGGTTTCTTGGGTGCGGGTGGTACCATCACCCATGCTGGGCGGTACCATCGCCTAGCACCTTGCCATTGGGTGGTACCACCACCTGCAGCCTCTTGGAGGTTGTCTAGGTGGTACCATTGCCCAGACCGACGATACCACTGTCTGACACAATCTCGGAGACTGTGCCACGATGGTGTCACCTCTTGGGTCACTATTTGGGCCATTTATTTTGTTCAATACAGTCCTTACATGGGCCCAACTGGTCCCTAATTGGGTTGGCCCAAATCCAATCCGAATTATATGCTAAGTATAAATTCTAAGACATAGTTAAGCTATATAAGTCCGTAAGTCTTGGTTTCTTCCAGTGAGCTTCCAGCGATCTTCCAGTGAACTTCCAACGATCTCTTGGCAATGTTGTAGCCGACTTCCGGTAAGCTCCTATACTTCACGATGATCTTCTTGGCGAGTTTCGACGAGCTTCTTTGGCAAGCTCTAGGACTTCTCGGTTGGTTTCGACAGAACTTTCGACGAACGTCTGGACTTCTAACGAACTCTTGAACTCCCAACGAAATCGCGTTAATGACTCCAGGACTTTATTTTACTTTATGCCTTGCTATCGTAATTAATCCTATACATATAAAAACATACTTTGATCTAGACAATTATTACTAAGCTTGAATCTTGTTGTCCGACATGTCATTGGTCCATCGACGCTTCTTCCAATTTATCGATGCTTCGTTTGATTATTCGGTGCATCGTCCTCTCTTGCAGCCTATTGCCCAATCGGCTAGTTGACTTCCATAACTCCGATATCCTTAGCATAATATCCGTTCTTCTCGGCCCGATGCCCGAATCCATAGCCCGAAGCCTTCTATTGATATATTGACCGATCCTCCGGCTTGACGTCCAATCTTCTGACATGTTCCACTGGCCCAACATGATTCTTCCTACTTTAATTGTCTCTTCCTGATCAAAGCTTCCTGCGTCACTCAAAACACATATCAAATCATAAACACTATCAATTAGTTTCATCATCAAAATCTAAGATTCAATAATCTCCCCCTTTTTTATGATGACAACCAATTGATGATGGAGTTAATCTTAACTCCTGGAGTTTAAACAAACTCCCCCTATCAATATGCCATTGATAGAACTCTTGGATTCAATAATCCAAGTAACATGTTATCATAAAACTTATGCATAACATCAACATACTTGTCCCTCTTTGTCATCAACAAAAAGGAGAAGTTCAATTATCAAGTGTTTGGAATATAATTTCAACTTATTGCATAATAAACATAATTTTTAGTTTTATCATCATGCAATTTGTAAGCTAGCAAATTTAGCAAGTGTTACATCATATTAGAACATGTAAGCTAGCATATTTTATATCTTTTAAGAGCGTGCAAGCTAACAAGTTTTCAAAAGCAAATGCAAGATAGCATTCTTGTTGAAGTGTGCAAGCTAGCGAATTTTAGAACATGAAAGCTAGCAATTTTGAGATGTTCAAGAAAGCAACTCTTGCTTCTTGAAATATACAAGTTTGTAAATTTTGCTAGATGTTCAAGTTAGCATATTTTGCTTCTTGAGATAAGCAAGAAAGCACTTCTTTCTCCATGCAATTTACAAGCTAGCAAATTTTTGCTTCCTTTACAATGTTTGTGCTAGCAATTTTTGCTTCCTTTGCAAAGTGCAAGTTCTCATATTTTTCTTCTTGAGATAGCAATATTTCTCTCCCTTTGTTATTGTTGAAAAGAAGGGAATAATACAATGTTGTAATTCTTTTTCCCTTTACATCACTTTTCAAATCATGACAAAGTTGAAGTATTAATCTTTTTTCAATATGTTTGTGCATCATAATAGTTTCAAATTAAAACATACATAATTTTAAAATCTTACATTTCATTTTTCATGCATGATACCAAACCAAAATATAAATCAATCATTATTATGAGCATATCATACATGATACTAAGACATTAAATTTTTTAAGCATTTATCAACCTTTTGATCATGACACCAAACATTCATCATTGAAAGCATTCATGATACATCATTTTAGCAAGAAATCATAGGATTGCATGTATCATATATCCTACCATACATCATATATCCTACCATAAATCATACATCATATATCCAAATCATAAACAATTCAAATTATGTTGGTATCAAAGTGCCAAATTACATTATATCCTACCATACATGATCATAACTTCTCATTCATCAACATAAATTCATGAGTATTTCATGCATAGTATCATATCATCACATGAAAAATATCAAGAGAATTTTGGTGATGAGATATACTTTATGAATACAAGGAGTTTTACATAATAGAAAAAATCATATCATAAAAGATGAGATCATGTGAATACCAAAACACATGATTCATTTTGACAAATATTCTCTTTAGTGAATAGCATGGCATAAATGACTTTGTAACATCCCTCATTTTTAAATTTTCATATAAATTTCTAGTTGTAGTGTAAGAATCTATTTTAATTTAATAAAAGAGCCAAAGTATAAATCTGAGAACTTATTTACAAGATTTGGGGATCAGTTAAAAAAAAAAAAGGACCTATATGTAAACCCTAAGGACTTAATCGTAAATATAATAATACAAGGACTAAACTGCAAAATACATAAAATTACAAATCCCACCATTTAAGCCTCTCTGCCTTCATTCTAAAGGAACTAGAGAAGGCAGCTGTGTGGAAGAATAGGGAAAGAAAGAAAGAAGAAGAGAAACAAAAAAAAGGAGAAGAAGAAAAAAAAAATTTGGGACTTTGAGGTTTCTTACTCAAATCTTTTCATTTATAGTCATAATTCTCAAAGGCAAGTGTTCTAACACCATCCTACAGAATTATTTATCTTTATTCTCATATTTATGCTGATTTATTTGAAATATTTCAAACTGGAACCTGCTATTTCTCTTGTTAGATACAAAATCATGAATCTGGAAATTTTCGGTAAACTGATTTCTATGTACTTTTTCAGAGCTATCTTTTAGCAGCAAACTCTGATTTAGGTAAACCCTGTTTCATTTGAAAAGAGGCTCAAATATCCTTATTTCGACACCATATGGAATGATTTGGAGTTTAAATTCTTATGCAAAATTCTGTTTCAATTTATCCTATAGATTTTGGAAAATCGGAATTAAAATTTCTGACCTTTAGTTACTAATTTGTTTATAACATTCCATTGAGAAATCAGATTCATGTTAAGCCTAATTCATTAGAAACTAGACTTCAAAATCTTTCTATATTCGACTGATTTGAAGGATTTGGAATAAGATTGAAATAGATACAGCAATTTTCACCGATCCTATGAATTCAGGAAAACAAAGTTGATGTTTCTGACTATTCATCACGCAATAAATTATAACTCCCTGTAGGTAACTTCAATTGATGCAAAACTTAGCTTACCCAAAACTGGATTAATACATGTTTCGAATGACACTGATTTTGGGCAAATTGGAGCATAAATGGGTATCTAAACAATTCATGCAATATACCTCTCAAGCTTTGCCAAAATCGAGCTTTGGTTGATTTTACTCTTTCTTGTTTCACCTATTGAGAAATTGATTTCAGCTAAAATCCTTGCTTTAGTTGGGCCTCATATTATTGTTTTGAATATATATATATATATACTCTTATCCTTCAATTATTTGTATACTTGATCTAATCATTGAAAATTCATATTTGTATCGTAATTGTTTTGTACAGGCACTTGCATTATGTTGTTCCACATGTGCTTTTGTTATGTGCCTATTCCTGTTGCGCCATTTTGGACATTGAATTTATTTAACCTTCTTTTTGAATTGAGCTATATGTGATTGCTTTGAATCCGTGGGTGCTCCTGCTTTCATTTCTTTCCAAATCTGAATACATTTGTGAAAGATTATTGCTTGCATCGTATTGACTCGTGAAGGCACATGTACGTTTTGTTATTTCGCGTGTGCTTCCAATATATGCTAATTATTATTCTTATTATCCTTTTGTACTCTGGTGCTTGTGGGATATTGTGAACCTTTGCTAGAAATGATAAAGGGAGTTATGCATAGAGCCCGCGATGCTTTGCCGGCCCCCTATGACTTCACTCAGACGTGGGTGGATGGAGCTCCCAAACGTGGGAGATTTATGTTTGGTGGTTATCCAGAAATGGATGTACCATATTATGTTATGGTCCCACTTCACCTTCTATTTGTTTGATATAAAATCCAAAGTTTTGGCTATATGTTTCTTGCACGCTTTGGATAAGAACGAAATGTGTGCACTTTTGGGCTCATGTTCATATTTGTTCTTCGTTATGCTATGAAATGTGTTATATGTCTTTGATATGTCTTGAAATATTTCATAAGCCATAAGTATGCTCCTTATGCCATTGTTATGTTCCAAATTCCTTTCCTCAATTGTCATGAACAAAACATAGTTCGAACGAAAATGACATTGTAATTTCCGCATTCAAACTAAACAGGCTTCTATTTCATTTGTATCTCTATCTTGAATTTTGATACCTTATCTATTTGAAAACTATTCTCCTTGTCATGGATACGCTAGTCACTTCCTAAGCTTTATATGCTCACTCTATTACTATATAAATTTTTTAGGATAGCTCATCGCTCGCTAAAATGTTTATATTGGGCTAGGACAATAGAAAGCTAGAAGATTTTGGACAACTCTTTCGTACTTGCTAGTTTAATGTTGTATAAGTTTCCTTTTGTGTAATAAATTACCAAGGACTAATCTTGAATGATGTATCTTGTAAAAGTTTGAAAGAAAAAAATATGGACCTCTCATGTTTTGGATTTTGGGAATGTTAAGTTAAATTTGTATAATGATATAAATATGTGGTACATGTTGGTTTTAAGATTGTATAGATTTTCCCCACTCATGGATTTATGATGTGGTTGTGGTTTAATTGAGTTGGTTTTGGATTTTATGAATCATCAAGTGATATGATGTATATTTATGCACTGCACAGGGTTTATGAAATTGTGGATTTTAGAAGTGAAATTTTGACTTGAATGTTTTCTTAGTGACCTCAAATGTATGATTGGATCCTGGTTTGTGATAAAAGTTTTTAAATATATTGATATTTGAGGGTCGTGTTAGAGGTGGTATCATAGCATGATTTGAGAATCACTAAGGATTTTTTTTTTTTGATATACTAGATAAAAATAAAATGGAGGTGATTGGCTTTCATTTAGAGATTGATCAAAAAAATTTTCTTTTGATGTTTTAGGAAGCAAGGATGACAGATCATCTGGTTCTCCTGTTGCATCTACCGCTGATCAAGAGATTGATCAAAAAAATTTTCTTTGATGTTTAGGAAGCAAGGATGACAAGATCATCTGGTTCTCCGTTGCATTCTACCGCTGATCAGTTGAATGGTATCATGCGGACCTTGGAGACTATGGGACAAGTGATGCAACAACAATAACAACATGTCCAGCAAGGAAGAAATGATGGAACAGGGACATCAAACCAGACGGGGTTGGGAATTTGAACAATTTAAGAAGCTTAGTCCTCCCAATTTTAGGGGTGAGTCTGATCCAATAGCGGCAGAACGATGGATGATGTAGATAGAGAAAATATTTGATGTCTTAAATTACCCTGATGATCAGAAAGTTTCGCTTGCCACCTTTATGCTGGAAGGAGAGGCTGAACATTGGTGGAGAATGATTAAGAGGATTTCTGAAGTCAAACATGAGCTAATAACATGGAAGGTATTCAAAGAAAAGTTTAACGATAAATATTTTTCAGACTGTATAAGAGATAAAAAAGAATTGGAGTTCTTGAATCTTATTCAGGAAAATATGATGGTTACAAGGTATGAATCTAAATTCACTAAGCTCTCTAGGTTTGCTACACATATGACTAATGATGAATCTTGAAAAGCAAAAAGGTTTGAAAGGGGATTATGACCAGCAATAAGAAGTCAAATGTCTGCTTTAAAACTACAAACACATGCGGATATGGTAGAAAGAGCTTTAAAAATTGAGATAGACATGGAGGAAATTCAAGAAATCATGGGCAAGAACAAAAAGGACAGATTTACTAGTAAAAGCAAGAGGGAAAATGAATATGAAGCTAGTAACAAGAGGATCAAGACATCTAGATTTGAGAAAGGGAAGCCACTGCGGAGGACTCAGTCATATGCAAAATGTGGATTAAATCATGAAATAAGTTAGTGTTTTCGGACGATTGGGGCCTGTTTTGCTTGTGGAAAGTTAGATCATCAAGTAAGAGATTGCCCACTGAACAGGAAGAAAGAGCCACTGCATCCTAAATCAACAGCCCATGCTAGAGTATATGCTATCACTGAACAAGATTCTAAAGCTTCTAAATCAGTGGTTGAAGGTATTCTTCATGTTTCTAAAAGAAATGCAAAAGTTTTGTTTGATCCCAACTCCAACTTATCTTTTGTTTCACAATACTTTGCTTGTCACTTGGATGTTCTACCTAGACCCTTGGATTATATGATATATGTAACAACTGTTGTTGGGGATTCTTTAGCAACAAACTTGGTTTACCCATCTTGTTTGATCTCTATTGGAGAACATGAACTCCTTGCTGATTTGATCCTCCTAGAGATCCAGGGTTTTGATATTATACTTGGCATGGATTGGTTATCTTCTCATCACACTACTATTGATTGCTACATAAAAATACTTACCTTCTGCATACCAGATCAGCCTATATTTTACTTTGAGGGCATTAGGCATGATTTGCCTCCTTGCTTGATATCAGCACTTCAAGCTTATCGTCTTATGCAGAAGGGTTGTTTTTGTTATATGGTGTGTGTAAAGGAGCATCCAAATCAGGAAACTCAACTAGATGAAATTTCAGTAGTCAAAGAGTTCCCTGATGTATTCCCAGATGACTTGCCTGGTTTACCTCTAGATAGAGAGGGTGAATTTGCTATTGATCTGGTCCCTAGTACAACCCCAATATCTAAGCCTCCTTACAGAATGGCACCACTCGAGCTAGAGGAATTAAAGAAGCAACTACAAGAATTATTAAATAAGGGTTTCATACGACCCAGCGTTTCACCGTGGGGTGCTCTGGTGTTATTAGTGAAGAAGAAGGATAGAACATTGAGGTTTTGTATTGATTATAGATAGTTGAATCAGGTGACCGTCAAAAACAAGTATCCCATATCCAGAATTTATGATTTGTTTGATCAACTACAGGGTGCATAGGTATTCTCTAAGATTGACCTGAGGTCAAGTTATTATTAGTTGAAGATCAAGGAGGATGATATTCCAAAAATAGCTTTTAGAACCTGATATGGTCACTATAAATTCTTAGTGATGCCATTTGGTTTGACTAATGTCCCTACAGCTTTTATGGAACTAATGAATAGGATATTTCAACCACTCTTGGATGATTGTGTAATTGTGTTCATTGATGACATATTGGTGTATTCAAGGAGTAATCAGGAGCATGAGGAGCACTTGAGAAATGTATTGTCCATACTAAGGGAAAAGAAGTTGTATGCAAAATTCAGCAAATGTAAATTTTGGTTGAATGAAGTTGCTTTCTTAGGCCATGTGATTTCAGGGAAGGGCATATCTGTTGATCCAAAGAAAGTAGAAGCTGTAGTTAAATGGGAAGTACCAAAAAATGTAACAGAAGTTAGAAGCTTCTTGGGCATGGTAGGTTATTATAGGAGATTTGTGGAGGGATTTTCTCGAATCGCTCAACCTCTCACCAAACTCACTAAAAAGATGTAAAATTTGTATAGGATGAAGATTGTGAGCAAAGTTTTCAAGAGTTAAAAAGAAGATTGACTAGTGCCCCTATTCTCACTATTCCAAGTGGTAGTGAGGGATTTGTAGTTTATACTGATTCTTCAAGAAAGGGCTTGGGATGTGTTATGATGCAGGAAGGGAGAGTGATTGCTTATGCTTCTAAACAACTAAAAGGTTATGAACTGAATTATCCAACTCATGATTTGGAATTGGTAGTAATTATTTTTGCCCTAAAGATTTGGAGACATTATTTGTATGGGCGACAATTTGAAATCTTTACTGACCACAAGAGTTTGAAATATATTTTCACTCAGAAAGAGTTAAACATGAGGCAGCGAAGATGGATAGAACTTCTAAAGGATTATGATTGTGCCATCCGTTATCACCCGGGCAAAGCCAATGTTGTGGCTGATGCACTCAGTAGAAAATCTACAAATTTTATGGCTAGTCTGGTCGTGAAGTAATGAAAGTTATTAGAAGAAAATTTTGATTTGAATGCTATGAGGAAAGAGCAAGACTCAATGATATTGATGGCCTCCATTCAAGTGCAATCTAATTTTTCTCAACAAATTAAGGAAGGACAATTACGAGATCCACATTTAATCTACTTGAGGAAGGCATGAAGAAGGAAATTGCAATGTATGTTTCAAAATGTTTGACTTGTCAGAAAATCAAAGGAGAACACCAAAGACCTGGAGGATTGTTGCAACCTTTAGATATTCCTTAATGGAAATGGGAATGTGTTACCATGGATTTTGTTTCAGGACTACCCAGAACCTCTAGAAAGCATGATGCTATTTGGGTTATCATTGATAGGCTAACAAAATCTGCACATTTCCTACCGATTAATATGACTTATTCGCTTGACAGACTTACATATTTATATGTTAGTGAAATAGTAAGACTTCATGGTATTCCAAAAGAGATCATCTCTGATAGAGACTCCAGATTTCTCTCTAGAATCTAGAGAAGATTACAAGAATCTATGGGCACTAAAGTCAAGTTTAGCACTGCATATCGTCCTTAGACTGATGGTCAGTCAGAAAGAATAATTCAAACACTTGAGGATTTGCTTAGAGCCTATGTTATGGATTGGAAAGATGAATGGGATAAAGATATTTCACTTATTGAGTTCACTTATAATAATAGTTATCATTCAAGTATTCAGATGGCTCCTTATGAAGCTTTATATGGGCGAAAATGCATAACCCCTATATGTTGGGAGAAAGTTGGTGACAGAAAGTTGTTAGCACCAGACAAAGTACAAGAAACTACCGAGAAAATTTAAGTTATAAGGAAAATGTTGAAAACTACTCAGAGTCGTCAAAAAGTTATGTTGACAATAGAAGATGAGATATTGAGTTTGAAATTAGAGATTTTGTGTTCTTAAAAGTCTCCCCTTCCAAAGGCATTGTAAGGTTTGGGAAGAAGGGAAAGTTAAGCCCAAGATTTATTGGACCTTTTGAGGTCCTTGAGAGGGTTGGTTCTATCGCTTACAAGATTGCCTCGCCACCATCGTTGTGCCATATCCATAATATATTTCATGTTTCGATGACTAGAAAGTATATACCTGATCCTTCTTATATGATTAAGTATGAGCTGATGGAGATCGATAAAGATTTATCTTATGTGGAAGAGCCCACTCAGATTATTGATAAAAAGGAAAATATCCTAAGGAATCAGATTATTCCCCTAGTTAAAGTAATTTGGAGACATCATTCTAGAGAGGAGACAACCTGGGAGCTAGAGGAGGAAATGAAAAAGGTTTATCCTCATCTTTTCATCGATAGAGGTATGATAAATTTAGAGGACTAATTTTTTTTTCAAGGGGGGGAGAGTGTAACATCCCTCATTTTTAAATTTTCGTATAAATTTCTAGTTGTAGTGTAAGAATCTATTTTAATTTGATAAAAGAGCCAAAGTATAAATCTAAGAACTTATTTATAAGATTTGGGGATCTGTTCAAAAAAAAAAAAAGACTTATATGTAAACCCTAAGGACCTAATCGTAAATATAATAATGCAAGACTAAATTGTAAAATGCACAAAATTATAAATCCCACCGTTTAAGCCTCTCTGCCTTCGTTCTCAAGGAACCAGAGAAGGCAGTTGTGTGGAAGAATAGGGAAAGAAAGAAAGAAGAAGAGAAACAAAAAAGAGGAGAAGAAGAAAAAAAAAAATTGGGGCTTTGAGGTTTCTTGCTCAAATCTTTTCATTTATGGTCATAATTCTCAAAGGCAAGTATTCTAACCCCATCCTATAGAATTATTAGTCATTATTATCATATTTATGCTAAATTATTCGAAAGATTTCAAACTAGAACCTGCTATTTCTCTTGTTAGGTATAAAATCATGAATTTGGAAATTTTTGGTAAACTGACTTCTATGTACTGTTTCGGAGCTATATTTTAGCAGCAAACTCTAATTTCAGTAAACCCTATTTCATTTGAAAAGAGACTCAAATATCTTTATTTTGACACCTATATGGAATGATTTGGAGTTTAATTTCCTATGCAAAATTCTGTTTCAATTTACCCTGCAGATTTTGGAAAACTGGAATTAAAATTTCTGACCTTTAGTTACTGATTTGTTTATAACATTCCACTGAGAAATTAGATTAATGTCAAGCCTGATTCATTAGAAACTAGACTTCAAAATATTTCTATGTTCATCTGATTTGAAGGATTTGGAATAAGATTCAAACAGATACAGCTATTTTCACCGACCCTATGAATTCAGGAAAATAGAGTTGATGTTTCTGACTATTCATCACACAATAAATTGTAACTCCCTGTAGGTAACTTCAATTGATGCAAAACATAGCTTACCCAAAACTGGATTAATAAATCTTTCGAATGACACTGATTTTGGGCAAATTGGAGCATAAATGGTTATCTAAACAATTCATGCAATATACCTCTCAAGCTTTGCCAAAATCGAGCTTTGGTTGATTCTACTCTTTCTTGTTTCACCTATTGGGAAATTGATTTCAACTAAAATCCTTGCTTTAGTTGGGCCTCATATTATTGTTTTGAATTTATATATATATATATATATACTCTTATCCTTCAATTATTTGTATACTTGATCTAATCATTGAAATTTCATATCTGTATCATAATTATTTTGTACAGGCACTTGCATTATGTTATTCCGCATGTGCTTTTGTTATGTGCCTATTCCTGTTGTGCCAATTTGGACATTGAATTTATCTAACCTTCTTTTTGAATTGAGCTATATGTGATTGCTTTGAATCCTTGGGTGTTCCTGCTTTCATTTCTTTTCAAATCTGAATACATTTGTGAAAGATTATTGCTTGCATCGTATTGACTCGTAATGGCACATATACGTTTTGTTATTTCGCGTGTGCTTCCAATATGTGCTAATTATTGTTCTTACTCTCCTTTTGTACTCTGGTGCTTGTGGGATATTGTGAACCTTTGTGAGAAATGGTAAAGGGAGTTATGCATAGAGCCCGCGATGCTTTGCCGGCCCCCTATGACTTCACTCAAACGTGGGTGGATGGAGCTCCCAAACGTGGGAGACTTATGTTTGGTGGTCATCCAGAAATGGATGTACCATATTATGTTATAGTCCCACTTCACCTTCTATTTGTTTGATATGAAATCCAAAGTTTTGGCTATATGTTTCTTGCATGCTTTGGATAAGAACGAAATGTGTGCAGTTTTGGGCTCATGTTCATATTTGCTTTTCGTTATGCAATGAAATGTGTTATATGTCTTTGATATGTCTTGAAATATTTCATAAGCCATAAGTATGCTCCTTATGCCATTGTTATGTTCCAAATTCCTTTCCTGGATTGTCATGAACAAAACATAGTTCGAACGAAAACGACATTGTAATTTCCGCATTCAAACTAAACAGGCTTCTATTTCATTTGTATCTCTATCTTGAATTTTGATACCTTATCTATTTGAAAACTATCCTCCTTGTCATTGATATGTTAGTCACTTGCTGAGCTTTATATGCTCAATCTATTACTATATAAATTTTTCAGGATAGCTCATCGCTCGCTAAAATGTTTATATTGGGCTGGGACAATAGAAAGCTAGAAGATTTTGGGCAACTCTTTCATACTTGCTAGTTTAATGTTGTATAAGTTTCCTTTTGTGTAATGAATTACCAAGGACTAATCTTGAATGATGTATCTTGTAAAAGTTTGAAAGAAAAAAATATGGACCTCTCATGTTTTGGATTTTGGGAATGTTAAGTTAAATTTGTATAATGATATAAATATGTGGTACATGTTGGTTTTAAGATTGTATAGATTTTCCCCACTCGTAGATTTATGATGTGGTTGTGGTTTAATTGAGTTGGCTTTGGATTTTATGAATCATCAAGTGATATGATGTATGTTTATGGACTACACAGGGTTTATGAAATTATGGATTTTAGAAGTGAAATTTTGACTTGAATGTTTTCTTAGTGACCTCAAATGTATGATTGGATCCTGGTTTGTGATAAAAAGTGTTTATATAATATCGATATTTTGAGGGGCATGACAGACTTTATCAATCTCTTACTTAAAAATTGATAAGATAGTGAAAAAGAATTTTTTCAAGAAAAATGCTTTCCTCCTTGTTTTTTATTTCATACAAGCACGCCTTTGTTAAATAAAAACATTCATCATCGTTTAAAGCATTCATGATACCAAAATTAAATCAATATTTTTAAGCATTTATTTTCTCTTTAGCAATTGGCAAAAAGAAACATGGGAGAAAAGATAATATAATATTTTGATTGATGCATAAGAAATTTTCTAGTTATAAATCTCGAAAAATCACAATAAAGCTCATTCAAATTCAAATTGTCAAATCAAATCATTTTCACGAGATTCATAAAAAAGACATAAATAGATTCATTAATCTCTTCTTTTTAGAAAAATAGTAAGAAGAAACATATGAGTTCAAAAACAAGATCTTGATTCATAGAGAAATCTCATATATCAAATATCGAGAAATCAAGATGATGATTCATATAAAACAAATATCACAAGTTATAATCAAGAGAAAAATCGTCATTTATCTTCAAATCATTCAACTTGTTAAATATAAACTTGTCAAGTATGATATTTAGATTATTTCATATAAGCATGCCTTTTTCATTTATGCCAAATCAAATCATGCATAATTTTGAAAGATAAACTCATTAAGTATGATCATTTTACATTACTTTAAATCAAACATGATTTTATTAATCATAGAGCATCTTCAATCAAAATCGAGAAATAATACGGAAACCAACATGATACACATTAATGCTTCATAAACTAATCTTGTTAGGTGTATAAGTATTATATTTATATATAACATTTTATTGCATTATTACATCATTAAAACATCAAGCATGATTTTATAAGGCATTTTTAATCAAAATCATTTTGTTTATTTATCATAAAACATGCAATTTTTAAGAAAAATAATTATTCTAAATAAATTTAAAATAACTCATGAAAAGTATTATGTAATTTGAAAATAAATTAAGGGGATTTTGGTTACCTCGTCGTCGAAAGCCATTAAGGCGTAGTTTGCCACCTCGCCTTTGTTGGTTCGTTCTTCATCTTCGAATGAACTTGATTCGTCCCAAAATGCTTCCCTCTTCTTGTGTTCATAGCAAGTAGTTGTGTTCTTTTTATTCTTTAATTTTTATTTTATAAACCTTTTAAATTTTATAGTGAGGAGTTCAAGTTCACCATCACTTGAGCTTATGCTCGAGTGGTCTTCGATTGTTCTAAGTCTGAAATCCTTCCTGTTCTTTGGAAGGTAGTTCTCATGTTTGTCAAGTGCCACATTAGTCATTTCATAGGTCATCAAGAACTCGATAAGTTCTTCAAGAGGGAAATAATTTAAGTTTTTTGATTCTTGAATAGTCATTACTTTTGAATCCCAAGTTTTAGAAAGTGAGCGTAAAACTTTATTTACAAGTTCAAGATTCGAAAAACATTTACCAAGAGCTTTTAAACTATTGATGACATCTGTAAAATGGGTGTACATATCAACAACGGTTTCACTTGGTTTTATATGAAAAAATCCAAAATCATGCATTAAAAGATTGATCTTTGAATCTTTTACTCTATTAGTACCTTCGTGTGTGATTTTGAGAGTGTGCCACATATCGAAAGTCATTTTACACATAGAAATTCAATAGAATTATTTTTTGTCTGAGGCGCAAAATAGAGCATTCATAGCTCTAGCATTTAAAGAGAAAGTCTTCTTCTCCAAATCATTCCAATGGTTCATTGGAAGAGAAGACCTTTGAAAACCGTTTTCAATAATATTCCATAAATCAAGATTCAAGGAAAGCAAGAAAACTCTCTTTCGAGTTTTCCAATATATGTAGTCCGTCCCATTGTACAAGGGAGGACGAATGAGAGAGTGACCCTCTTGAAAGCCGAAAAGAGTCATTTCTCTTTAGGTGTTAAACCAAATGAGAAAAATAAGGCTATGATACCAATTGTTAGGAAAGGGTCAACAATAAGAGGGGGGGGGGGGGGGTGAATTAGATCAGTAGTAAAACCACATCGGTTTTGTAAAATTTCATTTCGTACGTTCGATTAAAACCGAATTCGGAAATGCTAAACTTTGAACTCGAAAACTTTCGTATAAAATGTAAAGAGAAGCTTGAGGAGGTTTGCAGTAATGTAAATTGCACAATTGAAAAGCAAACCAGATTTATAGTGGTTCGATCGTTGTCATGACCTACATCCACTCCGTTGATTCCTCTTCCGTTGAGGCCACCAACATCCACTATCGGTCTTCTTTCAATAGGCGAAGACCAACCACCTTTTACAATTCGATTCTCCTTTTACCAGGTTTAGGAGACAACCCTTACACCCCCATTTACTCCTCTCTCAAACTATTCTAGCACTTATAATTTTAAGAGGAGTTCACACATAATTCAAACAGCATTTTCTTTCCTTTTTTTTGCTCTTAGTTGTGTGTAACTTAACTAGGGATGAGAGTCATATTTATAGGCTTCAAGTGGATTCAAACTTGGAGCCTAAAAACATCTCATCCTAGGTTTCCTAGGTGCGGGCAGTACCACTGCCCATGCTGGGCGGTCCACCGCCAATGTCAATCCGACACTGACATTGCATAGGGCGATACCATCACCTAGTCCGGTGGTACCAACGCTTGGCACCCTGCCACTAGGTGGTACCACCGCCCAGACTAGTGGTACCACCACCTGGGAGGCTATGCTAGGCGGTACCACCTCCTGCATCCTCTCGGAGGCTGTGTCTGGGCGGTACCACCGCTCAGACCGATGGTACCACCGCTCAGACCGGTGGTACCACCGCCTGACATAGTCTCGGAGACTATGCCACGACGGTGTCACCTCTTGGGTCACTATTTGGGCCTTTCATTGGGCCCAATACAGTCCTTACATGGGCCCAACTAGCCCCTAATTGGGTTGGCCCAAATCCAATCCCAATTATGTGCTAACTATGAATTCTAAGATATACTTAAGCTAAACAAGTCCATAAGTCTTAGTTTCTTCCGGTGAGCTTCTGATGATCTTTCGGCGAACTTCCGACGATCTCTCGGCAATATTACAATGGACTTCCTGCAAGCTCCTGGACTTCACGATGATCTTCTTGGTGAGCTCCGACGAGCTTCTTTAGCAAGCTCTAGGACTTCTCAGTTGGTTCCGACATAACTTCCGACGAATGTCTAGACTTCCAACGAACTCTCAAACTCCCAACGAAATCATGTTGTTGACTTTGGGACTTCATTTTGCTTTATACCTTGCTATCATAGTTAATCCTACACATGTAAAAACATACTTTGATCTAGACAATTATTACTAAGCTTGAATCATGTTGTCTGACAAGTCATTGGTCCATCGACGCTTCGTCCGATTCTTTGGTGCATCGTCCTCTCTTGCGGCCTATTGCCTAATTGGCCAGTTGACCTCCACAACTCTGATATCCTTGATGCAATATCCACTCTTCTCAGCCCGATGCCCGAATCCATGGCCTGAAGCCTTCTGTCGATATGTCGACCGATCCTTCGGCTCGAAGTCCAATCTTCTGATATGTTCCACCGGCCCAACATGATTCTTCCTACTTTAATTGTCTCATCTTGATCGAAGTTTCCTACATCACTCAAAACACATATCAAATCATAAACACTATCAATTAGTTTTATCATCAAAATCAAAGATTCAACAATCTCTAGGAGAGGGTGAAGGAGGTCAAGCGCTCTCCTCTCTAGCGGTGATCCACACACCAGGGCTGCAATGACGCTCCTCAAAACTCCAAGCCTTCTCTGAGGTGGAGAGAGGGAGGAGTGTTGAATCTCATATTTTGATGATGAAATCACTTGATATGTGTTTATGATTTAATCTGCGTTTTGAGTGACACAGGATACTTCGATCAAGATGAGACAATTAAAGCAGGAAGAATCATATTGGGCTGGAGGAACATGTCAGAAGATTGGACATTGGGCCGGTGGATCGGTCGACTTATCGATAGAAGGCTTCGAGCCATGGATTCAGGCATCGAGCCAAGAAGAGTGGAAATTGTGCCAAGGATATCAGAGTTGTGGAGTCAACTGGCCGATTAGGCAATAGGCCGCAAGAGAGGACGATGCATCAAAGAATCAAACGAAGCGTCGAGGGACCAATGACATGCCGGACAACTTGATTAATTGCTTAGGATTAATTGTCTCATTCGAAGTTTTGTTTTACATGTGTAGGATTAACTACGATAGCTTGAAAACATAAAGTAAGTCTATCGGAGTCAAGTTCGATGGGTGTTCGAGAGTCCGTTGAGAGTCCAAAGATTCATCGGAAATGCTACCGGAACCAACCGAGAAGAAATCAGGGACTTATCAAAGTTTTCGGAAGTCCACCGGAGAGATCGTCGGAGGTTCACGGAGATCACCGAGAAGGTTCGGCTACTTGCCAAAGACTTGTTGAACTCGCCACAAGACCGGGAGCCTACTGGGAGTCCGCTGGAAGAAATCTGAGGGTTATCAGAAGTCCGCCAAAAGATCGCCGGAAAGCTCGCCGAAAGGAAACTCGACATTGCCAGTTAAAAACCTGCTTAGGACTACGTCTTAATTTCGTAGTTTACATGTATTAGGGTTGTACCACCGCTCAGACCGGTGGTACCACCGCTCAGACCGGTGGTACCACCGCCTGACATAGTCTCGGAGACTATGCCACGACGGTGTCACCTCTTGGGTCACTATTTGGGCCTTTCATTGGGCCCAATACAGTCCTTACATGGGCCCAACTAGCCCCTAATTGGGTTGGCCCAAATCCAATCCCAATTATGTGCTAACTATGAATTCTAAGATATACTTAAGCTAAACAAGTCCATAAGTCTTAGTTTCTTCCGGTGAGCTTCTGATGATCTTTCGGCGAACTTCCGACGATCTCTCGGCAATATTACAATGGACTTCCTGCAAGCTCCTGGACTTCACGATGATCTTCTTGGTGAGCTCCGACGAGCTTCTTTAGCAAGCTCTAGGACTTCTCAGTTGGTTCCGACATAACTTCCGACGAATGTCTAGACTTCCAACGAACTCTCAAACTCCCAACGAAATCATGTTGTTGACTTTGGGACTTCATTTTGCTTTATACCTTGCTATCATAGTTAATCCTACACATGTAAAAACATACTTTGATCTAGACAATTATTACTAAGCTTGAATCATGTTGTTGACTTTGGGACTTCATTTTGCTTTATACCTTGCTATCATAGTTAATCCTACACATGTAAAAACATACTTTGATCTAGACAATTATTACTAAGCTTGAATCATGTTGTTGACTTTGGGACTTCATTTTGCTTTATACCTTGCTATCATAGTTAATCCTATAACTTGGTTAGGGGCCAATTGGGCCCTAATATGAACTAGTTTGGGCCAAATTTGGAGCCCAACCAGTGACCCGTAAGGACGGGCGGTGGCACCGCCCAGAACCCGAGAGTTCCGGCAGTGGTACCGCCAGTACACTGTCAATATCGAACACTAATAGGCGGTGGCACCGCCCAGAACCCGAGAGTTCCGGCAGTGGTACCGCCAGTACACTGTCAATATCGAACACTAATAGGCGGTGGCACCGCCCAGAACCCGAGAGTTCCGGCAGTGGTACCGCCAGTACACTGTCAATATCGAACACTAATAGGCGGTGGCACCGCCACTAACATGCAGTGGCACCGCCAGCATCGGGAAACCCAAAAAAATTCAAATTTAAAGCCCAAATTTGAATCCTCTTGGGGCCTATAAATACCCCTCATTTCTCAGCAAAGAAGACAACCTTTTTGAGAAGTAAGAGATTAAGATAAAGCCTTAGCAAAGTCTTTAGCAAGTCTTATTTTCAATAGCTTAAGTGTTCACCTCCCTCTTTCTCTTTAAAAATTTATAAGAGTGTGAACCACTTGTAAAAGGTTGTAAGTGGGGTATTTGTCCTTTCCCTTCAAAGTGATTCGCTAGTGGAAGTTGGAAGCCTCATCGAAGAAGGCTTCGCAAGTGGATGTAGGTCATTCGATCGAACCACTTTAAATTGGTGTGTTTCTTGAATGTGTGAGTATTTACCTTTCTGAAATCGTTATTTACATAGTAGTAACCTTTCGGTTTTCATCTTCTAACTTTACTCAAGCTACCTTGTTAGAACCCTTGCAGATTCTAAGCTTAGGGTTGATCTCTTTAGGGGATCGACCTCCTTGAAACTCTATAGGGGTTCCTTCCTCCAAGTTGCTGTACAAAGGCTACAGAAAAGATTCATCTATTGCATGTCAAAAGAGGATGAATATATGACTATTTATAGGGTTTCTAAACCCTAATTCCTAATAGGACTCCTACTCAAGACTCCTACTCAATTAAGACTTCTACTCAAGGCTCATAATAGGACTCCTACTCAAGACTCCTATTCCTTTACAACTCATAATTCTTCTTTAAGAAATAACCTCTAAACCCTAGCCGGCCTCTTCACTTCTTTAATAAGGGTCGGTTTAGGTAGATTTTACATGAATACCCCTATCAATTAGGACTCTCATAGCTAGAGTCCTAACAGACCCGCCCTCTTCAAATCAACCTTGTCCTCGAGGTTGACAATCCATGAATTTTGGGAATTTGATCTTCACGTCGTCATAGTTCTCTCAAGTGGCACCTTCTATTGGTAAGTTTGCCCATTGTATTAGCACTTTAGCAATGGGTCATCGTTGTTGAGTTACGATCTGTTGATCAATAATGGCACTCAATTGGGTCTGGAGTTCTCCTTGGGTAATCATATTTAGTGGGTGGCTTTGGGCTGTCTCTAAGCACTTGTTTATCACTTCTGTCTGGCCGTTGGTTCGTGGGTGATGCGCCATACTCCTTTTTAATTTAGCACCCTGCATATGAAAAAATACTGTCCAAAATCTGCTCATGAAGATGTAAGTAGAATTTGGCACAAGCACAATGCGTCTCTTATAGCGTAATTCTTTTGAGTCCCAATTGTAATGAGCCACGGAGTTTAGTGCTTCCTTCGATTTTTTTATAATCTTACTAGTTTCTAGATCTTCCTGTCATTCTCTCTTAATATCCTTAAGGAAGTCACAGGTCGAAAGTGAAATGGTTGAAAATTCAGCTTGCTTGGGTAGTTGTGAAAGCACATCTACAACAACTTTCTCTTTCCCCTTTTTATAAGTTATTTCATAATCATATCCAAGAAGCTTTGTTATCCATTTTTGTTACTCAGGGGAAGATATCATCTGCTCTAAGAAATATTTTAGGCTTTTATGATCGGTTTTGATTTGAAAGCGTCGCCCAATCAAGTACGATCTCCATTTAGTCACCGTATGCACAATCGCAAGCATCTCCTTATCATAAATAGTCATTTTGAGATTGGAAGGAGATAATGCCTTACTAGTATAAGCGAGGGGGTAGCCATCTTGTATTAGTATAACACCAATTCCGACTCCGAAGGCATCGGCTTCAATAACAAAAGTCTTGCCGATGTCGAGCGTTATCGTCACTGCGACTTTATGTTCGTTGAAGGTAGTGGTGGCTTTGTTTGACCATTGGAAAGCATCTTTTTTCAGTAAGGAAGTAAGTGGTGCACTGATCTTTCCATAGTTTTTCATGAACTTACGATTGTAGCCCATTAAACCGAGAAAGCCACGTAGCAATTTTATGTTCCTCGAGGTCGGCCAGTTATGCATTGCTCCAATTTTGGAGGGGTCCACTACCACATCTTCCTCTAATATGATATGCCTAAGATATTGTAACTTCTGGTGAAGAAAGCAAAAATTCATAGTGGCCGTTGTGTGTTCAAAAGGCGGTTTTCGATATGTCTTCTTTGCACACTCATATTTTATGATACCCGGATCGAAGGTCCAACTTTGTGAAGATTTGTGCTCCCTTTCATCTAGCAATTCATCTGCTATTGGATTAGGGTATTTGTCCTTGATGGTTATGCCATTGAGGGTTCGGTAATCAATGCTCATTCGTCATGTTTCGTCCTTCTTTCGTACAAAGAGCACCGGTGAAGAGTAGGGGCTGCAACTTGGCTGAATAACTCCTGTTTCAGGCATCTCTTTTATAATCCTTTCTATTTCATCCTTTTGCAGATATGAATATTGATATAGCCAAGTATTTGTAGGAGGTTTGCCCAGAAGAATCAGTATACAATGATCATGCCGATGGGCAAGAGGCCGGTTGCGTGATTCATCAAATATATCTGAAAATTCAGCAAGCAAAGGAAGTAGGTTTGGATTTTCAAATTCTATTGGCTCTCTCTTAGTTTGCTACTCAAGTTGTACCAAAAAGTCACCGCATGTTTTATGCAAAACCTTCTCCATTTGTTGTGTGCAAATCATCATTACATCGCCCCCACGTTTCCCGTGTAGAATCACATGTTTCCCTTTATTATAAAATCTCAAAATTAGTTTCATAGAATTCCAAGAAATGTCACCTAATGTCATCAACTATTCAATTCTGAGTATGGCCTCATGATCATCAAGAGGGAGGAGGAAAAAATCTGCAATTATCTCTTGGTCCTACAATAATAGTTTCTCCCGCGGGCGCCTATGATCACACTTCAAAATCCTTCCATCGATGAACTTGATGTCAAACCTACTGTAATAATCGATAGGTAAGGCCATCTGGATAGCAACCTTACTATCTAGGAAGTTATTAGTGCTGCTCGTGTTGATGAGAATAGTGATCGATTATTGTTTGAAAAGGCCTTCAACTTTCATCGTTTGCGGGTTTGAGTAGTCGGCTAGTGCATGTACCGTAACTTCGATCGGTTGTGGCTCTTCTTCTGCATCTTCTTCTTCATTATCAAGGCTCTCTTCTAGATGTTCAATGACCTCTTCTTCTACTAGTTTAATCATAAGAAATCTCCCTTTTCTACAGTGATGCTCGCGGCTCCACGGCTCGTCACGGTGCCAACATAACTCCTTCGTAGATCGCTCCCGAAACTCTTCTCTTGTCATCATTTTTGGTGTAGGGACTTGGTTGATAATAGGGGGGGCTAAGGGCTTTTGCATTGCAGGTCGAGAAGCGATCCTAGTCCTCCAAGCTTCAAGGTTCAATCGCTCCTCTTGATGTCATGCGAAAGAGATGGCTGCCATAAGCATGTATGGTTGTCGTGCTTTAACTTCTCCCCGGATCTCCGGCTTCAAGTCCTCAATGAAGGTCCCCAATAGTTGTTTTTTAAACCAATCACAAGTTTGATTAGATAACCTTTCAAACCTAGTTTGGTACTCCTGAACGGTAGAGGTTTGTCGGATCTTTGCTAGTTATTCGTCAATGTTCTCGTAATCGGTTGGTCCGAAGTGGATCAATAGTCCTTTAAATTGTTGCCATGAGAGGACTCCATGAGTATATTTAAACTAGTCAAACTACTGTATGGCATCCCCTTCAAGATGTATAGCTGCAATTTCCAACATAGATGCATCCACAGTTTTATGATACCAAAAATATGACTCCGCACGCGAGATCCATTCAATCGGGTCTCCTTCTTCCCATCTAGGGAAGTCCACCCTCATGCGTGGATAGTTGGGGTCGGTCATACAACCTCCCCTCTCTTGGAAGTCATCTCTTTGGGCTTGGTGTGATTGGTTAGAGCTCTCTCCTTGATATGATTTCTTCGGGATTGGTGGTCGGCCCAAATTGAGTTCGGTAAAGAGAGTCCAAATCTTATCCTCCATTCGCGTCTCCAAGGCTTCGAATTTAGCATTGATTGCCTCCTTAGATGCCATAGTATATGCCTCCAAATCTGTGATGTTAAGATCTCTCTTTTGTTGTCGGGTTAAAGGCAAGTATGGGTTGAGAGAAGTGATGGTCGTAAGGGTTAGTGGATTGGTGGATGTAGGCTGCGGTTTAGGCTTGTTTTGTGGCTATTTTGGGTGCAGTTTGAGGGTGTGGTTTAGTAGAGTTTTAGAGCTATGGATGAATATTTTAGATCTATGGTAGATGGAAGCAAAGGTTTGATAGAAATCAGTAGAAGTTTGCTGCAGAATTGTGTTATCTTGTAAAAGCAAAATTGTCGTCGAAGAAACAATAGTTTCTTAATGAAATTTCCACCAAAAACTTAAGAGATTTAAGGAGGGAATTGAAAGCAAAATCTCAGTTTATATGATAGTAAGGATGTCTAATTTAATGAAGAAAATTTTGGCAGTATAATAGCAAACAAATTGGTACAAGTTGTGATAGCAAAATTCTCGTTCAAAAATTTCAACGGTTTGCGACAAAAATTTGTTGTAACACAAAATCATTTTCTGAGATAAATTCTTCAATAGATCAATCTTAGATGGAAGCCAAGATGATATATGAAGTGTATAAGAAATTTTGTTTAAAAAAATTACAAATAGATCGGTTAAGGCAATAATATGCGGCTGAAATTTTCTACAGCACAGATTTTCAATTGTAGCAGATTGGACGTAAAAGATCAGCAGTTTATATTGAGAATTTTTTGATGAAACATAAGGAAAATCAACTATTTGGAAGCATCAAAGCTATCATAAAAATTTTGTAGAGATTTGGATAGAAAAAACATAGTAGCAAGATCAAACAAACTGTGTTATGCGGTTGGAATTTTACAGTGTAGATTTTCAAGTATAGCAGATTAGACGTAAAAAATCAATGGTTTATATTGAGAATATTTTGACATATCCAAAGGGAAATTTGCTGTTAGGAAGTTTCAAAGTTGTCATAAAAATTTCTTAGAGATTTGGATAGAAAAAATATAGTAGCAAGATCAAACAGACTGTGCTATGTGGTTGGAATTTTGTAATGTATCTTTCGTCGTAAAGATGAAAACTTTGCGACAAAAAGTTTATGCAGTAATATAGGAACAATTTTTTTTTTTAGATTTTTGAATAAGGATAACTAAATTGCAGCAACGGTAAGGTACAAAACCAGAACCTATTGCAATTCACAAGGAGATCAAAGAATGATCCGTGGTGGCGGAGATAACGGTGGAATTTGGCGACGATCTTTTAAGCAATTGTGAGAATTGCTTTGGGCGACTGTGGAGAGATGATGGATGGCTGTGGAAGGGCAGCGAGATGCCAAGAACGCTGTTCTGATACCAAGTGTTAGAACCCTTACAGATTCTAAGCTTGGGGTTGATCTCTTTATGGGATCGGCCTCCTTGAAACTCTATAGGGGTTCCTTCCTCCAAGTTGCTGCACAAAGGCTACAGAAAAGATTCATCTATTACTTGTCAAAAGAGGATGAATACATGACTATTTATAGGGTTTCTAAACCCTAACTCCTAATATGACTCCTACTCAAGACTCCTATTCAATTAAGACTTCTACTCAAGACTCCTAATAGGACTCCTACTCAAGACTTCTATTCCTTTACAACTCCTAATTCTTCTTTAAGAAATAACCTCCAAACCCTAGCCGGCCTCTTCACTTTTTTAATAAGGGTCGGCTTAGGTAGGTTTTATATGAATGCCCCTATCAATTAGGACTCTCCTAGCTAGAGTCCTAATATACTCTTGCCAAGTTATTCATTCTCGAATCGAAATCTCTATGCATTTACGAAATTATTTTCAAACTTACAAGTTTTAATCCACTGTACTAATTCACCCCCCCCCCCCCTCTTAGTGCCGCTCTGATCCTAACAATTGGTATCAGAGTCTCATATTTCTCATTTGGTTTAACACCTAAGAGAAATGGCTCTTTTCGGCTTTCAAGAGGGTCACTCTCTCATTCATTCTTCCTTTTTTAATAGGACGGACTATACTTATTGGAAAACTTTAATGAGAGTTTTCTTACTTTCGTTGGACTTAAATTTATGGAATATTATCGAGAACAGTTTTCAAATGTCTTCTCTTCCAATGATCCATTGGAATGATTTGGAGAAGAAGACGTTTTCTCTAAATGCAAAGGCTATGAATGTCTTATTTTGCGCCTTAGATAAAACAGAGTTTAATCGGATTTCTTTATGCGAAATGACTTTTGACATATGGCACACTCTTGAAATCACACACGAAGGTACTTCTAAAGTTAAAGATTCAAAAATGAACTTTTTAATGCATGATTTCGAGGTTTTTTGGATGAAGCCAAGAAAAACCATTGGTGACATGTACACCTGTTTTATGGATGTCGTCAATTGTTTAAGAGCTCTTGGCAAATGTTTTTCAGATTTTGAACTCATAAACAAAATTTTGCATTCTTTTTCCAAGAAGTGGGATTCAAAAGTAACAGCTTTACAAGAAACAAAAGATTTAAATATTTTTTCACTTAAAGAACTTATCAGTACATTGATGACATATGAAATGGTACCTAATGCACTTGATGAACATAATGAATGGAACCACCTTCCAAAGAACAGGAAGGATTTGGGATATAGAATACATGAAGACCACTCGAGCATAAGCTCAAGTGATGGTGAACTTGAACTTACAAAGAAATTTAAAAAGTTAATGAAATAAAAATTAAAGAACAAAAAGAACGAAACTACTTACTTTGAATGCAAGAAGAAGAACACAAATTGGGAAGAATCGAGCTCCTCCGAAGACGAGGAGAAAATCAATAAAAATACCCTTAATTTATTTTGAAATTACATAATACTTTTCATGAGTTATTTTTAATTTAGTTTAGGATTAATTTTCTTGAAAATTGCATGTTTAATAATTTAATAATGAAAATAAAAAATTAGGAATCATGCTTATCATTCTAGTAATTTTGAAAAAAATCATGAAAATTGTATGTTTATGATAAACAAAATGATTTTGATTAAAAATGACTTATGAAATATGATATCATGCCTAATAAATTTATTTTTTGAAACTATGCATGATGATGATAAGTTTTGGGTAATTTATAGTTTATTGATTTTGATGATTTTTTTTCGATTTATGGATTATTAATTTTTACCATGATGAAAGTTGCTTTTAAAAATGATGCATGGCTTTTGTATGCAAACTAAGAATGAAAAGATAGATTCACCTAAAAAGAAAAATGCATGACTACAACAAATAACAAAATGATTTTTATAGAAAATACCTTATGCTCAATGAAAACATGATTGATGAATATGCTTTATGATGAATAATTTCTTTGCCTTGTATGTCCTATCATGATGAATATTTTGAAAATAAATAAAATCATGTTTGATTTGAAATAATACATAATATCATGCTTAATGAGTTTTCTTTTGAAATGATGCATGATGATTTTTATGATTATCGAACTTTGTAATCTTTTGAAAGATCTTTTTCGGCATTAATGAATGATGCATGGATTTGGGATAAAAGAAAAGAACAAGCATGTATGAAATCAATCAATGAGTTGAAATAAAAGGGAGAAAAGCATTTTTCTTGAAAATTTTCCTTTTTCTCTATCTTATCGATTTTTCACTAAGAGACCAATAAAATTATTTGTCTTTTTGAATCTCTTGAAAGTAAGGTTGAGAGTTTGATAATTTTGATGATTTGAAATTGAAATAAGTTTTATCAAAATCATGATATTGATTTCTTGGAATAACATGAGATTACCTTTGATGATCATTTTGATTATTTTGATTCATGAAATTTTGGATTCACGACTTGATCTTTCATTTGTTTATGAGATGGTTGAAATCTTTGTACCTTTGAATTATTCCCTTCTCACTTTCATAAAATGCCTTATGAAATTATGTTATATGTGATTAAGAAGTAATAATGTGTATCATATTGATTTCCATTGTTATTTCTCGATTTTGAGTATATAAAATCATGTTTTAATTTGAAGTTATGATTAATGAGTTTATATTTTTGACATTATGCATGATAATTCTTGATATTTATGGATTATCAATTTTCATGATAATAATAGTGGCTTTAAAGATTGATGATATATATATATATATATATATATATATATATGGCACAAAAAGGATAAAGGCATGTATGAAACAACTAAATAGAGAAAAGCATTTTTCTTGAAAATTCTTTTTCTCTATCTTATTGACTTTGATGAATCTATTTTATCAGCTTGAAAATGATTTTGATTTGATGATTTGAATTTGAATAAGTTTTATCTTGATTTTTCTATATTTATAACTTGAGATTTACCCTATAAAAATCAAGATCTTTTATCCTCAATGTTTCTTTTTAGCATCTACTATCCTAAATGAATCATGATTTTTTGGAACCACAATTCTTTTTATGATTCATAATGAATTGAGAAATTTTATATGCTTGACGATTGTATACTTAATGATGCATAAAGTTGTAATGAAAATATTGAAATTTGATACCATTACTTGACAATTTTATGCATGAGATTTTAAAGTTATACATGATGATTTTTGTGGTTTGTTGATCTTGATGGTTGTTATGACAAAATTCATTTTTCATTCTAAACGTTGATACATGTTTTTATTTGACATAAATAAAAAAGGCATGCTTATATGAAATCAATCACTTAAAAAATATCACATAAAAAGGAAAGTATATTATTAGGTTTAAAATCATGAATCTATTTATGAATTTTGTGAACCTTGAAATTGATTTTGATGGTTTGAATCTAATGGGTTTTATCGAAATCATGATCTTGATCTCTTGAAATTTATAACATAAAATCCTTTATGAATCAAGATTTCTTAACTCTTTATTCTCTTACATTTTGAGAAAATTTTCAATATGAATCATAAGAGTTCTTATGCATGAATTAAAATCTTTTTCTCCTATGTTTCCTTTTGTGATTTATTAAAGAGAATATCTTTTTTTAAAATTCTTGATTTAAAATTTTATTTGAAAATCTCTTATTCAATCTCCTAAGATCTCTCTTTGAATATTTAAAGAGGAGAATTTTCTAGATGAATCATGATTTTGACGATTGAATATTTGATATGCATGGATTGAGATCTTGCTCTCCTACTATTCTTTTTGCTATTCACCAAAAAGAAGACTAATTCTAATAAACCATGATATGCTATATGAATTTTATTGTATTCATGAAGTAATATCTCATCACCAATTTTTTTTATATTCCTTCATGTGATGATATGAATGCATGAAACACTTATGATATGATTTTTCTACAATTTCGTATATTCATCTCATCACCAAATTAATTCTTCTTGATATTCCTAATGTGATGAAATGAAATTATGTATGAAATACAAATGGGGAGAAGTTTTGATCATGGTAGGATGCAATTTAACAAATTAATACCATCATGATTTGAAACATTTATGATTTGAAACATTTATGATTTGAAATTATGCATGCAATTGCTTTTTATTGTGATGGTATATAATGTGTATCATGAATGCTCTAAATGATGAATGCTTGGTATCATGATCAAAATATTGATAAATGCTATGATTTGTTACCAAAATAATGTATCATGTATGATATGCCCATAGTGATTAATTCATTTGTATAATGCATGAAGTAAGGATATAAATGTAAAGTTTTGAAATTATGCATATTTTAATTTGAAAACATAATAATGCACAAATAAGATTGATAATTACCTTTATCATGATTTAGAAATTGATGTAAAGGGTCTTCCTTTCTTTTTGCTAATGACAAAGGGGGAGAAAGAGTTGCCAATGTACTATCTTGAATTCATGTAAAGGGTCATCTCAAAGAGAAATTAGCTAGCTTGCACAAGTCAAGAAAATGCAAAAACTTTCTTACTTTCTTGCACATCTAAAGAGAAGATGCAAATGTAACACTTGCCAAATTGTTTGCTTGCCTCATGTAAATGTGGACACAATCACTTCTTGTCTTGTTGTAACAATTACTTTTTAATGCCCCTTGCCTTGATGACTACTAATCCTTGATATGTTTTACTTGATGAATTATTTGGTGAGCATATGCAAAGTAAGGAATATTAATTGAACATCATTTTTGGATTTTCCTTGAATTTCTTTATGTTCTCATTTTCGGATTTTCCTTGATCACATTGAAATTGAATGTTTCTATAACATGCTTACTTTGAAAATCTTGTGTCTTGGTTTCCATGATGAGCATGCTGAAGATTCATACTCTCTTAATGTGTCCGAATGCATGAACTTATTAAGATTATTTTTTGGACTTTCTTAATTCATTCAATTGCTATAATGAGAATTTTACACTATTACATGCCTTAATAACATGTTGGAAATTATGTGTTTTGGATACAAAAATTTCCATGATAATAAGCATGTTTTATCTTCATGATTGTATTTGAAAATCTATAGCAAAACCTTGTTTGAATGCATGAAAGTGTTAAATTTCATTTTCGGATTTTCTTGATCCAAACAATTGGCATTTTGTTAGGAAACATTGTCCGAAAACATTGTCTCTTAGTAGTTTGGCATTTTGCAAAGAAAACAAAAATAACACTTCTCAAAAGAGAAGAGCTTGCTATCTTGAACATCACAAGCTTGCCTATCTTAAGAAACAAAAATTGCAAAAGTGTTATCTTGCCTATCTCAAGAAGCAAAACTTGCAACTTGCACATTGCAATAGGAAGCAAGAATCATGAGCTTACACAAGAAAGCTATCTTGCACTTGCTTTCGAAATTTTTGCTAGCTTGTATGTAGTAAAACTTGCATATCGTAAAAATTGCTAGCTTGAAGTCTAAAGAGAAGCAAACAGTTGCTATCTCAAGAAAAGCAAACATGCTAAACTTGCACATCTTTAATTGCTAGGTTGCATGATGATAAAATTTGATACTATGTTTATTATGCAATGATTTGAACTTTTTCTCTAAACACATAAAAGTTGAAACTTCTCCTTTTTGTTGATGACAAAGGGGGAGAAGTATGATGATATGACATGTTATGCATAAGTTTATGATGACATATTGCTTGGAGTTTGAATCCAAGTCTATCAATAAGCCATATTGATAGGGAGAGTTTGTTTAAACTCCGGGAGTTAAGGTTGACTCTATCATCAAGTGGTTATCATCATCAAAAAGGGGGTGATTATTGAATCTCGTATTTTGATGATGAAACTACTTGATATGCGTTTTGAGTGACACAGGATACTTCGATCAGGATGAGATAATTAAAGCAGGAAGAATCATGTTGGGCCGGAGGAACATGTCAGAAGATTGGACATCAGGCTAGTGGATCGGTCGACGTATCGACAGAAGGCTTCGGGCCATGGATTCGGGCATCGGCCTAAGAAGAGCGAAAATTGTGCCAAAGATATCGGAGTTGCGGAGTCAACTGGCCGATTGGGCAATTGGCTGTAGGAGAGGATGATGCACCGAAGAATCCGATGAAGCGTCGACGGACCAATGACATGCCGGACAACTTGATTAATTGCTTAGGATTAATTGTCTCGATCAAAGTTTTGTTTTACATGTGTAGGATTGACTATGATAGCTTGAAGACATAAAGCAAGTCTATCGGAGTTAAGTTCGATGGGTGTTTGAGAGTCCGTTGAGAGTCCGAAGATTCGTTGGAAGTGCTGTCGGAACCAACCGAGAAGAAATCGAGGACTTATCGAAGTTTTCGAAAGTCCACAAGAGAGATCATAGGAGGTTCACGGAGATCACCGAGAAGGTTTGGCTACTTGCCAAAGACTCGCTGAACTCGCCACAAGACTAGGAGTCTGCTGGGAGTCCATCGGAAGAAATCCGAGGGTGTATCGGAAGTCCACCGGAAGATCGCCGAAAAGCTCGTCGGAAGTAAACTCGACATTGCCGGTTAAAAACCTACTTAAGACTACGTCTTAATTTCGTAGTTTACATATAATTAGGGTTAGGATTAAGAGTTAATCCTATAACCTGGTTAGGGGCCAATTGGGCCCTAATATGAACTGGTTTGGGCCAAATTTGGAGCCTAACTAGTGACCCGTAAGGACGGGCAGTGGCACCGCCGGACTAGGTGGTGGCACTGCCCAGAACCTGAGGGATCAGGTAATGGTACCACTGGACTGGGCGGTGGCACCGCAAAGAACCCAAGAGTTCCGATGGTGGCACCGCTAGTATACCGTCAATATCGGACACTGACAAGTGATGGCACCGCCACTAACAGGCGGTGGCCCCGCTAGCATCGGGAAACAAAAAAAAATTCAAATTTGGAGCCCAAATTTGAATCCTCTTAGGGCCTATAAATACCCATCATTTCTCAGCAGAGAAGACAACCTTTTTAAGAAGTAAGAGATTGAGATAATGCCTTAGCAAAGTCTTTAGCAAGTCTTGTTTTCAATAGCTTAAGTGTTCACCTCCCTCTTTCTCTTTGAAAATTTGTAAGAGTGTGAACCACTTGTAAAAGGTTGTAAGAGGGGTATTTATCCTTCCCCTTCAAAGTGATTTGCTAGTAGAAGTTGGAAGCCTCATCGAAGAAGGCTTTGCAAGTGGATGTAGGTCATTTGACCGAACCACTTTAAATTGGTGTGTTCCTTGAATATGTGAGTGTTTACCTTTCTGAAATCATTATTTACATAGTAGCAAGCTTTCGATTTTCATCTTCTAACTTTACTCAAGCTACTCTTGCCAAGTATTCATTCTCGAATCGAAATCTCTATGCATTTATGAAATTGTTTTCAAACTTACAAGTTTTAATCCGCTGCACTAATTCACCCCCCCCTCTTAGTGCTACTTCGATTCTAACAAGGAGAATAGGAGAGGCAAACAAAGAATCTAGCCTATGAACCACTAAATCTCTCCTATTTATAGAAGTCCCCTATCAAACCCTAATGGATCCTTCTCTATTGGGTGTTGGATTTGCATCCAATTACCCAAGCCTCTTAGATTAGTGGATCTCTATCCAATAATCTATCATGGACTTTTATTAGATCTCATTCATAGGATCCAATAATTCAGGGGCTTATTGGTATCTAATAAGATAGGGGCTCTGGTGAGTATCTCATATCCGAACCTCTACTCATCGCAATGCCTATCATATGTATATGACCCTCTAGGCCTAATATTAAGCTGGTTATGAGTCATACCTGTCAGAACTCCTTCTGGCTTGGTGAATTATTATCTCAATAATAATTCACTCGACTCATCGATTGTAGACGTTCTAGGCCACTACGTCGTAGTCCCTAGATGATATAGGAGAATCCAATCCATTGGACCTATTTGTCCTTAATTACCATGTACCTATAGTCCCTCATCCATCTAATATCCCATAGGTCGTATACAAGGCATGGTGCTATCGTCTCATACGGTTTTTACTCGAGTCTCGCTCTAATTGGATTCTCTCGGAGAACTCTTTCCCTCTCAATCCGAATGACCCTAGCTAGGAATTTGTCTTAGTAAGAACACATGGGATATTCCTCTCATGACACCGAAAGTGGATGATCTTCTATCGACACTCAATAGCCCTCGTAAGGTTGACTACCACTCCCAATGACTAGCTGTGCTAAATCTAGGACATCCAAACCTATAAGTCTAGTATCAAAGAGTGGAGCACTTATATAGGACATCATTGGTGGCTCAAGTATAAGGACCAAATACACCATTGGGACTACGAAATCGTTGTCTGATAATAAAGCATCATCAACCATCCAACATTCCGTAAGCGGATTAATCAATGAACTCATTCCCTAATGAGCACTTGTTTTGTATTCCTAGTGTCCCCACATGAGTAGCTATGGGATCAGTTGCATCCATTATATGGACGGGTATACAACACATCAATCTGTCTGGTTATCTCGATATCCCTCTCGAGTAACCTATAACCGGGATTATTTAGGATCTGTGTTTAAAGGCGAATTGATCTCATTATTGTGATCTCATCATGATTTGATTCCCATTACACAGATCCAAGGACATCACAATATACATATTCAAATATGAAATAAGCAATATAAAGTGATAAATGTCAAAATATAATAAGCAAAAAGACTGCATGTCAAGTCACACGTATCATCACTCACGTGATTGGCTAGTAGGGCACATATAACTAACAAAACCCATAACAAAATGAACTCATTAAAAGAAAAAATAAGAGTTTACAAGAAATAATAAGAACCATGTTAAACGAACATAGCCTACCCAAATATTTTTGGGCTGAAGCTGTTAACATGGCATACTATGTCATAAATAGGATTCTAGTAAGATTATTACTTTTTAAAACTTCTTATAAGTTGTGGAATAACAAAAAACCCTACATTTTGTATTTTAAAGTTTTCAATTGTAAATGTTTTGTTTTAAACGAAAAAGATGCCTTAGAAAAATTTGATGTAAAATCCGATGGAGGTATTTTTCTTGGTTATTCTTCTACTTCTAAAGCATTTCATGTGTTTAATAAAAGAACTTTAGTCATAGAAGAATCTATTCGTGTTTTTTTCAATAATATTTTTGAATCTATGAAAAATAATTTTGATGATGATTTTGATTTTGATGGTTTAAATTTGAATGAACCCTATCCTTCCATTAGCAACTTGGATACATCTTCTTCCAAAAAATCCTTACCTAAGGATTGAAAGTATATAAATACTCATCCTAAGGAGCTAATCATTGGAGACACTTCAAAAGATGTTCAAACTCATTCTTCTCTTAAAAATTATTGTGCGAATGTAGCCTTTTTATCTCAAATTGAACCTAAATGCATTGACGAGACCTTGAAAGATGATTCATGGGTTATTGCAATGCATAAAGAATTAAATTAATTTGAGAAAAATAAGGTGTGGAAGCTTATTCCTAGACCTAGTGACAATTTGGTAATTGGTACAAAATGGGCCTTCAGAAACAAGCAAAATGAACTTGGTATCATGGTTAGAAATAAGGCTATATTAGTGGCCAAAGACTTCAACCAAGAAGAAGGTATTGATTATGAAGAAACATTCGCTCTTATGACTAGACTTGAAGCCATAAAGATTCTCCTTGCCTATGCTAGTTGTAATAATTTTAAGTTATTTCAAATTGATGTTGAAAGTGCTTTTCTTAATGGCTTTATTTCTGAAGAAGTTTATGTTGAACAACTTCTCAGATCTGAGAGTGATAACTTTTCGAATCATGTGTTTAAGTTAACTAAGGCTCTCTATTGATTAAAACAAGCCCTTAGCGCTTGGTATGAGAGACTTAGTTCTTTTTTATTTAAAATAATTTTATGAAAGGCAAGGTCGATACTACATTGTTTATCAAACATTTTAAAAATGATTTTCTCATTGTTCAAATTTATGTTGATGATATCATTTTCGGTTCTTCAAGTGAATCTTTGTGTGAATCGTTTACCAAAAGTATGAGTCAAGAGTTTAAAATGAGCTTAATGGGTGAATTAACTTTTTTCTTAGGATTACAAATTCAACAATTAAGTGGTGAAATTTTTATTAGCCAGACTAAGTATACTTTAGATTTATTGAAATGATTTAATATAGATAGTACTAAAGCTATTAATACACCAATGAGCACTTCTACAAAATTAGATATGGATACTAATTGAGAGTGTATTAATCAAAAGACTTATAGGGATATGATAGGTAGTTTATTATACCCCACAACAACTAGACCCGATATTATATTTAGTGTTGGACTATGCGCTAGATTTCAATCTAATTCCATGCAATCTCAAATAAAAGCTGTTAAAAAGATTTTTAGATATATAAAAGGAACTCATAATCTAGGACTATGGTATCTAAATTCTAAATATTTCTTAGAATTGGTTCTTATAATGAAACTTATTTTATTTTTCATTGATTTGGTTCTTATAACTTGATATTTCTTATGATGAATGAATTCCTCTCTTTTTCTTCTTCCTCTTCTTTTTATTTTTCTAACAAAAGGAAGAAAGAAATTTACACATATAAAGCAATAATGCTAGCTTGCTCATTTCAAAAAGCAAAAGGAGTGATCTTGCAAAGTTTTTGCTTAACTTCTCATTTCACAAATTTGCTAGCTTGCATAAATTAGTGTACTTGAATAGTTTAAAATACTTACATAAATTATTGAATGATTCTCCTTTTTGTTGATGACAAAGAAGGAGAAATGATAAATGAATGGTATCATGACCAAAATGTTGATTTAATTTTGGTATCATGAATGAAGTGATAAATGCTTAAAATTTTAATGTCTTAGCATCATGTATATTATGTCCAGAATGATGTTAATTTTGGTATCATGAATGCTTTAGTATCATGTATGTTGTGCCCAAAGTGATGTTCATTTATTTTTGGTATCATGCATGAAGTGAGGATGAAATATAATATGTTGAAATTATGCGTGTTTTAATTTAAAACTATAATGATGCACAACATATGAAATTTTGATATGATATATTGAATTTGATCACTATGATCAAAAGTGTTTAACTTGAATTTAAAGGTTGTGATTCCTTTTGAATTCAAGTTTACCTTACCTCAATATGACATATAGATAGCGGGAGTTAAGGGTCATTCTATCACACGTCCTCCCATGTTCAATGGAATAGATTATACATATTGAAAAACTAGAATGAGAATCTTCTTGATTTCTATGGATTTTGAGTTATGGAATATCGGTGAAAATGGATTTCAAAAGTCTTCTCTTCCAATGAACAATTGGAATGATTTGGAGAAAAAGACTTTCTCTTTAAATGCCAAAGCTATGAATGTTTTATTTTGTGCCTTGGATAAAAATAAACTCAATCGAGTTTCTATTTGCGAAACGGCTTATGACATTTAGCAAATACTTAAAATTACACACGAAGGCATGGGTAGAGTTAAAGAGTCAAAAATCAATCTTTTAGTTCATAGTTATGAATTATTTCATATAAAACCAAGTGAGACCATTGGAGACATGTATACCTAGATTACATATGTCATCAATGGTTTAAAAGCATTTGGTAAAAGTTTTCCTAATTTTGAACTTGTTAACAAGATATTAAGATCATTTCCAAAGTGTTGGGATTCTAAAGTAATTGTAATTCAAGAAGCTAAGGATTTGAATAACTTCCCACTCAAAGAATTTATCAGATCTTGGATGACCTATGAAATGACATGTAATGCATATGAAGATCTTGAGAACAATTTTCCAAAGAATAGGAAGGATTTGATACTTAGAACTCAAGAAGACCACTTGAGAGAAAAATCAAGTGACGATGATGATGATGACTTGGCACTTCTACAAAATCCGAGGATGTGACACTTTTTGGCTTCAATTCTAAAGCCATTAAGGCCTATAAATACTTCAATCTTTTTTGTATGAAAGATGAATGAAAGTGTTAACATAATCTTGAATTCTTGGGGTGTTAAAGTGTTGTAAAAATGCAAGAGTCCTCATCCTCCCTTTCTAAGTGTTGAGATCATTCAAGAGAGGTGTGAGGCTTGTAAGGGTTATCTCTTAAACCTGTGAAAAGGAGAAAGCGCTGTAAAGAGGTGGTTGGTCTTTGCCTATTGAAGGAAGACCATTAGTGGATGTCGGTGACCTCGACGGAGGAGGAATCGGAAGTAGATGTAGGTCACACCGATCAAACCATTATAAATTCTGGTTTGCATTTATATTATTACTATTTACTTGCTTTGTATTAGCTTCACTTCCTTCTTACTTGGCTTTCACTACCCTTACGATCAAACACGCCTTCAAGTCAAGAACATTTCCGAAATTGGTTTTAATTGAATGAAAGTTTTAAGAACTGATGTGATTTTATTATTGTACTAATTCACCCTCCTCTCTTAGTGCCGCTCTTGATCCTAATAGAATGGGCTATTCAACCGGCCCAATTCAGCACTATTAAGGGCCCAATTAGCCCCTAATTGGGTTAGTGGGATTACCTCTCAATCCTAACTCAACTTATGGTCTAACTACGATAATTAAGACATTTAAACAAGCAATCTCTATATGGTATATTAATTGTTCTCTCGGCGAACTTTCAACGAACTTCTCGGCGAACTTCCGACAAACTTCTTGGTGAACTTTTGGTAAACTTTCGGTGAACTCCTGATCAACTCTTAGTGAACTCCCGACGAACTCTTAGCGAGTTCTCAACGAAATCTTGGCAAGCTTCTAGCAAAATTCTGGAACATCATCCATATTAGGAATGAGTCAACACTAAGAGGAGGAAGAGGAAGAGGGGGTGGGGTGGGGTGTGTGAATTAGTGTAGAGGTAAAAACATCAATTTCGTACTCAATTTTTCGTTTTGATTAAAATTGATTTTAGAAATATGTTTGACTTAAAACACATTTGTAAGAGTGTATAGCTAGAGTAAAGAGGAAGTATGGTAGTTTGCAATAAATGTAAATAGTAAAGAAGAAATGCAAACCATATTTTATACTGGTTAGGTTGTCGTGACCTACATCTACTCTTAATTTCTCTTCCGTTGAGGCTATCGGCATCCACTAACGATCTTCCTTCAATGGGCAAAGACCAACTACCCTTATACACCCCTCTTCTCCTTTTCATAGGTTTGTGAGACAACCTTTACAACCCCTTTTTACAAAGCTTCCCTCACACTCTCTCTTGGAATGGTCTCTAAATTTTAAGAGGGACTCTACAATTTATAAGGGTTTTCAACTTTAAAAACATAGAGTTTTTTATTACCTTTCTTACTACTCAATGTAGGAATAGCTGGGGTATTTATAGACCCCAAATGGCTTTAAAACTTGGAGCCAAAATTTAAATCCCTGAGATTTCGAGGTACGAGCGGTACCACCGCCTACAGCCTAAAATTGGGCAGTACCACCACCCAGTCTGGCAATACTACTACCTAACACACTATTACTAGGCGGTACCATCGCTTGACAGCCTCAGAGATCGAGTTTTTCTAGTTTTTCAACTCACAAGCGGTTCTACCACCTGTTTTGGCAATACCACCGCTTAGCCCAACATTTGGGTCAATGAATGGGCCTCCCAATGAGCCCAAATCAATCCCAATTTAGGCCCAATTGACCCCTAATTGAGTTGACCTAGTTCCAACCCAATTATGTGCTCACTATGAATTTTAAGACATTCACTAAGCTAAATAAGTCCGTAAGTCTAGGTTTCTTCTAACGAGCTTCCTGTGATCTTCCAGCGAACTTCCGACGATCTCTCGGCAATATTCCAGTGGACTATCGGCAAGCTCCTAGACTTCATGATGATCTTCTTGGTGAGTTTTGATGAGCTTCTTTGGCAAGCTCCTGGACTTCTCAATCAATTCTGACAGAACTTCCGATGAACTCTCGAACTCCCAACGAAATCTCGTTCTTGACTCCGGGACTTCATTTTGCTTTATGTCTTGCTATCGTAGTTAATCCTGCACACTTAAAACCCACTTCGATCTAGACAATTATTACAAAGCTTGAGTTATGTGTTATCCGGCATGTCACTTGTTTATCGATGCTTCGTCCGATTATTCGACGCATCGTCATCTCTTATGGCCTATTACCTAATCGATTAGTTGACCTCTGTAACTCCAATTTCCTTGGTGCAATTTCCGCTCTTCTTAGCCTGATGTCCAAACCCATGGCTCGAAGCCTTCTACCGACACATCGACCGATCCTTCAGCTTGACATCTAATCTTTTGACATGTTTTTCCTGAGCCCAACATAATTCTTCATGCTTTAATTCTCTCCCTGATCGAAGATTCCTATGTCACTCAAAATGCAGATCAAATCATAAACACTATTAATTGATTTCATCATCAAAATCTGAGATTCAAAAATCTCCTCCTTTTTGATGATGACAACTAATTGATGATGAAGTTAACCTTAACTCCCAGAGTTTAAACAAACTCCCCCTATCAATATGTCATATTGATAGAACTCTTGAATTCAAATTGAATTCAAGTCAAAGAAATTTAATCATTAATATTTGCAACACGTCATCCTAAAATCATGCATAATCGAATCATTCAATGCATGATTGTCATCATAACTTCTCCCCCTTTTTCATCAACAAAAAGGAAAAGTGCAACTAGTAAGTGTTTAGACATAATTTCAAATCATTGTATAATAAACATAATCTCAAGTTTTATCATCATGGAAGTTAGCAAGTTTTAGAGATGTGCAGAGTTTAGCATGTTTGTTTTTTTCTACAATGTTTGAGCTAACAAGTTTTCAAAAAAGAATGTAAGATAGCATTTTTGCCTCTTATTGAAATATGCAAGCTAGCAATTCTTGCTTTCTTTTGCAATATACAAGTTGCAAGTTTTGCTTCTTGAGATAGGCAAGAGAGCACTTTGGCTTCTCTTGAGATTACAAGATAGCAATTCTTGGTAATATTTAAGACATTCTTGCTTTCTTTTGCAATATACAAGTTGCAAGTTTTGCTTCTTGAGATAGGCAAGAGAGCACTTTGGCTTCTCTTGAGATTACAAGATAGCAATTCTTGGTAATATTTAAGATAGCAAGTTCTACATCATGTAAGCTAGTGAATTTTACAACATTTTAGAACATGCAAGCTAGCAATTTTGAGATATTCAAAAAAGCAACTTTTGCTTCTTGAAATATGCAAGTTAACAATCTTTGCTTCTCTTTTGAGATGAACAAGCTAGCATGTTTTTGCATTTTCTTGACTTGTGTAAGCTAGCAAATTTAGTAAGTTTTACATAATTTTGGAATATGCAAGTTAGCAAATTTTACACATATGAAAGTTGGCAAAGTTTTGCATCTTTTGAGATGAGCAAGCTTTTTGCTTCTCTTTATGATATACAAACTAGCAACTTTTCTCCACCTTTGTCATTGTCAAAAAGAAGGGAAGAATATAATTTTATAATTCTTTTTCCCTTTACAATAATTTTCAAATCATGACAAAGGTAAAGTATCAATATTATTTCAATATATTTGTGTATCATTATAGTTTCAAATTAAAACATACACAATTTCAAAACTATGCATTTCATCCTTCATGCATGATACAAAAAATAAATCATCACTATGGGTATATCATACATGATACTCAAGCATTCATGATACATCATTTTAGCAACAAATCATAGTATTGCATGCATCATTCCAAATCATAAACAATTCAAATTATAATGGTATCAAAATGTCAAATTATATTACATCCTATCATGCATGATCATAACTTCTCATTTGTATGTGTTAACATAAATTCATGAGTATTTCATGCATAATTTTATATGCCCAATAAGCCAATCACGTGAGTGATGGCACGTATGACTTGACACAGAATCTTTTTGTTTATTATATTTTGACTTTTATTACTTTATATTGTCTATTGCATATATGCATGTATATATTATGATGTCCTTGGATCTGTGCAATGGGAATCGGATCGTGATGAGATCACGATAATGAGACTGATTCATCTTTAAACATAGATCCTAAATAATCTCGGTCATAGGTTACTCGAGAGAGATATCATGATAACCGAACAGACTGGTGTGTTGTATACCCATCCATTTGATGGATGCAACTGGTCTCATAGCTGCTCGTGTGGGGACACTAGGGATATAGTATAGGTGCTCATTGGAGAATGAGTTCACTGATTGATCCGCTTACGGAATATTGGATGGTTGATAATGCCTTATTGTCAGACCGTAATTCCGTAGTCCTAGTGGTGTATCTGGCCCTTAGACTTGAGACACCAAGGATATGTTGTATGAGTGCTCCACTCTTTGATATAGATTTATAGGTTTGGATGTCACAAATCTAGTACAGCTGGTCATTGGGAGTGGTAGTCGATCTTACGAGGGCTATTGAGTGTCGATAGAGAATCATCCACTCTCGGTGTCATGCGAAGAATATCCCATATGTTCTTGCTCAGACAAATCTCTTGCCAGGGTCATTCGGGTTGAGAGAGAAAGAGTTCTCTGGGAGAATCCGATGAGAGCGAGACTCGAGTAGAAAATATATCGGTCTGACAACACCATACCCAATATACGATCTTTGGGATATTAGATGGATGAGAGACTATAGGTACATGGTAACTAAGGACAGACAGGTCCAATGGGTTGGATTCTCTTGTATCGTTTGGAGACTACGGCGTAGTGGCTTAGTACGTCCGTAGTCGATGAGTCGAGTGAATTATTACAAAGATAATAATTCACTGAGCTAGAAGGAGTTTTGACAGCTATGACTCATGGCCAGCTCGATATTGGGCCTAGAGGGTTATAGACAAATGGTAGGCATTGTGATGAGTAGAGGTTCGGATATAAGATATCCACCGGAGCTCCTATCTTATTGGATATCCGATAAGCTCTTGAATTATTGGATCCTATGGACGAGATCCAATAAGAGCCAATGAGAGATTATTGGATAGAGATCCACTAATCTAAAAGGCTTGGGTAATTGGATGTAGATCCAATACCCACTAGGGGAGAATTCATTAGTGTTTGACAAGGGGCCACTATAAATAGGAGGGATTCAGAGCCTCATAGGCTAGAGCCTTTGCTTGCCTCTCCTATTCTCCCCCCCCCCCCCCTCTCCACCTCAGAGTAGGCTTGGAGTTTTGAGGAGTGTCGTCGCAGCCTTGTTGTATGGATCACCGCTAGAGAGGAGGACGCTTGACCTCCTTCACCCTCTCCTAGAGATCTGTAAGGAAATAGGGATATACGATCTCCTTAGGTAACACAATTTATTCTATATGTAGTTTGTTTCGTAGACTTTTGTGCACCAATCTTTGCATGACGATGAATATCTCTTTGAGAATAGGGGATTTTGTTTTTTTGTTCTTCCGTTGCGAAAGTGATGTCGCCTCTAAGATTTCCCAACAATGGTATCAAAGCTAGGTTGTTCGTCCGATAGATTGGTTTTGAACTACGTGTGTTATGTTTTAGAAAAACTTTTGATGTCAAAATCATTGACGCAAAGGCAAGAAAGGGCAGCAACTGTTGTTGCACTCGATCTGCGTGCGTGCAACTGTAGGCAGCACTGCGCTGGTGCATGCGCAGGTGCTGCGCCTGCAGTAGTCGGCTGGCGGCCTACATGCAGTAGGCCTACGACTGACGAGGCTGGTAGCCCACGGGTGATGCCTATGGCCACAGCGCCCACAAGGGCAAGCAGCACCGGCAAGCAGGCCGCTTGCGTGCGACAATTGTTGTTGCGCGTAGTCATAGCCGTAGGCAGCTGGCCGCCCGTAGGAAGAGTTACTTGCAGCGCGCAGGCGGTGACATCCGTGGGTGCTGCATGTGCGCAAAGCGCCAGTAGTGACACTCGCCCATGGGCAAGCGGCTAGCAGGGGCAATGGCTGCGGGTGCAGCCCCGCGGGCAGAACCGCCCGTTATGGCGCCCAACCACAGGGGAGGCGCCGCCCGTAGGCAGGGTCAGCGGTCCACCCCCCACCACAAAGGCTGCCCCTTGTAGGTTTGTGGCGGCAGCAATAGCACGGGAGAGGGAGAAGGGCATTAGGGTTTTCTAGGTAAAAGATAGTTTTGCCCTTGAGAATTTGAGAAATTTCAGTTTCAATCCTTTTACCAAATTATAAAAATTCTCCTCAGAATTTAGAAAATTCCTTGCATGTCCTTGATTTCAGAAGAATATTAATTAATTAAAATGTTTAGTTGATTATTATTTTTTATTATTATCTAGTAGTCCTACATGATAATGACTTATACATGTGATGTATGATGTGTGGATGGATGATCATGGACCATGTGATGTGTGTACTTGTGATTATTATTCTTGGGGCTTGTGAGCCTCCATTATATTTCTCGTTTATTGTCGAGCCTGCGTGCTTATGATTAAATTGTAATTACAAAAGGAGGCGTAGTGGGAGCGTGGATGCAATAGCGGGACCCACAAGATGGACGATTGCGATGTATGGAGATGCATCAAGTTGTCAACGGAACGGACGAGGACGAGATGGACGATCACAGGGCATAGAGATGCACCGTTGCACATATAGATCTTGATGTGAGTGATTAGGCCTACTAGCTCGGGCCTGATCACATTAAGTTATGGTCCATGATCATTTGGTGTGATTGCTTATACACATACTAGATATGTATATATATTTATATGCGATGTAGTTATATATTAAATATGTATATGTGTGACATGTTATATTAGGAGACCAAATCATAGAAACATCTCTCTCGATAATATTAAGTCGGTAAACGTGAGGCAATTAGATTGACCCACGTGGCCTTCCATCATTATGGGTAGGAACCGATTCCCGGTGTAGGTTGAGTTGGTCGAGTCCCTCGAGACTCACCTATATCACGATTCGCTATCTTGCTTATGACATAGAGATGTCATCGGTGACCTGAGGACATGGTATGCTTGGTCGAGTCCCTCGAGGGTATATCATTAAATCAGACTCATCCTGCTTATGACATAGAGATGTCATCGGTGACCTGAGGACATGGTATGCTTGGTCGAGTCCCTCGAGGGTATATCATTAAATCAGACTCATCCTGTAACGAAGGTGTTGACTTAACCGAACATCATGGTTTGTCGAGTCCCTCGAGACCATGGTGATTCGGAGGCTGAACAGGATGGGAATCACAAAGAGTTGTGATCGGCAAGAGTTATCTACGTTTTGGGCTTAGTGTGATTGGTCGAGTCCCTCGAGGTTACACTAAGACGCCGATTGGATCTTGATCCCCACTAGAAGTCTACCGGAGACTTCTGTTTCACATGCTAAGGGTGTTGCGTGACTCGCTAGTAAAATAGTGAGAGTGTATTAAGATAGAAGTTCATATCTTGATTATTTATTTCTTATAAAATCTGCATGTTATTCATTCTTGCTGCATCATTATTTTCAGAAAATGTCGCTTTCAAATCCCTTATGTGGCATACTTGATGTCAATCACCTCACTGGTCCAAATTATATGGATTGGCTCCGCAACTTGAGAATTGTTTTCACGGCGGAGAAAATCACGTACGTCCTTGATACAGTAATGCCTATGCTCGAGGAAGGGGCAAGCGAGGATGAGATCGCTCGCTACGTGAAGTACATTGATGACTCCACTCTTGCTCAGTGCTATATGTTGGGCTCTATGACTCATGAGTTACAGAGACAACATAAAAAGATAGATGCTAGATCCATTCTTTTACATGTCCACAAATTGTTTGAGGAACAGGGAAGGACTCAACGATATGAGATATCCAAGAGCCTCTTCCACACTAGGATGACTAAGGGGACATCGGTTCAGAACCATGTCCTAAAGATGATTGAGTGGATGGAGAAACTCACATGTCCAAGAATGGTCCTAGAGGATAACTTGTGTGTGGATATTGTGCTTTAGTCCCTACCAAATTCCTTTTCACAGTTCATAATAAATTTTAATATGAACAAGCTTTAGGTGACTCTCCCAAAGCTCCTCAATATATTGAGGGAGGCAGAGAGTACTATTAGGAATGAGAAGCTAGTTCTCTACACTGGTGAGACCAGAAAGAAAAGGAAAGCAGAAAAGTCCCTTAAGAAGGGAAAGGGCAAGGGTAGACCAGGAAAAGCAAAGGTTGCTAAGAAAGATCCAGTAAAGGACAAAGGCCAATGCTTCCACTGTGATAAAGATGGGTATTAGAAGAGGAACTACAAAGAGTACCTTGCAAAAAAGGTGAAATAGAAGCTTGGTGAAGCTTCAAGTACATTCATGATCAGTCTCCATTTGTTAGACTCTTATGATAACACATGAGTATTAGATACCAGTAGTGCTTATCATATATGCAACTCATTGCAGGTTCTGGCAAGGCCTAAGACTAGAGAGAGGCAAGATGGACCTCAAGATGGGCAATGGAGCAAAAGTTACGGTAGTAGCCTTTGGCGAGGTCCCTACATTTGCTTGGTGGAGCTTTTATTGCATTAGATGCATGTTATTTCGTTCCTTCTATTATTAAAAACATTATCTCCATTTCATGTTTGACAATTAGTGGATATAGATTAGTTTTTGAGAACAATGGTTATTCGATATTATTAGATTATGAGATCATCACAAAAGGAACATTGCATAATGGTTTATTTATGCTAGACACTACTCGACATATCATGAATGTAAGTGTGTCCAAGAGGAAACGAGATGAGATGAACAGTGCATACTTGTGACATTGTAGGCTAGGTCACATCCATGAAGAGAGGATTCAAAAGTTGCTAAATGATGGATATCTAGATCCATTCGACTATGAGTCATATGCAACTTGTGAGCCTTGCCTTCATAGAAAATTGACCAAATCTCCATTTAGTGAAATTGGAGAGAGAGCCACTGAGCTGTTGGAACTCATACATAGTGATGTATGTGGACCCATGTCAACTTATGCCATTAGTGGTTACTCCTACTTCATTACCTTTACTGATAATTTCTCAAGGTATGGATATGTGTACTTAATGAAGTACAAATCCGAGACATTTAAGAAATTCAGAGAGTATAAGAAAGAGGTGGAGAACCAGACTGGAAAGAGTATCAAAACTCTTCGATCAGATCGAGGAGGTGAGTACTTAAGTACAAAGTTTACTCAGTTCCTCAAGGACCATGAGATATTATCCCAATGGACACTTCCTTATACACCTCAGCTCAATGGTGTGTCTAAAAGGAGAAATCATACACTGTTAGACATGGTACGGTCCATGATGATTTTTGCTGACCTACCCATCTCATTCTGGGGATATGCCCTAGAGACCGCAGCTTACCTTCTAAACAGAGTTCCAACTAAGTCGGTAGTGTCTACACCATATGAGATATGGAAAGGGAAGAAGCCCAATCTTAAAGTTGTTAAGATTTGGGGTTGCCTTGCCCACATTAAAAGACAACCCCGATAAGTTAGAATTGAGGACTGAGCGATGCAAATTTGTGTGATACACCAAGGAAACTTGTGGGTACTATTTCTATCATCTCGAGGACCAAAAGGTCTTTGTAGCCAAACGAGCAGTGTTCCTTGAGAAGGAACACATTCTTAGCAGAGATAATGGGAGCATGATAGAGTTGAGTGAGGTTGGAGAACCAAGCTGAAGCACCACTTTATAGCCCGAGTCTATTCAGGTACCTAACACACAAGTTTCAACTTTACGTAGGTCTGACAAAGTATCCCATCCTCCTGAGAGATATGTGAGACATATTAGAGGAGAGGATATTGATCCTCAAACCTACGAGGAGGCTATTATGAGTATAGACTCCGGGAAGTGGCAAGAGCCATAAATTCTGAGATGGATTCTATGTACTTCAACAAGGTTTGGTACCTAGTTGATGCGCCCGAAGGTATTATACCCATCGGTTGCAAATGGATCTTTAAGAAAAAGGTCAGAGTAGATGGAAAGGTAGAGACCTATAAAGCAAGGCTAGTGACTAAGGGGTATCGTCAAAGGCAAGGTGTTGACTATGACGAAACCTTCTCACCAGTAGCAATGCTAAAATCCATCCGAATTTTATTGGCTATTGTAGCACACTAAGATTATGAGATCTGGTAGATGGATGTGAAAACTGCATTCCTCAATGGGAGTCTCGATGAGGTGTATATGATACAACCTGAGGGATTCGTGTCCAAGGACTGCCCAGATAAGGTGTACAGGTTACTTAGATCCATTTATAGACTAAAGCAAGCTTCCCAAAGTTGGAACATAAGATTTGATAAGATAATCAGATCTTATGACTTCATTAAGAACGAAGATGAGCCTTGTGTGTAAAGGAAAGTAAGTGGGAGCGCTATCACCTTTTTGGTGTTATATGTGGATGACATCTTGATCATTGGGAATGACGTAAGAATGCTATCTATAGTAAAGGCTTGGTTATCTAGACACTTCTCCATGAAGGACTTAGGGGAAGCATCCTATATCTTGGGGATTTAGATCTATAGAGATAGATCTAAGAGGATGCTTGGCTTGTCCCAGTCTAGGTACATAGAAACCATTGTCAAAAGGTTTGGTATGAAAAATTCCAAGAAAGGTCTTATACCGATAAGACATGAAATATCGCTTTCTAGGAGTATGTCCCCAAAGACTCTAGAAGAAAGGGCGAACATGGATATGATACCTTATGCCTTGGTAATAAGGTCTATCATGTATGCCATGCTATGTATTAGGCCTGATATAAAGCATGCTCTGAGTGTCAGGAGCAGGTATCAGGCGGATCCAGGCTTGGAGCACTGGAAAACAATAAAGTGTATCCTTAAGTACTTGAGAAGGACTAAGGATCTTTTACTAGTATATGGAGGTAGTAGCCTCAAGGTTGAAGGCTACACAGACTCAAGTTTTCAGCCTGATGTCAATGATAGGAAGTTGAATTCGGGGTATGTGTATACCTTGAATGGAGGAGCAGTGTGCTAGAAGAGTTCCAAGCAAGATACTACTGCTAACTCGACCATAGAGGCGGAATACATTGTTGAAGCAGATGCAGCAAAAGAGGGAGTCTGGATGAAGAAGTTCATCATAGATCTAGGAGTCGGGCTAAGTAGCGATGAGATGATTTCTTATATTGTGACAACAATAGGGCGATTACTCAAATAAGGGAACCCGGGTCTCATCAGAAGTGTTATGAGGAGGTTCTGAGATCATGACCCGAGGAGATGTAGTAGTGGAAAGAGTTCCATTCGAATATAACATTACAGATCTACTGATAAAGCCATTGTCTCATATTGTCTTTGAGCATCACAGGAGTTTGATGGGGATCAGACACATAGGTGATTGACTTTAGGTCAAGTGGGAGATTGCTAGTCATAGGTGCCCAACGAGCCAATCATGTGAGTGATGACATATGTGACATGACATGGAATATTTTTATTTATTATATTTTGTCTTTTATCACTTTATATTGTCTATTGCATATATGCATGTATATATTGTGCTGCCCTTGGATTTGTGCAATGGGAATCAGATCGTGATGAGATCATGATAATGAGACCGATTCACCTTTAAACATAGATCCTAAATAATCCCGGTCATAGGTTACTCGAGAGGGACATCGTGATAACCGGACAGAGTGGTGTGCTGTATACCAGTCCATATGATGGATGTAGTTGGTCTCATAGCTGCTCGTGTGGGGACACTAGGGATACAGTACAGGTTTTTATTGGAGAATGAGTTCACTGATTGATCCACTTACGGAATACTAGATGGTTGATGATGCCTTATTGTTAGACAGCGATTCCATAGTCCTAGTGGTGTATCTGGTCCTTAGACTTGAGACACCAAGGATGTCATGTATGAGTGCTCCACTCTTTGATACTAGACTTATAGGTTTAGATGTCCTAGATCTAGTACGATTGGTCATTGGGAGTGGCAATCGACCTTACGAGGGTTATTGAGTGTCGATAGAGGATCATCTACTCTCGGCATTATGAGAGAAATATCCCATGTGTTCTTGCTCAGACAAATCCCTCGCCAGGGTCATTTGGGTTGAGAGAGAAAGAGTTCTCCAAGAGAATCCGATTAGAGCAAGACTCGAGTAGAAACCGTATGGGTCTGATAGCACCATGCCCGATATACGGTCTCTGGAATATTAGATGGATGAGAGACTATAGGTACATGGTAACTGAGGATAGACAAGTCCAATGGATTGGATTCCCTTGTATCGTCTGGGGACTATGGCGTAGTGGCCTAGTACGTCCGTAGTTGATGAGTCGAGTGAATTATTACAAAGATAATAATTCACTGAGCCAGAAGGAGTTCTGACAGCTATGACTCACGGCCAACTCAATATTGGGCCTAGAGGATCACACACATATGGTAGGTATTGCGATGAGTAGAGGTTCGGATATAAGATATCCGCCAGAGCCCCTATCTTATTGGATATCCAATAAGCCCTTATTGGATCCCATGGATGAGATCCAATAAGAGCCCATGAGAGATTATTGGATAGAGATCTACTAATCTAAAAGGCTTGGGTAATTAGATGCAGATCCAATACCCACTAGGGTAGGATCCATTAGGGTTTGACAAGGGGCCTCTATAAATAGGAGGGATTCAAAGGCTCATAGGCTAGAGCCTTTGCTTGCTTCTCCTATTTTCCCCCCTCCCTCTCCACCTCAGAGCAGGCTTGGAGTTTTGAGGAGCGTCGTCGCAGCCCTACTGTGTGGATCACCGCTAGATAGGAGGACGTTTGACCTCCTTCACCCTCTCCTAGAGATCTGCAAGGAAACAAGGATAGATGATCTCCCTTGGTAACACAATCAATTCTATATGCAGTTTGTTTTGCGGATTTTTGCGCACCAATCTTCGCACGATGACGAACATCTCTTTGGGAATAGGGGATTTTGTTTTCTTGTTCTTTCGCTATGCATGTGATGTTGCCCCTAAGATTTTCCAATAGCGGGCACCTACGATCACACTTCAAAATCTGTCCGTTGGTGACCTTAACGTCAAACCTGCTGTAATTCTCGATAGGTAAGGCCATCCGAACAACAACCTTACTGCTCATAAAATTATTAGTGCTCCTAGTGCCAATAAGAACAGTGATACGTTGTTGCTTCAGAAGTCCTCCCACTTTCATCATTTGCGGATTCGTGTAACCGGCAAGGGCATGCATCATAATATCAACTGGCTACTGTTTTGCATCTGTGATCACTTCCTCATGCTCTTGGACCTCCTCCTCCATGTCTTCAAGAGGTTCAATCAGTAGGAGATGACCCCTTTTATAACAATGATCGCGGTTCCACGGCTCATCGCAATGCCAACAAAAACCCTTTGCTGATTGGTCACGCACTTCTTCTCTTGTCAATTTTTTTGGCAGTGAAGGACGGCTAGGAGTAGAATGAGATTTATATGTCATGGGCCAACGAGAAGTTCTTATCCTCTAAGCATCTTGGTTGAGCCGTTCTTCTTGTATTCGGATGAAAGAAATTGCAACTGTCACGGTACGGGGCTACCACGCCTTAATCTCCGATGAATGTGTTAAAAAAGCAATCGGCACTAAGAGAGGGGGGTGAATTAGTGCAGTAGTAAAAATCACGTCGGTTCTAAAATTTTCTCGTTTGTACGTTCGATTAAAACCAAATTCGGAAATGCTAAACTTTGAACTCGAAAACTTTCGTGCAAAATGTAAAGAGAGGTTTGAGGAGGTTTGCAGTAATATAAATTACACAATTGAAAAGTAAACTAGATTTTAAAGTGGTTCGATCATCGTGACCTACATCCACTTCATCGATTCCTCTTCCGTCGAGGCCATCGACATCCACTATCAGTCTTCCTTCAATAGGTGAAGACCAACCACCTTTTACAACTCGATTCTCCTTTTACCGAGTTTAGGAGACAACCCTTACACCCCCACTTACTCCTCTCTCAAACTATTCTAACAATTAGAATTTTGAGAGGAGTTCACACACAATTCAAACAGCATTTTCTTTCCTTTTTTGCTCTCAGTTGTGTGTATGTTAACCAAGGATGAGAGGGGTATTTATAGGCCTCAAGTTGATTCAAACTTGGAGCCTAAAAATATCTCATCCTAGGTTTCCTGGGTACGGGCGATGCCATCGCCTATGCTAAGCGGTACCACTGCTAGTTTCAGTTTGACAATGACACTGCATTGGGCAGTACCACCGCCTGCCACCCTGCCACTAGGTGGTACCAATGCCCAGTCTGGCGGTACCACTTCTTGGGAGGCTATGTTGGGTGGTACCACCACCTAGACTAGCAAAACCACCGCTTGGCACAGTCTCGAAGACTATGCCACGACGGTGTCACTTCTTGGGTCACTATTTAGGCCTTTCATTGGGCCGAACACAGTCCTTATATGGGCCCAACTGGCCCCTAATTGGGTTGGCCCAATTCCAATCCCAATTATGTGCTAACTATGAAATTTAATACATTTTCTAAGCTAAACAAGTCCGTAAGTCAATTTTCTTCCGACGATCTTCCGGCAAACTTCCAACGATCTGGCAAACTTCCAACGATCTTTTGGCAATGTTCCAGCGGACTCTTGACAAGCTCCTAGACTTCACGATGATCTTCTTAGCAGTTCCGACTAGCTTCTTTAGCAAGCTCCAGGACTTCTCGGTTGGTTTCCGGCAGAACTTCCGACGAACGTCCCGGACTTTTGATGAACTCTCGAACCCCACAAAATAGCGTTCTTGACTCCAGAACTTCATTTTGCTTTATGCCTTACTATCATAGTTAATCTTGCACATGTAAAACATACTTCGATCTAGACAATTATTATGAAGCTTGAATCATGTTGCCCTAAAGTCTTATCATAGGCTCTAATACCAATTGATAAGACCCTAAAGTCTTATCATAGGCTCTAATACCAATTGATAAGACCCTAAAGTCTTATCATAGGCTCTAATACCAATTGATAAGACCCTAAAGTCTTATCATAGGCTCTAATACCAATTGATAAGACCCTAAAGTCTTATCATAGGCTCTAATACCAATTGATAAGACCCTAAAGTCTTATCATAGGCTCTAATACCAATTGATAAGACCCTAAAGTCTTATCATAGGCTCTAATACCAATTGATAAGACCCTAAAGTCTTATCATAGGCTCTAATACCAATTGATAAGACCCTAAAGTCTTATCATAGGCTCTAATACCAATTGATAAGACCCTAAAGTCTTATCATAGGCTCTAATACCAATTGATAAGACCCTAAAGTCTTATCATAGGCTCTAATACCAATTGATAAGACCCTAAAGTCTTATCATAGGCTCTAATACCAATTGATAAGACCCTAAAGTCTTATCATAGGCTCTAATACCAATTGATAAGACCCTAAAGTCTTATCATAGGCTCTAATACCAATTGATAAGACCCTAAAGTCTTATCATAGGCTCTAATACCAATTGATAAGACCCTAAAGTCTTATCATAGGCTCTAATACCAATTGATAAGACCCTAAAGTCTTATCATAGGCTCTAATACCAATTGATAAGACCCTAAAGTCTTATCATAGGCTCTAATACCAATTGATAAGACCCTAAAGTCTTATCATAGGCTCTAATACCAATTGATAAGACCCTAAAGTCTTATCATAGGCTCTAATACCAATTGATAAGACCCTAAAGTCTTATCATAGGCTCTAATACCAATTGATAAGACCCTAAAGTCTTATCATAGGCTCTAATACCAATTGATAAGACCCTAAAGTCTTATCATAGGCTCTAATACCAATTGATAAGACCCTAAAGTCTTATCATAGGCTCTAATACCAATTGATAAGACCCTAAAGTCTTATCATAGGCTCTAATACCAATTGATAAGACCCTAAAGTCTTATCATAGGCTCTAATACCAATTGATAAGACCCTAAAGTCTTATCATAGGCTCTAATACCAATTGATAAGACCCTAAAGTCTTATCATAGGCTCTAATACCAATTGATAAGACCCTAAAGTCTTATCATAGGCTCTAATACCAATTGATAAGACCCTAAAGTCTTATCATAGGCTCTAATACCAATTGATAAGACCCTAAAGTCTTATCATAGGCTCTAATACCAATTGATAAGACCCTAAAGTCTTATCATAGGCTCTAATACCAATTGATAAGACCCTAAAGTCTTATCATAGGCTCTAATACCAATTGATAAGACCCTAAAGTCTTATCATAGGCTCTAATACCAATTGATAAGACCCTAAAGTCTTATCATAGGCTCTAATACCAATTGATAAGACCCTAAAGTCTTATCATAGGCTCTAATACCAATTGATAAGACCCTAAAGTCTTATCATAGGCTCTAGGCTCTAATACCAATTGATAAGACCCTAAAGTCTTATTATAGGCTCTGATACCAATTGATAAGACCCTAAAGTCTTATCATGGAAGAAAGGAAAGAAAAGGGAATGATAATGATCGCTTCGAGGTGATCGGCCTCCTTGATCGCTTCGAGGGGATCGGCCCTCCTTGATCACTTCGAGGGGATCGACCCTCGATCACTTTGAGGGGATCGGCCTCCTAGGGTTTGTCCATAGAGTGGAATAATATTTTATTCATTGATTGATTCAAAGAAAGGGTTACATCACTATTTGTAGAGTTCCACCTAGAGTCCACCAAGACTTAGACTCTTAATAATAAATAAATATTAAATAAACCTCTACCCAACTCTAATTGAACTAAACAGACTCAATAAACAACTGGACTAAACAAACTCAATAAACATTATTCAAAAGCTCAAAAAAGAGTCCTAATAGTTCCTCCCTCTTCAAATCAGCCTTGTCCTCAAGACTTAGCAGCATTAATCTCTGGGAGCTTCTCTATAGTCATAGACTATCTGTAACGCATCATAACCCGTTGATCAAGAAAGTAGGGTCTCCACCTTTTGATAGTGTAAGCAATAGGTCGATCTTTCAGTGTAGTAATCGTTGCAAGAAACTACTGGCCCTGTATAATCAATTTTATCTTTGAACCTTTGCTATCACAAGTGAAAATCCGTCCATCAATGATCTTTACTTCAAATCTGTCATAGTCTTTAATGTGGTGGGCCAATCGGTCAACAGTCTCACTGTCCATAAAATTGTTAGTGCTACCAGTATCAATCAAAACTATAATAGGCTGATGCTCCAGAGTTCCGCCAACTTCCATAGTTTGCGGGTTAGAGTAATCGGCTAATTTATGCATTGTATATATGGTCGGTTCAACATCTTCGTTAGAATTTATACCTTCATGATCGAAGTCCACATTCTTAGCTTTCGGCTCCTCTCCAATTGGTTCAATCATTAGAAGTTGCCCTTGTTTACATCGGTGCTCTGCTCTATACTCCACTTTTCATCATAGCACAAACCCCTTGTTGATATTTCCTTGCTAATTTTTTTCTCATGTAGATGTGTGAATGAGATCGCAGCTATCATAGTGCGGGGTTGACAAGCCTTAACTTCACACCAGATCTCTGGAATAAGCCCTTCAATAAATGTACCCAGAATTTGTCGTTCTGACTAATCTCTAGCTTGATTTGATAATCTTTTAAACCTACTCTGATATTCTAACACTGTAGAAATTTGACAAATTTTGGCAAGCTGGCCATCAACATTCTCATAATCAGATGGACTAAAGCGAACAAGAAGCCCTCTTTTGAACTGCTCCCACGAAGGAACTCCATAGCAAGTTTTATACCAATTGTACCATTGGATTGCATCTTCATCGAGCTAGATTGAGGCCACTTCTACCTTCGATTCTTCTGGGGTTCTGTGAAAATGAAAGAAATTTTCTGCCTTAGAGATCCAGCTAGTCGGATCTCCATCTTTCTATCTCGGAAATTCCACCTTCATGTGTGAGTAGTTTATGTCACAATCTTGGGGCCCTTTTCTTGTATTTTCAGATCTATGCAACGTAGAACTTGAGCCCCTATCTTGTTAAAATTTGCTGAGACTCTCTAGTAGGCTCTTTTTGAAATAATTAAGTGTTTCTTGTAGCCGGTTCTCAATTCTGATTTCCCATGCTTCCATTTGTGCTTTCACTGCGTTATCGGTGGCCATTGCGTAAGACTGCAAATCTGGGTTCTCAACTCCTGTTTTTGATGTCAGTCAAGGGCATCAGTATTGTTAATGCGAAATTGTCGAGGAGGTGGACACCGAGGGCAGTGCTATGGTCGCTGCGTTGGAGAAAGAGTTGTTGTGGTTGCTGCGTGCGCTGCTAGAGGGTAGCTACTACAGAATGTGGGGTTGGTCGTCGGTTGGGAGCAGCGGCGGCGGTGGTTACAATCGGCGGCTGTGGTAGTAGAGGGTGCTACTGTTTTTTGTTGCTGCGTGCGGTGGTGGTTGCTGCGTGCTCTGTTTCTATCGCACCACAGTCGGAGCTGCTGGCGATGCTGGCAACGGCGGTGCGGCGGTGAAGGAGGCAGCGGTGGTGGCGCGACTGGATGTAGCGTCACCAACGATCGTCGAGGAGGGGGGGTCGAGCGGCTATGGCTGTGACCCAAGGGGAGTGGCAGTGGTGGAGAAGGAGGCAGCCGTGGTGGTTGCCTTGCCGAGGGCTGGGATGCTGCATGTAGGTTAAAGGCTAGGTGGCTGCGGCGGCGTTGACAAGGTCGAGCGGCAACGGAGGGTCCGACGGTTGGCAGCGACGGCGGTGGAGAAGGAGGAGTCGGCGGTGTCACGGTTGGGAACAAGAGCAACCAGTGAGTTGCCCTATTTCTATCACTATGGATGCAGAGCAAGGGGGATCCACGGTTGGGAGGCGTGCGGCAGTCGTCGCACGGTGGCTGGCAGCGGTGGTGGCTCAGCAATGAAGGAGAGGGGTGGCGTTGAAGTGGCCTGGAAGCAGTGGCGGCGGTAGAGGTAATCGACGCCTGTGGCAGCAGAGGGACCGGCGGTTGCTCTATTTCTATCGCACCACAGAAACAACAATGCCGACAGATCGCATGGCCAAAGCTACAACCAAGGGATGGCAGCGATGGCGGTGCGGCTAGGGCAGCGTCACCGATGGTAGAAAGCGATGATGGGTGATCCATTGGTTGGGAAATGGCGGCCGCGGCCCTTCTTGCCCGAGCAAGATGTTGGCAGCAAGGAGGCGCGGTCGCTGGCTGGGCAACAGCGGTGGCAGTGGTGGTCCCTCGGCTGGGAAGCAGCGGCGGTGGGTGGGCTAGCCGGAAGCAGGGGTCTGGCAGGGGAAGCAGAGGTGGCTGCGGCTTCTTCTTCTTTTTTTTTTTTTTTTTTCTGAAGATGAAGATAACTCCTAGCGTGGAGGCGAGGTTGCTGGCTGGGTGGGGTCAATGGCGGCTGCTGGCTGGGCAATAGCAACGACGGTAAAGAGGGGCAATGGTGGTCGATGACCAAGACACAGAGGTTCCTTCTCGGTTGAGAAGGATCGACGTTCGTGGCTACCGGCTTCAACCTTCCTCACACAAATTTTATTTTTTATTTTAATAACTACGGCAATACTACAGCGAGAACGCCAAGGATCACCGCTTTGATACCAATTGATATGACCCTAAAGTCTTATCGTAGGCTCTGATACCAATTGATAAGACCCTAAAGTCTTATCATAGGCTCTGATACCAATTGATAAGACCCTAAAGTCTTATCATAGGCTTTGATACCAATTGATAATACCCTAAAGTCTTATCGTAGGCTCTGATACCAATTGATAATACCCTAAAGTCTTATTGTAGGCTCTGATACCAATTGATAAGACTCTAAAGTCTTATCGTCGAAGAAAGGAAAGAAAAGGGAATGATAATGATCGCTTCGAGGGGATCGGCCTCCTTGATCGCTTCGAGGGGATCGGCCTCCTTGATCGCTTTGAGGGGATCGGCCCTCCTTGATCACTTCGAGGGGATCGACCCTCCTTGATCACTTCGAGGAGATCGGCCTCCTAGGGTTTATCCATAGAGTGGAATAATATTTCATTCATTGATTGATTCAAAGAAAGGGTTACATCACTATTTATAGAGTTCCACCTAGAGTTCACCAAGACTTGGACTCTTAATAATAAATAAAATATTAAATAAATCTCTACCCGACTCTAACTAAACTAAACAGACTCAATAAACAACTGGACTAAACAAACTCAATAAACATTATTCAAAAGCTCAGAAAAGAGTCCTAATAGTTATCCGGTATGTCATTGATCCATCAACGCTTTGTCCGATTCTTTGGCGCATCATTCTCTCTTGCGGCCTATTACCCAATCGGCCAATTGACCTCCACAACTCCGATATCCTTAGTGTAATATCCACTCTTCTTGGCTCGATGCTCGAACTCATGGCCCGAAGCCTTCTATCGATATGTCGTCCGTTCCTTCGGCTTGACGTCCAATCTTCTAACATGTTCCATTGGCCCAACATGATTCTTCCTACTTTAATTGTCTCATCTTGATCTTCGATTATCACTCAAAACACAAATCAAATCAGTAACACTTATCAATTGGTTTCATCATCAAAATCCGAGATTCAACAATCTCCCCTTTTTTTATGATGATAACCAATTGATGATGGAGTTAATCTTAACTCCCGGAGTTTAAACAAACTCTCCCTATCAATATGCCATATTGATAGAACTCTTAGATTCAAAAATCCAAGCAACATGTCATGATAAAATCATGCATAACATCAACATACTTCTCCCCCTTTGTCATCAACAAAAAGGAGAAGTTCAACTATCAAGTGTTTAGACACATGTAATTTCAAATCATTGCAATATAATCATAATTTCCAATTTTATCATTATGCAAGCTAGCAATTTTGTTCATCACCTTACAACTGTTAGGATCAAGAGCGGCACTAAGAGGGGGGGGTGAATTAGTGCAGCAGAAAACTTTTATGATTTCGAAAAAAGGTTCAGTTCAATTAAAACTGATTCCAACGAAAATGATTTCGATTCAATTCGTTTCGGAGAGATTATGAACTTGAAAGCTTTCATAAAAGTGTAAGAGAGAATTAAGGAGATTTGTAGTAATGTAAATTACTCAAATGAAAAGCAAACCAGGATTTAGAGTGGTTCGATCAACGTGACCTACATCCACTTTTGGATTCCTTCTCCGACAAGGTCTCCGGCATCCATTAAAGGCCTTCCTTCAATAGGTGAAGACCAACCACCTCTTTTACAGTGCTTTCTACTTTTCATAGGTTTAGGAGAGAACCCTTACAAGTCTCACACCTCTCTTGAATAATCTCAAAACTTAGAAAGGAGGAGGAGGACTCTAGCACTTGTTTACAACACTTTTACACCCCAATAACTTAAGATTATCTCAATACTTTCATGCTCTTTCATGCAGAAAAGGGTGGGGTCTTTATAGGCCCTAATGACTTCAAAAATTAGAGCCAAAAAGTGTCTCATCCCGGATTTTCAAGGTACTGGTGGTACCACCGCCATTACTGGGCAATACCACCGCTTGACACTTGACACTAGGCGGTACCATCACCTAGTCTAGGCGGTACCATCGCCTAACAGAGCTCATAGACCAAGCTTTGGTAGTACCACCGCTTGACAATGGCGGTACCACCATTGGCAGCAATAACTACCTACGGTACCACTGTCCAAAATTCCTAGGGTGTTGTTTCCCAAGCGGTGCCACCATCGGCCAGGCTTTCAGCATGTTGGTTGGGCCTTAAATTCGGCCCAAACCAGCCCAACTTGGGGCCAAGTTGGCCCCTAATTAAGTTAATGGGATTCCCTCCCAATCTAACTTAATTTATGCTCTAACTATGATAATTAAGACATGATTAAGGCTTTCATGTTTCGGTGCGTCAATTGCTCTTCTAGCGAGCTTCCGGCGTACTTCCGGCGAACATCCAACGAACTCTCGGCAATGCTTCGGTGGACTCCCAGCAAGCTTCCGGGCTTTATAACGATCTTCTTGGCAAGCTTTGACGAGTTTCTTTAGCAAGCTTTTGGACTTCTCGGTTGGTTCCAGCAGAACTTCTGACGAACGTCCAGACTTCCGATGAACTCTCGAACTCGCAATATGATCTTGATCTTGACTCCGACACAACACCTGCTTTATGTATTATTGCTATCGTAGTTAATCCTGCACACTTTTCTCAACATATAGATTAGATCAAACAAATTACAATTGACTTCATCATCAAAATCCGAAATTCAACAATCTCCCCCTTTTTGATAATGACAATCAATTGATGACGAAGTTAACCTTAACTCTCCCTATCTATATGCCATACTTGAGAAAAGATATTCTTGAATTCAAGGCCTTTGAATTCAAGAAACAAATTGATAAGTTAAGTTTATTTAAACTTATCAATACATACATCATGATTCCTATCATGATCTAACATTCTCAAAATGATGTCAAGGCATGACATCCATTTTCAAGTTTGATATTTCAAATATGAAAGATGACAAAGCAATTCATCATACTATGATAAGATATCAGCAAGTTAAGCTCTAGATATCTTATCATAGTGAAAGAAATATTTCAAGTATATATGATGAAATATATTGTATATATTTGTCATCAATTTTACCACATTTTGATATTATTTCTCCCCCTTTATCATCAACAAAAAGGAGAACAATTCAACAATGCAAGTGTGGTAAAAAAAATCAAGTTCTCATCATTAAATATTATGAACATTAAAACGATAGTTTCCAACAATTACTTTTCCCCCTTTGTCATCACATTTTGCATGAAGAAGAGGAAAGAAGGTAAGGAGGGAATCCATTAAGAACTAAATTTGTAATTGATTTGAATCAAGTCAAAAATGATAAATAAGTTTTCGTTAAAACATGCTTTCATTTTGACAAAGAGAAGGCATTCATCTTTACGAAAATTATCACACACATGCTTTCATTATCACACACGAAATCTCATCTTTCAAGGATTAATATATCCATTGGAATTCCTTTAATTATTTATGGGAGAGTAGCATCACATGAAGGAGAAATTTATGAATAAAACTTCATAGTGAGAAGAGCATTACATCAAATTCATTTCTCATTTTAAAACTTCATGAGAGTGAAATCCGTGAGAAATGACTTTCATGAATCAAGATATGTATAAACGCTTCATGCATTTATAAACACTTCATGTTTCATTTAGTCATAGCTTTTCAACACAACTTGCATGAGGTAATTCATTAGTGCTTGTGGCACTCAAAAATTAAAAATCCGATATTGTATCATGTATGATTAAACAATTTTCAGCTTTATAAGAGAAGATTTAAGTGAGTGATTCAAAGAATCAAGAAAGTCCGAAAACAGAATTTAACAAATTCATGCATTCAGACAAATTAACATTCCTAATTCTCTTCTAATAAAATCAAATTGATCTTCACTTAAGGGCTTTGTAAAAATATCGGTTAATTGATATTTTGTATCAATAAACTCTAAGATTACATCATGATTATTAACATGATCTCGTATAAAGTGATGTTTAATATCAATATGTTTAGTTCTATAGTGTTGAATGGGATATTTTTTTAAACATATTACACTTGTGTTATCATATTTTATGGGAATGTTTTTAAGATAAATCTTATAATCCTCTAAATTGTTTTTTATCCATACAACTTGTGCACAACATGCACTAGCTATAATGTACTCGGCTTTGGTTGTAGATAGTGCAACCGAGTTTTATTTTTGGGAAGACCAAGAAACAATTGCGTGTCCTAAAATTTGACATGTTCCGGATGTGCTTTTTCTATATAATTTACATCCAGCAAAATCCGCATCAGCATAAGCAATTAGCTCAAAGTTCTCGGATTTTAGATACTATAATCCTAGATTTGTGGTTCCTTTAAGATATCTAAGTATTCTGTTAACTACTTTAAGATGAGATAACTTAGGATTAGATTAAAATCTAGCACAATGATCTATACTAAACACGATATCTGGTCTAGTTATGGTGAGGTATAGTAGACTTCCTATCATACCCCTATAAGCTTTTTTATCAAAGCTTTCTCCACTTTCAGCAATGTCTAACTTAATGAAGGTACTCATGGGAGTATTGATAGCTTTTGAGCTATCCATATTAAACCTTTTTAGCAAATCTAAAGTATATTTTGTTTGACTAAGAAAAATGCTATTACTTAGTTGTTTAATTTGTAAGCCTAAAAAGAAGGTTAATTCTCTCATCAAACTCATTTCAAATTCAAGACTAATACTTTTAACAAAAGATTCACAAAGAGATTCAGTCGTAGAACCGAAGATAATATCATCAACATAAATCTAAACAATGAGATAATTTTTTTTTAAATTTTTGATAAACAATGTAGTATCGACCTTGCCTTTAGAGAAATTATTTTCAATAAGAAAAGAACTAAGTCTCTCAAACCAAGCTCTTGGGGCTTGTTTTAAACCATAGAGAGCTTTAGTTAATTTAAACACATGATTAGAGAAACTATTATTTTCAAATCTGGGAGGTTGTTCAACATAAACTTCTTCAGAAATAAAACCATTAAGAAAAGCGCTTTTAACATCCATTTGAAACAACTTAAAGTTATTACTACTAGCATAGACAAGGAGCATCCTTATGGCTTCTAATCGAGCCACAAGAGCAAATATTTCTTCATAATTGATACCTTCTTTTTGGTTGAAACATTTGGCCACTAATCTAGTTTTGTTTCTAACCATGATACAAGATTTATCTTGCTTGTTTCTAAAGACCCATTTAGTACCAATAACTAAATGGTCATTTGGCCTTGGAATAAGTTTCCATACCTTATTTCTCTTAAATTGATTTAACTTTTCTTGCATTGCAATGACCCATGAATTATCTTTCATGGCCTCATTAATGCATTTAGGTTTAATTTGGGAGAGAAAAGCGGCGTTGGCACAAAAATATTTAAGAGAAGAATGAGTTTGAACCCCTTTCGATGTGTCACCTATAATTAGCTCCTTAGGATAAGCATCTACATACTTCCATTCCTTCGGTAAAGAAGATTTGGAAGAAGATGCATCCGAGTTGCTAGATGGAGAAGGGGAATCATTTAAATTCAAAGCATCAAAATTAACATCATCATCAAAATCATTTTTCTTAACTTTGGAAACTTTATTAAAAACAACATGAATAGATTTTTCTATAATCAAAGTTCTTTTGTTAAAGATACTAAATGCTTTAGAAATAAAAGAATAGCCAAGAAAAATTCCTTCATCGGATTTTGCATCAAATTTACCTAAGGCATTTTTTTTATTCAAATTAAAACATTTACATCCAAAAACTTTAAAGTATTAAGCGTTGGGTTTTTTGTTGTTCCACAACTCATATGGAGTTTTAGAAAGTAATGGCCCTACTAGAACCCTATTCATAACATAGCATGTTGTATTTACGGTTTCGGCCCAAAAATATTTGGGTAGGCTATGTTCGTTTAACATGGTTTTGTCATTTCTTGTAAGTTTCTATTCTTTCTTGCTACTACTCCATTTTATTGAGGATTTCTTGGAGTAGAGAAGTTGTGATTGTATCCATTAGTTTCACAAAACTTTTGGAAATCACGGTTTTAAAATTCACGACCATGATCACTTCGAATTGACGAAATCATAAAACCCTTTTTATTTTGAACAAGTTTACAAAATTTTGAGAAATACCTAAAGTATTCACTTTTATGTGCTAAAAAATAAGTCCATGTATATCTACTATAATCATCCACGATGATAAATGCGTATTTGCTACCTCTTAGGCTTGATGTAGCAATTGATCCGAACAAGTCCATATGAATCAAATCCAAAGGTCTAGAGGTGCTTATTTGGTTCTTAGGTTTGAAGCTACATTTTATTTGTTTTCCTAGATGTCACGCCCCCCCCGAATTTAATCCATTCGGGAGGTATGACCCTGTCTAAAATCAATAATATTATAATTCGTCATCACAAATCAATCCGGGATCCAATCTAACATTTGAGGATACTAAGAACCATTCAAATCAATATTCACAATTCATAAACCTATACATTTTATAAATCATACTTCACTTTATTCAGAGATTCATAAAATCCATAGCTCAACTAAACATCAACCACAACACAAATCCATAATCATAGAAATATATACAATCACAAAAAAAATAATTATTTACCATGAGTTCTTATCCTTATACAACTTAAACTTATCATTCCATAAACATGAGCGGTCCATTAAACTTTTACAACACATAAGTATCAACATATCCTTAATATTACATCAGAAGTAAAGTATACTATACAACAAAAACCTATCAACCAACAAAGATTAGCCCAAAAATCTTCTAGCCTTTCACTGCTTCAACCCAATTCTAGCTTTTCAGTGCATGACAAGCTACCCTGAAAAATTTATATAGCAATGGGGTAAGCATACAGAGCTCAGCAAGTGACTAACATATCTATGGCGATAGAAGAAGTTCAAGTAGGCTTAGTATCAAGATAACAAAAGTAAAAATACTAGTGTTCATTTGAAATCATCTCATTTGATATAAAAATCACAAAGGGATACCTCATTCGAAAATAGGCGTTAGACATCACATTGGTGTTAAAAGAAAGATATACAAATCTATTTCCAAAACATGAAGTTACAATAAATAGAGTAAAGGAAGGTCAGAATTGATCATCTATGTTTTTGCAGAATTGATAGAATCAATTTAAATAGATGTTTTAGAAGGCAAACATACTTCAAAATTTTCAAAGGACTAATATAAAGCTCAATTGAAGAAGAATTTAGTCGAAATCAAATTTCCAATAGAATGAAACTTGATTAGGCAATACTCAACAAAGTTTCAATTCTGGCAGAATTCGAATGGTACATTTCTTGATTTGTTTGAGTGACCAAGCATGCTCCAATACACTAAAAATAGGTGTCATGGGAAAGCTGTATCAATCTATTTCCAAAACATGAAGTTACAATAAATAGAGTAAAGGAAGGTCAGAATTGATCATCTATGTTTTTGCAGAATTGATAGAATCAATTTAAATAGATGTTTTAGAAGGCAAACATACTTCAAAATTTTCAAATTGGTGTTAAAAGAACTGTGGAAGCAATACGGAAATATGTGTGTGCCTTTATCAAATAAGGAAATGCAAACAAAATATTACATAATAAATTTTAGTCATACAACAATTTCAGGATGAACAATACAAGAATTTTCAAAGGACTAATATAAAGCTCAATTGAAGAAGAATTTAGTCGAAATCAAATTTCCAATAGAATGAAACTTGATTAGGCAATACTCAACAAAGTTTCAATTCTGGCAGAATTCGAATGGTACATTTCTTGATTTGTTTGAGTGACCAAGCATGCTCCAATACACTAAAAATAGGTGTCATGGGAAAGCTGTATCAATCTATTTTCCAAAACATGAAGTTACAATAAATAGAGTAAAGGAAGGTCAGAATTGATCATCTATGTTTTTGCAGAATTGATAGAATCAATTTAAATAGATGTTTCAGAAGCAAACATACTTCAAAATTTTCAAATTGGTGTTAAAAGAAAGATATACAAATCTATTTCCCAAAGAATCAAGTTTTGCATAATTTAAAATTTTCACTAGTGAGTTATGAGCAATTTAGTAATAGAAGGTCAAAATTGATCATCTCTATTTTGCAGAATAGATAGAATCAATTTAAATAGATGTTTTAGAAGGCAAACATACTTTAAAATTTCCAAATTAGGTGTCAAAAGAATGATATGTGAATCTAATATCCAAAGAACTAAGTTTTACATGATTTAGAATTTTGCTAGAGACTTATGAGTAATTTAGTAACAGAAGGTCCGAAATTATAGTCCCTATTTTGTAGAATCTATAGGGTTAATTGCAACATAAGTAATATTGGGAATTTCGACTCCAAATCATTCAATTCAGGTATCAAAATAAAGGTCTTCGAGTCTACTTTCAAATGGAATAGGTTCGCCTAAATCAGAGTTTAGTACAAAAAGTTAGTACCAAAACAATGCATGGAGGTCAGATTACCGAAAAATTACAGATTAATGGCTTTGTATCAAAACGAAGGAAATGTTTGGTTCTCAGCTGAAATCTCTCAAATTTTATAGAATTGAAAAGAAAATAGAGATTAGAATTCTGTTGGATGGGGTTAGAACACTTGCCTTAAAAAGTTTTGATTTCCAAATATGGGGGAATTGATGCAAAGCCTTAAGCCAAGATAAAACTTCTTCTTCTTCAATTCTTTCTCTTTCTCTTCTCTTTCAATTCCTTCTCCTCTTCTCAAGTTACGTTGGCTGCAAAGTTTCCCTCAATTGTGCCTTAAATTACTTAGGTTTGGTTCATGTTAAAGTAGTGAGGTGGCAAGCATGTATGGAGTTTTAGGTGTCATCTTTAGAATAAATGTAAGTGGCTCATCCTTTTGCTAATGCCACATGTCCTCCATTTTATTTATTTATTTATTTTCTTAATGTGAATATTTTGTTGAATCTCAGATTTTGAAGATGAAGTCAATTGTCATTTGTTATCTAATCCATATGTTAAGATAAGTGTGCGGGATTAACTACGATGAAAGTAAGACATGCAGTAGGAGTTGCGCCGAAGTCAAGACTATGATCACATTGGGGGTTCGAGAGTTCGACGGAAGTCCGGACAGTCATCGGAGGTTCTACGGGAACAAATCCGAGAAGTCCAGGAGTTTGCCGGAAGTCCGTCGGAGCATTGCCGTCGGATGATCGCCGGAAGTTCGCCGGAAGCTCGACGGAAGAAGTGATTGACGCACCGGAGCAAGTTGCAGTAAATGTCTTGAAAAATATTGTAGTTAGCATGATGATTTAGTTAGAAATGGGAGGTGATCCCATTAACTTAATCTTGGGGCAATTGGGCCCTTGACAGACCCAAATTAGGCCGAATGGATTAGCCCATTCGGACCCAGATTCCCTGGGTCGGCGGTGGCACCGCTTGGCAGCCGAGTCTCGGAGTGAGGCTGGGCGGTGGCACCGCCCCTGTCAGGTGGTGGCACCGCCTGGGCTCAGTCTCCGAGTGAGACTGGGTGGGCGGTAGCACCGCCCCTGTCAGGCGGTGGCACCGCCTGGGCTCAGTCTCCGAGTGAGACTAGGCGGTAGTACCGCCCCTGTCAGGCGGTGGTACCGCCCGAGCTCGATCTCCGAGCTCTGTCTGGCGGTAGTACCGCCCATTTATGGTGGTAGCACCGCTAGGACCCCGAAAACATGGGAATTGACATTTTTGAGCTCCAAATTCAAATCAGTTTGGGGCCTATATAAACCCCACCCTTTCATGCATGAAAGGGCACCGAAACTTAGCATTTATTCTGAGATTTTGAGAGCTTAAAAGTGTTGTAAAAGGCTAGAAGTTCTTCTCCCTCTTTTCTTCGAAGTTTTTATCATTCAAGAGAGGAGTGAAAAATTTGTAAGGGTTGTCTCCTAAGCCCGTCAAAAGGAGTGAAACTGTAAAAGGGTGGTTGGCCTTCGCCTATTGAAGGAAGGCCTCTAGTGGACGTCGGTGACCTCATCGGACGAGGAAGCCAAAAGTGGATGTAGATCAAGATTGACCGAACCACTCTAAACCTCGGTTTGCATTTACATTCTGTTCTCTATCTTAACTACAACTACTTCCATAGCTTTACTTTAACTGCACTTTACTTGATCTTAAGTTAAAGCAATTTTCGATTCAACTTTCATACTGAAATCGTTCTTATCATACGAACATCATTTTAAATCGTTGAAAGTTTTCCGCTGCACTAATTCACCCCCCCCTCTTAGTGCTCTTGGTCCTAACAATTGGTATCAGAGCGGGGTTAACTCTCAATCGGATTAAAACCCAAGAGAGATGGCATACGTCGGAAATCAAGAGGGCCACTCTATTACACGTCCACCCATGTTCAATGGGACGGACTGCACCTATTGGAAGACCCGAATGAGGATCTTTCTTATTTCAATGGATTTTGAACTTTGGAATCTTGTCGAAAATGGATTTTCAAAATCTTCTCTTCCAATGATCGATTGGAATGAATTGGAGAAGAAGACTTTCGCTCTTAATGCAAAGGCTATGAATGCCTTATTTTGTGCACTTGATAAAAATGAGTTCAATCGTGTTTCGGTTTGTGAAACCGCATTTGATATTTGGCATAGACTCGAAGTGACTCACGAAGGCACAAGTAGAGTGAAAGAGTCAAAAATCAATCTTTTGATACATTCTTTTGAACTTTTCCGAATGAAACCGAGCGAGACTATTGGCGATATGTACACCTGTTTCACGGATGTCGTCAATGGTCTAAAAGGACTCGGCAAAAGTTTTTCAGATTTTGAGCTCGTAAATAAGATTCTAAGATCCCTTCCTAAGAGTTGGGACCCTAAAGTCACTGCTATTCAAGAGGCTAAAGATCTAAACAACTTCCCTCTTGAAGAATTAATTGGGTCATTAATGACCTACGAAATGACTTGCAAAGCTCATGAAGAGCAAGAAGAGATCCTTCCAAAGAACAGGAAGGATATGACACTTAGAACTTTCGAAGACCACTTGAGAGAAAACTCAAGTGATAAAGACTGTGACGATGACTTGGCACTTCTAACAAGGAAATTCAAAAAATTTATTAAAAGAAACAAGTTTAAAAATGACTCAAAAAATAAATTTGAACCCAAAAAAGACCAAGTTATTTGCTACGAATGCAAGAAGCCGGGACACTACAAAATTGATTGTCCCCAAGCCAAAAAGAGAACACCAAAGAAGAAGGTGCTCAAAGCAATGTGGGATGACTCAAGCGCGTCCGAAGAAGAGGAGTCCAACACCGAGCAAGTTGCCCATTACGCCCTAATGGCCATCGGAGATGAGGTAACAAATTTAATTGATGCAGATTTATCATTTGATGAATTACTAAATGCCTTCCATGACTTATTTGATGAATGCAAAACTATTAGTAGAAAATATAAATTGCTAAAAAAGGAGCATGATAGTCTTACTTGTAATTTCGACAAATTAGAAATTGAATATCATGATAGTTTAGCTCCATGTAAAAATTGTCATGATCTAGAAACTTTCCAAAAGGAGAACTTGCTACTTAAGGACACCTTGAAGAAATTCGAGGTTGGTAGCAAGTCTTTGAATATGATCCTTACAAATAAGGGTCATGTTCCTAAAAGAAGTGGAATCGGATTTGTGAGAAGTCCTCACCAATATCCAACCACCTTCATTAAAGGCCCTATCTTATATGTTCGGCACCAAAGCAAATGCAACTTTTGTTGCAAACATGGACATAGAACTTATCATTGTCTATTCAAGAAAGTTAGTCCAAACAAATTGATTTGGGTTCCTAAAGGAACCACGATAAACTCTATGCAACATGATAAACAATTTAGATCAGTGTTTGAGGCACCCAAAAGTAAATGGGTACCTAAAAATCATCCTTTCTTGTAGAAACATACATCATCACAAGCTAGGAGCAAGATATGGTACCTTGATAGTGGATGCTCAAGGCATATGACCGGAGATCCATCTCAATTCTCTAAACTCACTAGCATAGACGAAGGCTATGTCACCTTCGGAGACAACAACAAGGGTAAAATCATTGGCAAAGGAACCATAGGTAACAAATCCAACTTCTTTATTGAAGATGTTTTGTTAGTTGATGGTTTAAAACATAACCTCTTGAGCATTAGTCAATTGTGTGATAAAGGATATATTGTGAAATTTGAATCTAATACTTGCATCGTTGAAAAACCACACAAAAACACATCTATGATTGCATTAAAACAAAATAATGTATACACCATTGACATCAATGATCTTTGCAATGAAAAGTGTTTCTCGATTTTGAATGAGGATGCTTGGCTTTAGCATAGGAGATTAGGTCATGCTAGCATGAAACTAATCACTCAAATATCATCCAAAGAACTTGTAAGAGGAATTCCTCATATCAAGTTCATCAAAGATAATGTGTGTGATGCTTGTCAATTAGGAAAACAAATTAAGGGTAGTTTCAAATCTAAGAATTAAATAAGCACCTCTAGGCCCTTATAATTGATCCATGTGGACTTGTTTGGACCTATCTCTAGATCAAGTCTAGGAGGTAGCAAATACGCCTTCGTCATTGTAGATGACTATAGTAGATACACATGGACTTATTTCTTAAAACACAAAAATGAATGCTTTAGATATTTTACCAAGTTTTGCAAACTTGTCCAAAATGAAAAGGGTTCTATGATTGCGTTAATTAGAAGTGATCATGGTGGTGAATTTCAAAACCGTGATTTTCAAGAATTTTGTGAATTTAATGGATACAATCATAACTTCTCTACTCCAAGAAATCCTCAACAAAATGGAGTAGTAGAAAGAAAAAATAGAAATTTACAAGAAATGGCAAGAACCATGTTGAATGAACATAGCCTACCCAAATATTTTTGGGCCGAAGCCGTAAACACTGCATGCTATATTTTGAATAGAGTTCTAGTAAGACCCTTACTCACCAAAACTCCCTATGAGTTGTGGAACAACAAAAAACCCAATGTTTCATATTTTAAAGTTTTTGGGTGCAAGTGTTTTATCTTGAATGAAAAAGATGCCTTAGGAAAATTTGATGCTAAATACGATGAAGAAATTTTCCTTGGTTATTCTTCGGTTTCTAAAGCTTTTCATATATTCAATAAAAGAACTTTAATTATAGAAGAATCCATTCATGTTGTTTTCAATGAGATTTCCGAAATAAAGAAAAATGATTTTGATGATGATGTTAATTTTGATTCTTTGAATTTAAATGAAACCCCTTCTCCAACTAGCAACTTGGATGCATCCACTTCCGAAACATCCTTACCCAAGGATTGGAAATATGTAGATGCTCATCCTAAGGAGCTAATTCTAGGAGACACATCTAAGGGGGTTCAAACACGTTCTTCTCTTAAAGAATTTTGTGCCAACGCCGCTTTTCTCTCCCAAATTGAACCTAAATGTATTGACGAAGCCATGAAAGATGATTCATGGATTATCGCAATGCAAGATGAGTTAAATCAATTTGAGAGAAATGAGGTGTGGAAGCTTGTTCCTAGGCCAAATGACCATTTAGTTATTGGTACTAAATGGGTCTTTAGAAACAAGCAAGATGAATATGGTATCGTGGTTAGAAACAAGGCTAGATTAGTAGCCAAAGGTTTCAACCAAGAAGAAGGTATCGATTACAAAGAAACCTTCGCTCCTGTGGCTAGATTAGAAGCCATAAGGATGCCCCTTGCCTATGCTAGTAATAATAATTTTAAGTTATTTCAAATGGATGTTAAAAGCGCTTTTCTTAATGGCTTTATTTCCGAAGAAGTTTATGTTGAACAATCTCCCGGATTTGAAGATAATAGCCTCACTAATCATGTGTTTAAATTAACTAAAGCTCTCTATGGTTTAAAACAAGCCCCAAGGGCTTGGTATGAGAGACTTAGTTCTTTTCTTATTAAAAATAATTTTACAAAAGGCAAGGTTGATACTACATTGTTTATCAAGAATTTTGAAAATAATTTTCTCATTGTTCAGATTTATGTTGATGATATTATCTTTGATTCTACAAACGAATCTCTTTGTGAATCCTTTGCTAAAACCATGAGTCTAGAATTTGAAATGAGTTTGATGGGAGAACTAACCTTTTTCTTAGGCTTACAAATTAAGCAACTAAGAAATGACATCTTTATTAGTCAAACTAAATATGCTTTAGACTTGCTAAAGAGAATTAATATGGAAAGCTCTAAAGCTATTAACACTCCTATGAGCACATCCACTAAGTTAGAAGTTGATGAAAGTGGAGAAAGCTTCGATCAAAAAACTTATAGGGGTATGATAGGAAGTTTACTTTACCTCACTGCAACTAGACCAGATATCATGTTCAGTGTAGGACTTTGTGCTAGGTTTCAATCGAACCCTAAGATATCTCATCTCAAAGCGGTTAAAAGAATACTTAGATATCTTAAAGGTACCATAAATCTAGGATTATGGTATCCGAAAACCGAGAAGTTTGAGTTAATTGCTTATGCTGATGCAGATTTTGCTGGATGTAGATTAGATAGAAAAAGCACATCAGGAACATGTCAATTTTTGGGACATGCTCTTGTTTCCTAGTCATCTAAGAAACAAAACTCGGTTGCACTATCAACAACCGAAGCTGAGTATATAGCAGCTAGTGCATGCTGTGCACAAGTTGTGTGGATGAAAAACACCTTAGAAGATTATAAAGTTCATCTTAAAAATATTCCCATTAAATGTGATAACACAAGTGCTATATGTTTAACAAAGAATCCCATTCAACACTCAAGAACAAAACATATTGATATTAGACATCACTTTATACGAGATCATGTCACTAATCATGATATAGTTATAGAGTTCATTGATACTAAACATCAACTAGCTGATATTTTTACAAAGCCTTTAAGTGAAGAACAATTTAATTTCATTAGAAGAGAATTAGGAATGTTAATGTGTCCAAATGCTTGAACTCATTAAATCTATTTTTCGGACTTTCTTGATTCAATAATCAAATCACTCAATTGCTATGATGATTTTACATGATTACATATAATATGTTGGAAATTATGGATATAAAAATTTCCATGATAATGAGCATGTTTTATTCTTCATGATTGTATTGGAAAATCTATAGCAAAACCTTGTCCGAATGCATGAAAATGTTAAATTTTATTTTCGGATTTTCTTGATACCTTATTCTCTTTCGAACTTAATGTAGCTCTCGTAAGCATATGTTATATCGAGTTTGATTCATTGATTTTTGACATGTGGAATCAATTAGCAAATGCATCTTTCATAGGCTTATAATGTGAAAAATATTTTCGAGAAATGGATTTGATAAAATGATTCCTTCTTATAATTTCCTTCTTGAAAAAAAAAAAAGAAGATTTTTTACTTGCAAGGATATTGATTCACATACATATCTTGATCCTTGTAAAAATGAAGCGTGATTTAATCTTTCCTTGAGATGTTTGAATAATTGGTATCCTATCACTCATTGTTGAAAAATTACCTATCACTCACTTGTGTTTAAAATTTGCTTATATCGTTCTCCTTTTTGTTGATGACAAAGGGGGAGAAATATATGAATTGATGTTATGAGTGCCATATTTGAATTTGAATTATGTTAAAAAAGCTTACATCGAAATATATGGTAAATTGATGATAGAAATGCTATGATTGCTAAACACTTGAAATATTTACATTATGTTAAGATATCAAGAACTTGCATCGTAATTTCACATGTTGATATCTTACCATATGATGAATTGCTACTATTACTATCATTCACATTTGAAATGTAAAACTTGAAAAAGGATGTCAAGCCTTGACATCATTTTCAGAGAGATACATCATGATAGGAATCATGATGAAAGTATTGATAAGGTTAAACAATCTTAACTTATCAATATGTCTCTTGAATTCAAAGGCTTTGAATTCAAGAATGACTTATCTTGAGTATGGCATATAGATAGGGGGAGTTAAAGTTAACTCCGTTATCAATTGATTGTCATCATCAAAAAGGGGGAGATTGTTGAATCTCGGATTTTGATGATGAAGTCAATTGTCATTTGTTATCTAATCCATATGTTAAGATAAGTGTGCAGGATTAACTACGATGAAAGTAAGACATGCAGCAGGAGTTGCGCCGAAGTCAAGACTATGATCACGTTGGGGGTTCGAGAGTTCGACGGAAGTCCGGACGGTCATTGGAGGTTCTGCGGGAACAAATCCGAGAAGTCCAGGAGTTTGCCGGAAGTCCGCCGGAGCATCACCGAGGGTTCGTCGGATGATCGCCGGAAGTTCGCCGGAAGCTCGACGGAAGAAGTGATTGACGCACCGGAGCAAGTTGCAGTAAATGTCTTGCAAAATATTGTAGTTAGCATGATGATTAAGTTAGAAATGGGAGGTGATCCCATAAACTTAATCTTGGGGCAATTGGGCCCTTGATAGACCCAAATTGGGCCGAATGGATCAGCCCATTCGGACCCAGATTCCCTAGTCGGCGGTGGCACTGCTTGGGTCGGCGGTGGCACCGCCCAGCAACCAAGTCTCGGAGTGAGACTGGGCAGTGGCACCGCCCCTGTCAGGCGGTGGCACCGCCTGGGCTCAGTATCCGAGTGAGACTGGGCGGTAGCACCGCCCTTGTCAGGCGGTGGCACCGCCTGGGCTCAGTCTCCGAGTGAGACTGGGTGAGCGGTAGCACCGCCCCTGTCAAGCGGTGGCACCGCCTGGGCTCAGTCTCCGAGTGAGACTGGGCGGTAGTACCACCCCTGTCAGGTGGTGGTACCGCCCGAGCTCGGTCTCCGAGCTCTATCATGCGGTAGTACTGCCCATTTATGGTGGTAGTACCGCCAGGACCCCGAAAACATGGGAATTGACATTTTTGAGCTCCAAATTCAAATCAGTTTGGGGCCTATATAAACCCCACCCTTTCATGCATGAAAGGGCACCGAAACTTAGCATTTATTCTGAGATTTTGAGAGCTTAAAAGTGTTGTAAAAGGCTAGAAGTTCTTCTCCCTCTTTTCTTCGAAGTTTTGATCATTCAAGAGAGGAGTGAAAAATTTGTAAGGGTTGTCTCCTAAGCCCGTCAAAAGGAGTGAAACTGTAAAAGGGTGGTTGGCCTTCACCTATTAAAGGAAAGCCTCTAGTGAACGTCGGTGACCTTATCGGACGAGGAAGCCAAAAGTGGATATAGGTCAAGATTGACCGAACCACTCTAAATCTCGGTTTGCATTTACATTCTGTTCTCTATCTTAACTACAACTACTTCCATAGCTTTACTTTAACTGCACTTTACTTGATCTTAAGTTAAAGCAATTTCCGATTCGACTTTCATACTGAAATCGTTCTTATCATATGAACGTCATTTTAAATCATCGAAAGTTTTCCGCTGCACTAATTCACCCCCCCTCTTAGTGCTCTTGATCCTAACATATTTCACAAATCACCTCCAATTAATGAGATTCACATTTTGGTCCCTCACAATACTTTCAATATATATATAAAAGAATTTAATGCTAAAGAATTATTAAACAAAAAATCCTCATATTTACAAATAAGTTCTTATAAATTTTCAAAAATGAGGGATGTTACACTCTCCCCTCCTTAAAAGAAAATTCAGTCCTCTAAATTTGTCATATCTTTTTCAGCAAAAAGATGAGGATAATATTTCCTCATTTCTTCCTCTAGCTCCCAAGTCGCTTCATTTGTAGGATGATGCTTCCAAATTACTTTAACCAGAGTGATGATTCTATTTCTTAAGATCTTCTCCTTTTTATCAATAATCCGAATGGGTTCTTCCTTGTAAAATAAGTCTTTCTCAATCACAATCGGCTCACACTCAATGACATGAGAGGGATCAGGTATATACTTTCTAAGCATTGACACATGAAATATATCATGGATATGACACATCGATGGTGGCAAAGTAATCTTGTAAGCGATATAGCCAATTCTTTCAAGGATCTTAAAAGGTCCAATGAACCTTGGGTTTAACTTTCCTTTCTTTCCAAATCTTACAACGTCTTTAGAAGGGGAGACCTTTAGGAATACAAAATCCCCTACTTAGAACTCGATATCTCGTCTTCTATTGTCAGCATAGCTCTTTTGCCGACTTTGAGCAACCTTTAGCCTTTTTATGATAACCTGAATATTTTCAGTAGTCTCTTGTACTTTATCTAATGCTAACAACTTTCTATCACCAACTTCCTCCCAACATATAGGCGCTCTGCACTTTCGCCCATACAATGCTTCAAAAGGAGCCATCTAAATGCTTGAATGGTAACTATTATTGTAAGTGAACTCAATAAGATTAATATCTTTATCCCATTCACCTCTCTAATCCATAACATAAGCTCTAAGCAAATCCTCAAGTACTTGAATTGTTCTTTTAGATTGACCATCAGTCTGAGGGTGATAGGCAATGCTAAATTTTACTTTCGTGCCCATAGAATCTTGTAATCTCCTCCACAATCTATAAAGAAATCTGGAGTCTCTATCCGAGATGATCTCCTTCGGGACACCATGAAGTCTTACTATTTCATCAACATACAAATCTGCAAGCCTATCAAGAGAATAAGTCATATTGATTCGTAAGAAATGTGCAAATTTGGTTAACTTATCAACAATGACCCAAATAGCATTATGCTTTCTAGAGGTTCTGGGTAGTCCTAAAACAAAGTCCATATTAATGCATTCCCATTTCCATTCAGGAATATCTTGTTGAATCTCAGATTTTGATGATGAAACTAATTGATTGTGTTTAGATGTTTAACTACATTTTGAGTGATACAGGTCTACTCGATCAGGATTAGACAGTTGACGTAGGAGGAATTGACATTGCGTCGGAGGAGATCACATCAGGATATTGGATGGCAGAACGCTTGGACGTCGGGCATCGGGCCAAGGAGAGCGAAAATGCACCAAGGATATCAGGGTTGCGGAAGTCAACCGCTGATTGGGCAACAAGCCGCAACAGAGGACGATGCGCTGAAGAATCGGACGAAGCGCCAACCAATGACGTGCTAGGCAACAGAATGTCAATTCGCGTTGTAATAATTGTCTAGATTGGAGTAGAGTTTTGGCTTGTGTGTGTAGGATTAACTACGATAACGATGAAGACATAAAGCAAAACAAAGTGCCGGAGTCAAGCGCAAAGGATTCGTTGGGAGTTCGAGAGTCCGACGGAAGTCCGAAGGTTCGTCGGGAATGCTGCCGGAACTAGCCGAGAATGAGTAAGGAGCTTGCCGAAGGGTTTTCGAAAGCTCACTGGAAGGTATGTCGGAAGTTCACGAAGCTCGCCAAGAAACATCGTAGCTTGTTGAAGAAGCTCATCGGAACTCACCAAGATCAAATCGTGAAGTCTAGGAGCTTGTTGGGAGTTTGTAGAATGGTTTCTGAGAGTTTATCGGAAGACCGCCGGAAGTTCGCCGGAAGAAGTCTTGACTTGCAGACTTTGTAATAGCTTAGGAAATGTCTTTAAATTCGTAGTTAGTATATTAATTAGGGTTAGGATTGGGTGTTAATCTTATAACCCAAGTAGGGGCCAATTGGGCCCGAGTTCGGATTGGTTTGGACCAAGTTTGGAGCCCAATCAGTGAGCTGAAATAGTGTAGGCGGTGGCACTGCCCAGAACCCAAAATGTTGGGCAGTGGAACCGCCGGACTGGGCAGTGGCACCGCCCAGAGCTTGAAGTATCAAGCGATAGTATCGCCGGACAGGGTGGTGGCATCGCCCAGCACCCGAGAGTTCGGGTGGTGGCACTGCCTAGAACCTGAGAGTTCCGATGGTGGCACTACCAGAACACTGTCAATGTGAAAATTAACAAGCGATAGCACCGCCACCGATAGGCGGTGGCACCGCCAATCACTAGTCAGTATGACATTGACAGGCGGTGGCACCACCAGCCTCAGAAACCCAAGAGAATTCAAAATTTGGAGCCCAAATTTGAATTCTCTTGGGGCCTATAAATACCCCTCAATTCTCAACAGAGAATATAACCTTTGAGAACTTAGAGATTGAGATGAAGCCTTAGCAAAGTCTTTAGCAAGTCTTGTTTTCAATAGTTTAAGTGTTCATCTCCTTCTTTCTCGTTGAAAATTTGTAAGAGTGTGAACCACTTGTAAAAGGTTGTATGAGGGGTATTTGTCCTTCCCCTTCAAAGTGATTTGCTAGTGGAATTTGGGAGCCTCATCGAAGAAGGCTTCGCAAGTGGATGTAGGTCATTTGACCGAACCACAATAAAATTGGCATGTTCTCTGGTTTGCATTTACTTATTGCTATTTACCTTACTTCAAACTTTCATACGTGCTTGACTTCTTTATTACTTTTGCTGCACACCTTTTCGAACATGCTTTCAAGTTAAGCACTTCCGAGTTCGGTTTTTATCGTACGAAAGATTTTCCAAAACTGACGTTTTAATCCGCTGCACTAATTCACCCCCCCCTCTTAGTGCCGCTCCAATCCTAACAATTGGTATCAGAGCCCGGTATTTCTTATTTTGGATTTACACCCGAGAGAAATGACTTTTCATGGCTTTCAAGAGGGCTTTTCGGTTGTTCGTCCATCGTTGTTTAACGGATTGGACTACACTTATTGGAAAACTCGAATGAGAGTTTTCTTGATTTCTATGAATTTGGATTTATGGAATATTGTTGAAAATGGTTTTCAACTTCCCTCTAAACCGATGAATGAATGGATGGATTTGGAGAAGTATTTTTCTTTAAACGCAAAGGCTATGAATGTCTTATTTTGCGCTTTGGACAAAAATGAGTTCAATCAGATTTCTATGTGTGAAACGACTTTTGATATTTGGTGAACACTTGAAATCACACACGAGGGAACTAGTAGAGTCAAAGACTCGAAAGTTAACATTTTATTGCATGATTTTGAGTTTTTTCGAATGCAACCAAGCGAGACTATAGGCGACATGTACACCCGTTTCACGGATGTCGTCAATAATCTAAGAGTTCTTAGTAAATCTTTTTCAAATTTTGATCTCGTAAGCAAGATCTTAAGATCCCTTCCAAAAAGGTGGGATCCTAAAATAACCGCAATACAAGAGATAAAAAATTTAAATGATTTTCCATTAGAAGAATTAATCGGGTCATTAATGACCTATGAAATGACACTTTTGGAACATTTTGAATCCGATGAGCACTTGAACCACCTTCCAAAGAATAGGAAGGATTTGGAACTCCGGACAAATGAATACCACTTGAGTGATGACTCAAGTGATGAGGATAATGATCAACTTGAACTTCGAACACTAAATCTTAATAAGTTTATTAAACAAAAATATAAAATAAATAATGAACTTGAACGGAGGAAGAGGCCAAAGAAGATGAAGGCAACCAAGGATGAATCAAGGACTTCCAAAGGTGAAACGGTGAATTGGGCTTTGACGGGCTTCGACTACAAGGTAAGTAACTCAACTCTCTTGAATTATTTTGAAATTACTTGAAGTTTTTCATGAGTGCTTAATTTAGATAGTAGGAATAGGAAATATAAAATTATTTTTCAAAAATTATATCATGCTTTTCTTTTTAGCATCTTTGAAAAATTAAAAATTTGATCATGAAAAGTATATTGCTAAGGTTTCATGCATGTTATGTTTTGAAATGTTGAATGATGTATGCAAAATTAGGGATGATAATTATATGATATGTGATAATGCTTAGGATTAATCCATGCATGTGTATCTTGATGATTTTATGTCATGCATGAGTTTTTGAAGTAAATGTTGATTTGAAACTCTCATTTTAGATAAACATATTTTAGATAAACATTTTAGATAAACATGTTTTTGAAGTAATTCGTTTTTATGACGAATTAAGATGACATTCTCATGACATAGTGTATGTACATTTATATATGAATTTCTTGATAGTCTTTCGATGATAGATGTGATATCATGATGTATTTGGTCTTGACGGCTTCATGACGACACTTATGTTTCGATTTTAAATTATGATACATGTTTTCTTCAAAGACTTGAATACCCTCACATGAAATCAATTGTATGAAATGGAAATGAATTTTCTATCCTATTGAGATTAATGAATTTATTTTACCAATCTTGTGAATCTCATAAAAATAAACATGATGAATATTTTGAAAATAATGAGTGTATCATGCATTTGGTCTTAATAATTTCTTTTGAACATACTTTTTGAAATCATACTTGATTGTGAATATCAAGATATTAAAGGATGTTATCATGGAATCATGCTTGATGATTTGTTTTGTGAAATTTACCTTTTCGTCTTAAATGTTGACACTTGTTTTATTAATGGTAAAGGCATACTTATAAGAAGCAAATCACATGAATAGAAATTTATAAAAATGAAATGCGATCCTCTATCTTATGACTTTTCGATAATGGAATCATGCGTGAGGATTTTGACAATTACCTTTCGTTTTGACCGTGGTTATTATGGTAAAAGGCATACTTATAAGAAGCAAATCACATGAATAGAAATTTATAAAAATGAAATGCGATCCTCTATCTTATTGACTTTCGATAAATCTATATTTGTCATGTATGGATTTATTGAATGTGACTTTTAGGATGATTTCGGATTTCACAAATGCTTGATTCATACTTATGACATGAGACATATTTTAAATATGAATCATGTTCAATGCTTCAATCATGTTATATCTCCCTTAAGTCATTTTGTTCTCCTAGATTTATTTACCAAAGAGGAGAATCTTCCGAATGAATGAAACGATACAAATGAATCACTTATCGATATATCTTTTTGAAATATCTTTCTAATGTGATATTGATAATTTGAGATGCCTGTTGGAATTCATGATATGAGATAATTGAATCATTGACTTACTCTTTATATGGCTTGAAAATAGATGTTTAAAATCTTGCTTGATGAGTTGTTTTATAAGATTTTACCTTTACGTCTTGAACTTTCATGCTTATCTTGATTTGACATATAAAGACTAAGGCATACTTAGATGAAAATAATCACTTAAAAAATGCTTTTCCCATCTGATCAAGATTAATGATTTCATGATATTTTGTGAATCTCAAAATTGATTTTGATTATGAATTTCAAGTTAACGATTTGATTTGAATGAGTTTTATCTAAATCATAATCTTGATCTTGCAAAATTGGAATCACAAATAATATCTTTTGGTATTCATAAATTGATACTCACAATAAGAAAGTATTAGTATTCATGACTTGAATTTGATTGAAACATTGCATGCTTAAATTAATCATTCTCCTATGTTTCAAAAATTCTTTAAATGCCTTATGTGATGATTGAAAATTAATTTGCTTTATGATAAATCTATGTATACCATTTTGAATCTCTTGAAAGTAATGTTGAGATTTTGATGAATTTGACGATTTGAATTTGAATGAGTTTGTATTCGAATTATGATATTGACTTCTTGGATTTACTACTTGATTTTTTTTAATCACAATCTCTTCTTTGTATACCTACAATTTTTGTTATTTATAAAAAGAAGATATTTGATAAAATAAATCATTGTTGACTTAATGTTCGGTATCATAAATACTTTATTATCATACATGAAAATAGTGATAAATATTTTGAAAATAAATATTTGTATCATGTTAGATGATTTTACATTTTGTGCATGATGAGTTATAGTGATGATTGAAACAATGATTGAAATAATATGAATGATGATTTGGAATCATGCATATAATGATGAGTTTATATGTTTTGAAAATATATATGATGATTTGGTATTATGCATGCAATAATGATGCACGCAATGATGAAATATTCATGATAAAATTATTATTTTGATATTCATGACTTGAATATTTCTTTCTTTTTGCCAATGACAAAGGGAGAGAAAGATTGCTAATGTGCCATCTTGAATTGATGTAAAGGGTCATCTCAAAAAGAAATTAGCTAGCTTGCACAAGTCAAGAAAATGCAAAAACTTGCTTACTTTCTTGCACATCTAAAGAAAAGATACAAATGTAACACTTGGCTAATTGTTTGCTTGCCTCATGTAAAACTTGGTCCCTTGCTAGTTTGGCATTTTGCTAAGGAAGCAAAAATGACACTTCTCAAAAGAGAAGAAAAAGCTTGCTTTCTTGAACATCTTTAATTTGGTAGCTAGAATGATGTATAATTTGCTTTCTTGAACATTACAAAGAAATGTTATCATGCACATCGCAAAGAAAAGCAAATATGCCAACTTGCACATCTTTAAATTTGCTAGCTTGTATGTAGTAAAATTTGCATATCGTAAAAGTTGCTAGTTTGTAGAGAAGCAAAGAATTGCTATCTCGAAAGAAGCAAAAAATGCAAAACTTAGAAAACTTACAATATAATTGCTCTTGCCATGCTTTGTATCAAAAATAGGTTGATATCCTTAAAAGCATCACATTAAATTTTTTAGTATCGCAATGTATCACATGTATCGCAAATTAAAATTTTTGAGACTATTATCATATCATGTTTAACAATTGATGTCTTTCATGACATGATTTCTTTGCATTTTTGTCTTGTATGTATCATGTGATGATTGAAATATTGATTGATGCAAATTCATAGTTTATGTAAAAGTCTAAATCATTGGTTTCTCTCCTTTTCGGCAATGACATAGCGGGAGAAAGATTGCTAGCTCAAGGCAAATGCTAGCTAGCTTGTACTCTTCCCTTCTTTTCGACAAAAACAAAGTGGAGAAAGCTTTTGCTAGTTAGAACATGCAAAGAAAAGCAAGTGCAATCTTGCACAAGAAGCAAGTGTTGAATTGCCATGATCGAACTTAAGAATCTTGCTATGCTTTTGTGCTTATATGTTATGATAAAAATCTAGCTTCATGTTACAAAAACTTGAATATCTTTTAAAATAGCTAGAGCTACTTCTCCTTTTGTTGATGACATAGGGGGAGAAGTATATTGATGACTTCATGCATTGAATTAAATATTATATATATATATTTGAATGATGGTTTAAATGTTTTTCATAATATGTGATGAATGTTGCTTGGATTTGGGATAATCCAAGTGTTCCATCAATGGTATATTGATATAGAGAGTTTAGTTAAACTCCGGGGAGTTAAGGTTAACTACGATAGTCATCAATTAATTGTCATCATCAAAAAGGGGGAGATTGTTGAATCTCGGATTTTGATGATGAAACTAATTGATTGTGTTTAGATATTTAATTGCATTTTGAGTGATGCAGGTCTACTCGATCAGGATTAGACAATTGATGCAGGAGGAATTAATGTTGCTCCGGAAGAGATCACGTCAGGATATTGGATGGCAGAACGCTTCGGACGTCGGGCATTGGGCCAAGGAGAGCGGAAATACACCAAGGATATCGGGGTTGCGGAGGTCAACCGCTGATTGGGCAATAAGCCGCAAGAGAGGATGATGCGCTGAAGAATCGGACGAAGCGCCAACCAATGACGTGTTGGGCAATAGAATGTCAATTCGCGTTGTAATAATTATCTAGATCGGAGTAGAGTTTTGGCTTGTGTGTGTAGGATTAACTATGATAACGATGAAAACATAAAGTGAAACAAAGTACCAAAGTCAAGCGCGAAGGATTTGTTGGGAGTTCGAGAGTCCGATGGAAGTCCGAAGGTTCGTCGGGAATGCTGCCGAAACTAGCCGAGAATGAGTAAGGAGCTTGTCGAAGGGTTTTCAGAAGCTCGCCGGAAGGTACGTCGAAAGTTCATGGAGCTCACTGAGAAACATCGTAGCTTGCCGAAGAAGCTCGTCGGAACTCGCCAAGATCGAATCGTGAAGTCTAGGAGCTTGCCGGGAGTCCGCAGAATGGTTTCCGAGAGTTTATCGGAAGACCGCCGGAAGTTCGCCGGAAGAAGTCTTGACTTGCGGACTTTGTAATAGCTTAGGAAATGTCCTTAAATTCAAACTTAGCATGTTAATTAGGGATAGGATTAGGTGTTAATCTTATAATCCAAGTAGGGGCCAATTGGGCCCGAGTTCGAACTGGTTTGGGCCAAGTTTGGAGCCTAACCAGTGAGCTGAAATAGTGTAGGCGGTGGCACCACCCAGAGCCTAAAGTATCAGGCGGTGGTACCGCCGGACTAGGTGGTGGCACCGCTCAGCACCTGAGAGTTCGGGCGGTGGCACCGCCCAGAACTTGAGAGTTCCGACGGTGGGACCACCAGAACACTATCAATGTGAAAATTGACAGGCGGTAGCACCATCATCGACAGGCAGTGGCATCGCCAGTCACTGGTCAGTATGACATTGACAAGCGAAGGCACCACCAGTCACTGGTCAGTATGACATTGACAGGCGGTGGCACCGCCAGCCTCGAAAACCTAAGAGAATTCAAAATTTGGAGCCCAAATTTGAATCCTCTTAGGGCCTATAAATACCCCTCAATTCTCAGTAGAGAATATAACATTTGAGAAGTTAGATATTGAGATAAAGCCTTAGCAAAGTCTTTAGCAAGTCTTGTTTTCAATAGTTTAAGTGTTCATCTCCTTTCTCATTGAAAATTTGTAAGAGTGTGAACCACTTGTAAAAGGTTGTAAGAGGGGTATTTGTCCTTCTCCTTCAAAGTGATTTGCTAGTGAAAGTTGGGAACCTCATCGAGGAAGGCTTTGCAAGTGGATGTAGGTCATTTGACCGAACCACTATAAAATTGGCGTGTTCTCTGGTTTGCATTTACTTATTGCTCTTTACCTTACTTCAAACCTTCATACGTGCTTTACATCCTTATTACTTTTGCTGCACACCTTTACAAACACGTTTTCAAGTTAAGCACTTCCGAGTTCGATTTTTATCGTATGAAAGATTTTCTAAAACCGATGTTTTAATCCGTTGCACTAATTCACCCCCCCCTCTTAGTGTCGCTCCGATCCTAACATATCTAAGGGCTGTAACAAACCTCTAGGTCTCTGGTGTTCTGATTTGAATTGCTAACATGCCAAACACCTTGAAACATTTATTGCAATCTCCTTCTTCATGCCTTTCCACCAATAATGATTTTGGAGATCTCTATACATTTTCATGCTACTAGGATGCATGGTGTACTTTGAATTGTGACCTTCGTTCAAGATTTAGTTCTTAATATCTGGGTCATTTGAAACACATATTCTATCCCCAAATCTCAATAGGTCATCCTCTGAAATTTGAAAATTCAACTTCAGTCCCTTTTCAACTTCATTCCTTAAGTATATTAAATGTGGATCTCGTAGTTGTCCTTCTTTAATTTGTTGAATGAGATCAGTTTGAACCTAGATAGAGGCCATCAACATTATTGAGTCTTGACCTTTCCTTGATATTACATTCGAATCATAATGTCTCGAATAGCTTCTATTGTTTCACAACCAGACTAGCCATAAAACTTGTAGATTTTCTACAAGTGCAATCAGCTACACATTTGCTTAACTAGGTGATAACGGATGGTACAATCATAATCCTTTAGAGTTCTATCCATTTTTGCTACCTCATATTTAACTCCTTCTGTGTAAAAATGTACTTTAAACTCTTGTGATCAGTAAAGATATCAAATGTCCACCCATACATGAAACCAAAGTGACCAACAAGCGCGAAGGATTTGTTGGGAGTTCGAGATGTCCGATGGAAGTCCTTAGACGAAGGTTCGTCGTGCAATGCTTGCTGCCGAGAACTAGCCGAGAATGAGGAAGGATCGTTTCGAAGGGTTTTTCAGAAGCGCGCCCGGGAAGGTACTTCGAAAGTTCATGGACGCTCACTGTAGACCAACATCGAGCCTTGCCGAAGAAGCTCGTCTCACTCGCCAAGCGATCGAATCGTGAAGTCTAGGAGCTTGCCGGGAGTCCGCAGAATGGTTTCGGAGTTTATCGGAAGACCGCCGGAAGTTCGCCGGAAGAAGTCTTGACTTGCGGACTTTGTAATAGCTTAGGAAATGTCCTTAAATTCAACTTAGCATGTAATTAGGGATAGGATTAGGTGTTAATCTTATAATCCAAGTAGGGGCCAATGGGCCCGAGTTCGAACTGGTTTGGGCCAAGTTTGGAGCCTACCAGTGAGCTGAAATAGTGTAGGCGGTGGCACCACCCAGAGCCTAAAGTATCAGCGGGTGGTACCGCCGGACTAGGTGGTGGCACCGCTCAGCACCTGAGAGTTCGGGCGGTGGCACCGCCCAGAACTTGAGAGTTCCGACGGTGGGACCACCAGAACACTATCAATGTGAAAATTGACAGGCGGTAGCACCATCATCGACAGGCAGTGGCATCGCCAGTCACTGGTCAGTATGACATTGACAAGCGAAGGCACCACCAGTCACTGGTCAGTATGACATTGACAGGCGGTGGCACCGCCAGCCTCGAAAACCTAAGAGAATTCAAAATTTGGAGCCCAAATTTGAATCCTCTTAGGGCCTATAAATACCCCTCAATTCTCAGTAGAGAATATAACATTTGAGAAGTTAGATATTGAGATAAAGCCTTAGCAAAGTCTTTAGCAAGTCTTGTTTTCAATAGTTTAAGTGTTCATCTCCTTTCTCATTGAAAATTTGGAAGAGTGTGAACCACTTGTAAAAGGTTGTAAGAGGGGTATTTGTCCTTCTCCTTCAAAGTGATTTGCTAGTGAAAGTTGGGAACCTCATCGAGGAAGGCTTTGCAAGTGGATGTAGGTCATTTGACCGAACCACTATAAAATTGGCGTGTTCTCTGGTTTGCATTTACTTATTGCTCTTACCTTACTTCAAACCTTCATACGTGCTTTACATCCTTATTACTTTTGCTGCACACTTTACAAACACGTTTTCAAGTTAAGCACTTCCGAGTTCGATTTTTATCGTATGAAAGATTTTCTAAAACCGATGTTTTAATCCGTTGCACTAATTCACCCCCCCCTCTTAGTGTCGCTCCGATCCTAACATATCTAAGGGCTGTAACAAACCTCTAGGTCTCTGGTGTTCTGATTTGAATTGCTAACATGCCAAACACCTTGAAACATTTATTGCAATCTCCTTCTTCATGCCTTTCCACCAATAATGATTTTGGAGATCTCTATACATTTCATGCTACTAGGATGCATGGTGTACTTTGAATTGTGACCTTCGTTCAAGATTTAGTTCTTAATATCTGGGTCATTTGAAACACATATTCTATCCCCAAATCTCAATAGGTCATCCTCTGAAATTTGAAAATTCAACTTCAGTCCCTTTTCAACTTCATTCCTTAAGTATATTAAATGTGGATCTCGTAGTTGTCCTTCTTTAATTTGTTGAATGAGATCAGTTTGAACCTAGATAGAGGCCATCAACATTATTGAGTCTTGCCCTTTCCTAATTACATTCGAATCATAATTTCTTTCTAATAGCTTCTATTGTTTCACAACCAGACTAGCCATAAAACTTGTAGATTTTCTACTAAGTGCATCAGCTACAACATTTGCTTTACCTAGGTGATAACGGATGGTACAATCATAATCCTTTAGAAGTTCTATCCATTTTTGCTACCTCATATTTAACTCCTTCTGTGTAAAATGTACTTTAAACTCTTGTGATCAGTAAAGATATCAAATGTCCACCCATACAAGTAATGTCTCCAAATCTTTAGAGCAAAGATGATTGTTGTCAATTCCAAATCATGAGTCGGATAATTCAATTCATAATTCTTTAGCTACCTTGAAGCATAAGCAATTACTTTCCCTTCTTACATCAAAACACATCCAAGGCCCTTTTTTGAAGTATCAATATAAACTACAAATCCTTCATTACCACTCAGAATAGTGAGAATAGGAGCACTAGTCAATCTTCTTTTTAATTCTTGGAAACTTGCTCACAATCACCGCTCCATTCAAATTTCACATTCTTTCGAGTCAGTTTGGTGAGGGGATGAGCAATTTGAGAAAATTCCTCCACAAATCTCCTGTAATAACCTACCATGCCCAAGAAACTTCTAATTTCTATTACATTTGTTGGCACTTCCCAATTAACTACTGCTTCCACCTTCTTTGGATCAACAGATATGCCCTTTCCTGAAATCACGTGGCCTAAGAAAGCAATTTTCTTCGACCAAAATTCACATTTACTGAACTTTGCATACAACTTCTTTTCTCTTAGTATAGATAATGCATCTCTCAAGTGTTTATCATGCTTTTGATTACTCCTTGAATATACGAATATGTCATCAATGAATACAATTATACAATCATCTAAGAGTGGTTGAAATATTCTATTCATCAGTTCCATAAAAGCTACAGGAGCATTAGTCAAGCCAAAAGGCATTACTAAAATTCATAGTGACCATATTGAGTTCTAAAGGCTGTTTTTGGAATATCCTCCTTCTTGACCTTTAGTTGATAGTAACCTGATCTAAGATCAATCTTGGAGAATACTTGTGCTTCTTGCAATTGAACAAACAAGTCATCAATCCTAGGTAGGGGATACTTGTTTTTTATGGTCACTTGATTCAACTATCTATAATCAATACAAAGTCTCAACGTCCTATCCTTCTTCTTAACTAATAGCACTGGAGCACCCCATGGTGAGATGCTGTGTCGAATGAAACCCTTATCTAACAACTCTTGTATTTGCTTCTTCAATTCTTTAAGCTCGAGTGGTGCCATTCTATAGGGAGGCTTAGATATTAGGGCTGTCTCAGGGACTAAATCAATAACAAATTCACCTTCTTATCATCTAGGTAATTTAAAACATCAAATATTTTCTCTATCTGCATCATCCATTGTTCTGCTACCATTGGATTAGGCTTACCACTAAAACTGGGAGGACAAAGCTTCTTAAACTGTTCAATTCCCAACCAAGTCTAGTTTGAATTCTCCGTTTCATCATTTCTTCCTTGTCGAGCTTGTTATTGCATTACTTGTGTCATAGCCTCTAGAGTTTTTATAATTCCACTCAATTGATAAGAAGTAGATGCAATAGGAGTACCAGATGACCGCGTCATCCTTGCTTCCTAAAAATAGCAAAAGAAAACTTTTGATCAGTCTCTAAATAGAAATCACTAAATCTCAAAATTTATTACACATCTATCATATCAAAATTCTTAGAAATCCCCAACCATGCTCTGATACTAACTCTGTCACGCCCCCCCCACCCCCCCACCCGAATTTAATCCATTCGGGAGGTGTGACCCTGTCTAAAATCAATAATATTATAATTCATCGTCACAAATCAATCCAAGATCCAATCTAACATTTGAGGATACTAAGAACCATTCAAATCAATATTCATAATTCATAAACTTGTACGTTTCATAAATCATACTCCACTTCACTCAGAGATTCATAAAATCCGTAGCTCAACTAAATATCAACCACAACACAAATCCATAATCGTAGAAATATATACAATCACAAAAAAATAATTATTTACCATGAGTTCTTATCCTTATACAACTTAAACTTATCATTCCATAAACATGAGCGGTCCATTAAACTTTTACAATGATACATATCCTTAACATTACATCAGAAGTAAAGTATACTATACAACAAAAACCTATCAGCCAACAAAGATTAGCCCAAAAATCTTCTAGTCTTCCACTGCTTCAACCCAATTCTAGCTTTTCAGTGCATGACAAGCTACCCTGAAAAATTTATATAGCAACGGGGTAAGCATACAAAGCTCAGCAAGCGACTAACATATCTATGGCGATAGGAGAAGTTCATGCAGGCTTAGTATTGTTGAATCTCGGATTTTGATGATGAAACTAATTGATTGTGTTTAGATGTTTAACTGCATTTTGAGTGATGCAGGTCTACTCGATCAGGATTAGACAGTTGACGCAGGAGGAATTGACGTTGCGCCGGAGGAGATCACGTTAGGATATTGGACGATAGAACGCTTCGGACGTCGGGCATCGAGCCAAGGAGAGCGGAATTGCACCAAGGATATCGGGGTTGCAGAGGTCAACCGCCGATTGGGCAACAACCCGCAAGAGTGGACGATGCACTGAAGAATCGGACGAAGCGCCAACCAATGACGTGCCGGGCAACAGAATGTCAATTCGCGTAGTAATAATTGTCTAGATCGGAGTAGAGTTTTGGCTTGTGTATGCAGGATTAACTACGATAACGATGAAGACATAAAGTGAAACAAAGTGCCGGAGTCAAGCGCGAAGGATTCGTTGGGAGTTCGAGAGTTCGACGGAAGTCCGAATGTTCGTCGGGAATGCTGTCGGAACTAGCCGAGAATGAGTAGGGAGCTTGCCGATGGGTTTTCGGAAGCTCGCCAGAAGGTTCGTTGGAAGTTCGTAGAGCTCACCGAGAAAGATTGTCACTTGCCGAAGAAGCTCATCAGAACTCGCCAAGATCAAATCGTGAAGTCTAGGAGCTTGTCGGGAGTCCGTAGAATGGTTTCTGAGAGTTTCTCGAAAGTTCGCCGGAAGCTCGCTAGAAGAAATCTTGACTTGCGGACTTTGTAATAACTTAGGAAATATCTTTAAATTCATAGTTAGCACATTAATTAGGGCTAGGATTAGGTGTTAATCCTATGACCCAAGTAGGGGCCAATTCGGCCGAAGTTCGGACTGGTTTGGACCAATTTTGGAGCCCAACCAGTGAGCTAAAATAGTGTAGGCGGTGGCATCGCCTAGACTAGGCGGTGGCAGGCGGTGCCACCGCCCAGAGGCCGAGAGCTAGGCGGTGGCACCACCTGGGCTGGGCGGTTGCACCGCCCAGCACCCGAGAGAAGCAATAGAGTGAAAAAAAGTCTTAGCATAGCCTTAGCAAGTCGTACTTTCAAATTGCTTGAGTGTTCACCTCCTTCTTTCTCATTGAAACTTTGTAAGAGTGTGAACCACTTGTAAAAGGTTGTAAGAGGGGTATTTGTCCTTCCCCTTCAAATTGATTTGCTAGTGGAAGTTGGGAGCCTCATCGAAGAAGGCTTCGCAAGTGGATGTAGGTTATTTTGACCGAACCACTTTAAAATTGGCGTGTTCTCTGGTTTGCATTTACTTATTGCACTTTACCTTACTGCAAATCTTTATAAGTGCTTTACTTCCTCATTACGTTTGCTGCACATATTTACGAACACGCTTTTAAGTTAAGCACTTCCGAGTTCGGTTTTTATCGTACGAAAACGTTTTCAAAACCGACGTTTTAATCCGCTGCACTAATTCACCCCCCCCTCTTAGTGCCGCTCCGATCCTAACAATTGGTATCAGAGCCCGGTATTTCTCATTTCGGATTTACACCCGAGAGAAATGGCTCTTCATGGCTTTCAAGAGGGCTTTTTCGTTTTTCGTCCACCGTTGTTTAACGGATTGGACTACACTTATTGGAAAACTAGAATGAGAGTTTTCTTGATTTCTATGAACTTGGATTTATGGAATATTGTTGAAAACGGTTTTCAACTTCTCTCTAAACCGATGAACGAATGGTCGGATTTGGAGAAGAAGTATTTTTCTTTAAACGCAAAGGCTATGAATGCCTTATTTTGCGCTTTGGACAAAAATGAGTTCAATCAGATTTCTACGTGCGAAACGGCTTTTGATATTTGGCGAACACTTGAAATCACGCACGAGGGAACTAGTAGAGTAAAAAACTCGAAAGTTAACATTTTATTGCATGATTTTGAGCTTTTTCGAATGCAACCAAGCGAGACTATAGGCGACATGTACACCCGTTTCACGGATGTCGTCAATAATCTAAGAGTTCTTGGTAAATCTTTTTCGAATTTTGATCTCGTAAGTAAGATCTTAAGATCCCTTCCAAAAAGGTGGGATCCTAAAAGAACCGCAATACAAGAGACAAAAATTTAAATGATTTTCCATTAGAAGAATTAATCGGGTCACTAATGACCTATGAAATGACACTTTTTGAACATTTTGAACCCGATGAGCACTTGAACCACCTTCCAAAGAATAGGAAGGATTTGGAACTCCGGACAAATGAATACCACTTGAGTGATGACTCAAGTGATGAGGACAATGATGAACTTGAACTTCGAACACTAAATCTTAATAAGTTCATTAAACAAAAATATAAAACAAACGATGAACTTGAACGGAGGAAGAGGCCAAAGAAGAGGAAGGCAACCAAGGATGAATCAAGAACTTCCAAAGGTGAAACGGCGAATTGGGCTTTGACGGGCTTCGACTACAAGGTAAGTAACTCAACTCCCTTAATTTATTTTGAAATTACATGATGCTTTTTATGATGCATTTTCCTCTTTTATTAGTTTAGAATTAATTTTCTTGAAAATTGCATGTCTAATAATTTAATAATGAAAATGCAAAAATTAGGAATCATGCTTATGATTCTAGTAATTTTAAAATAATCATGAAAATTGCATGTTTATGATAAACAAAATGATTTTGATTAAAAATGCCTTATGAAATTATGCTATATGTGGTTAAGAAGTAATAATGTGTTTCATGTTGATTTCCATTGTTATTTCTCGATTTTGATTAAATAAAATCATGTTTGATTTGAAGTAATGCATAATGATGTAATGAAAATATTAAATGTTTTGACACCATGATTGACGATTTTATGCATGAGATTTTAAAGTTATACATGATAATTTTTGTGATTTATGAATTATTGATATTTGCCGTAATGAAAGCTCTTTTTTGGTTTAAATGATGATAAATATTTTTCAAGAAGAAATAATGTGTATTTTGATGATTTCCAATTTTGATTGAAACCATGCTTGATGTCTTAATGAAAATATAAAGAAGTTTGATATCATGCTTAATGATGATGTATGGATCTTGTATAAAAAACTAAGCTTGAAACGTTAGATTCACCTAAAAAGAAAAATGCATGACTACAACAAACAAATGATCTTGATGGAAAATACTTTATGAAATCAATTTCGATGATGCATAATGATGTAATTATGTAATAAAAATATTAAATATTTTGAAACCATGTCTTGATGTCATGCATAATGATCATGCTTAATAGATTTCGAAATTATGCATGATGATTCTTGAGACTTATGGATTATCGATTTTTACGGTAATGAAAATGACTTTTTTGGTTTTTGAACATTGATGCATATTTTTTATTTGGCATAAATGAAATAAATCACATGAATAGAAACACTTTAAAAGGAAAATATATTATCATGGGAATTAAAATCATGAATCTATTTGTATCACTTTTGTGAATCTCTTGAAAATGATCTTGATTTGATGATTTAAATTTAAATAAGCTTTATCTTGATTTCTCAAAATTTGTAAATTGAGATTTCTTATGCTTAAGTCAAGATTTTATATGCTTGAATTGAAATCCTTTTCTCCTAAGGTTCTTTTACTAAAGAGAATATCTTTTTCGAAATTCATGACTTTAAAATTTCTTTTGAATATCTTTTATTATTTGATCTCCTAAGTTTTTCTTTTGATTATTTAAGAGGAGGTTTTTCAAAAGAAATCATGTCTTTTGGTATACACATATTCTAATCCTTCATGATATGATTTTTATGCAATTGCTTGTATTCATGAAAATATTCATCTCATCACCCAATTAATTCTTCTTGATATTCCTAATGTGATGAATGAAATTATGCATGAAATACAAATGAGAAGTTAATTATCATGCATGATAGGATGTAATGAATATTGACATTTAGATACTATCATTTGAAAAAGTTATGATCATACATGGCAAGATGCAATTTGACAGATTAATACCATGATGATTTGAAATGTTTATGATTTGAAATGATGCATATGCTTTTTATTATGATGATGTATGTGATGTATTGCATATGCTGTGTATCATGAATGCTTTAAATGATAAATGTTTGGTACCAATAATCATGAAGAGATTAATACTTAAAATGTTGATTTAATGTTCGGTATCATGAATACTTTATTATCATACATGAAAATAGTGATAAATATTTTGAAAATAAATGTTTGAATCATGTTAGATGATTTTATATTTTGTGCATGATGAGTTATAGTGATGATTGAAATAATATGAATGATAAAACATGAGATTGTCTATAATGCAAATTTATTAATCTCATGATGTGTAAACTGAAATAATGATTGAAATATTGATGTAATTATAAATGATGATTTGATAATATGCATGAAATACTCTTGATATTATTTTGATGCATACAAATGAAAAGTTTTGATCATGCATGGTAGGATATAATTTGACAAGTTGATACCATCATGATATGAAACATTTATGATATACAATGATGTATGCAATACTTGTGCTTTCTAATTATGATGTGATGTATTGCATATGATGTAAATCATGATTTAAAATACTATGAGTTGTTGCTAAAATGATGTATTAGAAATGTTGATTTAATGTTTTGTGTCATAAATGCTCTAAATGATGAATGTTTGGTATCATGATCAAAATAATAGTATCATGTATGATATCCTCATAATGTTAATCAATTTATTCAATATCGTGTATGAATGAAATATAAGGTTTTTAAAAATGTGCATATTCTAATTTGAAAATATAATGATGCACAAATAAGATTGATACTTACCTTTGTCATAATTGATGTAAAGGGTCTTCCCTTCCTTTTGACAATGACAAAGGGGGAGATAGCTAGTTTGCACAAGTCAAGAAGATGCAAAAACTTGATTACTAGCTTGCTTATCTTAAGTAGCAAGATTGCTAACTTGCTTATTTCAAGAAGCAAAAGTTATCTTCTTGAACATCACTATCTTGCCTATCTCAATAAGCAAAACATGCTAACGTGCACATCTAGCAAACTTGTATATTTTAAGAAGCAAGGGTTGCTTTCTTGAACATCTCAAACTGCTAGCTTGCATGTTCTAAAAATATTGTAAAATTTGCTAGCTTGTATGTAGTAAAACTTGCATATCATAAAAGTTGCTAGCTTGTAGAGAAGCAAAGAATTGCTATCTCAAAAGAAGCAAAAATTGTAAAACTTAGAAAACTTGCAATATAATTGCTCTTGCCATGCTTTGTATAAAAAAAATAGGTTGATATCCTTAAAAGCATCACATTAAATTTTTTAGTATCGCAATGTATTACATGTATTGCAAATTGAAATTTTTGAGACTATTATCATATCATGTTTAACAATTGATGTCTTTCATGACATGATTCTTTGCATTTTTGTCTTATATGTATCATGTGATGATTGAAATATTGATTGATACAAATTTATAATTTATGTAAAATTCTAAATCATTGGTTCCTCTCCTTCTTTTCGGCAATGACATAGGGGGAGAAAGATTGCTAGCTCAAGGCAAATGCTGGCTAGCTTGTACTCTTCCCTACTTTTCGACAAAAACAAAGGAGAGAAAGCTTTTGCTAGTTAGAACATGCAAAGAAAGCAAAGTGCAATCTTGCACAAGAAGCAAGTGTTGAATTGCCATGATTGAACTTAAGAATCTTACTATACTTTTGTGCTTATATGTTGTGATGAAAATCTAGCTTCACGTTACAAAAACTTGAATATCTTTTAAATAGCTAGAGCTACTTCTCCTTTTTGTTGATGACATAGGGGGAGAAGTATATTGATGACTTCATGCATTGAATTGAATATTTTATATATTTGCATGATCGTTTAAATGTTTTTCATAATATGTGATGAATGTTGCTTGGATTTGGGATAATCCAAGTGTTCTATCAATGGCATATTGATAGGGGGAGTTTGGTTAAACTCCGGGGAGTTTGGTTAAACTCCGGGGAGTTAAGGTTAACTCCGGTAGTCATCATCAAAAAGGGGGAGATTGTTGAATCTCGGATTTTGATGATGAAACTAATTGATTGTGTTTAGATGTTTAATTGCATTTTGAGTGATGCAGGTCTACTTGATCAGGATTAGACAGTTGACGCAGGAGGAATTGACGTTGCGCCGGAGGAGATCACGTTAGGATATTGGACGATAGAACGCTCGGACGTCGGGCATCGAG